>CM036938.1:27817361-28417361 GCA_020800305.1 Porphyrio hochstetteri
AAAGAAAGAAAGAAAGAAAGAAAGAAGGAAAGAAAAGAAAGCTGACAGTCAAAAATCTCTGTAATATGGGCTAGCTCAGTCACTGAACTCATAATCTTCCTAATTTTCCTAAGTAGCCCAGAATAATCTGGACTTCTTGTTAGATCAAATAATTTTAAGTGCACTGATTTCTACTTGGCCAAAAAGACAAATTCTAGCAAAATTAATGGTTTTCTGATTACTTGATTGAATAAAAACCATGCTTAATCTCTTGTTTACTATCAGTTTTCCTGATATATGTTGCAGACAAAACATAATGCTGTCCCTCACAAGGCAAAAGTGAGTGACCCTTTGCATATTTTATCTCCCACTTTGTTTCTAAAACTCCAGAGATTTGGCTTACACTGACCTGGTTCCAGATTTCTCATCATCTCCAAATGGACTCTTTTCTAACAGTTCTGAAGTTGAGAGATGCAATCTAAGATTTGTGGAAGAAGGCAGTCTCAGATTGTTTTAAAGCCCCTGAGGTCAACAAGCTGGAAACAAACATATGGTTTTCAAAGCTTTTAGGCTGAAAAGGGGGATTTTATCATGACTAGCCCAGATAAAAATGAGGGTTACTTATTTCTAAGTTATCTCTTGCCATGCAGACACAATCTTTCAACTTCTCAGGTTTCTGCTTGGAAAGATCAAACATGAGATGAGTTTTAAATCAAAACATAAAAAAAATCCAACCCATTAACATGAAGGGTTTTATATTATGAATTTTATGTACAGATTTTTCTTCACGATTATGCTCCTTCAAATACATCTGCTAAGAGAGCTCCAGCAGTCAATGCAAATCTTTAAGTTCTGCAAAACTGCTTTAACCTGCTTGCCAGGTTAAGCAGGGCAGACTCATTCATACAAGCAAGCTTTGCTAGAATTCACCTTTTCCTTGCTCTCCCTGTTTCAAAGCAGCTCCCACCTTCTGCATCTGACAGTTTCTTTCTGTTTCCTGTCTTCTAAGCCACCACTGCTCAACTTTCTTTTTATTGCTTCTCTTTGCTATCATTTATTTCTGCACATGATCATCCCAAACTTACTTCTGCAGTAAAAACATGATCTCCAGTGACACTTTCATATACTTTGCTTTAAAATCTGGGGGTTTCTCAGCCCAGAAATGCATTTGATAGATAACACTTATGAAACCACAACTGACATTTCATGGAGGGTAATTCAGGTTGTCATGGGAAATTATCCAAAAAAGTGAACATCCACTACATTTGAAGAAATGTTCTGTGAAAAAAAGGGATTAAAAATACTTGCCTTTTGGAAACGTCTAAAAGTTTTTGACTTGGAATTTTGAAACTTAAAGACCTCTTCAGGTCACCTTTATCCATTTCTTCTGTCATTGCTGAACTGGACACAGAAGCTATTAATCTGCAACAAATATAACTCATTTCCCACCTGCCTCCTTCCTCCCACCCCCCACCCCCCTGGCTTTTTCATCTTAGAAAATTTAGGCAATTTTTGAAAGAACAGTTTAGTGGCAGAAATCTAGAAATCGCAGAAGGTTTCTACCAGTTTCTGTCCCAGTGGCTCTAGAACATATATTTATTTTCTGTGATCTTATTGACAGCAAATTAAAAGATACATACAGCTTCTCAGTTAAAATGCAAACCTTCTCAGTTCAAATACATGAGGGGCCTTTCAAGACAGGTCTATCTATCACATCAGCTAGTGAATGTAGGTGGACATGTCTCTTTTTTAATAAGAGTAAAAAACTTCAGCTGTTTGCTTCATATTTATGTAACCAAGTGACTTGATTTTCAAAGTTCCTAAGGAACCTACTCTGACAAGTAGGAAGATGGTAAGAAACAGGATGTTTTATACCTCTCTTCCAAAACTGTTCTATTTTTGATTTTTAAAATTGCAG
Source organism: Porphyrio hochstetteri (assembly GCA_020800305.1). Taxonomy (NCBI): domain Eukaryota; kingdom Metazoa; phylum Chordata; class Aves; order Gruiformes; family Rallidae; genus Porphyrio; species Porphyrio hochstetteri. The sequence goes on from CM036938.1 coordinate 27,819,259, forward strand.
ATTTCACTTCTAAAAAGTTCAGTATGACCCAGAGAACAATAAGCAAACTGTTCAATTACAGTCAATGAGGGAAGAAAGATCTTAGGTAAGGAGAATCAAAAGATGTCTCTCATTTTCCAAGCAGGTCATCAGCTGAAAAATGCTGGCAATCTGTACTGGAGCCGTACATCAATCACTGATAAATCAGAGTTAGGCTGCCTGAGGACATGGCATAGTGTGGAGATAACCAGGTTAACTCAGAACAAGCCTTTCTATGTACTGGAGATTTTCAGGTCACACCAGTTCAGCACTTTACTGTGGCTTTAGTAAAGATAATTAGATGCAGGAGAACATTCCATTAATCATAGAATCACAAAATGGTCTGGGTTGGAAGGGACCCCAAGGATCATACAGTTCCAACTCCCCCTGCCACAGGCAGGGCCACCAACCTCCAGGTCTGGTAATACACAAGGTTGCCCAGGGCCCCATCCAACCTGGCCTCGAACACCTTCAGGGACGGGGCATCCACTACCTCTCTGGGCAGCCTGTTCCAGCACCTCACCACTCTCTCTGTAAAGAACTCCCCCTAATATCTAATCTAAACCTTCCTTCCTTCAGCTTTAATCCATTTCCCCTTGTCCTGCCATTGTCTACCCTTCTAAAGAGTTGAATCCCCTCCTGCTTATAAGCTCCCTTCAGGGACTGGAAGGCTGCAATGAGGTCCCCCTGCAGCCTTCTCTTCTCCAGACTGAACAAGCCCAGCTCCCTCAGCCTCTCTTCGTAGGGCAGGTGCTCCAGGCCTCTCATCATCTTCGTGGCCCTCCTCTGAACCCTCTCCAACAGTTCCACATCCTTCTTGTATTGGGGGCCCCAGATCTGGACACAGTACTCCAGATGGGGCCTCCCGAGGGCAGAGTAGAGAGGGACAATCACCTCTGTGTTCCTGCTGGTCACTATGCATCTTCTGATACCGCTTTGCTTGGAGTAAATGTGGATGTCTCCACAAGGAACCAAATATAGCTGTATGGTATATTTCTGTGTAAACTTCTACAACAAGCAAAGACCTCCAGTTTCTGGCCTTTACACAGAACTTAAGGCATGGGGCAAAGCACGTGACAATCAACTGCCAATTAGATATGAATTCTTGTATTTCTGGGCTAGTCTTGCATGAACAAGAGAAAATGGTGTGTAACTACAATGATTTTTCAGAAACTCAGTTAAAAACTAAGAGAAAAGGAAGCATTATATCAAGTAAAAAAATCAAGGAGAAATAGGAAGCACATGCACATTTATAAACACACACGCACTGCGAAGAACTTAAGTTTAAAGGTTCTGTCTTTAAAAGTTCTACCTTTCTTTAACAGTGTTAGTATGAATTCAAAACACTAGAAATGTATAAAATGCAACACTAGGTGGTCTTGTGTTGTAGTTTTGCTTTTGTTATTAAAGTGCTCAAAAAGTTTTTAACAGTCCACTTGGTAAGACAATTTCCCCAGTCACTGCTGTGAGGGACAGACGATGTTTCCAGTGAGCTTTCACTTGTGCAATCCCAGCACCATGGTTTCTTTCTGAATAAGAATTTAAAGCAAATTCAAGTTCCTGTGAAAGACTGGCAGCTCTGCAGAAGAAAGTGAGTGAGTTATCCTTGGATTGCACACAGCCTGGCAGTGCCAATTATACCACACTGCCTCTCCTCGATGTGACTCAAGCATCAGGACCACATCTGTGGAAGCAGGCAGTGTCATTTGGCAAGTTAAGATCAGACAAACATGTCTGAAATGAGACTTAGTTTTAAAAACCAGTAAGTGCCATTTATGTCTAGGACAAATCACTTCCTTGTATTTAAATATTCAGATCCAGATAGAGAAGATGTCTAACGCACATTAGCTCCTGACAAAATTATTATAATTGTGCTGTACACTAATGTTTATATGCACACAGATAACACATTACTCTATCTGGAAAGAGATGCACAGACTTAATTATTTTCATTATTCATTGCTGTTACCTTTGTTACAATATAGTGACAACCTGGATGACTTTATCCTGTATGTGATATTTTCATGGTAACTAATGATACCTTTTTATTCCCCTTTGATATATGTGTGGGCCTACAATTCTAAAAAAACTATGTTTTGTAAAACTCGGTCTAGAGAAACAGTTATGTAGTTATAAATTTTTAGATAAACTCATCATCACACAGAAGACACTGCTGGCTACACATAAGCCCTTTATAACGGTGCAGAATGCAGTACAATACAGCACAGTAAACACTTCCAGTATCTGGGGAGAATGCTGACACATAAAAAGTAGTGGTTTGGGTTTTTTTCTTTTTCTTGTTGTTTAAGGTCATCCCCTAAAGAATCATCTACTGAAGAAACACCACTGCTGCCGTCTTTCTTTCTTGAAGGCTCTACTGGGAAAAGAGCAGCTACCAAGTAAACGGAGCTCTTGCAGGAGCCCTGCCGCCAGAGGCAGCTGAAGGCAGCGCTGCTCAGACTGGGTAGTATTTCAGTATCAACATAAATGCAGGTTTTAGTGCACAGCCACCATATTTCCATCCGCTTTTCTGGCTATAGCTTGAATCCTGTGCATACTACGCATATGAATTCTGTTGTGTGCAACAGCTGAGCTCAGGGTGCATGTTGGACAAAGGACTTTTTGCCTTCCCAAAGAGGACATAAGATCTGTCTAGACCACGGGAACCGGAGACTGAGTCTGCAGGATGGATCACCATCTGCTGCCAACACTCCTGTGGAGTGCCCTGGAGGCTGGGGTAAGCTTGCCCTTGCCTAAATAGAAAGGTTGTGGAAGTGCTCAGAGCTATGTATTTCTGGGAAGGAAGGCAGACACTCCTTGCTTCTCTCCGGGCTGTTCTGCTGATGTCCAGGTGTGACCAGCCCCACTGCAGATGCAGCGTTGCTAGGAGTTTCTGTCACAGTGGCCATGCCACTATTTTCTACCAGCAGCAGAACAAGGTCTGGTCACACTGACAGCCATAACGCCTTGAACAGTCAGCTTATTTCAGTCCAGAAGTCTGTTAAAATATGTAGGTCAAATGACACCTAGAGACGTAGCCATACAGTCCTTTTTTTTAGACTCAGATAACACTTTATTTACACATCATCTTTTGGAAATTAACCCTGTTTCAAAACGGTGCAGACTCCGTATTGCAGTATATTTTTATAAACACAGCTAATGTGGAAATTTCATGGGGCAAAAAAAAAAAATACAAACTCCTTACAGAAACATCTGATCTGTATTTCCTTTTGCATTGGTGACATATACATGTTGCATAGGTGACATGATCCAGATGAACCCCTGCATGCTTTAACTTGTATTCAACCCTTTTGTTTAACAACTCAGCTATTGCTGTATATCATACAGACTATTTTATAGCCTTCAAGGCACGAAGCACGCAAATTACCGAGTGACTGCAGTGCTACTTGCTGAGACAGTAGACTGCTGGCTGACTGTAACTGCGTCAGACAGACAGCACCATTTCCTCTGAATTCCTTTAGGGGGTTCTCCCAACAAAGGGAAATGGTTTTGAAGTTTTGCTTTTACCTGCTTGCTGCCAAGGAAGCTCATAATAAAACCCATGCTGTTAACCCATGTTGGAGCTAGAGCCTGCAAGCTGTGAGCCAACAGTGCTTAAAAGCTGGATGAACTCTGCAGAGTAAACTAAATATGCTCAAGTATATGCACACCTGCAATAGATTAACCGTTTAAAGGTAATTACTCTATCAACTACTCCAAATCTTTTCCAAGCAAGACAGCTTAAAGTTATTTCTCCCTCAAAATTGTTCTAATTAGGGTGTACGCATTCTAAGCTTGAGCTTTTAAAAAGACAACATACCTAACATCACTAATTTTCAAACAGAGATGGCTATACAGGCATCCAGATCCCTTTTTTTTCCCTTCTCTTTTTTTTCTTTTTTCTTTCCTGAGCATCTGTGATTCCTAGTTAGAGGAAAACATCCAGGCCAGCTGATACCAAAACATTCAGGCCATTGTTTTCAAAGGAAATTCTGCCACAAAGCCCCATGGGGGTTATGAGACCCGTTCTCTAAAATGTTTTACATGTTTGTCATACTCATGCTTCTACATCTATATATAAACACCTGATTGCAATTTGGTATTATTTTGGAAATAAGATTTTCTTTAAAGCATTTTAAAAAAATATAAACTGTCAATAGGATTAGCTAAATATATACTACCAAAGCCAAACTCTTGCCTAACTAAAAAAACCCAACAAACTGAGATGTGAGCTACAATATATCTCAGGTTGCTTGTCTTCTTTGTAGCACTAATCTGTAATTTAGAGCTGCATGCCTGAAAATACTGACGAGAGCATAAACTACAACATTAAAAAAACAAAACACGGAAGACATTATCTGAATTCCTTGTTACAGCTGTTCTCCCAACAGTAGTTTTCCTTTCCTCCTTTCACCCCTATGATCTGTTGTCATTTCTTGTAGTACATGTCTAATTCACTCAAATTACAGCCTCCAGTAAAAGCTGGTCATGAATTTTCCAAGTGAACAGTTTTTCACTGAAAACTCTAGAAACACTGAACCCAGAATGTTTCACAGAGGCATTTCATTTTCAATAAACTTCCACAAGATGCCTGGCTGCTTTCTGGCAGCTCAGTCATTGGGCTGCTGGGATATCTGGGTCCTTAGGGCTGCGAAGAAGCCTGACCATGCAGATGAGCTCCCAGCTGGGCTCACCAGGGAATCCAAGCTCCCAAAGTTGAGAGCCCCAGGAGCCTCCATCTCTATCTGAAGTGTTTAGTTCAGATGAGTGGTTTTGCAGAAGGGAAAAAAGAGTCTGCAGTCCTGAGATCTCCCATTAGAGATGCTTCTCAGGAATTTCCACCATCCCACCACACACTCTAATGGTAATTTTATAGTTACAGAGCTTCTTGGAGCCACATTCAGCCAAGGGTCTGACAGTTCCTGAGATTTCTTTCCAGGGCAGGGGTTTCCCTGGACATCTTTTTAATGTCTTGCTCAGTCTGGTTTTCTGAAAAATCTAGTCTGGACTGTTGTTTTCTGTGGAAAATTTCAAATTGTCTGGTTTTTGTTTTGGTTTTTGATTTTTTTTTCCTGAGTCAATATTGAAGTTTTCTTATGGCATTATAGTTTCCCTTAAGATGGAACACCCAAGGTTTGAAATGCCATCCTCCAGAGATATTGGGGAAAGCTCTTCCAGAAATCCGTCATTCAGGAAAGAGGATGTTACCTCATGACAGGCATAGGCAAACCTCCTCATCTAAAGTTGTAACAGAAGTATTTAATGTCACAAAAGTTCGCACACCTTTAAAAAGGAATGAACATATCTCTCCAAACAGTCTTCCTCTGCTAGTACTGTCCCTAGGCAGACACACCAAAGAGTCAACAGCGTGACCCCCTTAATCATTCAACAGGGATATCAGCGTAGATGTCATCATCAGCCAAACGTCTTTCTCCTGTACAGCAAAGCTGCATGCAAATGCACTAAATCCATGAATTTGGCAGTGGAGATATTTGTGTCTGTACTTTCAGATTAGGAACCTGGATGTACAAAGAGATCAGATAAAGTAATTCTTATGTCATTTCCATAAAACAAATATGGGGAGCTTAATCATGTTGCAGGATCCACTGTATCCCAGCAAAATGGTCCTGTAATACCCATAAGCTCTAAATCATGCTCTTAATGTTGTTCAGAGTTTGGGCAACATAAGTTTCCTTTTAATTTTCTGAAATCACATGCATATACACATAAATACATATATATATTTGATAGGTATGCTAATTTTAGGAAAACTGGGACATGTCCTTCCCATCTGGTTCACATTTTTCTGCACTGTGAATTCTTATTACATGGTTACAGATGAGTTGGCACTGACTGAATCAATGCTTGTTCACAGGAAATAAGCAGTAAGCAGTGATGTTCAAAAACACTGCACTGAAACTTTTTAGAACTAAAAAATGCCACTCAGCCCAGTTTCATTTTAAATTTTCTAGCATTTTAATTAAAACAATACCTAAAACCTCTTCTTGTGTTTTGTGGAAAATCCCCAAATACTTGTGCCAATAAACAGTAAATACTAGAAAGTGAATAGGAATTATAAATGATTTACCAGTCAGTTTTAAGAATAAACTCACATATAGCAGCTGAATAATCACAATCTCTGTGCCCACTAAAAAATACTTTTGCACGTGAAAAAATAGCAAGTGATTTTAAATGCAGAACTATATTTAAATCATTTTTAGGATATAATTATATGGTAATTATGCTAATAATACCTATTTCACATAGAAAGTATAGTTTGCTTCCAGTATTTAAGCACAGGTAAGCAGTGCTATGGGTAAGATATGAATAATGGAGGCATAGTCAGGTGGTAATTCATCAGCTCCTTCTGGCAGGTAATGTGATCATGTATGACATACTGTTTGCACAGGTAACTACAATGACTGGGCTAGACTCTTTTCACAGCAGTCCCAGTGGTTGTCTAATGTGTTCCAGTTATTTTTCTTAAGTAGGTAAACTGCAGAGTACATACCACCATGCCTTTAGAAAATTGAAGGGACAGCACAGAAATAAACCAAACAGCTACTGCTGCCCTTTCCTGGCTTTCTGTCAGCTGGGAAGCTTCTGGTCCTCTGGTAGAAACTCCTGTGAATGCTGTCTTTTTTCTCTTGACATGACATGCTCTCTTAAGACCTTTTAAAGGCTTCACCTACTTCTTGGACTACTTCTCTTCCCAAGCTTCAAAAGGAATTTTATTGTAAAGTATAATGTTTCACTTAGAGATTATCTTAACAAAAAGATTAATTTACCACAGTAGAACTTAATCTGCTGTCTCCTCTATTTTTAAGTGGTAGGACAAACAAAAAGAGAAAGATTCCTCCAATATGAGTTTGTTGACTATGTTCAAAGACCTGCAACAAAAATATTTCCACAATAGGGTAATTCAGTTCCTTTTTTTGATGTATTGGGGGCTCTATTATTTAGTTATTCTCCAGAACCAAGGAATCCAACAAATTTGAGAACAATTTATAACAGTTCTGTTCATTATGTTGTCTCCAACAGTAGCCAACAGATATCTAGAGAAGAAAACAATCACAAATCAGTTCTCCTAACACCCTAGAAAATCACAATTGGGTCCACAAAAGTGTGTTTCTCTATTAATAATGAATTATTAATTTCTCTGACAAACTTTTCCCTTGATCCCATATGTACTTTCTGTACATAAAGAACATCCCGGGGAAATACTTTCCATAGATTAACTTACCCTGTGGAGAATCACTTCTTTCTGACTATTTTGGTCCTGGTACATGAAAAACTCAATTTATTTTGGCCTGTTCTTCTAGTAGAGGGGACAACAAGTAAACAAAAGAAAATCCCCAAATCATAACGCATCTCCGTTTACTTTCATTCCACCTATGATTTGATGGGTTTCTTTTAAAAAATCCTTAGTTGCCCTTTTCCTTAGGACAAAGGCAGTTCCTTACTCAATTTTTATCACTTCTCATACAGAAGAAATTCCATACCTTTGGGTATCTGGTAGCCTGTCTCTGTATCTCTTCTAATTTATTTTACTGCTTCTTAGAAGAGGGAACAAATATTGAAGAGAGTTTTCAAGGCACGGATGTGCTATGGCTTTATAAACTGATGTGACAATGATCTGCCTATTTTTTTTCCTAATAATTCCCTATACACTGTTTGCCCTCCTCTGTTTATCACTTGAAAATACAATCTGCCATTTTATTATCCACTCCCTGCACAGATCTTCACAAAGTCAGCCTTTGTATTTACTCCACTGAATCATTTACTGCCATCAGTAAACTTTGTCCCCTTACTGTTCATCTCTTTTCCCTAATAATTTATGGACAAAGTATCCCCAGCACAAATACTGTAGGACTCTATAGCCAACATTTCCCCTTTGAGAATACTGACCATTTATTCCAGCTCCCTGCTTTCCATCTTCTAAGTCAGTTGTTTAAAAACGTGATGGCCTTCCCCTTTATGCCACGACAGCTGAAGTGCTTTAAGACCGTCTGAGAAGAGACCTTGTCAAATACCTTTTAGAAATCCAAGAAGAGCCTATCAAATGCATGTCCCCTGTGTACGTGCTTACAATCTTCTTTAAAGAACTACAACAGTTTTTCAAGGCAAAATCTTCTTAACTCTTCCTTAGTATCTACTATTTATTCATATGAACAATAGATACTTTCTCAGAAAAGTTCTCAGCAATACTTTTTGTACAAGTAGTCTGTCATTACCATGATATCTCCTGTAACATCCCTCAAAACTCAGAACTGTATTAACCATCTTCTAATTCCGTGACACTAAGAAAGCTTCACCCATGGTGTTACCTGTCTACATCTCATAGCCTACCTATTTGGGTTTTGAGTTCCCTTAAATCTTTGTTATTTAATCCTACTTATTTTGTTGATTTACTGTATGCTGTCTTTTATATCAATTCAATTTGGAAACATTTGATCCCCCAGTATCTCTCAAAAAAAAAAAAAAAGAAAAAAGATTCTAGTGCAAGAACCAAGCTCTTTCAATATGAATCAGGGATGTAAAATATTAACTTCTTTTTTTCTTCTTTCTCCATCTTGGTCTTATATTTAACCTGTCTTTGGCCATACAGGGTGTCTGGCTAGTTTTCTGCTCCCAGAGTGTTAAAAAGAAAGGATTTATTAGTTTTGGGGCTTTTTTTCTTCCAATTTGTGTGTGTTTCCCTCTTTTGCTTCCTTTTTTCTTTTTTTTCAGGGAAGAGGCAAACATTATTGCGACTGCTTCACTGCCTTAGTACAGCTTCCTGATAAAAATCCCCGTGAGTCCAAGTGTTTTCAAAGCCATGTTGATAACAAAAGCTTTTTGTCATTGGAAACACAAAAACCCCCACAAAAACAAGTCAGATGAAACTTATCTTGATCAAAGTGTCATTCTGGATTACATTTTGAAAGGTTTTCAAACAAATCTCACTTTGTCAACATATAAGATTGCACATGCCCTTTCCTGGCACTGTCATTTTGCATGGTTTTGTGTGGGCAAAGTCAAACTGCATTGGCCTGCCAGTAACACCAGTCAAGAAATGTGAATGCAAGCAGGTTTCTAAACACCAAGAGGGTACTTTTCAAAGGTTGAGCCTACAATATCCTTCACTATTACTTGTCAGACCAGAGGCCTAAGTGGGGGTTAGGTATTTCATTCCTCCCTACTCTGAAATGTCCTAAACAACGCTTAGTAACAGAGTAAAGCCTTGCTAACTTTCTAGTCATACTGCTTTTCCATGGTGACATGCCAGTTAATCAATATGAAGAGATGTGTAACTGCAGTAGGACATGTCTGTTTAGTCAGTGGTCTATAGCTAATATGTTTGCAACCAACCAGAAACTACATCAGCCACTTTAACCATTCAGCCTTTTCTCAACTGTATTGCCAGACGGTCTGCTTCACCAGCTTTCCTTATATAGCTTCACACTTCAGCTGCTTTACAACACATGGGCTGGTTCCCAAAGGTATGATAGCAATTTTCAAATGATGCTAAAAGAACATGAAAACCTCGCCAGTGCTGTAGGTTTTTCAAGATGCTCTAACAAAACATGAGAGTCATCTTAGGGGCCAGACACATCAGCTACAATAAGTACAGGATGCTCACCGAATCTGTCAAAATCTCATGTTTCCCCTTCTGGCAGTACCGTGTACCTGTGAATGCATATAGCACCTGTATGTCAAATCCCATAGTGTTCACTGGCTTCCATGAAGTCCAGAAAGCGTCTTGTCTCCCTCAACTCCTGTTACTGTGCATGTTTTCAATAACCACAACAGTATAGTCATAGTCTGTGAGTATGACGAAGATAACAGTTTTCACTCTTATCACTTATGTCCCCAGGCTGCAGATGTGATGAAAAAATTCTTAAATCATTAATTTCTAATTGTTTTCCATCAGTACTTCTGTAGTCCCAATGCTGCCACAGAGAGCAGAATTCAGATGTTCACATTCTTGCCACACACAACCTTACTCTCTAAATCCTTCCAGCTTTGGTTGGTCAGAGCAGGACAAACATGGAACTAAAGATTTGAGAAAATGTTCATTAATTTGCTGAGAGGTAAAGAAAGGACAGGAAATAGTTTCTAAGCAGAGATCCGTTAGATCAGATTTTGCACAGGAGCTGATGTTTCCATTTGATCTGCCCACCAGCAGAAATGAGTCATTCAGCATTTCAGTATTGCTTAGTAATGTGCCATTCATTCATTAATTAACTATGAGCTGTTTAAAGCAACGCAAGGGACTACCAAGTACAATATGTATCAGGTAAATGAAACAGCTGTTCTTCTCATTCAAAATTTTATGACAAAACCAAAGAAGACCAAGTAGTCCTTATTAGGACTGCGTCCCTGATGTTGCAAACCCTCTGTACACAGAACTTGTCCTAGACAAATTCATGCGGGCCACTTGCAGAACTCATCAGGTAAAAGCATATGTTACATGGTAGAAATCTCCAGTCAATACTGAGCTGGAAAAAATTTTCATGGCGCAGCTCAGAATAACGAAAATAATCTTTCAGCTACCTCCTTACAGCATCTTCATTTCCTATAGTTGGAGAAAATTAAAGATAATCTAGATAATTTATTATTCAATAGATCTACACCTGAACTACCATTAGAATACCATTTCTTTCTAGATCACACACTATCCTCATTCAACACACCTGTAAGGTCCTAAGAAACCTGCTTTTGGCAGGGGGGTTGGACTCTATGATCTCCTGAGGTCCTTCCAACCCCTACAATTCTGTGAAAATAAGTCCACTGTTAAGTTTCTCAGGGAACTGTCATATGTATTACTTCTTCTGTGTCAGCAGCATGACAACAGTAAAAACAAAGATTTGAGAAAGACATTTGTTTATGTTCTTACCGGAAAAACCCTCATGAATCTTTTTTTTACAATTCAAGTTTGTAACATAGGTGTTTTTTAAGGTTGTGAGGTGTAACATTACACAACAGGTCCTCTAATAAAAGATTTACAAAATTATTATACATGAGCAGTTATGGGAAATCATCAACCCCCATGCTTACACAAAACAGACTTCTCCAAGAGAACCAAAGAAACATCTCAACTTTGTACCATGTAAGGAGAAAAGAACTCAAATGATCTTTTGTGGAGGTAAGAAATTTGCTAGGACCACAGGGCAGAAACTAATGGAAAGAAGTAGCCATGTAAAATGAAAACGTGGGTGCTTTTCAGGAAGGATGTCCATAACTGGCAAAGCTTTTACACTAGCAAATAGCAACTATTTTTTTGAATAGTCCTGTTACAGTCAGCAGGCTGTTCATGGCAATATTTGTAGGAGCAGGCCTTAAATTCAGATTAAAATAAGACTGTTTACCTCACAGCCAAATGCTTTTAAAATGCCTCAAAACCCCCAAACATTGTATTTATTGTGAATTTCCAGTTCACTGTGTTCATCACAGTATCCCCAAGATTTCTACACAGTTAGTGAATGTTCCATCAACCATTAATTGATATTTTGCATTTGATAACTGTTCAGTTGCATTTAAATTACATGATCATATGAGATGTTTAATTATTTAACATTAATAGGCTTGCAAATAATCGATTTTTTCAAATTGTTAACTATCAAGCCCTTCATCAAGTGAATCTCCCACAGTGAAATAAGGGGAAGTAGCCAACTTCCTAGCACAATTTCACCCCATTACATGACCCCAAGAAGACCATGTACAGCTGTAAGGCAACTGTGTGGTTGAAAGAAATCCATTTACCCATTCTGCTGTCGCTTTCAGAAACGAAAACACTAAGGAATGTTTAACCACAGGGGCCTCTCACTTTTCACGGTGACAGCTCTGTGGCCCTTACTGAAGCAGTCTCTGCAGAGGTACAGAAGAAATTTCTAAAGGTTCAGCTACTGTGCTGGACCATTAAGCCTCTGAGGCGCCAAGGAAAACACAAAAGGATTGTCAGTGTCAGGTCTGAGGCAGAAAAAGCTTTGAAATATAAGAAGGGATAAAAAGAAAAGCCTGTACATGTATGTCATCCCTGGTCTGATAAAAATACCAGCAGAATGGATGATAAAGCTAGATTTGAAATGTTGCTGTCTCTGGGAGAAACCCAACTCGTTTATTTCTACTGGAAACCTGACACATTAGTTTGTTGCAACTTAAAGTCTTAAGAGCCTACTGTGGCTACAATCTCAGCAATAAGAAAAAAAATCAGGGAAGCAGTAAGGCTAAGCAAGCTTTCTGTTCGCTGGTTTTATGCACATTTCACCTACGGTATATCAAAGAGAAGATGACATGTTTCACCCAAGTTGCTTTTCAAAAGATGGCAAATTTTAATTTGTCCTAAAGGTGCCATTGAGAATATATAGCCACAAATAAAGTCAGTGATGAAGTGGTTTGATGTTTATTAGATGCTTATAGTTGTTCCTGGGGAATATTTGTAATAGAAATGTATTTTTGAAATGACAAAATGTGACATCTTTATCAAAGGAAAACAGTGTATCCAGACAGACCCTGAATACAGCTTGGTTCTCCCCCACAAAAATTCACCACTCATAGCCTTGTTATGAAAGATGTGAAGATTTAATGCGTTTAGTTTTGTGACCTTTTGATTTATCTGGGACAATTGTATATAAATACCCAGAGTTCTACATCTTCAGTAAGCATCAGTTTTCCCAGTTTGTAGACTGGCATGTTTTGGGATGTCCGTCTCCGAACAGTTAAGATTTATGTTGGAAGTAAGAAATGAGAGCAAAGTAAAAATTATGGTGAAAGGCTTTTCCTTACTTAGCAGATGTTCTAACTCAAACCATAATAATTCTACATAATAGTCATTAGGAGTGGCACCAAACTTTGCACACTTGAGAGACAAGACAAACGTGATCAAAAGTTATATATAAATGTTGTTCTGCTTGAAGCTTTGCAAATAAAGATTGGTGGTAATTTAAATTTGATTAAAGGATTCTCTCTATACTGAAGGCAAGCTAAGACCAGAAGTGAGTGTTTTTAGGGTACACTGCATAAAAGCCATTGCAAGAAACATGATTAAAAGTCATTCTGAAGTGTCTATTAAGAGCATAGAACATGACACTTCTCCAGGGTTGATACATGTGCAAGGAAAGCACCCTGCCTTTGGCTAGGATAGGGTTAATTTTCACTAGAGGTTGGAATAGAACACAGCCTGGACAGCTGACCCAAACTAACCAAAGGAAGTCATGCTCTGTATACAAGGAGGCTAGTTGGGAAGTAGCAGCATGGCTCCAGGATGTGTGGCTCAGGGACAGTCCAGCTTCACGATGGGTCTGAGCAATACGGTCTCTGTTGTATCATTTTACTAAAATAAAAAGTACATTAAAAGACCCAGCCTACATCCACTGCCTTGCTGCCTTCCACTAGGTAGGTGACCTTATCACAAAAAGGATATAAAATTACTGAAACAGGACTTTCTCATTGTGAATGGAAGTTGACTATGCCCAATGATTGCATTGATCTTTAAATGCCTTTTAATAGTACCCAGCATGACCTTCTCCATAGGTTTTTTTTTTCTGGAACTGAGGTTAGATTGACAGTCTGTCATTTCATCGGTCTTCCCTCTTGTAAATCGGAGTAACATTGGCCAGCTTCCAATAAGGGTTAGGACAAGGACTTTAGCCTTGCTTTCTAGTAGTAGTAATAAGAGTCTAACAACAGGTTTCTTACCCTTGTTTTCCTTATTTGTACTATTTTGAAAATATTTGACACAGCTCTTTTTTTTCAGCCTTGATCTGGTAAAGTAGTGAGAAGCAGCACTGAAACACTCATTTAATACAACATTTTGCTGAGGACTGAAGGTCTAAAAAAATAAAAGCCCTTAGCATGTGTAGCACACCGTGTCTTTGAAATGTTTTTATAAACTTCAATGAGTAAACTTCCAAAAACTCCCTGATATATCTCACTTGTATTATTTCTGCCTCACCAATGGAAGGCTTAGATAACCTAGCCAGTAAGCACTTTGATTAGTATTTATGAGCATCTGAATCTCATTCTCTTATACAAACGAATTTTTTCTTTGCAATAGGTCTGCTGAAGGTATATCACTGAATGTGTTCATGTAATTGAAATCTATTCAGTAAAAACCTTTTACTAATCTGGGATAGTTCTCTCTTTCTCTCTTTTCTGTTTAATTCCATTGCTCCCAGCTGACCACAGCAATCTAAATTCCTAGCTCCTACCAGAGAACAGCAAAAGAAAAAAAAAATATTTAAAAATGCATAGACTTAAACAATGGCCATCATGTAATGAAGGCTAGTGTCTCTCACACTGTTTCCCCACTTAAACTTTCTGGTTTGAGTTATTTTATTGGAGCTTGTTGCATAAAAGTTTCCAGAATATTCCCTCCTAGAAAAGATTAGTAATGAAAAGTTTGGCAGCCTCTTGACACAGCTGCAGGTAATTCTTCATGTCTTAAAAGCTTCATTTGGTTTCCTTCAGTGGAATTCTCTGAGTTTGCTATCCAATATCTTCAGTGACAAAATCACTCAAGTTTGCACTTAATTTCCTTTATTCTGGTTGAGACCCTTGTAAGTGTCACATGGAAAGGCTATGGTGGCTTGAAAGGTAAAGACAATTATGTCTGAAAGTAGCAGAACTTCCTTTTTCTTCCCTAGCAGATTTCTAATAAGAAAAATCTGTTATGGGAGTTAGTACGCATGATAAAACTAGAATACTGTCTTCTAAGTAAACAGCTTCTTTTCATAGTTCATGCAACAGCAGGTTCCCATGAGGAACTGAATCTCTCGAGGGTGATTTTCAGTATCCACTTCACAGACTACCTAAAATCTGAATTTCTGCTTTTGAAAAATGCTAGATTTATAACCTTGGTGACTGACAGTTCCTTGTGACAGAGGAGACCATGGCCTGCTGCATGCAGCTTTTTAACACTGCCTCGGCAAAACACCTGAGCAGTAACTGGGAAAGACCATGTATGGGGTCAGCAAGTGCTGCTGTTGTTTGGCTTACTTCTTGCCAGGGGTGGTAAAACAGTATTCATAGCAATGGTCTTTATGTCAAATAATGTCAGCCACAACAAAGGCTAGATTCAGACAGTTTCAATTTTCTTTAAACACAAATTCTGTACCCAGAGTTTTCTTCTAGCTCCAGCTGCAGTGACATACAACATTACAATGCTATTACTTCTTACAGTTCCTTTCTTCTGAAGGTTATTGCCCAAAAAGCTCTGTCAATGGGGCAGTTCATGTGAGTTTTTGTCTGATTCAGGTCTTATTAATCAAGACAGGTCAAACCTGTTAGCTCTGCTGATACAGTCTATTAACACGGCTATGTGAGCAAAAGCCCTGAGCAGAGGGGTAGTAACAAATAGCTGGAGGGCAGTAGTACCTTACACTGCTACATCTGTTCACAGTCCAGCAAATAGCTTGAGTTTCCAATTGCAGTTTCATGAACAAGATTTATTTATTTATGTATTTATTTAGTCTTTTTCATTTGCTTACACCAAGTCAGAGACCTAGAGAAAATTTCAGCGACAAAAAAAGAAAGTAACTCCTACTCAGAGATTCCAATGTTCCCAAGTGCACAGAAATGTTTTCTCTTTATGTCTTCAACACTCCTCTGAGTTTGGTTTGTGTAGACAGCAAAATCTTAAGTGTCCCAGGATCAGACTTCTGTCCAATTCGCTAAAAAAGTACCACACAATGTTTTTCTGGGATATATTAACTGTTCTAAATTAAATTAATTCATTTTAGAAGGTGTCTGAACATAGTGTTTAATTAGCTTTTTATGTTCTTTACAGCTTCAGTACAGTTTTCGGTGGATCATCTCCTGTTGGAGAATCCTCTGTCACAAAGTTGCTTGGCAGAGGTAAAGCTGGCACAGGGAAGACCCTTTAACAGAATTCCTACAGTGAGGACTATGTTCTTGGCTGAAGCATAAAGGGCCTCTTTTCTTTCCCCCAGGAAACTACCCCTTTGCACTCAGTTATGATAACTTCCAAAATTATGCCTGGAAAATAAGTAAATTAATTTTGCTTTACGAGCCATGTTGTTGACCAAAGAGAAGTCATATGAAAGACAAATGTATCTTCTACACTAGCTTTTTTCCATGTGTACTCTAAATAGACCATTTAAGCAGATAAACTTCCTCTCTCTAAACTGATGGGTATGGTACTGAGCAGTCTTGAGTATACACCCCAGGGTACTGAGCTCACCAAGCCACACTGCAGCTCCTTTTCAGCCTCCACATCCTAATTTCCTCTGGTGAATTGAGGCATGGAAGGAAGAATTGCAACACAGGATCAAAGCACAGCATACACACATAGGAGGAGCTGAGGTGATCTTGCCTCTTTGGTTGAAACATAGTGGCCATTCTTTTTCTCTCTTCTGAAACAAATTAATAGAGATCTCCTTACTTTCTATGACTTCAGTCACACAGATTAAAAATAAGTAAGTCAAGATTTCTCTGAACAAAAGTAGATCTCAAAATTATTTGATTTATTTGTTCATATTACTCTTTATTTGTGAAAGTGTGGACAACCGCAGAAGTACCTGAATCCTAGCACAGGTTCATCTGAATCCACAGACCATCTGTCTGTTGTGGTCTTGTTTGTAAAAGTTTCCGTCTACCAAAGAAAATCAAACAGTGTGATTTAGATCATTCAGAACACAAGGTTAACAGTGAGTAAATATTCCTGCATATGTTAAACAAATCAGAGACTACATCTGAAAAATATGAACTGATGGTATTTCTTGGCCAATGGCTGTTACATTTACAGTAGCTTCATATTTTTCTAAGAATAGGGTAACCTTAAATGAGTGTTATTCCAAATGAAGAAAGAACTCAAACAGCTCCTTTTCCTGATTCACACAAGATACCAGTTCATGACAATGGTTCCATAGGAACAGCGTTTTTTTTATTATGGTTTAAGTTAGAAACAAATTTCAGAGCTTGGAGTTTTTGATATCTGAAGTTGACAGCCTGTTCTTCAGGTAGACTGAAAACCACGTCTGCATTATTCAAGGGCATATCTCAGCAGAAGGAGGAGGTGAAGGCATATTGGCAAGCTACAACTCTGGTTTTCCTTTATCATATGCTTTCCTTTATCATTTATACATAACTTCAAGCAAACACGAAAAACAATTAGTATGTAATTCTTCTCATTGGCTATCTACTTGGAAGGCACACTGAAAGCAAGGTTTATAGATGAGAAAAACATGAAGACAGGTTTACATGTGGCATCCATAAGAAAAACATGGTAACGAAGCTCTCGTGTAGGTACATGCTAAGTTGTCAGCTTTTCAGCAGACCCAGAAAGAGCAGTCAAAAATATCTTTAAGTCCAAGACACTAAAACATTATTGTGAAAGTACACAGAGTTTCCCAAAATAGCTATTCAAATGGGCCCAAGCTTCCAGTTCAAATTCTGTGTTTCTGTAGAATAGGGACCCTTAATGCAATCTGATGGCCATGAATACATCTGTGACTTCTGCTGCACACTTGCTATGCATGTGCTTTTTTTGGTCACTATGGATTAAGGCAACTAGGTGCATTTAGCAGCATCTGTTGCAGCTGAAGTAAACTCAAAATGTCATAGCTGAATAGTCATAGCAATATCTTTTTACACAGTAGAGATATAAATGAAACTACGCCAAGACAAAAACATTCCTGAAGAGTTTTAACGTTTTCAGTGAGCTCAAGGCATATGAAGAGCACTCACCTGCTTAAAGCAGAAGCAATAACTTTAAGGCTTTGCCTCTACTGGGGAAGATTGTTCAGTTTCTTTACCTCCCTCCCAGCTCTGAAAATATTTTTGGTAAATATTGCTGCTGAGGGAAGAGGTGTGACGCGCAAATTGTGCCAGAGCAGGACTTCCTACCAGACCCAATGTTCTCCCCATAAAACTCATTATGGTAAATGGACATTTAGTTTGGCTTCTCCAGCATTCTTTGGTAATTAAAATGTAGTTCCGACTGGGACGCTTTCCAGCTGCAACTGCCCTAGTCCCTTTTTCTTCTTACTTGACACCAGAAGAAATTCACTGCTCATTTTCAGCAAAAATTACTACTGTTTGGACTACATCTAATCAGGAAATATCTTATTAGGTGTCATGGTTTAGCTCCAGCCAGCAGCTGAGTACCATGCAGCCACTCCCTCACTCCCCTCCCCAGGGGCAAAAAAAAGGAGAGAAGAAAAAAAAAAGGAAAGACAAAGGCAGACTTTGTAGGATAAGGGCAGTTTACTGGGACAGCAGAGGGAGGGAGAAATAACAATAACAGGACTTTATAGCAAAATACACAACACTGGTGATACACGATGCAGTTTCTCACCAACCCACACAACTCAGACTGTACAGCTCGGGGCCCATCCCAAAGCCAGACTGTCCCCAAACTGTGTGTCCTGGAGCCCTGTGCTCCTCCCTCAGCAGCCACCCCTTTATGCTGTTCATGATGTCATTAGTATTTAATAACCCCTTTGGCCAGTTTGGGTCACCTGTCCCACCGAGTTCTCTCTCAGCTTCCTGGGTGCCCCCGGCCTTCTTGTTGGCAGGGCAATATGAATAACTGAAAAGTCCCTGGCTGCTTGGCAACAACTAAACCATCATTGAGCTATCAGCACTGCTCCCGTCCTAACTCCCAAAAAGGGCATTCCACCCACTGCTGGAAAGAAAATTAATTCTATCCCAGCCAAAACCAGAACATTAGGGATGGTTTCCCTTTTACTCTTAATGAGACATTAATATGAAAGACATTTCATAGAAAGCCAGAAAGAAGTCACCTTTGTGTTCTGCAGTGGGGTGACTATATTTCATTACCAGCCTGAGTAACTCTTCAGAGAGGAAAAAGATTTTGGAAATCATGACTAACATGAAAAAGCTGAGGAAGGTTTCCATGATTATATTGGGTACAGGAGATAGAAAGAGGCAAATCAAAAAGGTGTTTCTAAGAGATATTCCATTCCTTAGGATTTATGGAAAACAGGATTAGATTTTTTTTAAAAGCTGGATTTAAATTTGAAATTTGAATTGAAAGGTAAAGGAAGCTTCTTACTGCAGTTTTGTACTACACACAAATAATAATAATAATAATAATAAAAATAAAATCAATTTGACCATAGGACTAAAAATACCTCAGCTTTGAACATTTTTTTCCCATTCTTATTAGAGTTGAAAGCATGCCTATTGATCTAGCAAGAGCAATTTGCTAATAATTAGACCAGCAAGGGAAGACCTGGGACTTCAACCAGGAGAGGGGGAGGAGGAGGTGCTTAAACCTCACAAGTCCCAGTTTAATACACATGAAAAGGGAACAACTTACACCCTTCCTTACAGCAAAATACATCCAATATTGCCAGTCACTATATACAATTACTATACAAGGACACAAGTCCAAAGGTTTATAGATCTATACAGAGATTTGGCTAGAATATTGTAGACAGTAATACTATTTGAGATAGCCATAAAATATTTTTAACACTTATTGCTATAAAGGAGAAGATCTCTGGTTTTCCCCATCATCTGCTAGCGATGCATTTGAATCAGTACATGTTACCAATGCTTGTAGCTGGATTACCCTAGAAGTGGCGGTTTGTATTACATAAGGCAGATGGTAACGCAGAAATACATTATTTTAATTAATAATTACCTCTGAAAGTTTTTACACATATATTTGTGCATTCTAGCTTGATAAAACTTTGTAAAAGAAATAAAAATAAGCGTGAAAGAATGTAGATTTTTATGAATAGCTAAGAAGGTAACCGTTCCCATCATCCTTGCTGTGAATTCTTATCAATCAATTAAAAAAAAAATCAAAGGTATTCATTTTCTCATAAAATATGCATTGTTTTTATTTTAAAAGAAAGAGAGAAATCAATTTTAGTTTGAAAAGCACATTAAAAATGTAAGCTCGAGAGTATGGGATACATTTCACAGAAGATTGCAACTGCTAACATATTTTTCTCATCTACCAGAAGAAATCAAATGAAACCAGTTCGACTCTAGGGTTTTAAACATCATTATAATTCATCTTAATAATGAAGTTAGAATTAACTGAAAGAATACAATTTTTATTTTTTTAAAAATCCTCAACTAAAAACCTTTCTCCCTGCCAAGGCATGGTTTTATTCAAGAAAAATGGATCAAAAGAATACCTGCTGTATACATTTAAAATTAAGAGTGAGATATCACAATGTCCTGGTTTCAGCTATGATGGAGTTAATTATTTTTAGCAGTGGATGGAATGCCATGTTTGGGTGTTAGGATGAGAACAGTGCTGATAGCACCCTGATGTTTCTAGTTGTTGCCGGGCAATCAAGGACCTTTCTCAGCTCTGCATACTTCCTTACTAGTGAGAAAGGAGGGGACGTAGCCAGGACAGGTGACCCGAACTGGCCAAAGAGGATATTCCATGCCAGTTACGTCATGCTCAGTATAAAGGGGACTGGGGGGAAGAGGAGGAGACAACGCCAGGACGGGCGGTTTTCTGGGTACGGGGACGGGCTCTAAGCTGTGCGGCCTGGGTTCTGTGGTTTGGTGAGAAACTGCATTGTGTATCATCAGTTTCATCTATTTTGTACTTTAAACTTCTGTTATTGTTATATCTAGTTTTCGGTTATTGTTTAGTAAACTATCCTTATCCCAACCTGCGTGGTTCTGGTTTCTAGGTTGTGGTTTCTTTTCCTCCTTTCTTCCTTCCCTTTTTCCCCTCCCCCAACTTTCCCTCCCCCTTCCTTTTAAAAGTACAAGCGACTGTGTGGGGGTGCGGCCCTCGGCCGGGGCAAAACCACGACAGTCATTTTGGCGCCCAACGTGGGGCACGAACGGTTGGGATAACGGTAGATCTGACCCTAACTATCGCAATTAAGATAAGCACTGTTGTTTAAGCAATCTCTGGTCACGATGTTGTGGTATTTATTCACAAGGCTGTGGCAGCAAAACCACCGCATGCTGTATACAATCCTGGCAGGATTCTTTACTCTCTCAGGTCTGCGGCTCCCGTATTTGTTCCCATACTTCATTATAGTGTATTTTATGATATCGGTCTATGATACAATAATATCGATGATCATGAGTTTAAGCTGGTACTTGTATGAGGTTTTGCTGTCCTGTCCATTCTTTGGACAGGGAGGGGTTAATAACAGCAGCCAGTATGGTGGGGGCACTGCTTTCTTTTCCTTTGGGCTAAATGCAACAGCTCTTAGGGCAGTTTTTGAAAATCTTCAATATCTCTGGGATATTCAAACTAGCATTTTGCTATTGGTAGGTTTGGGGCAGATGGTTCAGTTTTTGTTATATATCAAGCATAGGTTTATGAATACCACTGAAGAGCTTTCTCCGAGACAGAATAATCACGAGTGGCAGGGCATGTGGCAAAGTATGGGCGAGTACCTAGGTACTTTCTCACGCCCGATGGTTTGGAACTTCACTCCTGAACAGCTACAAGACCCCGATCAAGTGACTGCATACCTAAGGAAAAATTGCTGTAGGTTTCCCAGAGATGGACACCTTACTGCACTGTGCTGGGCTCTGGCCACTATTTATCAAACACTGCTTGATAGCAGGCAGCATTGTCAGCACTGTCAGCACTGTCAGGGAGAAGGGAAAGGAAACAGACTGGCAGATACTATAGCTGCTGCAACCACTGGGGCTGACACTGCAGCTACTGCAACCCCTGTGACTGACACTGCAGCTACTGTAATCTCTACAGCAGACAGTGCAGATGATCAGAAAAACCAACCCACACCAGTGTCTGTTGCTCCCGTACAAAAGAGGAAATGCACAAAGAAATCAGTTCGTATAGTGACGGATAAGGATGATGATCAACCAGGGCCATCTCGAGGATATCAGGAGGAGGCAGAACCAGAGATTGTTACCCGATCCCTGACTTTGAGTGAGCTGCGTGAGGTTCGAAAAGATTTCACCCGCCACCCAAGTGAGCACATTATCACTTGGTTGCTCCGATGTTGGGATCACGGGGCCAATAGTTTGGAGTTAGAAGGCAGAGAGGCCAAGCAGTTGGGATCCCTAGCTAGAGAAGGAGGAATTGACAAAGCGATTGGGAGGAGGCCGGAAATCCTCAGCCTCTGGAGGCTACTACTGTCAAGTGTGCAGGAAAGATATCCCATAAAGGAATATATTACATGTCAGACACCCAAGGGTAACAGCATAGAGACAGCTATCCAGCACCTGAGAGAATTAGCTGTACGGGAGATAATTTATTATGATCTGGACAATTCACGGCTTCCCGCTGATCCCGATGAAGTCCTATGCACTCCAGATATGTGGCGTAAGGTTGTACGAAGTGCACCGTCAGGGTACACCAATTCACTGGCAGTAATTGACTGGACTGATATGGATCCACCAACCGTAAATGAGGTGGCCTGCCGACTCCGGAAATACCAAGACAATGTTTCCCTCTCCGTCATTGCAGCAGTAGAGAAACTGGTTCAACGACTTGACAACAATGTGTCCAACTCCCAACCCGTATGGAGCAATGTTGCAGCTACTGGGAGAAAGCGTCCATCGTTCCAAGAGGGAGAATACACACCACGACGTACATTGTGGTTTTACCTGCTTGATCATGGAGAGGACATGAGGAAATGGGATATGCAGCCCACCTCAGCCCTTCGAGCACGAGTAAATGAGCTGCGGGGTAAAACATTCGCACAACGAGATTCTGCCAGGAAGAAGGCTGCACCAGTTTCTACTGGGCAGTTCCCTAGACCAACTGGAAGGCCTACCTATATGTCTGATGTGTCTGATCCTCTTGAAAGGACCTCTAAGTCCTTTATGCAACCAGTGGAAAACAAATATGATCAGCAGCAATAGAGGGGCCCTGCCTCCAGCCAAGTGGTACGCCACAATTGACATTGCGAATGCTTTCTTCTCGATCCCACTGGCGCCAGAGTGCAGGCCACAGTTTGCTTTCACCTGGAGAGGCATCCAATACACGTGAAATCGTCTGCCCCAGGGGTGGAAACATAGCCCCACCATCTGCCACGGACTAATCCAGAATACACTGGAAAAGGGTGAAGCACCAGAGCACCTGCAGTACATTGATGACATCATTGTATGGGGCAACACAGCAGAGGAAGTTTTTGAAAAAGGAAACAGGATAATTAAAATCCTTTTAGAAGCCGGTTTTGCTATAAAACGAAGTAAAGTCAAGGGGCCTACGTGAGAAATCCAGTTTTTAGGAATAAAATGGCAGGAATGCGTACCTCAAGGGGATTTGATTTTGGGTGAGAATAGCCAATATAATTAATAGAGTAGAAATTATAATAATTGCCAAATAACCCATTATTGTATATTCATTATTGTTATGATTGCTGTATGTTGTACCATAGTATTATAGCCGGAGTCATACAAGTTAATGAAGAATGAGTGCCATGATGATGGAACTAAAGCCTGGCCTCTCAAGAACTTTTTTTTCCTTTTTTTTTCCCTTTGAAAATAAACTCTGACCCACAGACTATGAGCATGGACCATGCCAGGTGTATCAGTCAAGAGCCTGAGATGCAGCATGCAACGAGCCAATGGAACATACAATTATTCTGAGAAACTGTTACGACAAATGGAGCCTGAAAATCATGGATAAATGAACTCAACAACTTCAGAGGGATGATTCACAGACTGAGGGAATAAGATCTGTATGCACGTATGTGTGCATACATGTGTACATACATATATGGGTGTGTGAAACACGAAACTGGTTGTACCCAAAGAAAATTGTTGGATCTGGTCATGACGTAAATGGTATGGAATAAGGGGTGGATAATGTCCTGGTTTCAGCTATGATGGAGTTAATTATTTTTAGCAGTGGATGGAATGCCATGTTTGGGTGTTAGGATGAGAACAGTGCTGATAGCACCCTGATGTTTCTAGTTGTTGCCGGGCAATCAAGGACCTTTCTCAGCTCTGCATACTTCCTTACTAGTGAGAAAGGAGGGGACGTAGCCAGGACAGGTGACCCGAACTGGCCAAAGAGAATATTCCATGCCAGTTACGTCATGCTCAGTATAAAGGGGACTGGGGGGAAGAGGAGGAGACAACGCCAGGACGGGCGGTTTTCTGGGTACGGGGACGGGCTCTAAGCTGTGCGGCCTGGGTTCTGTGGTTTGGTGAGAAACTGCATTGTGTATCATCAGTTTCATCTATTTTGTACTTTAAACTTCTGTTATTGTTATATCTAGTTTTCGGTTATTGTTTAGTAAACTATCCTTATCCCAACCTGCGTGGTTCTGGTTTCTAGGTTGTGGTTTCTTTTCCTCCTTTCTTCCTTCCCTTTTCCCCCTCCCCCAACTTTCCCTCCCCCTTCCTTTTAAAAGTACAAGCGACTGTGTGGGGGTGCGGCCCTCGGCCGGGGCAAAACCACGACACACAAGCACAGGTGTCATTGGATTCAAGAAGTACAAAACTGCATATGCATTCTGCAGATTCATTTTCAAAAGCAATAAATGTGTGTTTTCCAAATAAGACACGAAGCATACAAAATACAAGAACAAAGGTATGAAGCTCTTCTATAATTATGCAGATAATAACACTCACGCTGAAAATATATGGTTCCAATACTGCCTCTTTTACTTATTTATCTGCAGAAGAATGAAAGCTTGGTGCAGAGGTCAGTAAGGGAATCTAATCTATCCAGGCCCCCTATAAATGCTTTAATGAGTTTGCTTGAATTCGCTGACCTTGATCTTAAACTGTGCTGAGAGCTTTCTATTCCTATGGTGTGCGGAAAGCACCTCACAGTATTGCACCTGCTGTCTCCCATCCTCTTGGAATGTGCACTAAGCTTATTAGGAATGTTTTATATCACAAATTAAGTCCTTTAGGGGCAAAAAAACCCCAGTTGTCACATCCTGCCTATGACAATGATGCTGACAATATCGGATAGTGCTGTAAAGCTGAACAAAAGGACAGTGCTGGTGGTTTCTACAGCTGTCAGGAAAGATCCTCATCTTGCTATCTTTTTACGCTGTCTGACTGTCAATTTTAGTAGCACTAGATTACGGTGCAGCCATTTTAAACATTCTGTATGCTTTAACCAGGCCTGTGGAAAAAACAAATACGTGTTCTCTCCCACTTGATGAAAAGTATAAACATGAAGGAGCCTGGCCCTAGGAGGTATTTCCACTTGCCCTTTTGCCCTTGATGCCTAGAAGAAATATTTTCAGCATGGGTGAAGGAAGGAGAAGGTTGGATTCATCAAAGGGAAATTGCCCTCTGACAAGTTCCTTCACAGATTTTTTCATCCTCAGGGTAACAAAGTGGCTTAGTCAGCCACAGCTAAATCTGAAATAACAAATCCCAGAGAAAGGGGCATTATATCCAAGATAAAAACAGGGACAGTCACTGGATCTGCAGTACTCTTCCTACATCTCCTCCTCATTTTGTAGCATTGCCATATCTGTGTAGAGAGGGGCAACAGCAAAACCTTGAGTTTAACCCACCCATTAGAATGTAGATTTACAAAGCTCTGCAGTCAGTCTGTGCAAGAGCTTGTCTTGTTACCATCTCCTCACAGTCTGACTGATTCCAGGAACTGGTACTGACATTAAAAACTGTGACCAGTCTGAAGCACTCATTTCTGCTTCACATGTCTTTCCAAAACATGACCTTACCTTCTTTTGAGCCTCTTTGTAACACTAGTTCCTTTCACTGTGTAGGATAGACAGTACCTGTGTGGAACTCTTTGCTTCAGAATGGTTTGGCTGCTACAACCTAACATGTCTCCAGAAAGCAATCTGAAAATTTTATGGAAGAAAAGTCGACCACAGACTATTAAGACCGTGGCACCACTTCAAGTGGTCTTTAAGTAGAATTGATGAAGACTAGGAGAGTATTTGGGAAAAGTATTTCTACACCTGCCCTGTATACTCCTCCTCATTCATGAGTGACTACTCTTCAAGACAATGTGCTAGATGGACCCTTAGTTTTACTGGGACCATTTGCTCTTCTTCTCACCTGTGATTTTACTGTCTATAACGACCTGAAAGGAGGTTGTAGAGAGGTGGTTGATGGTCTCCTCAGCCAGGTGACAGGAGACAGGGGAAATGGCACAAAACTACATCAGGGCAGGTTCAGGTTGGATGTTAGGAAAAAATTATTGACTGAAAGTGTTGTTGGGATATGGAACAGGAGCCCAGGGAGATGGTTGAGTCACCTTCCCTAGATGTGTTTAAAAGACAGGTAGATGAGGTACTTAGGGATATGGCTTAGTAGAGGACAGGTATGGATGAACTCTATGATGTTAGAGGTCTTTTCCAACCTTGTGATTCTGTGATTCTGTGTTTTTTCAAATTGTTGCTTATTGCTACTGATAAAAACTGAATTTTTAGGAACAGGTGCTACTATAGTACTAACAACAAGTACCACTGTACAACAGCTTTTCGTGTGTTCAGATAGGTGGATGTCTAATTTTTCTTCTCTGAATCCTCCTTGAAATTGAAAAGAAACTCCAAGAAGCATAGATCACAGATTTAGATAGGTTCTCTCCTGAGAAGGAGGGCAGGCTGTTATGGCTGTCTTTGAAACATTTCTGTCCCTTTAAATTTTCTACTCACTCACTGTACTTTTAAGACCTTTGTGGTTTGCTTCACAGAGTGAATACTTGGAAGAGATCTGCAGATCCATGAAGTGTCCAAGAGTACAAAAACCTTCTTCAGTTCAAAAAACCCTAGTCTGTTTGTTTTTCTTTTTAATCAGAATGCAACTTTTCTTTGCATTTTGAACTTTACAAAAGTAAATTGGAAATGTTTTGTTCTAATTAACTTTTTCAAATTCTTTTTTTCCAATCCACATTGCCTATAGCAAAATATTACCTTGAAGATCTGAAGACACAGCAGAGAAGATATTGACTGAACTGTTAGCCGGAAGAGTAGATCTCAGTGGACTGAGAGGTTGGGCTTTGATGAAGTTAGCATAATGAATGGATATTTCCCTACAGCTCAAGTACTGGTTTACAGTAAAGGCCCAGTGTATTGGTGATGTCTTTGCAACTGTTTGGCAGTATTGCAAGAGCAGGATCTCTCAGTACATAAAGAAAGGCACATCTGGAACACAGTGTCATTCGTGCCTGTGTAACAGCAAACAAATGCCTCTTTGTATTTCCTAATCCTTGCTAAAGGGAACAGCATCTTTCTGTTGTAATTTCCACTAACTCTACACTTAAATTTTAGACAGGAATAAGAGTGGAAACACCCCACAACTGCAGAGAATTGTCATTTCAAGCAAAAGGAACACTTACCAATTTCAGTCAGCTTTTCCCAGGCAGTTACATGTGACAAACAAAACAACAGCAGTGCATGGACCTCTCACATGATAACTAGTTTATTACCATTAACTACTATGATATGGTGGAATGGAGCTTCTAAAATTATTACTAGAATAATTAAGGACATAAATAAAACTAAGTAGAAGTGATGTTGATCTGGTAATTTTGGAAACCCATAGTGATCTGGCCCAGTGGCAGAACCCACAGTGCATTTCTGAAATGATCAGTTCTTGTGGTATTAACAGAAGTTTTGCTCATGTGGCAAAATGACATACTCAAATCTTACAGGAAAACTGTATCCAGCATCATCCATCTGCAGCCTATACAGTTCAATAATAAATAGGATAGAATAAACCAAATTAATCAGTTAGCCAGTTTTTTTATGTCAGTCAGGTCTGTATCTCCTTCAGTGACATAGGAGGAAGCCATTCCCATATTACTGATACTGAACTCAGTATGACCCAATATTATTTCTAGTTAGTGCTGCACTTCTAAGCTCACCAGAGCATGGTATTCTGCTTGACTGTTATCTGGCCCAGCATAACACTTCTGACTTGAGCACGTAATAGTTATTATAATATGAATATCCAGCAAAAATAATATTAAAAACTAGTTTAGCTTAGATTGTTTACTATGCCTAGTTCTTTACCAGTGTTCTCTCTTCTCCTTGCTAGTAAAAAATTTGCTAGTGCATAACAATAATTAAAGGTATGCTGAATGAAATAGCACTGATTATTCAGTGAAAATTGACTTTGCTTATTAAAAAGTTCAAAGAAAATACAAGCTCTACTTGGCAAAAACAACCATGATCTCAGAGGTTATACATTAAAACATTAGATATAGCACCATTCACCATCTTCCAAGAAGCAGTAGTAATCTTTTGTGTAAAATTATGAGTACCCACTGTGGCAGTGGTGATTTCTGACTTGAAAAGTGCTTGTGCACCTAAAAGCATGTGCTTTTTTCTGGATATATTTCCTTTCCTAAGAAAAGATTTTCCCCTATAAGTCTTGGCTGCCTTATATAAGCCTTTGGGACATTCACTATCATGACACTGTTCCCGTGGATTTTAATCCAATTTTCCTGTGCAGAGCATCAGGTCACTACTCTGTGAATAAAACAAAGGAAAGCAAAGAAAGGTAGCAAGAGTGATTCCCCATCCATATCATATCTAGCATCTTAAAGAGAGCATATACAGATGAACACACATGCAAAATGCATGTGTTTTAATGCCTGAAATCCTGGGTCCTCTGGACATGAATGGATAAAGAGAAGTCTTAACAGGTAAAGGGTAGAAGCAATTGAACCCAGCAAAGAAGGAGACATTTTGAAGCTGAGGCTTTCTACTCACTGCTGATACATTTCTGTAGTCACAAACTGCCAGCAATTATAAAAATCTTTAGTACATAATGCAATGATCGGTCATACAGAGGGAATTCTCTTTATTTTCTATTTTGCAGAGGGTAAAGCTGACATTAAAATCAAGACCTCTGTCTTCAGTCATTTAATCCCTTGACTTGCATTTATAAAATATAATAATACATCAGTACCAGAGGGAAGTAATGACGGTGTTTAGTTTGCTACACACGAATGATTTCTGCACGTGCACAAAAGTCTGATGTGCTTTTGATTTTTCATTCATTGGTAGGAGTTTTAGAGATTTTCATCGCACCACTGGTTTCAATCTCAGCAGAAACACAGAAATAAATTATCTACCTTTAAAGTCGGAGGTATTTGCAGGTGGAATACAACTTACGATTAACTAGCATTGAGTGAAAATTTAGGGATTTCTTCCCTGAATAAATTAAAGCATATGATGAGTAGGTAAATGAAATAAAAACATTGAAATAAGCACAGGAAACAGGAAGAAAAGTTTCAAAAGCCCCCAGAGACCCTCCTCAGTCTACTCCAAACATAAATTTTGAAAAAGAGGCAAAGTGTATCAATGCATCTTAAAAAATATAAATTTGAGTGTAGTATGGAAAATATTAATTTGAGTGATAACCATATTGCTCTCTGAGTTATTTATGCCTTTCAAATAATGTTCTGGGGGAAAAAAATTATTAAAGTTACTTTCAGCAAATGCTTATTCTAGTTCCTAAAATGATAACAGTAGTTTGTGAGATAACTGGGTTATTTTTCCTACAGGGAAATAAATACTTATTGCTTTATGTACTTTATATAGTCAAAAAATCAATGATGTAACTTCAAGTGTGGGAGTTAGTTATTGCTATAAATTCCAATTATCTTGTAAGTGAATTCCCCATCCTTTTATGTTAGTTAACAATTTACTTAACAACTTACTTAAAGGGACCATTTTGAAAAATAAACCTATATATATGTTTTGGACAACTGTATGATTTTATACTGTAAACAAAATTTGCGTGTGGAAAATACATTAATTTCTTTTATCTAAGAAGACCTTTTTACATGTGTCTTTATGTATGATTTTTCCATTTAATATGCATTCATTTTTTTACGTTGTTGTTTTCCATTATAAAAATTAGAAATTGTTGGTATATTCAGTAGAAGATGGGATTTTAAAGACTTGATGCTGATTTTTAATTGGCTCGAAACAGGTGTGTACTTAGGCACATTATTAAACCTCCATATGAATTCACTTGCCATCTACTGGAGGAGTGTACATGCAGAATATATTGCTGGTTAAAACTCAAGTACTATTCTCCTATCTTTTGTTTTGTTTTGCTTATAGCAATAAAATCAGTTCACTACCTGAAGCTATTTTTCACAACTCTTTCTTCTGGAAATAAGTACTGCAAATAATGAGTATAATCTATTTAAAATTTTAGGCAGGAGAGGAGGGGTTTGCTTTGCTACTATACTGTTGGATTATGTCCTCAGGTATGTTGTTGAAAGTGAAATAATACATTGAAAGATGGAGGGTGCTAAATAATGCAGGTTTGCTGGGTATGAGTTTTCTTATGCTAAGCAAGGAACATTCTTTGAAAAGAAAATAGTAACTGGAAGAACTATATGTCCTTGTGATAGAGATTTTTTTCATTTAATTTTAGTAAATAAAAACAATTCATTAAGTTTCCAAATTAGCTTTTATATATATATACTCAATCACAAATTCAAGAAACTTTGAAAATCTATGCTTTATGTGTTATGTATCAACATTTGCTGGACCTGGTGCTCACCAATATGGGGGAGATCATTAAAGGTGTTAAGGTTGGAGACAGCCTGGGCTGCAGTGACCATGCTCTAGTTGAGTTTGCAATCTCAAGGAATGTGGGCCTGGCGAAGAGTGGGATCAGGACACTGAACTTTAGGAGAGCAAACTTAGGCTGTTTAAGGACTTGTTGGCCAAGATGTCCTGGGAGGTGGTCCTTAGAGACAGAAATGTTGAGGACAGCTGGCTACTCTTTAAGGATGCCTTTCTGAGAGCTCAAGGGCTCTCTGTTCCTCTGAATAAGAAAGTAGGCAGGAGGGACAGGAGGCCAGCATGGCTAAGCAAGGACCTGCTGGTCAAACTGAGGGAAAAGAAAGGCAAATACAAGCTCTGGAAGCAAGGGTGTGTATCCTGGAAAGAATACAGGGATGCTGTTCGGACTTGCAGAGACAGGATCAGGAAAGCCAAGGCGCAGATGGAACTGAACTTGGAGAGGGATGTTAAAAACAAAAAGAAGGGATTTTACAGGTACATTGGCCAGAAGAGACAGGCCAAAGAGAACGTACCCCCCTTGGTAAATGAGAAAGGAGAATTGGCTGCAACTGATGAGGAGAAGGCTGAGGTACTGAATGAGTTCTTTGCCTTGGTCTTCTCTGGCAGCCAGGATTCTCATAATTCTCAAATCCCAGAACCTTGAATCCCTAGAACTCCAGGTGGGAACTGGGGGACCAAATCCCCCCCCAGTGTAAGAGCAGAGCAAGTCCGAGACCGCCTCATGAGACTGAATGTCTACAAGTCTATGGGGCCGGATGCCATGCATCCCAGGGTCCTGAAGGAGCTGGCTGATGTGGTTGCTGAGCCGCTCTACATCATATTTGAAAAGTCGTGGCTGTCAGGAGAGGTCCCTGGGGACTGGAAAAAAGGTCACATCACTCCCATTGATAAGAAAGGGAGCAAGGAAGACCCAGGGAATTACAGGCCGGTGAGCCTCACCTCTGTGCCTGGGAAGATCATGGAACAGATCCTCCTGGATGACATGTTGGAGCACATGAGGGAAGAGCATGTGATCTGGGTCAGCACGGCTTCACCAAGGGAAGGTCGTGCCTCACCAACCTGGTGACCTTCTATGATGGAGTGACAGCATCAGTAGATAAAGGGAGGGTGACCGATGTCATCTACCTGGACTTGTGCAAAGCCTTTGACACAGTCCCCCATCACATCCTTAGCTCTAAATTGGAAAGATGTGGATTTGATGGGTGGACCATCCAGTGGATAAGAAACTGGTTAACAGACCGTAGCCAAAGGGTGGTGGTCAATGTGTCAATGTCCAGGTGGAGGCCGGTGACAAGCGGTGTCCCCCAGGGGTCTGTCTTGGGACCAGTTCTCTTTAACATCTTTATCAATGACATCGATGATGGAATTGAGTGCACCCTCAGCAAGTTTGCGGATGACACCAAGCTGAGTGGTGTGGTCGACACCCTAGAAGGAAAGGAAGCCATCCAGAGGGATCTTGACAGGCTGGAGAGATGGGCCCGGGTGAACCTAATGAGGTTCAACACTGCCAAGTGTCAGGTGTTGCACTTGGGCCGGAAGAATCCCAGACATAGATACAGAGTGGGAGAAGAGCTTCTTGAGAGTAGCCCTGCTGAGAAGGACTTGAGGATTCTGGTGGATGAGAAACTTCACATGAGCCACCAGTGTGCTCTTGCAGCTCGCAAGGCCAATGGTATCCTGGGCTCCATCAGAAGAGGGGTGGCCAGCAGGGACAGGGAGGTGATTGTCCCTCTCTACTCTGCCCTCGTGAGGCACCATCTGGAGTACTGTGTCCAGATCTGGGGCCCCCAATACAAGAAGGATGTGGAACTATTGGAGAGGGTTCAGAGGAGGGCCACGAAGATGATTAGAGGGCTGGAGCACCTGCCCTATGAAGAGAGGCTGAGGGAGCTGGGCTTGTTCAGTCTGGAGAAGAGAAGGCTGCAGGGGGACCTCATTGCAGCCTTCCAGTACATGAAGGGAGCTTATAAGCAGGAGGGGATTCAACTTTTTAAAAGGATAGACAATGGCAGGACAAGGGGGAATGGATTAAAACTAAAGGAAGGAAGGTTTAGATTAGATATTAGGGGGAAGTTTCTTACAGAAAGAGTGGTGAGGTGCTGGAACAGGCTGCCCAGAGAGGTAGTGGATGCCCTGTCCCTGGAGGTGTTCAAGGCCAGGTTGGATGGGGCCCTGGGCAACCTAGTGTAGAATCAGGCCTGAGGTTGGTGGCCCTGCCTGTGGCAGGGGGGTTGGAGCTCTATAATCCTTGGGGTCCCTTCCAACTCATACCATTCTATGAGTCTATGATTCTATGATTTGAACACAGGAAAAGAGAGTATGTTATTTTGTACCATAGTCATGTTAAAGCACTTATAGGAGAATCTACCTTCATCACAATTTGCTTAAATTTTACTTATTTAAAATGTTTGCACTGCTCTGGACTTTCCTGTGAATTTTGTGTCATACCTCAGACCTAGTTTTAACACAGATAAAATTCAACATCTAGCCAGCTAACTCCAGTAATAATTTCTGTATTCTTTATTTCCAAACAGAAAAAAATGTCAGTATGGTAGCTGAAATATTTTTCCTTTTTATTTTTCTTCCTTTCAGAGACTTATGTACTAGCAGTTGTAGCTCACTGAATCATTATTGTACTACTTCTTTGAACATAGCACTTAGGAGCCCATCTGGGTGGACTTTCTGAATCTAAGACTGGAGACCCTGCCTCTGTTTTAGGAAGCATGCATTTCACAGTCCCAGTCTCAGTGTGTGGATCCTGGCTAGCTCACCTCTGTAGAGCAAGTGCGCTCCTTGGGGACCTCTTGGAGAGAACACTGTGGATGAGAAATGGGGAGCTGTACTCACCCAGCTGTTGTCCTGATAGGCAGCAATGATGTGTCCTAGGACTGCACAAAGCGATCAAGGCTGCTGAGCACACCTGCTGTGAAGAGCTATAACACCTATTCCAACAAGAAAAATAAAATGTGGATTGTGAGGCATTGCCCAGCATTGTACACAGAAATCTCCCAGAAACCATTTTTCTTCTACAAAGCAGGATTACAATAATTCTGCTTTTATCCAGGTTTTCATATAATTGTGATAGCTTTTAATTCAGATGAGATTAAAAATTCAGATGAGTTTAAACCTAGAAGAAGCTCTGCAATGTATGGGACATCCAAAACAGGACGAGGGTCTCAAGTGGTGACTCACGTTTACTCGTGTTAACTCTTTAGGACTCACCACAGAAGACTTTTGATGTGTATCAGTTATCAGCTTAGACAGTGAGTTCCTGGAGAGAGTTAGGGGAGTAGGATGTGCCAGGAATCATTCCTACACTGACATAAGGGTTTGAAGAGAATGGTTTTGGGGCTTGTTGTTTGGTTGGGGTTTTTTGTGTGCGAGCAGTAGTTTTCAGCCTGAGTTTGCAATCAGACAGTGTCGTGGTTTTGCCCCGGCCGAGGGCCGCACCCCACACAGTCGCTTGTACTTTTAAAA
This sequence comes from Porphyrio hochstetteri, assembly GCA_020800305.1. Taxonomy (NCBI): domain Eukaryota; kingdom Metazoa; phylum Chordata; class Aves; order Gruiformes; family Rallidae; genus Porphyrio; species Porphyrio hochstetteri. The sequence continues at coordinate 27,853,182 of CM036938.1, forward strand.
GGAAGGGGGAGGGAAAGTTGGGGGAGGGGAAAAAGGGAAGGAAGAAGGAGGAAAAGAAACCACAACCTATAAACCAGAACCACGCAGGTTGGGATAAGGATAGTTTACTAAACAATAACAGAAAACTAGATATAACAATAACAGAAGTTTAAAGTACAAAATAGATGAAACTGGTGATACACAATGCAGTTTCTCACCAAACCACAGAACCCAGGCCGCACCGCTTAGAGCCGTCCCCGAACCCGGAAACTGCCCGTCCTGGTGTTGTCTCCTCCTCTTCCCCCCAGTCCCCCTTTATACTGAGCATGACGTAACTGGCATGGAATATTCTCTTTGGCCAGTTCGGGTCACCTGTCCTGGCTACGTCCCCTCCTTTCTCACTAGTAAGGAAGTATGCAGAGCTGAGAAAGGTCCTTGATTGCCCGGCAACAACTAGAAACATCAGGGTGCTATCAGCACTGTTCTCATCCTAACACCCAAACATGGCATTCAATCCACTGCTAAAAATAATTAACTCCATCATAGCTGAAACCAGGACATTATCCACCCCTTATTCCATACCATTTACGTCATGACCAGATCCAATAATTTTCTTTAGGTACAATCAGTTTCGTGTTTCACACACCCATATATGTATGTACACATGTATGCACACATACGTGCATACAGATCTTATTCCCTCAGTCTGTGAATCATCCCTCTGAAGTTGTTGAGTTCATTTAGTCCATGATTTTCAGGCTCCATTTGTCGTAACAGTTTCTCAGGATAATTGTATGTTCCATTGGCTCGTTGCATGCTGCATCTCAGGCTCTTGACTGATACACCTGGCATGGTCCATGCTCATAGTCTGTGGGTCAGAGTTTATTTTCAAAGGGAGAAAAAAAAAAGTTCTTAAGAGGCCAGGCTTCGGTTCCATCATCATGGCACTCATTCTTCATTAACTTGTATGACTCCGGCTATAATGCTATGGTACAACATACAGCAATCATAACAATAATGAATATACAATAATGGGTTTTTTGGTAATTATTATAATTTCTACTCTATCAGTTATATTGGCTATTCTCACCCAAAATCAAATCCCCTTGAGGTACACATCGAACTTCTCCATCCCTCTGCATTACCCACCAAGTACAGCCAGGTCCTTGAGCAAAAACAATTCCAGACATGGGTTTACCTTTGCCTGAAGCAGGGATGACCCAAACTCTCTTTCCCAATACACTCTTCATATGCACTACTGGGACTCCGTCTCCCTCTACAGTACGTGGAAATTTTGCCTGGGCAGGGCCAGCCCGATTGGTAGATCCCCTAGTGTTAACTAACCATGTGGCTTTGGCCAAATGTGTATCCCAATGCTTGAATGTCCCACCACACATTGCTTTCAGTGTAGTTTTTAAAAGTCCATTATATCGTTCAATTTTCCCAGAGGCCGGTGCATGATAAGGAATGTGGTACACCCACTCAATGCCATGCTCTTTGGCCCAGGTGTCTATAAGAGTGTTTCGGAAATGAGTCCCATTGTCTGATTCGATTCTTTCTGGAGTACCATGTCGCCAGAGGACTTGCCTTTCAAGGCCCAGAATTGTATTTCGAGCAGTGGCATGGGGTACGGGATATGTTTCTAGCCAGCCGGTAGTTGCCTCCACCATTGTAAGCACATAACGTTTGCCATGGCGGGTTTGTGGGAGGGTGATGTAATCAATCTGCCAAGCCTCCCCATATTTATATTTCATCCACCGTCCTCCATACCAAAGGGGCTTTAACCGCTTAGCTTGCTTGATTGCAGCACATGTCTCACATTCGTGGACAACTTGTGCGATGGCGTCCATGGTCAGGTCCACCCCTCGATCCCGAGCCCATCTATATGTTGCATCTCTCCCTTGATGACCCGAGGTATCATGAGCCCATCGAGCTAGGAATAATTCACCCTTATGTTGCCAGTCTAGATCTACCTGAGCCACTTTAATCCTAGCAGCCTTATCTACCTGATGGTTGTTTTCATGTTCCTCCATGGCCCGACTCTTAGGTACATGGGCGTCGACATGACGTACCTTTACAACAAGTTTCTCTAACCGAGCAGAGATATCTTGCCATAAGTCATCAGCCCATATAGGTTTGCCTCTACGCTGCCAGTTGTTCTTTTTCCACTGCTGCAACCACCCCCACAGGGCATTCGCCACCATCCATGAATCAGTATAAAGGTAGAGCCTTGGCCACTTTTCTCTCTCAGCAATGTCCAGGGCTAACTGGATGGCCTTCACCCCAGCGAACTGGCTTGATTCACCTTTTCCTTCAGTGGCTTCTGCTACTCTTCTTATAGGGCTCCATACAGCAGCTTTCCATCTCCGATGCTTACCCACAATGCGACAAGACCCATCAGTGAACAGGGCATATCGCTTCTCATTCTCTGGCTGTTCGTTGTAGGGTGGGGCTTCTTCAGCGCGTGTTACCTCCTCATCCTCTGGTGACATCCCAAAATCTTTGCCTTCTGGCCAGTCTGTGATCACCTCCACGATTCCTGGGCGATTGGGGTTTCCTATTCGAGCCCGCTGTGTAATTAGTGCAACCCACTTGCTCCACGTAGCATCAGTGGCATGGTGTGTAGAAGGAACCTTCCCTTTGAACATCCAGCCCAGCACCGGCAGTCGGGGTGCCAGGAGGAGCTGGGCTTCAGTTCCAATCACTTCTGAGGCGGCTCGAACCCCTTCATAGGCGGCCAGTATTTCCTTTTCTGTTGGAGTATAATTGGCCTCAGATCCTTTGTAGGCCCAACTCCAAAACCCCAACGGTCGACCTCGAGTCTCCCCTTGTGCTTTCTGCCAGAGACTCCAGGTCGGGCCGTTCTCCCCAGCTGCAGTGTAGAGCACATTTTTAATATCTGTCCCTGTCCGGACAGGCCCAAGGGCCACTGCATGGACTATCTCGCGTTTGATCTGCTCAAAGGCTTGCTGTTGCTCAGGGCCCCATTGGAAATCATTCTTCTTTCGAGTTACATGGTAGAGTGGGCTCACAATGAGACTGTAGTTTGGGACATGCAGTCGCCAAAAACCTATAACACCTAAGAAAGCTTGTGTTTCCTTTTTGTTGCTTGGTGGAGACATAGCTGCTATTTTATTAATAATGTCCATTGGGATGTGACGACGCCCATCCTGCCATTTTATTCCTAAAAACTGGATTTCTCGCGTAGGCCCCTTGACTTTACTTCGTTTTATAGCAAAACCGGCTTCTAAAAGGATTTTAATTACCCTGTTTCCTTTTTCAAAAACTTCCTCTGCTGTGTTGCCCCATACAATGATGTCATCAATATACTGCAGGTGCTCTGGTGCATCACCCTTTTCCAGTGTATTCTGGATTAGTCCATGACAGATGGTGGGGCTATGTTTCCACCCCTGGGGCAGACGATTCCACGTGTATTGGATGCCTCTCCAGGTGAAAGCAAACTGTGGCCTGCACTATGGCGCCAGTGGGATCGAGAAGAAAGCATTCGCAATGTCGATTGTGGCGTACCACTTGGCTGCCTTCGATTCCAATTCATACTGGAGCTCTAACATGTCTGGCACAGCAGCACTCATACCTGGAGTGACTTCATTTAGGCCACGATAATCTACTGTCAGCCTCCACTCTCCATTGGACTTCCTCACTGGCCATATGGGACTATTAAAGGGTGAGTGGGTTCGGCTGATCACTCCCTGATCCTCCAGTTGACGAATCAACTTATGGATGGGAATCAGGGAATCTCGGTTAGTACGGTATTGTCGTCTGTGCACCGTCGTCGTAGCAACTGGCACTTGCTGTTCTTCAACCTTCAACAACCCCACAACAGCAGAGTCCTCCGAGAGTCCAGGCAAGGCACACAGTTGTTCAATTTCTTCTGTTTCCAAAGCAGCTATTCCAAAAGCCCATCGGTACCCTTTTGGGTCTTTAAAATACCCTCTACGTAGATAATCTATACCTAAAATGCACGGAGCTTCTGGACCAGTCACAATGGGGTGTTTTTCCCAGTCCTTCCCAGTTAGGCTCACCTCAGCCTCTAGCACAGTTAGTTGTTGGGATCCCCCTGTCACTCCAGAAATACAAACGGGTTCTACCCCTTCATGATTCGATGGCATTAGAGTACACTGGGCACCAGTATCCACCAGAGCTTTGTACTCTTGTGGGTCTGACGTGCCAGGCCATCGGATCCACACAGTCCAATAAACCCGATTGTCCCTCTCCTCCACCTGGCTGGAGGCAGGGCCCCTCTATTGCTGCTGATCATATTTGTTTTCCACTGGTTGCATAAAGGACTTAGAGGTCCCTTCAAGAGGATCAGACACATCAGACATATAGGTAGGCCTTCCAGTTGGTCTAGGGAACTGCCCAGTAGAAACTGGTGCAGCCTTCTTCCTGGCAGAATCTCGTTGTGCGAATGTTTTACCCCGCAGCTCATTTACTCGTGCTCGAAGGGCTGAGGTGGGCTGCATATCCCATTTCCTCATGTCCTCTCCATGATCAAGCAGGTAAAACCACAATGTACGTCGTGGTGTGTATTCTCCCTCTTGGAACGATGGACGCTTTCTCCCAGTAGCTGCAACATTGCTCCATACGGGTTGGGAGTTGGACACATTGTTGTCAAGTCGTTGAACCAGTTTTTCTACTGCTGCAATGACGGAGAGGGAAACACTGTCTTGGTATTTCCTGAGTCGGCAGGCCACCTCATTTACGGTTGGTGGATCCATATCAGTCCAGTCAATTACTGCCAGTGAATTGGTGTACCCTGCTGGTGCACTTCGTACAACCTTACGCCACATAGCTGGAGTGCATAGGACTTCATCGGGATCAGCGGGAAGCCGTGAATTGTCCAGATCATAATAAATTATCTCCCGTACAGCTAATTCTCTCAGGTGCTGGATAGCTGTCTCTATGCTGTTACCCTTGGGTGTCTGACATGTAATATATTCCTTTATGGGATATCTTTCCTGCACACTTGACAGTAGTCGCCTCCAGAGGCTGAGGACTTCCGGCCTCCTCCCAATTGCTTTGTCAATTCCTCCTTCTCTAGCTAGGGATCCCAACTGCTTGGCCTCTCTGCCTTCTAACTCCAAACTATTGGCCCCGTGATCCCAACATCGGAGCAACCAAGTGATAATGTGCTCACTTGGGTGGCGGGTGAAATCTTTTCGAACCTCACGCAGCTCACTCAAAGTCAGGGATCGGGTAACAATCTCTGGTTCTGCCTCCTCCTGATATCCTCGAGATGGCCCTGGTTGATCATCATCATCATCCGTCACTGTGCGAACTGATTTCTTTGTGCATTTCCTCTTTTGTACGGGAGCAACAGACACTGGTGTGGGTTGGTTTTTCTGATCATCTGCACTGTCTGCTGTAGAGATTACAGTAGCTGCAGTGTCAGCCCCAGTGGTTGCAGCAGCTATAGTATCTGCCAGTCTGTTTCCTTTCCCTTCTCCCTGACAGTGCTGACAGTGCTGACAATGCTGCCTGCTATCAAGCAGTGTTTGATAAATAGTGGCCAGAGCCCAGCACAGTGCAGTAAGGTGTCCATCTCTGGGAAACCTACAGCAATTTTTCTTTAGGTATGCAGTCACTTGATCGGGGTCTTGTAGCTGTTCAGGAGTGAAGTTCCAAACCATCGGGCGTGAGAAAGTACCTAGGTACTTGCCCATACTTTGCCACATGCCCTGCCACTCGTGATTATTCTGTCTCGGAGAAAGCTCTTCAGTGGTATTCATAAACCTATGCTTGATATATAACAAAAACTGAACCATCTGCCCCAAACCTACCAATAGCAAAATGCTAGTTTGAATATCCCAGAGATATTGAAGGTTTTCAAAAATTGTCAAAAGAGCTGTTGTATTTAGCCCAAAGGAAAAGAAAGCAGTGCTGTTATTAACCCCTCCCTGTCCAAAGAATGGACAGGACAGCAAAACCTCATACAAGTACCAGATTAAGCTCATGGTCATCGATATTATTGTATCATAGACCGATATCATAAAATACACTATAATGAAGTATGGGAACAAATATGGGAGCCGCAGACCTGAGAGAGTAAAGAATCCTGCCAGGATTGTATACAGCATGCGATGGTTTTGATACCACAGCCTTGTGAATAAATACCACAGCATCGTGACCAGAGATTGCTTAAACAACAGTGCTTATCTTAATTGCAATAGTTAGGGTCAGATCTACCGTTATCCCAACCGTTCGTGCCCCTGTTCGGGCGCCAAAATGACTGTCGTGGTTTTGCCCCGGCCGAGGGCCGCACCCCACACAGTCGCTTGTACTTTTAAAAGGAAGGGGGAGGGAAAGTTGGGGGAGGGGAAAAATGGAAGGAAGAAGGAGGAAAAGAAACCACAACCTATAAACCAGAACCACGCAGGTTGGGATAAGGATAGTTTACTAAACAATAACAGAAAACTAGATATAACAATAACAGAAGTTTAAAGTACAAAATAGATGAAACTGGTGATACACAATGCAGTTTCTCACCAAACCACAGAACCCAGGCCACACCGCTTAGAGCCGTCCCCGAACCCGGAAACTGCCCGTCCTGGTGTTGTCTCCTCCTCTTCCCCCCAGTCCCCCTTTATACTGAGCATGACGTAACTGGCATGGAATATTCTCTTTGGCCAGTTCGGGTCACCTGTCCTGGCTACGTCCCCTCCTTTCTCACTAGTAAGGAAGTATGCAGAGCTGAGAAAGGTCCTTGATTGCCCGGCAACAACTAGAAACATCAGGGTGCTATCAGCACTGTTCTCATCCTAACACCCAAACATGGCATTCCATCCACTGCTAAAAATAATTAACTCCATCATAGCTGAAACCAGGACAGACAGTAACCTCTGCTTTTTGGTCTATTGTAGTGCCTTGAGTCTAATGTATCCATGCAGGGATGAGCTCCAGATCTCTGGAGACCAGAACCAGGATCCTACAGCCTTCTGATCAGTTGTGAGCGTCACATGCAAAACCACTTAATTATGCAGTTCATGCTGCCATGTCCCAATTTAATCTGAAGTTCAACATTTCTACAATATTAACTAAATTTTCTGCAAAACTTTGATTAACCTGTAAGACGCCTCAGTGATATTCACAGTTGGGCTTAAAATAACATGTTCAAGCTTTTGATGACACTGATGTTTCTTCAGCTAGCCAAGGCGTCTCGTCCAAGTTCTATCTTTGGTTCATACTTCACGCTTCATTGCTTAACTTTTTTAGTGTAACACCTGAATTTCTGTTACTTTCTCCTGTATTCTCCGATTAATCTCGCCCAAACAATTATTAAGTATTTAATTCCCACATATTTTCCCTTTATTGGTAGGAAGCTAAAAATTTTTAAAAACATATTTACCCAAATCCAGTGTCATAACTTCTAGTCCGATACATAAAAATCTTCCCATTAGCAATTCAGCAAGCACACATTTCTAGACTATATGGAGCTATTTGATAAGACAGCAGGAAAGAAGCTATTTTCTGATTTAAAGATAGTTTATCTTCTTTGACAGTTTTCATGCCAGTTAAAAAAAATATCTTGGAAAATACTGTCTTCTCAAATAGAACACAGATTGTGGTAGGCAGATAAAGTATCTAAATATTATTGATCTCATAACTTTTTTAACATTCATCATGGTCCATTAGGAGAAATTAATTCACATGGTAGCACATACATAACAGAGTTAAGCCTTAAAATTAAAAACATTTCTTGTATAGCACTGACAAGCTATAGATAACTCCTGCCTATGCTGATGATGAATCTTCAAAGTGTCAAAAACTTTCACCAAAGAAAGGATTGCCAAAATTCAATACGATGTGCTGGTCATGGACATGATGACTATTTCAAAGGTAGTCCTGGTGCACAAATGAGATCATTTATGCAAACTTCCTTTTCAGTCTTCCCGTTTCCCACTGTCCTCTAAACACAAATTAAGAATGACACAGAACTCAGGTATAATGCATTTCTTAGAGCACTAAAAAGTCTAGGGACTATTAATATGATTGAATAACTAGACCCAAATGAATGGGGTTTTTTTCCCTTGATAAATATCGCTCTATTTTTTATTTGTTAGTTATCCCAGAGCAGGTATAATCAGCCAATACCAGCCATATAACTATTCTTTTTTCATTGTTTCAAATGACTAAGTCTCTGAGAGGTTTGCATTAATATGCAGTACATATTACTTCTGTTTTCCTTATGCTGACTTGTATGTACTTACCTATATTTCAGGTTAATCTTTTAATTATTCTGTGCATGCCTGGTCACAAAGTGGGAATACCTGGCATTCAGTTACTCCACATTTTAAGACAGATGGGAGCTCTACTGCAACCAGCTAACATCTCTGTGAGTCTGCTCTCTTACACAGCTAGGAGCTGCTGGAATTCATTAAAGCTGCACTGCTAGATAAACGTAGCTACATCTTGCATGCTGGAGCATGCAGTTACGTGGTTTCCAGTGCATCAGCTTGTCTCCTTCTTACTAACAGTGTTCAGACCAAAACTGTAAGGAAAAGTGCGGTGTGTGTCTGTGAAAGAACTTCCCATTAAGAAGAATGCAGATAAAATCTGACAGGTTTTAATATGCGTACCGATTCAACTATTGTTGGACAAATGCACCACTGTTGCCTACACCAGCAGCAGATTCAACTTCATGTCCCACTGTAACCCCAGTAAATGTCTGACAAGAGCTGAATTTCAAATAGTCATTAATTGTTCATGCCCCAGATGTTTGACTCTCTAATGAAATACATAATCCAAATGAGTTAGCAAACTCTTGGTCTAGCACAATTTCTTTCATCACTTTAAGCCAGAACATTTGGGGATTCTAATCAAGCTATTTGCTTTCTCTTCTCTACTCCCAAAGAACTGTCTTCTCCACTTCCTTGCTCTTTTTTCTCCTCTCAAAGTCAGCTTCCAAATCTGGCCTGGCCTCTGTATAACTTAATTTTATCTATTTAATATATTCTTATGCATTTTTATTTGCATTAAAAAATAAAACCAAACAAAACCAACAAAACCAAACCAAAAACAACACCCAAGTGATTCCACATTCTTAGAAAGAGCCCTGGAATCAGAGAAGCTCATCTTTGTTTATTTCATTTCCCTCCTCTTCATCAGCCATGCACATCATCACCTTGCTGGTATTTGGTCTGTCAGCTCATTTGGAGAGAGATGTGCCTTCCATATTGCAACAACTGTATTTTGTGATTCTGTTGAATGAGAAAGACATTAGCTGGTGACTGTGTATTGCATAGTTTTCTAAGTTCTTTCTTTTGTAACAAACAATTAAGTCTTCCATAGGCACGTTCTACTGTTGGCATGTTCTTGGGAAAGACACAAAGAGGTAGGAGATGATCTCTGTAAACTAGGATCAACCCTTTTTTTTGTGTTAGTTAAAACCTTTGATTATATTACCATCCCCGGTTTTATCTAAACAAGAGTCACTCTACCACAACAAAGTTGGGCCTGGAGACAAAGTGAATATATTTTATCTGCATTAGGACAAGAGAAAACTCCAAACAAATGCAAACCCAGACAATGTTGAAATACAAATGCTTAAATTTTTTTGCTTTGCAGTTAGGTACATGCTTAGATATGCCTGTACCATATTACTGATACATTAGTAAGAATAATGAAAAAAGGGACAATTTCTCTAATGTTTTATTGAAGAAGGTAGGGATTTCCCTTAGAAAAAGACTGCAGAATTTATTCTAGGAATTTATATAACAAGATATTGTTAAATTCCCACAAGATTTTCCAGTTTGTTCCATCATTGCCATTTCTTCTAACTAATTTAAACTTCAGGGGCAATGAAGGGACTTATTTTGTATGCAGTGAAAGTCTTGGCACTGAGTTTATAGATTGTCTCCCTCAAAGGGTCCTCTTCCAAATCAGAATTTCAAATGGATTCACATTAAAGACAGAATTCAAACTGGTGAGTTTTCCTGTAATTAACTCTGATAACACAAGGGATGTGGAATGCCCCTTAAAACATAGCTGTAGGCTTGCAGCTGCCTGTCTGGGATGTGCTACAGTTTAGTCATTGTACTGTGCATTATGATTTAACAGACCAAGAAGCACTTTCAAAAGATTGACATGTGATGTGGCAAAATTCAGTCAACCAAGCAAACATACAACCACCTCCTCTCAAGCTTTTTAAAAGCACCAAAACCCACATTGCCATCACAAGAGTTTGGCTAAAAGGTTACAAATTTGAATTTTGATACAAAGACATAGAAATAGTCAGTCAGCTTCCACTTAGTACTTCACAAACTGGGACACTAAGGTACAAAAAAACCAGTCTAATTAGTGATTACAAGAAAATGACTCCTTTGTCTCCCAGCTTCCACCTCCACTGCTTCGAAAAGATTGCCCTTAGCTTGTGCTTCAGTCTTATCAAATCCAAAAGCACTACCCTCCTCCCTGACTTGTGTTTCCCCATTCAGAATTAATAATAACCTTCAGCATGAGCTTGCAGTTAAAATGATAAGTGAACTTGTTTATTCCATCAAAGAAGCACACATCTGTAACAATAAAATCTGTAAATACCATCCACAGGGAGAGCAGGAGTGTATGTTGAGAATTCATAAGATAGGATAAGGAACCCACACAATGCATTTAGTGCTATTTAAGCCAAAGACATGTCAAGCATGAATCTAAGAGAAGACTGTCTATGCTTTCCTGAAATATGCACAGGGAACCTCACAAGATGGGAGCAGACGGGTAGCAGAAAAAGAAGTATCAACAATGGATGGATTAATTGGCCATAAGCCACTGCTCCATGAATGCCAGGGGACAGCAGAAATGTAGAAATTGCCTTGAAGTTCTTGCCCTAATGTTGAACTTCAGAATAGGTTTCTCTCCTGCATTTTCCTCATGGGAGTACTTCACCCTTTCATGCTTCAGGAAGGTGAAAAGGCAATAAGTGATAATGTCTGGCTTCAATTTAGATTCATAGGTAACAAAGACACACAACCCAAAGCTAACCTTATATTTTCTATGTCATTTTGATTGCAGACTTGGTCATAAGTATTTGGAATTACTAGGCAAGAAACTCTAGGGAGGTCTATATTTTGTAACATACATATATAGGATTATCAATATTGAGGCAATAATGCCTTCCTGAGAGAGAGGTCAGTCAAACACATAGGAAAAAACATCATCAGAACTGGTTGTCTGAGACTCCTGAGGTAGTTTTTCTGACCTGAGATATTGTCAGGAAAATATTTTTCCTTAGTCACTGGGTGAGAAGCCTAAATGAAGCAATGTCAAGGATTAGAGCTGTCTTAAGGATGACTGTTTTCTTGGGGTTTTTTTAAACCAGAAGGATATCCTGCATATTTAAGACAGTACTAGCTTTTGAAGTAAATATTGCTATGTGGCATTAAAGAATATAAGACTGAGGTAGATACTGTCTCATTCAGGCATTCAATTCAGAAGAATACCTAAAATTAGTTTTCCTCTTGATTTTATGTATTTTAGTCCTTTCAGACTTATTATTTATAGGTAATCTTTCTTTTCTGAAGTTTTTTTTCTTTTAACTCCCATATACCCATTTTGTTCCTTGCCATACTGTCATGGTCATGATTACTTGCAACCATATGCTTTTTTTTCTCTGTTGTAGTACTTTGTTTCATATTAAAAGAAACGTACTTGGTAGAAGCAATAAGAATATAATTACATATTTCCAATATTTATTTGAATAAAATTATATCTTTTAATGACAATTTTTATAAAACTCAGGCATGTTTATGGACAAAAATAGTACTTACAGAATAATGGAGTGGAAAAAAGCAGTATTCTATCTTACAATGTTTGGTGAGCTTATTATACAAAAAAGTACCTGAGGAAAGTTTACATGAAATAAGCTTTTCAAAGCATCGTAAGTTGTACCTGCAACAGCTTGAACAAACATTTTTAAGAGAAACATAAAAATAGATCTCTACTTCTTTCCACTTACAAGTCCGGCAAAAATAGCAATACACATTTCTGTAAACCTTTCTCTAACTTCAATTTATTATGTGACAGTTTGGTTTTTGGGGTTTTGTTTTTTGTGCTGTTGGGTTTTTTTTCTTTAAATTGAAAACATGAGAGTATGACAAAGCAAAGCATAAGAAAATGTTGCAATTCTGGATGAATAAGCAGACCAAATATTTAAAGGGTCAGACAAACCCTGAAACTCATTACCCATTATCATTCTAATATTTTTGATAATCTATCATTATGACAAACACAGAAGTCACCTGCATTTTTCTGAAGTGTGGACATGTTTTGCACCTAGTGAATTCTGGGTCACATCTGTGTCTGCGGAAACTGCAAGCACCGCAAAACACAACATCTGATATTGATACTGCAAAGACAAGCCTCAAGAGATTCAGTGATATTTAAAACACCTGAAAAGTGAAAATATCAGTGGGACAGATTTTAAATGCAGGTAGATGGAACTTCTGAGGACACTCTAAGTGCAGAGACCTCTCAGCATGGAGGGGCACAATCACACACCTGAAAAGAGCCTTGTAACCCCCTTCTCTGGAGGGACAGTGGGACCCTTCATGCCATTGCCAAATGCACCACTTCTTTGCCTCTCAGTAGGGCTTCAGTATGGGCTGATTTACCCTGATGCTTGACTAAAATGCCAGGTGCTCCTTCTTCATTCACAGTTTTTACCGGTTCCAATCTTACTGATCTTCACTTTTCAAGTCACTGTAGAAGAGACTGTGAAAAGGGACTGGTGGAAGAAACAAGGAGTCTACATGATAGCAGCAAACTAAGAAGGGATTTGGAAAGATGACAATAGGATTTGAGGTGGAAAGATTAAAAGGACAGAAAAAAGGGGAAAAAAGAATCTTTTCTCATTCCGCCTTTCATCTAATTCCTCTCTTACCCAGCCTTCTTAACAGGATATTAAAAATTTATCTTGCATGACACACCCAATTCATCACGATTTCTCCACAAGCTATTTATTGTCTGCTATGAGTCTAGACACTCCCATGGGAATAATTATTTCTCTTGCTCTTTACAGACACCCACATGCACAATAAAGATAATTTCACCAATGTTGGGAGTGAACAGTATATATGTTCATGCATGTATTCACAAAAATGCATGCAAATGCATGTATGCACATGCATATACATTCACTCCTTACTTTGTCAAATCTATCTCTGTTATTATTACTACATATTCCAATAGCAATTTAAATTGCAAACAATTTTATTATTCATAAAATGAAGGTAATTCTATTCATAAGTTGATACCTAAAGTTTCAGCCAAGAACTACTGTAAATTAAAAAAGACATTAATGTGTTAAATATTTTGTCATAATTCATAAATAGTTCTAAATTTTCCTTGATGATCTATTTTAATGTCTTGTGAGTTATTTTTTCTCTTAACATTTCATTTTAGAAAACCTGAAATAAAGATTTTCTAGAGCCACAAAAGCCATATTCATATAAAGTTTGACATTTCATCTTGCTGCTTTTAAGTGTCTATGATCGAGGTATTCAGAAGTATTTGTGTGTCTAAAAATGTATCACAGTTTTCAAAAGTATCTAGATATATAAGGTACAATTGAAGCATAAGCTATGAAGTAGGCAGCTATCATGCTTAGGCATTTCTGTCAGTCCTGTTACGGTGATGCTAAATGCTGCTGAATTCTAGTCTTGAACTGCTATATTTAGGTTTTTTAAGTGGAATCTTCTGAAGGGCAAGCACAACTACACTACCTGTCCAGAGATCGTGAATTATATATTCATGATCTTGTGTTACTCATTGTCTGTCCAAAATAGGTATTTTTTTAATTTATTACTTTTAGTTTTTTGGAAAACAGTGATCTTACAGATTAGGTGGCCTTTTTTTATTTATTACAAAAGCACCCATGAATATGGTGTCAGACTGATGTGCAATATGTGATTTACAAGCTACTGGCAGAGTAATGGTATAAACAAGATAATAGACATGTGTCCTGTAAGGGCATTTTTTACAGTATTCACTTATTCTGAATAAAATAAAAATATTTTTGTTAAGCTATATGCCAATAGCATCAATGACTGAAGTAGCTAAATATTATTTGCAGTTGTGGCTAACAAACTTAAAACAAGATTTATGCTTTCACAGCAAGTCTATTTTTCATAAAGAGAGGGGTAAGCTTTGTCCAGTTTAGGCCATTTATTTCAAAGAAAGAGTTTATGGACATATTTCACCTTCTCCATTAATATTTAAAAGAACTTTACAGTTCTTTCACCAAAAATTTTGGAAGAGAAGAATATAAAATACAGCAGGACTATTCTTTTTCTTCAATGTTATCCTTTTTCTTGCCACTTTCCCTTTCTCTGACAGAGGAAAAAAAAATCAGTGTTAGTAAAGTTTAAGAAATCTAGGTTGACAAATAGACCCCAGAGACTACTGAGGATTTTTCACAGACTCTGTCAACAAACGGATGTTCAAGAACCCCATCTGAGCAGAAACCTTCTGCTCTCTTCTGCTATAGTTTTCTGTGGTCCGGAGGAACTGTACTACATATAAGTTCTCTTTGGCCCTCCTGTCAGCATGCAAAAAAACCCTACATTTTTGTACTAGAGAAAATGAGAATCTTCTGCAGAGAGAGACTGGCTGGGAAAGCAAGGTACTGACTCCAGAGGATTAAGACCAATGGCAGTTTGGAACAGCAGCATTTGGGGAGCTAGTGAAAAGAAAATTTTAAGATCAAAGTAGGAAGCACTGGTAGAAATGGGAGAAAACAGGGAAAGCAGTCAGTTAAAAGGCTTGACTGAGAGAAACTAGTTTGAGAAGTCTCAAAGCAAAGAGACAGGATAAGAAGCTGTTAAAGACACAAAAACAGGTGTAGGGAAGAAGCAGACGGAGGAGGAAAACAGATTCAGCTGGAGCACGCAGTAAGGGCTTTTGCTCATCGAAGTATACTTTCAGGGTTTGATGGAAGAGTATTTCCTGGAACAGATATTTACATTCCTACAGCTTACCATTGCCATGCTGCCAGTAATACCTGAGGTAAGCATGGGGAAGTTATGAATGAAGGCTCAAGTTATGTTTTCCATCTCTCAGTTGTGTAGTGTGATCAAGGCCTCTATGGCCTGCAAGGAGGACTATGCATCTGTACTGCACCCCAGTTTACCCCAGCTCTACTGATGTGCCTTCCTGGAGACTGAACAAATTCTAATTCTGCTGAAGACTTACTTCTGTGTCACTATGAACTAAGGAATATGTTTTGGAGGTCTTCTTTCATTCAGGTTTTCTTAAAAAAAACAAAAGAAAGGTAAAAATATTCAAAATGATAACAAACAAACAAACAAGCTAGCAAGGAAGTGCTTGTCAAGAAATGGAGGTCAGAGGTAGTGTGATCTGTGCAAACCTTATACATTTTTTTGTACTCTTGTATTACATACTGGTACCCTGCATCATCATACAGATGGCTCAGACCTGTTACTGAATCCAACTGTATAATGAACAGAACTGACCTTTACAGCACCGGTTTCTTCCATTACATAATTCTGATTGCGCTGCAGTGAATGGGAAAGACTGATCTCATAAAAGTAGTGATAAGAAAGTCAAAGATGAAAAATTGTGTAGACAAATAAAAAAGAAAAATAAATAGCAAATCTATTTATATGGGAAGATAAACATGTGGTGGACAAGTAGCAGCTGACATAATTTTTAAAAAGAGCAAGGAAATTTTAAAGTATTCAAGAAATAGAGAGATACCATTAATATTTTAACAGAGCATACCATAAAATTGTAAATGATGATGCAGAAAAAATAGAGCAAATACTTCTGCCTTGGATTTGGAAAGGAGCACAATGCTTTACCAACATCACTTTACAAGGATCCAATGAAATCTATTAATAACTATGGGGAATGTTAAGGAGTATGTATTAGAATTAAGTAGTTTTACATCAACAACCTTGTGTAACTTTCATTCACACATTATTAAGAAGGTGGCTGAAGAACTGCCTGGACTTTTCTTATCTAGCATATCAGAGACACTGGAGGATTCTGAAAATATTAAGAAAGTTCCAGTGGGAAATTATGTCATACTTGGAAAAAACTTGGAATTATATCAAGTAAAATTTAAATTATACAAGTATAATCGGATCCAATCTTTGGTGAGATCAGAATTTTGATGGGTGAATTTATTGTACAAATGTAAATCTTATGAGGTTTTTAACTCATTATCTATTATCCTTTAATTAACAGATTAATTATAAACACAATAAAGCATGTATTTAAAAGAATAATAGTTAGAAAATTGATTAGTTGCAAAAACAACTGGCAATAAGTAATTAATATTAAGCAGGGGATGTTTCCAGAGATGAATAGTAGAAAACCCTGTGTTTAAGTACGGTTCAGAAGTATATATTATACCAGTGCAGAAGACAACAATGAAGGTTACACAAAACTAAGCAGACAAGGGTAAGGCCAAGGAGACTAGCTCTGGAATTGAAGCACAATGCAAATTTTAAAGAGAAATAAAAATTCCCTTCCTTCTCACATCCTCAAAATGCAGTACATATCTACACAATGAGAAACTATTTCCTGATAGAAGCAAGTCTGAAAAAGAAATTAATGGTCATTATGGGTAAACAAACAAAAATTAGTTCCCAGCAAAACATAGACACAATGTGGGTTAATGCAAACCTTGAAGGAACAAGCAAGAAGGAGGAGTAATGAAAAGCAGTGGTGATTTTATGCCTCTAGATAGCACTGGTGAGATTGATACTGGCAAGCTGCCTCCTGTTCTGCATACAGCACACAGTTCATTTTTAAAATGTCACTGAAAAAATTGGAGATGATATAGAAAAATAGCTTCAAAATTATTCCAGGCTGTAGAAAATTCAAGTGAGTGAGGACTTAAAAATATCAGTCTGTTTATCTTATTAAAAAAAAAAAAAAAAGACTGGCAGGTAGCTTGATTGCAGTTTATAAGCACCCTCACAAGGAACTCAAGAACTCTTTAATCTAGCAGGAAAAGACAGAAACCAATGGATAGAAAAGGAAGGCACAAAAATTCAAAATAGAAGTAAGATAAAAAATTTAACAGCAGGTGATTAACAACTGGAACAAAGTCCCAAAGGGAATGGTAGATTGTCCATTACCGGGTGTTCTCAAATCAAAGCTAACCACCTTTCC
The DNA here is from genome assembly GCA_020800305.1 of Porphyrio hochstetteri. NCBI lineage: Eukaryota > Metazoa > Chordata > Aves > Gruiformes > Rallidae > Porphyrio > Porphyrio hochstetteri. The sequence goes on from CM036938.1 coordinate 27,870,312, forward strand.
AGAAAGTGTACTTAGTCTGGACTCACTGGAAAAAAATATAATGTCCTGTAATGTACTGGACATATGCAACTAGATGATCTAATGGTCTTTAAATGTGTCAATCAAAAGTAAGGCTGTAAAATTTTGCCACAAAAATTGGATTTTAACCCTCCTTCTACCACACAGCATGCCTAGATAATGTTTGGCCTATCATTTGATTCAAAATGTCTATGAACAGTTCCTGACAGTGTGCTACTGTTTGTATCCCTGTCTTACAGGTTTGAGTCCTGATGCTTACTAGCACAACCAAAGTCAGTGAGAGCAATGCAGAGAACACACCAGAGTGCCACAGATCACTATCTGGGAATTTCAAAGTAAGAGGTCTTAACTTTTTATGTCTCTGCTCCATACATGCTAATGCCATTAAGAAGATTTTCTCCCATATGATAAAAATAAGCCCATCTCCATGAATACTCCCATATTGAATGCCAAAGAAACTCCAATGAGAAAACCAGTAGGTTTTATACTCACAGAAACGTATAGATAGATGTCAGTGACTAAGACATAAAGGTCTGCATTACATAGTGACAGTTTAAAGATGTAAAAGTGTTTCATTTGGTTTATAGGTGATGTCATTCAATGAACAAGGCAAGGAATCTACAGATAGTGTGCAGTTACAATTGACTGTATTAAACACATGCCAAAATGCACCAAAAACCTGATGTAAAATCACATCACATCACAGTATCTTTTTCTGTTTGCTAGGAATAGTCCCATCATTGGTGTCTTTCAGACTGCCTTGGTCATAACTGGCAAAATGGCCTCTTCTCATAATCTTCACAAATAATAAGAAAGTCAGAAAGAGAGAAATATTAAATGGATCCAATTATGCTGTCTGGGACAAAGTACAGTCTAGCTACTCCCAGTACAGCAGCACAAACAGCTAAAAATTATGGAAATCTGGGCACCAGATGGTAACATAGCACCTAATGACCTATCCACCTTGCAGTGTATTTTGAGGAACCTCTGAGCCTCCCTGCTCAAGATCCTGTAGCTCTGGGATACACAGCAGATGGATAAGGACAAGGCTTGAGGGGGCAGCAGCTGCCTCTCCCAATGCTGTAAACTTCACAGCAAGGAGCAGAAATGTTAGCCCACCACCACTGCTCTGCCTGAACAGTAAGTAAAGTGGCACTTTACCAGCTGCCTGTCTTTTGGGTTTTATTCCTCTGCAAAATTTCAGGTGATGAGTAAAACATCTATTTGCTGTGCTTCAGTTCTGGCCAAAATATTCTGGAGATTTGCCTTAGCTTTCCAAAGAAAAGTGTGTAGAATGCTTGCTTGTGAACTCATATAGTTTTACAGGTCCACCATGAGTTAATGGAGCAGTGGCTTCCATTTTGTTCAAACATGATTGTAAGGGTTTTCTTAGGAATTGATATTGTCTATTTGGTATGCAGATAAACTGAGGCATAGAAAGTTAACTGAATTACCTTGTCTTATGTGGCAATCAAGGGCCAGACACAGGAGTCTGTTTACAGATTGTGCAAGTTTTCATCAACTGCTAAAGTTAGAGTTTGTCTTTTAAATTATTTTGGGACAAACTTAATGTGTTTGCATTTAAATTTTGTGTTTACAGTTAAGTGTTTAAGGAATTATCTATCTGCAAAAATTTAGCTTATGTCCTATGCACATGTACCTTACCTGTCATGTCTTCTGATATAGATATGAATTTAAAGTTCATCACTTTAATTCAACTCCTCCATAGATATCAATAGTACCATGCAATTGGATTATTTTCAGTCAGCTACATTTTCTGCATGCAGGTGGATGAGATCCTTTATCACTTCACATGAAGACAAATGTCAAATCTTCCAGCAGTGTTCTCTAAAGTCAATTCTGGAGTCATGGTAGTGTATCTTTGTCTGTCCTCTACCAAGTGAGTTTTATTATTGTCGCTTTGTCTAGAAATCAGGTTGAGTATCAGCCTTATGGGGAAAGCAAATAATCATTACTTTATTGCCCAAAATGATCCTATTTCATCCTAATGCATATACTTAAAAATTTTTGCTGAAATGGCAAATTGCTTTTATGCAGCATTACAGACCAAGACTGGGTCTAAACTTTGAATTCGGATCTTTTAGAAATCTTCTCTTAGAAAGGCAATGGACAATGAACCTAAGGATTGTAGAGTAGGTAAGTGTTGTCCTGTACCTACTTTTAAGAACAACCAGTTAAATTATGACAAGTGCCCATGTACAGACAACACAGGCTGTTAGCACACACAGCAGAATTTGAGGGGTGGCACCTTCAGAGGTGAGTTAAAGGAAAGAGGGCTGCAGCTCTTTTCACAACTATATGTTATGCTTTAACCCCAGCTGGTGACCAGGCACCGCACAGATGCTCGCTTACCGACTTCAACAATGGGATGGGGAGGAGAATGGAAAAAAATAATGATTTCTTTTTATAAATATATTTACACACACACATATATATACACACACAAAAGATGTAAAAATGCTCACCACCTGTGGAAAAAAACCCAAACCCTGATGCTCATCTCTCTGATGTCTGTCTCTGAACTGAAATCCCACCTCCCATCTAGCTTCCTCACTTATACCTGGTGCATGTTGTTATATGGTTGGAAACATGCTGTTGGCCAGCCTGGTCCAGCTGTCTTGGCTGTGCTCTCCCAACTTCTACTGCACCTGGCAGGATGTGAGAATCAGAAAAGTCCCTGACTAAGTGTAGACACCTCAACTACCTAGCAACAATTAAAAACATCAGTGTGTCATCAAGATCACTCTCAGATTAAATCCATAAAACAGCACTGTACCTGCTCCTAATTTAATTTTGTCCCATAAGAAACCAGGACACTAGAATAAAAAAAATTTCAGTATTTCCAAATCAGGTATAAACTCAGTGATCAAACCTAATCAGATATATCATTAAATTTACTCCAAAGTGTGAGGAATTTTTGTAGGGCAGTTCTGATTGGCATTTTCTTGTTTATTTTTGTAAACATGCATCACTGATTTTTATGGCTTGATAGTTTTATCTATGCCTCAGTTGTAGTGTTTGTGTGTGATGGATCTGATTTGCTACAAATAAGTCTTGAAAAAATTTCCACAATCAACATCATAATATAACCTTTCTCACATCTTGGCAGGTTTAAGAGAAGACTATGCCCACAATGGAGCTGACAACCCACCAGTTGTTTTCTCTATTAATTTAGGTCTCTTCTAAAAGGTATTTTAACCTCATTTGTTACAATTAATTAAATCTATTTGTTCATAATGATCATCCCAAGACTCCTGATCCCAATACAGAAAATGTAGTATGAGCAAGGAATTCAGGCGCCATGTGAGAGCTTAGAATAATAAAGCATTCACTTACACATTCAATTTCTAGGAAAACAAAACCTTGAGAAGATTATATGCATATGTTTGGCTACACATTTCTACCACGCATAGCTTTGAACACATCTAAAATGCCTAAACTATTATGTGTTTAGGGAGGCACAAGATAAAATTAGTTTAATCTGTCATGTGGGTACCACAGAAACTTCTTTTAAAAATGCTTCAATAAAACCAGCCTCAAATTAATAATTTGGTCTCCTTTTGTCTTTTTGGAATGCAACAAGCCAAGGCCATACCAGTTAATCTCAATCACGCTGCATCCTGCTCTCCTCTGTTCTAGCTTTTCCATTATTCCTTCTAAACTGACCTTTTGTTTCCTTTGTTTCACACCAGGTGCCTTATGCAAGGGCTTTGGCCATTAGAGGCATAAGCTGCAAGATCAGAAGAATGCAATGTTTCAAAACAAACTATTAATGACATTATGTAAGAGACTCACATGATCATTTTTCCCTAGCAAGAGTGTGCACGCCCATGGAAGTGTGCTTTTAGTAGCTGAACCTGGCAAAGAACATTGGTACATACTGCATTTTCCATCTTTTTTTTCTAGCACTTAAACAATGAACAACTTACACCCCCTTTGATATAATTCCTCTGCCTCGTTCATCCATAAAATGACATCATGCAGCACAGCTAAAGATATGAACCAAAATGGAAGTCCTAATAAAAAAAGGTGCCCCCAGTTTCCTAGTTTTCATAATTTTTATTCTCATGGCAGATGCAGTTCAAGAGCAGAAAGTGAAAACTCAGAAGAATAAGTCTTTCATTAGGAGCAATAGCTTTATTTTATATCAGGCTGCCACCAAACACAGACATCATGGGCTTGCTGAATATTCGTAACAGGCAGCACAAAAACCAAGGGAAATAATGAGCCCTAGTGTCCCTTCTTGCCTTTTTTGGTTGTTACAGTCAGGATGTGATAAAACATATTCATGTGGGAATTAAACACATAATCTTGTTATAAGAAATAACATCTGGTTTGCCTTGTTCTCAGGTCCCAGAGGGTTAATTTGTTTGCTTTTGTTCAGAAATGGAAGAAAGACCTGCATTTGAAAAGGCAGCTGGAAAATTATCTTCTGGATAGTTACAAAAGTAGCAGCAGTGAGTAATCACTCAAAAATCCCTGTTTCTGAGACCTCAGTGTGCCTGGGTATCTCTATCTGCCAACAAGCATTGACAGGCTGCAAATGCACTTGGCTTGAGACCTTCCTCTGGAGAGCACAAGTCATTGTATAGTTCCTTCATATATATCAATCTTTATTCCCGGGTCCTTGGCATGTTATACTGCATGCATAGCCCCATTGTAGTAAAGGCACGCCCCAGGGAACAGACTGTTCAGTGAAGGATATTATAAAATCCCCAACTATTTCTGGAGATGCAAATTCTGTGTCTATTACTAAAGCAAAGAGATTCAGTGAAAACAGAAATTTGAATTCCAAAGACATGCCTGCAAGCGCTGCGATGCCAATACAGATACTGTAGACCTACATATAGGGAGCTGGTGAGGAGCAGAGGCAAAGAGCTGTCAAATTATTTCCTGTTTTTAAAATACTACATTTTGCTATTTTAATATCTACAGATACATTAAAATGAAGATTTAAAACCCTGCCTACCGTATGTGAAACTAAACTCTGCTTGTTCTGACAATGAGCATTTTAATAAAAAGATTTAAAAAATCACAAACCTGGTTAAACTGTTAAGAGAAAGAAATACATTCAGCTATGTAAGTTTAAGATGTAGAACTATTGAAATATTTACTTAACTATGTAGTTTCAAATGGTACAGCAGGTCTGCCAGCCACATGGCTACATGCTAACTGCTCATCTGTCCTCTTGCAGGATACTGTAGAAGTCAGATTTCTCCTCCCTCTCCTTTACTACACTTATGAAGCCTTCAGCAAGTGAAATAAAGGCTCACAGGTTTGGGATTTTTTTTTTTTCTGTGGTGGTAGGAAATAGCTGTATGTTTCTACCTACCTGCTCTGAATGAGGGAAAACAAAAAATTACCTGCATGTGACTGTGGCTGGGGATTTCTTAGTTATCTTGCTCAGAGTCAGTGAAATAACATGGCAGGAAAAATTCTGCAGATTTTCGTGATGATATCAGCCCTTCAAAATGAAACAATTTAGCTGCTGATTCATAGTCAGGCTGGTAATTTCTAGGGTCTCAAATTCAAACTCTTCAGGCCTTTCAGGTACACTAAATAATGCATCTGCTCAAAATGTCACACTTTGCACTGTCAGAAATAAAAATCTCTTGACAATTCTGAACTCTGAGATCTACTGCTTTCAAAAATTGTTACATTACCTCTGCACAGTCTTTCATTTCATGCTCTCAACTAAGTAACAGCTTAAGTGCTGTTTCTCAAAGTCTGTAGTTTGAGACAATTGCAATACAAAAATAATGTGTAAAAAACCCAACCAAACTGAAACGCACAAGAAGCTTCAAGGGTTAAAAAACCAAAACAAAACCCCCCAAACCCTAGATCAAACTCTAAACCTCACTGATCCTTAACAATACATATCCTTGTCTATGTCCGCTGCAACATGCATTAATTTTATGTTAGCTTGCACCTAATAAGAAACATGGTGACGCAGTCTTAGCTCATGCATGAGGCATGCATCTCTCAGAATACTGAGTCCTTAGAATGATGAGAAGCAAGGGCAATTTGTGCACACAGATACTGTCTGGCCACAGTGCCATACTGGTGCAGACCTAGAGGTTACTGGTGTACTGCTAACAAAGATAGAACAGTAATTGCATCTGTCTAAATTCAGCTATGCCAGTACAGTCCTATATTGTTTTTGCTGTAGCAAAAAACACAAGTATGAAGAAACAACGACCTTTTTTTGCAGTAATAGCAGATTAAATGAATGCTATTCCCAGAATTGTCTGCATGTTGTTTGTGCTATCTACTTGTTGTAAGTAAACAAACACATTAATTGCAAGCCATGCGAGGAAGAACGATGAATCTGCAGTGGGGACTGTTTGCCAGATGGAAAATTGAAGAATTTGATAAAGTACATTCTGACTTTTTATTCTGAATAATGAAAACCCAGTACTTTTAACATTTTGACATAACTTCCTTTAAACAAAAAAAGGGAAAAAAGAAAAAAGCAAGCTCACTCCTGGCATGCTCACACAGTTCCTTTGCTCCATTTAGAAAAGGATCACTTCCAAAGATGCTTTCCCTCTTGGATGTGTGCCCCTTGCCTTTTCTAGCCCCTTGAACAGTTTTCATGTGTAGTTCAGGTTGAATAAACTGCACACATAGGGTTTGACTTTTAGATAAGGACAAAAGCTATCCCCAGGACTATGCAGGAAGGTATCTCAGACCTTTAGATTAATGCAATGAAATTTCAGGACTTTCAGCATTTCTTTAGCGGGAAATAAAAAGCTTGCAAACAAGCAGGAAGACTATTTAACGTATCTTGAAGATATTTTCCTAAAGAAAAAAAGTGTTCCTGATGTCTTGTGACTCTTCATCATGCCATTATTTATTCTTTATTTCATCTGGTCTTGATACAGTATCATATTGTCTGACATATTAGCAATTACCTTTATTGCTGTACATGAGGTTTTCCCCACTCCATAGAGAGACTAAAACAATGTAATTATGGCTACAGTCTCTGGAGCAAGCTAATTAAATATAAGCATCATATTTTCATATACATATCCATAAAAAAAAAAAAAAGGAAAAAGGAAATAAAGAAAAAGGAAAAAGAAAGAGAAAAATAAAAATAAAGAGAAAGAGGAAAAAGAGAAAGAAAAAGAAAAAGAGAAAGTAAAACAAAAAGAAAAAGGAAAAACAAAAAGAAAAAGGAAAAACAAAAAGAAAAAGGAAAAACAAAAAGGAAAAGGAAAAGGGAAAAAGAGAAAGAGAAAGAGAAAGAGAAAGAGAAAGAGAAAGAGAAAGAGAAAGAGAAAGAGAAAGAGAAAGAGAAAGAGAAAGAGAAAGAGAAAGAGAAAGAGAAAGAAAGAGAAAGAGAAAAAGAGAAAGAGAAAGAGAGAGAAAGAGAAAACTTTTTCTGCTGAGGAAATCTCCCTATAAATGCATGTTTCTACATAAAAGCTCAACTCATATTAGGAAAATTGTAAAAGAGCTCAAAAGATCAAAAAGGAGTAAACTTCCACAGCTGGTATCAGCCTGAATCAAGACCTGTCCCATGCCTTGTGATGTGGGGTTCCCTGTATTTAAATGGGTGTAAGGTTACCTCTTTCTTTATATTGTTACCTTCAGTAAATTACATTCTAAGTAATACTTCACAGGGGCTGAGAGACTTTCATCATGGAATCACATAAACCCCGTGTAAAATTGATGCAAACCACCTTCCTCCAACCTCCCTTGGGAAGCTGTTGTTTTTCCAAAACCTACACCATCAAGGCAACCAACTATGAGGTGAAGACGCTGACTCCAAATTCAAGGCTGTTGTCCAGCCATGGAAGCTACCTCATCACTGGAAACTTAAAGATGGTACATTCAGTACCATCTTTTTGCCACAAGACAGCTCAGTAAATTTATTCCATGACCATATGTTACTCCTTAAAGAACAGTAGTTTCTTCCTCATATACGCCTTCTAGCTTCCTCCTTACAAAGATCTCGACAAAACACAAAAATATCAAGATACAAATCCTTTTGCAAACACTGGCAACCAAGACACAAACACAGCTTTGAGAAAATCTTTGTTTTGCTGTTCCCAGTTCATGTGCTTAGTTTTTTATCTCATCAGTTTTTCCCATCCAGAAACATTCTTCAATTCAGAGGTTCCTTTAGTAAGCCTCTTTTGCATGTTGCTCCAGCTATGTATTACATGATGCCTGTTTCTAAGTCTTTTAAAATTCAAACTAAAGCTAGTTCTATCATGTGAATAATTTAGAAATTCAGAAACAGTTGAACTCTGACATTTTTTAATATTGTTATAGATGCATTCCTCATGAAAACAATCTTTTTCTGTGATATTTGCATTTTCTGAGTGTTATGGCTTAACCTCAGACAGCAATTAAGCACCACGCAGCTGCTTGCTCACTCCCTCCACCCTGGTGGGATGGGGAGAATTGGGAATAAAAGTGAAATGTATGGGTTAAGATAAAGATAGTTTCATAGGACATAAAAGGATGACAAAAGAAATAGAAATATTAGTAGTCATAAGAACAACAGCAATGCAAAACAAATGATACACAGCAATTACTCACCACCCACTAACCAATGCTCAGCTAGTTGCTAAGCCACAGCAACCCCTCCACCTCCATGGTATGGTCAGTTTGGGTCAGCTGTCTTGGCTGTGCTCTCTCCCAATTTCCTGTGCACCTCCTTACTTGCAAACCATGCAAAGCTGAAAAGTCCTTGACCTAGTGTAAACATTACTCAGTGACAACCAAAACATTAGTGTTTTATCAACATTATTCTCATCTTAAATCTGAAACACAGCACTATACAAGCTACTAGTAAGAAAAATACGTCCATTCCAGCAGAAACCCAGGAGTCACCTAAAGATACTTAAATGCATATGTACATTTGATGTATTGGAGGCTTTCAGGTCCATATGTTCAAAGACAAATAACATGTGAGTTAAAGGCTTATACTCTGATCTTCAAGGTGTTGATTAAACTCCTGAGCCTTTAGAAAAAGTATAGGAATCAAAGCTTCCACCAGTTTCAGACATGATGCCCTGCTAGGTGTCTTACACGTGCTTATCTTATTGATTGACTTGTGCCTAGTTTTCTTTGTCATCTTTTGTTGTTTCCTGAACAGTTGAGCAAACCCACACACATATGTACATAAAAACATCAGATGTGTAATATATGTAAAAATTATGTTTGGAAGGGCTCACTTAGTTCTTTCTTGATTTGCTGTACCTCATAACCCAAAAGTATCATCACAGTGTTTGTTAAGTGCATGTCTGCTGTGCATGAAAAGAAACAGAGAGGTATTGACAAAACACCACTGTTTTGGGAAGAAGGTATGCTTGCTTGAAAATGTATAAATACCTTTACACTTCCTGGCCAGCAACAATCTAACATTTGATTGTGAGAAAGGAAGTAAGTTACCATCCTGTGTGTACCAAAGAGAAGGGAAACAGATCACCAGAATCCTGGTCACCAACAGCTGTGTAGTCAAATTGTGACATGGAGAGAATGAACATGAGATTTCTGAGCTACCTGGCTCAGAAATCCTTTTGGCTGATGCAGTGTACTTGGCCAAAATAGTTATTTTTGAAAGTCTGCTTTTTTAGAGAAGTTACTTGTCACCTGTTGAATTCTTTGGGTAAACTGAATGATTCTGCATAGTGGTGAGATACAGTACTCCATATATTTTATGTTTTCTCCCATAAGTGCCTGCTACATGGTGATAGATAAATGAATCTCAATGCCAACTGTTTCCTCACTGCATCAAGAAGAGAGTGGTCAGCAGGTCAAGGGAGATGATAGTGCACCTCTACTCTGCTCTGGTGAGACCCTACCTCGAGTACTGTGTCCAGCTCTGGGGTTCCCAGTACAGGAATTACATTGCATTGTTGGAGTGGTTCCAGGGGAAGGCCACAAAGATGATTGGGGGCTGGAGCACCTCTCCTGTGAAGACAGGCTGAGTGACTTGGGCTTGTTCAGCCTGGAGAAGGCTCTGGGGAGACTTAGAAGGTTCCTACAGGAAAGCTGATGGGGGACTGTTCATCAGGGAGTGTAGTGATGGGACAACGGGTAATGGCTTCAAGCTGAAAGAGGGGAGGTTTAGATTGGATTTTAGTAAGAAATTCTTTATTACAAAGCTGGTGAGACCCTGGCACAGGTTGTCCAAAGAGGTTGTGGAAGGCCCCTTCCTGGCAGCGTTCAAGGCCAGGTTGGATGAGGCTTTGGACAACCTGATCTAGTGGAGGGTCTCCCTGTCCATGGCAGAGGGGTTGGAACTAGATGATATTTGAGGTCCCTTCCAAGCCAGAGCATTCTATGATTCTATGATTATAGACACTGTATGAAAAATACTCTAGGAATTTTGGAAAACATCCACATTTACTGAGTAAAATGATGCTGTAGAGATTCAGTACACTACACAGTCTCATAAGTAAAGTTAGCAAAGTAAATGTTCTATATAACTAATAGGGATACCGTAGAACCATAGACTTGATTTGGTGGGAAAACACTTAAGATTACCAAGTCCAACCATTAACCTACCACTGCTAAGTCAACCCTAAGTTCCATATTGACCCATCTTTTAAATACATCCAGGGATGGTGACTCAGCTACTTCCCTGGCAGCCTGATCCAATGGCTGATAAATTTTTCCTAATATCTAATCTAAATTTCACCTGGTGCCACTGGATATGACTTTGTCTCACCCTATTGTTTGTTAATTGGGTGAAGAGACAAACACACATCTCACTACAACCTCTTTTCATGTAGTTTTAGAGAGCAATAAGGTTTCCCTCCCCTCAGCCCACTTTTCTCCAGACTGAAAAAGCCCAGTTCCTTCTACTGCTCCTCATAAGACTTGTGCTCTAGACCATTCACTGGCTTTGCTGCCCTTCTCTGGATGTGCTCTAGCACCTCAATGCCTTTATTGTAACAAAGGGCCCAAAACTGAACACAATACTCAAGGCACAGCCTCACCAGTACCAAGTACAGGGGTATGATCACTGTCTACACTATTTCTGATACAAGGATGCTGTTGGCATTCTTGGCCATGTGGGCACACTGATGGCTCATATTCAGCCAGCTGTCAACCAATACCCCCAAGTCCTTTTCTGCCTGGCAGTTTTCCAACCACTCTTCCTCAAGTCTGTAGCACTCTTGGACCTGGCATTGAGCCTTGTTGAATCTTATTCAGTTGGCCTCAGCCCATCAATCCAGCTTGTCCAGATCTCTCCGTAAAGCCTTCCTGCTCTCAAGTAGATCAACATTCTCATTCAACTTGTTCCGCAAATTTACTGAGGGCCCACTCAATCCCTTGTCCAGATCATTGATAAAGATATTAAATAAGACTCAACCCAAGACTAAGCCCCGGGGGGGACATCACTTGTGACCAGCAGATAAATGGATTTAATTCCATTCACCAGCACTCTTTGGGCCCAGCCACCCAGCCTCTTATTTACCCTATCATCCAAGCCATAAGCACACAGTTGCTCCGGGACGATGTTGTGGGAAACGGTGTCAAAGTACAAGCTGGAGAAGTGGACCCATGTGAACTTCATGCGGCTGAACAAGAAAAAGTTCAAGGTCCTGCACCTGGGTCAGGGCAATCTGTGTCATCAATACAGGCTGAGAGATGAAGTGACAGAGAACAGCCCTGTAAAGAAGGACTTGAGGGTGCTGGTGGATGAGAAGTATGACATGAGCCAACAATGCATGCTTGCAGCCCAGAAAGCCAACTGTGTCCTGGCACAAGAGGAGGGCCACAAAGATGATTAGAGGGCTGGAGCACCTTTCCTGTGAAGACAGGCTGAGTTGGGGTTGTTCAGCCTGGAAAACAGAAGGCTCTGGGGAGATCTTATAGTGGCCTTCCGGTACCCAAAGATGGCCTACAAGAAAGTGGGAGAGGGACTTTTTAGAAGAGCATGTAGTAATAAGATGAGGGGGATTGGTTTTAAACTGAGAGGGGGTAGATTTAGATTGGATATTGGGAAGAAATTCTTCACTACAGGGGTGGTGACACACTGATCCAGGCTGCCCAGGGAAGTGGTGGATGCCCCTTCCTGGCAGTGTTCAAGGCCAGGTTGGGTGGGGCCTTGAACAGCCTGGTCTAGTGAGGGTGTTCCTGCCCATGGCAGGGGGATGGGAACTTGATGATATTTGACATCCCTTCCAGCCCTAACCATTCTATGATTCTGTAGTTCTATGATTCTATATTATGATCTCTTATCAGAGAACTGAACTAATTTGGGTTTCTGAAGGAAAGAGAAGGAGATGGATTTTCTAAGAAAAGAAAGACACTTCAGACTTGATTATGAATTTGGTTTTTTGTTCATCAAATGCTCTTCCATATATATTAATTCTTTTCATTCATTAGATCAGTAATTGTTATTTGTTGTACAATGTTACAGGTAACATTTGCAAACAAGATAATGCAAGCACAATAGAATTGATTGAGTGATTAATCATAGGCAATTTGTCTCAATATATTTGTACTGTACTCACATTCAGGCATAGAAAAAAAAAAAAGTAAGACTGAGCCAATCTAAAACAAGATTTCCTCAAGTCATCTCAGTTTAGTGGCTCTGAATGAAGAGATAGACTTAATCCTCTAATTATAGTTTGAATTCAAATTAACCATTTTTAAATGTTCTGGGATCAACTATTTGTATTTAACACTTCAGCAATAACACAGTGTCTGTAGTTTAAGTCATTCAAAGAATATAGTGTCTTAAAACAATATAATCCCAAGGAAAATAAACTATAAATCTGCTTTGTCAGGTTTGTGTTCTGCTTACTTTTGGATTAGCTGGAAAGTTTTAAATCAGTAAGAAATTAGTAGTTTAATCTTGAAGTGCTTCCTCAAGCAAGATTATTAACAGAAAAGATGAGGATATTGATCGATTCCTAAATTAAGGAAGTTTCAGTGTATTACAAACATAAGAGTTTATGGTGCAGCCATGCTCAATTTTGCCTGGAAGGCAAGGTTTTAGAGTCTTTTATGGTTTAAAAGAATATACTGCTTAATTCCCTGTATTTAGACCATATAATGCATGAGTAAACTCAGAATTCTCTGAGAATTTTAATACATTTTTATAATTTGTGAACAAAGACTTTGAAACAGGACATTTTCATATCATTATGTTTAAAACCCAATTTTTTATGGTTTATACTTTCATAGAATATGAAATTCAATGCAATAAATTGTGAAAAATAATGTAATTCTCATAATTTTTTGTTGAAACTGAATCCAAATCAAACAGTTATTTACCCCTGAATGCAGTAAAATGCCAGTTCTAAGATAACGTGCAATCACATATCACATGCATCTAACTGGCTTGAGGGCTCACTCTGAGGATGCCAAGTTACTGATAAAATTCTCCTTTGGTATATATTTTCTGTAGAATTTAGGTCACAGATATGTAAAATTAATTATAATAATTGTACATACTTTTGTTTTCAAACCATATGCAAAATTTACAACGACTTTCCAGCTATGGATAAAGTTGTTTTAATAACAAAGAGGGCCACAGCAGTAGGGGAACAGTTCAGAGTTCTTATGTCAGTCAAGGCAACTAAGATGAGATGCTCTAAGAAAATGGTCATTATCACAACAAGTTGGAACAAGTAGATTCTGTGTAGCCTGCTAAGTGACAATATATTAGTTCTGTATGCCATCAATAAAGTAAGTCTGGGGGATGCAAAAATAATTTCAATTAAGCTATACAGTAAGTATACTTGCTGTCTGACTACTGTAAAAAAAAATTAAAATCTGTCTGGTTTAGGGATTTAGTGATAGGTAGGTGTGGAGAGCTGTTGTGCCTTCCAAATATGTTTTCTATTCTGTGATATGAAGCTGTTAATTTTAGAAGATAGAGACTAACAGAGCCAAATAATGTCTAAATAATGAGTATCTTCACAAACTACTCTAAAACTGGATTAGCATAGAATGTAAGCTGTACCTTTCCTACTGTGATCATGTTTATTTATTTAAATTTTACCATATGGCAGCAGCAGAGACATTACAGAAATACAGAGACTAGAGCACAGCTGTTTCTTCCTATCCTTTAAGCTCAATACAAATTATATTTGAAAAGCCTAGCAATTACATTCATGCTAAAAGATACTAAATTATGCATGACAAAAAATAAAGACATGCTATAAATAGCAAATCAGTTTTATTACAACAATTTAGTTAATATTTAAAAAGCACCAAATATCTTCCAGAGCTTGGCAAAACAAGGGCAGTTCCTTTATGACACCTGCTTTGCTGCATCCTCACAGAATTAGTCTGAGACAGGTATTCAGACAATTAAACCTAAGAGGATCTGATACAAATGGCCTTAGTGATCTTCCATTCTGTCAAGGACAAGGGTCTCAAAATTTTAATTGCTTCTTTAAAAAAAAAAAAAAAGCTGCCTATCAGCACAAAGATTAAATACATTGTATATAAAAGATTGGGTGAGATCAGTCCCTATCTATAAAACCCTGACAAGCTTCAATTATCAAACTTTACATTGTAAAATGTCAAAATCCTTTGTAGCAGTAATTGCATACTCCACAGAGAAGGAAAACTACAGGCAATACCATTTCAAATTTTTCATCAAAATGGGCTTAGTCCTGTTTTACACAACGACAGTTTGGCTTAATGTGGCCTAAAGACCACCACTGAATGATGTTATTGTACTTATGTTTTGGGTTTTTTTGTGTTGACTGCCCAGAAGATGTCCTACACAGCATATTTTCCCAGGCTGGGCTAAAACTAGCTAAAAAAATTGAAAAGGTAATGCCAAGATGCAGTCTTACCAGGGGTTCACAACAGAGAGACCTCCTCAGACATTGTGCTAAGTCTACCAGTCAAGATCCACACTCTTGGAAAATCAAAATGGGACAAGAAATCACAGAGAAATATACACCGTCATCTGTACATGTCTCACGTAAAACAAGTTCATTCAAATTCTTCCATTTGATAATAGAAAACAAAATTACAGCAAATAGTCTTTGTATGTCTGTCACAGAGAAGATACCTGAAAGCCTTCACTGTACATTAGTAAGAAACAAATTAAATACACCTCCTGGATCATCCAGTACAGTCTCTTGTTGTCATAAATAATGAGACTGTGTTCTGAATTTTGAAAAAAAAAAAAAATTTGATTCATGAATTGTGCTCTAGAAATGAAGGCATCTAATTGCTGGTCAGCTTCATGCAATATCTAAAATTAATTCATGGTGTGCTTACACCCTTTTAGTACAAAAGGTTAATTTGGTATCCAGGATTGAGTCTATGATGTCCTTACATCCCTGCTCTGATATCAATAGGCTGAACAAAGTGAGGTCTTTAAAAATCAAAAGAAAGGATTCCTGCTACCCCAGCAATTGAAGGAATCATCATCTACACCAACTTAACATATTTATTTGTGGCTTTTTTAATATAAGAAACAAGAACTGAACATGAAATCAAGAAAAACCTCTTGTCCAAACTCTGAAAAACAGCATTAATACGTTAATACTTTCCTGTTTCCTAAGAATCTTTCTCCTGTCATCTTAGGATCATACTTGCCTTTTTCAAGGCTACTTCCTACTGACAGTTCACAGTTATTCTGTGATCAGTCAGAATATCCAGCTGCTTATTCACATCTTCCTTTTTTTCACCTCTCAATTGATGAAATGCTGTTATATGGCAAAAGCTTCTGTTATGAACTCCCAACACAGGCATCAATAAAGGGCCTTAGGCTGAACAGCACTGGAAAGCCTAATAGATATTTAGGTCAGGGACTGAAATATATGAAACTGACTTTGGTAAACAAAAATTCTTACACATAGCACAGGAGTGAATGAAGGAGCTGGTTCAGGAATGCAAACAGCCAACATGCTGAGCACTGGGACCCAAAGAAATCCGAGGAAAAGTTAAAGATTGATGCACACATGAAATCTTTTTTCCTGTGCGGATTATGAACCTGTATTGAGGCATCAGTTGAGAGTCCTGGGAAATAGAGATGAAGACTAAATTCATTTATCTTCACTTTGCGAAGTGCATTCACATAGGACTTAAAGGAAATCTTTGCATTTGCCTTCAAAGGAGAAGAAACTGTAAAGATTCTCATGGTAGGACCTTCTGTTGGGGAGGACTTGTCACAGTACCTGACTTTTTAGCAAAGTAAGCAACCATAGAACAAAAGGGAAGGTACTTACATAGACAATTTTTTTTTAAAAATAAATTAATATTCACAACATCCTTATCTCTAAATTGAAGAGACATGGATTTGATGGATGGATCATTCAGTGGATAAGGAATTGGTTAGTCACACTCAAAGAGTTGTGGTCATCAGCTTGATGCCTGGTACTGGGACCAGCACTATTTAATATCTTGTGAGAGACACAGACAGTGGGATTGAGTGCCCTCTCAGCAAGTCTGCCAACACCACCAAGCTGTGTGGTGCAGTTGAAGCACTGGAGGGAAGGGATGCCGGCTTGAACCACATGAAGTTCAACAAGCTGTCATAGTTTCATCCCAGCTGTCAGCCAAATACCATGTGCAGCTCTCTCACCCCTGTCCCAGGAAAAAGAATGGGCAGACAAAGGCAAGCTGCAGGTTTGGGATAAGGACAGTTTACTGAGATAGCACAGGGAGACAGAAAGAGCAAAAACAGAACTTAGAATATATGAACGGTGACAACACAGAGCCTTTTACTGACCCAACAATGGATCAGATGCTCAACCCATACTCAGACCTTCCCAGGTCATCATGGCCTTGCCCCTCTCTGACTAGCCCTGGGGGCCATGATGTCACATGGTATGGAAAACACCTTTGGCCAGCTCAACTCCCCTGTGCTGGCTCCTTGGGAAAATTAACTCTATTCTAGTTGAAACCAGGACACAAGGCCAAGTGTAAGGCCCTGCACTTGCATCTGCGCACTCCCAAGCACAACTACAGGCTGGGTGGAGAACGGATTGAGAGCAGCCCTGAGGAGAAGGATTTGGGAGTCTTGGTGGATGAAAAGCTGCATGAGCTGGCAATGCATGCTTGAAGCCCAAAAAGACAACTGTGTCCTGTCTGTGTTAAAAGAAGTGTGACCAGAAGGTCACCAGGAGGTGATTCTGCACCTCTGCTCTGGTGAGACCTCACCTGGAGTACTGCATCCAGCTCTGGGTTCCCCAATACAGGAAAGACATTTGAGCTGTTGTAGTGAGTCCAGAGGAGGGCCATGAAGATGATTGGGGGCTGGAGCACCTTTGCTATGTAGACAGGCTGAGACAGTTGGCCTTGTTTAGCCTGGAGAAGAGAAGGGTCTGGAGAGACCATGTAGCAACCTTCCAGTACCTAAAGGGGGCCTACAGAAAAGCTGGTGGGGGACTGTATGCAAGGGCAGGTAGTGATAGGACAAGGGTTTAAACTAAAAGGGGGTAGACATTAGGGAAAATAAAATTACTACTGTGAGGGTGGTGACGCACTGGAACATGTTGCCCAGAGAAGCTGTGGGTGCCCCCTCTTTTGGTGGTGGTCAAGGCCAGGTTGGATACAGCTTTTGGCAACCTTGGCTAATGAAGGGTGTCCCTACCCATGGCAGGGGGCTTGGAAATAGATGATCTTTGAGGTCCTTTCCAACACACACTGTTCTGTGATTCTATGATAGATGAAACAGAAAATAAAAATCGGTTAATTCTTAAATTGGAGGAACATTACTAGTTCCATGGCTATATGCAGATGTTCAATATTTTTGTATGTGTCATGAAAAAATGGTTGAGCAATGGGGTGGCAAAATTTGCTGTCAGCCCTGTCATTCAGCATAATAAGAATGAGGATTAATGGAGATGAATTCTATTTCACATGGCCAAGGGACCTGTCTAAAACAGCAAATGAAATTCAACGTGACTAAATGTAAGACTATGCAGTGTGTGGAACAAGATTTCCACATGTGAAGTTGGAATTGTTCTGAATTGTCCATTAACCCCAAGACTTTGCACCTTAGTAGTATGATAAGCAGTTTGGTGGTCAGGAGATATAAAATTAGAGAACAAACAAGAAAATCAAACATCAAGAAAGGATTAACAAATAAAGAAGAGAACATCATTGCTTTGCTACATAAATCCATGCTGCATACGAACCGTGAATGCTATCTGCAGTTCTGGTCTCTTTATCTCAAAGATTATATGGTAGAACTGGAAAGTACTCAAACTTCTTGTTGCTTTAGCTAAAAGTGTAAAACAGTTTCCTTTTAAGCAACAGTCAAGCAGGCTAGGACCTTTTAGAAAAATAGATGTCCTTGAGGGAATATGTCAAAAATCTACAAAATCCTGAGCAGTACAGAGAAGATGAATAGATACTGACAATCTGAAGTATCTGAATTGCAACACAAGAAGAATGAGGCTGCTGGTTTTTTCTGTTATGGTGTTTCATTCCTGAAGAAGGCAGGAGCAACAACAGGTGGAAAATTTGTGTTTCCACCAGATGACTGGCACCTTCATGTCAACGAGTGTCTTCTGCCACAGTAGACAAAAACTTTTATCCTTAATCTCTCAAAAGTGGTGCAAGGCACGGCACAATATGGCAGCAACGGCAGAGTGGGCCACAGAGATATTCCAAAGAGTTTGGGGCTTGTTTATATGGACAAAAGCCTCTTGCCTCAAATACTTATTTTGTCACCACTCAGCAATAAGTAGACCATAATCAAGCTATTTTGGTGGAATGTGGTACGGTAGTCACAATCCTTGTACATAAAGACAGAAGGTAACCGGGCTTCCAGCACATCCAAAGTGACAGCGTCAAGAACCAAGGATTGCAACAAACCAATGAATGGTCAAAGAAAATACAGAAAGGAGACTGCTAGGAGGACAGTCTGTATGCAAACATAGTACATTAGTATTAGGCTGAAAAAAAAATAAAATTTGGAGAGTTATTGATTACTTTCCCAGGTAACAATGCCTCCATTTCCACAAACACACACTTAAATGCCAGCATTAAAAACAAACAAACAAACAAAATTTTTTAAAAAGCATACATAGAATAAACAATAGCTACAGAATGTCCTGTGGCTGATTGAGTACAAGCTAAAATACATTGGTTTAGCTGCTTTTCTCCAAGTGGGGTACAGAGGCCCCCACTGATGGAGCTCTGCGTTCTAATGCACAATCCACCAAAGGCTCTCTCACATGCTGACATAAAAGATGCATATTTAAGAAGTGTATAGTGTGGTGTCTCCCTCAGCAAGGAAGGAACGAGTCTTAAATACAGTCACATTCTGCTTCAAAAAAACCTTTTAAATCTCACAGAGGTAGTATAAAGCCAGTCTCTCACTCCACTGTCAGCCAAAATAAAACAGGTCAAGCATTATGTGTTCAGAATTGCACAAACCAAGAACAAACAGGCTACTCCACTGTGCTTCTAGCAAGAAATCACAGAAATGAGCCTCACAGTCAAGCAATTAGACATTGCTTCACAACTTTTTCATGAGATCATTAGGCTAACTGCTTGCACACGCTGAACGAGTAGGAAACTCACACATGATGAAAAAGCAAGTGAGAAGGAATACATAAATTCTGAATGAGCCTCACTAACCTTAAAAGTATCATCTGGAGAGAAGAAAAAAAAATCTTTTCTGTCTTGCAAAGATTTCTTCTCCACTCACTAAATGATGAGGAATATACACAACCAATCCAGAAGAGGTGAACCGCAAAAATAAGTAAATTAAAGGTTACCCCACCAGGATAAGCACTATCTTGGAATGAGGGGGTAGTACTTTTTAGGCACTTGTGTCCTACACCACAGATCAAAACTTCAAAGGTCCACAAAAAAAAAGCTACGTTACGCTTCCCAATTATGCCCTATGATGCTCAGAAGAAACACAAGCTTTCTCTTTCTGAAGAGTGCAAAAAGGAGTGCCAATGCTGCTCTGTGTAGGAGAGTTGGCATCAAAACTAGTGAGAGTTAAAGTTAGCTTTCATTTCTGCTTGTTCCCTGATGATGTGGGAACATGAGAAAAGGCAGCAGGACAAGTGCTTGTGTTGTGCCTTCAGCTACACAACGTGAGGATGAGCATGCATTAGGAAAGAGAAGAAAGAATGCATATACAAAATAAGTTATAACAACACACAGGTGATACACTGGGGAAAAGAAGGATAGAAAAAAAAATAGTACACTTGGGATTTTTTTAATACCATAGACTATATGGCTTTAAAAGGAGATAAAGAGAAGCAAAAAGAAAAGAAGGGCAGTTAGAAATGCGGCAAATACACTACAGAAATGCAAAAAAAGAGGCTTTTGTGAGAAAAATGAAGAAAAAAATGAGGGAAGAAAAAGAAAGTAAACAAAAAAGAAAGGCAAACTAAAAGGACAAGGACAATAAAGTTACTTTTAAGAGAAGTATTGTGGATAAAGTACTACAATAAGCAAAAATAGGTATCTCCATTAGCTCAGACAACAGAGGTTTATACTTTTATTGCTGAAATGTTCCAGCTTTCATCTCTGTGGACAATTCTGTTATCTGGATTTGTGGCATGGCTATATTTGTACCTAATTTGGACAGAAAATATGCATCTCTGCAGGAAAAAATAAAGCAAGAATAAAAGACCCATTTAAACAAATGAAAAAACCCAGAGATTTGGAATTGTCTGCAATTTAAAAAAAAATAATGAGAAAAACTAGTCAAAATATATGAGAAAATCATCCCCAGAGTCTATAAAGGTAAGCTGTTTTAAATGGCATATGCTTTAACATTCTTATTATAAAAATATATACAAAACATCAAACATTCCCCTGCTACTGCTGTACGTGCATATTTATTTTAAGTATCTCTGCACTCTTGAGTAGCTATTTTACCTTTTACTTTCTCTCCTGCAGCAGGAACGTCATCTGTTATTTCTCAATGGACAAAAACACATGAGCAGTCACAAGTAACATGCAGACATATAGGGGATCTGACAATCCGTTTAATTAAGGCTTAAAAATTTTCAGATCCTTCTAAGAACTTGTTTTGCTGCCAGTTTGGACAGTGCCAGTAATGTGAGGGTTAAGCAATGCCTTTAAAAGTGACGAGTGCTCAAACACTGCTGAATTATAAGAAAAGATTCTGGGCAGCATTGACATGACACAAACACCAGCACTGTCAAACATGACAGTAAATCACTTGTCACAGGAAAAGAGCAAGAAATGTTTAATGCAAGCAGATGCTTCTGTGATTGATATGCAGCCCTGATCTTCATCAAGAAATACAGTGAATAGGAAACAACACGAAGTTTGCTGTCACCAAGGAAGAGAATGCATATCCTGCAACTGTGAATGAAGCAATTAGACTATCTATTGCACACACATTTATGGATAGCAGCTCTCTACAAATACTGGCAGGATTAATGCTGTCTTTAGAATGACAGATATGCTTTTTTCTTTTTTTTTGCACAGCATGTTCAAACAGGTTTTCATTTGAAATGTGAACATTGATTTTTGCCTTTTTTTCCTTCATTTTTAAAATGGCACACTAAAAACACAGACAATAAATAAATTTTAAATTACATCAGGGAGCAGGAGAAAATTCTTTTAAATGATTCAATATTACCGCCTTCAATGCACATATAGCTTCTATATCTGTCAAAATATTTCAATTATTTCTTTCCTCCTACCCTGTCACTTTACCCCCATACTCATTTACAAAGTTACTCAAGAAATTTTTCAAGCTCAAAAGCAAACTTGCAATTTCCAGGCTAAATCCTGAAAAAAAATTTAGCAAGATACCAAGATTATCAATTAAGATCCAGGTACTCCAAATCTTTGTGACTTTGACCTCAAAAGATCAATACCAATGGCAGAGGAGGCCAGATTTTTCAGCCTAGAGAAGAATACTCGGAGATCAATTTTATCAACTACCTAATACGGTGTTACAGATGCAGACTCTGCTCAGAGGTGTGCAGACAAGTGGTCTACATAATGCAAATGCCAGCCAAGGGAAAAATCCACCACAGAGACCAGGTAAGTGCAGGGACATGTTTCTCAGAGAGGTTGTGGAGCCTCCATTCTTGGTGATTTTCAATATTCGATTGGCTAAGGCCTTGAACAACACACTCTAACTTTGAAGCAATCACTGCTTTACGCTGTCCAGATGGGACCTACAGATAGATGCCCCTTCCAAACTAAACTATTGTGTGATCTTAAATGAATTTTGGAAACAGAAGACTTATATCACAGAAGGACTTCAGGTTTTTCCTCACATGTTCATAGCATGTATGAATGGGAAGGGTCCTGGATCTTAACTTTGAATGTAGATAAATAAGCATTACTAAAATAATGAAAAGCGTTTACTTAGAATTCTATTTTTTGACAACGCTGGATTAGCAACATGTCCAAACTCTAATCAATAGAAAATGAATGAGTCATGAAACTGGATGCTCTGCATCATCATTTAATTCTTCACATTCAGCTCAACTCAGTGGTAACTCATAAATTCTTACCATGAGAAGGCTGCTTAAGAGCCTGAATAGAATAGAAATGAAATAGCTGTGTGGTTACCATACACCCATGCTACATAAATATACTTTCCATGGTAGATTCAATACTCACTCCTAAATACCATTGAACATAAAATACTCTTATTTAGAGATTGTCAATTCAACCCTTTGGTTGCACAAGGAAACAAGGCAAACGTTTAAACATTTCTTGCATTTTGTTGTGTGTTTTCAGCAAATAAAGAGAACATTCCAGCCTCTGGGGATATTGATCTATTCACAGGCACTAAATTCATTTTTTGAAAGACAGTATAAGAGCTTTTCCACACTGGATATCTATGCAAAGCTGTGAAAATCAAAGAAAATTAAATTTGAAGAGTAAAGTGTCTCTTGATGCATGCATGGTGAACTGCCAACACAAGATAACCCCATTTATTCAGTAAGAGAAAAATAGATTCTACAATGGAAAAAGAATCTGTTATAGCAAAGGTGGGGAAGGGAAGAAAATTATTATTTTTTATTAATATTAATTAATGAAGGTATGTGGGTTTTTTCTAGAAATATAAACATGAAACTACAACACTAAATCATCACATTTTCTTAAAACTTTGTCTTTTCATTTAAACAAATATAAATTCAGAATAATACTCAGTGATTTACTTTGCCAAGTGATTTAACCTAGTGTAACCGTTATGTAAGATCAAAATCTGCCTCTTTGTTAAAATCAAGTATTCACAAATCCAAATTTGATAAATATCTGTCTAAATGGCCCCCATGAATACTGGATTTACAGTCACCGTACAAGACTATATTTCAAATAAATCTTGTCAAGATATGTAAACAAAGAGTTGTGAGTAATAGCTTTTAGGTGCCTAACTTCCAGGTTTTTCATATGGTTACAGCTTAAGCACAACTTCATGAAGAAATCTCAGAAGTTTACATTTCTTGATTGCATGAAAAAAACCTGTACCCACCCTTCGATATATTCTGTGGATTTGCTAAAACTGTGATTGAGCACAGAAGTCTATGGAACAACACAGGTTCAAGCGGAGGTGGTTTCTGTAAGAAGCAGCCAGAAGCTCTCTGCAGGCCCCACAGAGCAAACAGCAGGCGGCTCAAGGCCGGAGTCATTGCTGACCAAGGCTGAGCCCGTCAGTGATGGTCACAGCACCTCTGGGAATCAAATTTAGGAGGAAAAAAAACACTAGCAGCCACTTTTTGCCTCCAGAGAAGGGACTGAGAAGATGTAAGAAACTCTGCAGACACCAAGGCCAGGGAAGGGAGGGGGAGGAGGTGTCCCAGGTGCTGGAGAGAAAGATGCCCCGGCAGCCCATGGAGAAACCCGTAGTGGAGCGGGTGTCACCCCGCAGCCCATGGAAAAGGCTGAGACCCCATCTGCAGCCTGTGGAGAGGCCCCACACTGGAGCAGCTGGAGACATACAGGAGATGCTGTGAGCCATGTGCAGCCCATGGAGAGAGACACGGAGATGAGTGAGAGAGAGAGACATCCATGCCAGAGCAGGTTTTCTGGGGGAGGAGGCTTGTGACCCTGTGGAGGATCAGGCTGGAACAATCTGGGCTCAGGAGACTGAGAGATATTCTATGATTTATGACTGCACCCCATAGAAGTGACCCACACTGGGGCAGCCGGTGAAGAGCTGAAGCTGCATGGGAAAGGACTCAAGTTGGAGAAGTTCATGAAGGACTGTCTCCTGTGGATAGGACTCCACAGTGCAGCAGGGGAAGGGTGTGAGGAATGCAACCACCCCCAGCTAAGAAGGAAACAAACTCATGCGGAACTGACTGAAATCCCCATTCCCCCATTCCCTGCCCCTCCACATGCCACAATAGGGGGGGAAGAAGGGAGCAAAATCACGACTACAGTGACGTCTGCTAAGAAGGGAGGGGTGGGGGAGGTGCTTTAAGATGTGATTGCACTTCTCATTACCTGACTTTGGTGTCACTAGGTGTGCAGTTTAATAAATGTGTTTAATAAATGTGTTTAATAAATGAGTTTTCTTTACTTTATTCTGCATTGAGTCTGCTTTGCCCATGATGCTGAGTGCAGAATGATCTCTCCCTGTCCTTATCTTGATTCCTAAGCCTCTCAATATATATTTTCTCCCCTGTCCAGCTGAAAAGGGCAGTGATAGAGCAACTTTGGTGGGCATCTGGCCTCCAGCCGGGTTAAAACTACCACAGGTATATAATGTAGCATTCTTGCTACACATACAACAGAAAAAATAAGATCCCAGGTTGCCAATTTCACAGTGCTTTTAGGGTAAAAATTTACGGTACTGTATTACTGCTGAATCTCAAATAATAAAACCCTATGACACACTTTAAGTTTAAATTATCATCTAGATTCAACCAATACCAAACACCAAGCAACTCTTCTAAAATATTCTAAGGTATATCTCCTATCAGAATAGGAATTAGAAACATTTATCAAAGCAAATATTTTGTAAAGAGGCCATACTTTGAAAGTTCATTCCACCTTTGGAGAAGTCATCTGTTCCATCGGTATCTAGGTGGATTCTCTCTCAAACCTATGAAGCAACCAAAAGAGAATTAACTTTTTAAGTGCAACCACTGTACATCAAATAAGCCACCTTTCAGTGAATTAAAATGAGTGTACCAGCTATTGAATCAAAGTTATCACCTCATAAATCATACCAGGATCAAGTCAATGTCAGACACATTGCATGGTTGAGTAGTTATTTCCCCCAGTAAATTAAAATCCTGATATCCTACAGCTGCTAACATTTACAAAAGCAATTATATTCTGAACTGACCTGGTATAACTTGCTGGGGAAAATCCTGATATAGTAAGTTTTTAAATAGTTATTTTATTTTCCTGTAGAGGCAAGACAGGAAAAGCACTGAATTTTTTATGTGTTCAAGCTAATACTAATTCTAACATGGCCATCCTGCCTTACGGAGCATATTACAAATAATAAACTCATATGTAGAAAGTCAGTTTGCTTTATGAGGTTTACTGTAAAATTAACAGTAGAAATACATTTACTGGGTGGTAATAATATTAATAATAATATTAGAAATACTGATTTAATATAATTAAGTTGTTCAATCACACTCAAGGAATCTCGTACAAGAAGATTACCATAACAATCTTTGTAACGATTTTATAACAATTCATGTTTTTATGACAATGTAATCCAGATGGACCTGTTAAAATACATAATTTAATTTGTAACATTTAAAGTTGAGATAATATGCTTTTTCACTTAAATGGAAGAACTTGAAAAGGTGAAAATATTCCTATACAAACCTTATTGAGAAGTGATTTGGAATTTTTTATTTACTACATTTTCACTTTACATAATGATTTACCATATTCCAATCTATTTTACAAAAAAGCCTCTTTCAAAATTAAATGTTTTGTTCTAATTTAGAATGAAAACGAATGTTAAAACTGTACTGTAATTTGAGAAATAAAATCTCTTCTTCCTAAGCAACTACTCAAGAGAAATCAGCTTGAAGTAGTATTCTCAGTACCTTCATCATAACTATTTTTGGAATAAATAACATATACTCATATTTTATTTATCACGAAGCTACTATATTATTCCATTCCCCCAAATGTCAGAAACAACAGAGTAGGAATCAATTATTTCCTGCATCACTATTAAAATACTGTAGTTTCAAAGAAAAGAAAGTGTACATTCCAAAATAAAAATTCAAGTGACAAAGAACTGAAATGATAAAAAATCTGTAAGATTGACCCATAGATTTTTTTTTCCCTCTTTTTAGGCAAGACACTTGAACTGTAGGGCTGAGTGAAAAAACAGCACTAAATATTGATATATGTCTTTTGGATCAAGACACAAGGGAGAGCATGAATTTCAGGCAGACTAAGCCATTATTTTAACCTTTTTTTAGAATAATCTGAATTACAAAATTGGTAGGAACTCTTCAGTCAATTCATTCTCCCCTAACATGGATGCTGTGTCCATAGAAAAGAGCAATACTTTACGGTGATAACTCCCACATATACCTTTCCATTATTATACAGATAGTTTTGGAAGGAAAGCACGCAGAAAGAACTTTAAGAAAGGGGACATCAAGAAAGTAACTTCACAAACCACAGTGATGTAATCCCATATCTTTCCAGATCACTAAGCCTACAAATTGGGAATATTTCCTTAAATAATAAATTGTACATCCTGTCTTGAACTACTAGCATTCATTTCTGTCTAAATCCAGTGTAAGCACAGCAGAAATATTATTCAAGATTATAGATTAAAAAAATCCCCACTGAGACAACTGTAGTGGTTTGACCCTGGCTAGAGGCCAGATGCCCACCCAAGATGCTCTATCACTCCCCTTTTCAGCTGGACAGGGGAGAGAATATATATTAAAGGCTTAGGAGTCGTGATAAGGACAGGGAGAGATCATTCTGCAATTATCGTCACAGGCAAAACAGACTCAACACAAAAGAAAGAAACTCTCTCATTTATTACACTACTCTACACACACAGCGACACCAGCTTTGGATAATGAGAAGTACAACCAAATCCTAAAACGCCTACCCCCATCCCTCCCTTCTTTGCGGACTTAATTTTATTCATGGTTTTGCTCCCTTTTCCCTGCCCAGGGTGGCAGAGGGGGAGATAAGGATGGGGGTTTCAGTCAGTTCCTCACAAGTTGGTTTCCTTCTTAGCCAGAGGGTGGCATTCCTCACACTCTTCCGCTGCTTCAAAGTGTGGGGCCCCACCAGAGGAGACAGTTGTCTGCAAACTTCTTCAATGTGAGTCCTTTCCCAGCAGGCTTCAGCTCTTCAAATGCCCCAGTGAGGTTCAATTCTATGGGTGCAATCTCTCAGGCCCAGACTGCTCCAGCATGGTCCCCACAGAGTCACAAGTCCCCATAACAAACCTGCACTGTCATGGGCCTCTCTCTCCACAGGCTGCAGGTCCTGCAGGAGCTTTCTCAAAATGCGAGTCACAGCATCTTCCATATGTCTCCAGCTGCTTCATCATGGGGTCTCTCCATGGGCTGCAGGTGGGGTCTCTGCTTGCCGTCATCTTCCATGGGCTGCAGGAGGACAACCTGCTTCACCATGGTCTTCTCCATGGGCTGCAGAGGAAGGGAAAGATTCCCTCTCCAGCTCCTGGAGCGCCTCTTCCCCGACTTCTTCACTGACCTTGTTGTCTGCACAGTTTCTTACATAATCTCTGTCCTTTCTCTGGTGGCAAAAGCAGCTGCTTGTGGTCTTTTTCCCTCTCAAATATGATTCCCAGAGGTGCTGTGACCATCCCTGACAGGCTCAGCCTTGGTCAGCGGCAGGTCCATCCTTGAGCCTAGCTGGTGTTTACTCTCAGGCCTAATGAAAGCTTCTAGACACTTCTTGCAGAAGCAACGACTGCAGCTTCCCCTTCTGCACCAGAACCCCACCACACAAAATCACAAAACCAACATATGTGATTTCCAGTGGAAGCTGAAGCCTGTACTCTTAGGCATGTCTGTAACCATGATAAGATCACCTTTCAAACACTTCCTATAGGTTTTTCTGGTATAAGTAGTATAGTTTATAGAAAAAATATTCTGATGGTGTTCTAAGCTAACCCAAATAGAAAAGTAATATATATTTTATATTATTACATATAGCATATATTTTATATATTAAAATAGCATTCTGTTTTATAATATATAATAATTGCATATATAATGCTGTATATTATATAGTATAAACTTGATTAAAATATTTCAAAACAAAACTGTATCAAATAAGTCATGAGATCACATGATTCTGTTACATGTTTCACAATGCCTAACATCAGAAGATATATATTACTCCTTAGAAAATACTGCTAAATAATTATTCCACAGCATCTGGATACTTGTTTTTGTCAGGATTTTTATAAAATCAGTATTGAGGAAAAGTCTGAAGTCCCTGAAGTAATAGTAGACTGGTAGTCTAAAAGAGCTCAAAGATTTTCAAAGGTCAGATTTATTTAAGCCAACCTCAGATCTGAGGAAAGCAGACCATATGATTCGTAGTGCATGATTTATTTGTCAGATTTTCCTGTTTCTTTACAAATTGGCCACTAATAAGTAGCAATGTTCTCAGACATTCGTTATTCAAAATTATTGGTGAACACAGGGAGCTAATAATTTCTGGTTAGCACATTGCTTAGTACGTTTAATCTGCATGGTTTTATTTGTTAATATAGCAGATGTTATATTATTTGTTTCCTAACAGAACAACTTACGTCAAAAATAATTACCTGCATGAACTTTAAGTTATGTATCTGAATGTTACACTCAATGTAAAAGCATTGATTTTGTAGTCTGAAATTAATTTTGTTGCAATATTCAAGCTCATTTTTTAAAGCTTTGCTTGAATATTTGTGCTAGTGGAGCTATGGTTCTTTAGAAAAATACAGAAAAATTTAAAAAAAAAATCCCAAAAAACCCATCATCCAGGATGACTTAAGTGAAAAGAATATTCATCAAATATTGATCAGCAGTTTTCAGTTTTGCATCATGCACCACAATCCATATGAAAATCTGGAAACAGGAAGACTATGGTTCTCAAATTTGGAATCTGTCTGAGAAAGTGCAGCCTATGTCTCAAATAATAAATATGTACACATACATATATTTTCCTGCACAGAGTTAAACAAAAATTAACATAAATTATTCCAGAGGTATACTCATATATTGAAAAATTGAATTTTAATGAAAATAGGAAAACTATGTCCATATTTCACTCTTGAATTTCAGGAAAAGATGAAGTTATTCTCATTTATTAAAGGAAGGACCAGAATGTTACAAAGAACCTGTATATATAACACTGATATATTGTTTGCTTTTTATTAAATAACTTTGGGGGAGGGAAGTTTACCTTTTTGAGAGGTAATCTACAAAACAATTTTTCTGAAGACAGTTTCTCAGTACAGTCCTTTGCCTTATATATTTTCTAAACTTTCTATCCTGATGAATGCAGCTCTTAAGTCTAGATAGGTTAATTTATTTACAAGTGGTTGGGTTTTTTATTAAAGCACATCATAGATGGCTGATATCTCTTATTGCTTATTCTTAAAACTGGACACAAAATATTAGAACAGGTACTGATTTTTTTTCTTTGCAGCCTCTTGAAGAAAGTTAATATTTCAAAATTATTTCTTCTTTTTGAAAACATGAAATGAAAATTTTTGATGCATCAAATGTTTAATCTCATTTTAAAAAGAAAGCAAATGTTGACTTACCAGAATTTTGTGAGCATCAAACATTCAAATTTGCAGTTAGTCCATATGGAAAAGATTCACAGAACAAGGAGAGATACAGTGTTGCTAATATGGTAGAGCATGTGAATAGAAACAGCAAACCTAAATTTAAAGTGATTAAGAAATTCTATTTAATTGTTACACTAAGTAATCCTGAGCAAACCTAACAAAGAAGCAGATGCAGTACAAAGCATGAAAGTGGGATTAAGGTCAGTCCAAATGTCTATTTTTTTTGCCAATTTTTGCATTCATGTATTTTTTATGTTCATATATCATAAACACAGGAGGATCAGTGCCTTTGTGTTTCCCATCATAAACAATTCAAACTAACCTTGTTAAGGTTCTGTACACTTTTAGATGATTTAGAAGAGTGTTTCTGTTCATAATTCAGACTCTCTGAGTGCTTCATATTAAATAATTAATTACAACAGCTATTGAATTTCAATATTTTTATTTTTTCATGCTGAAACAAGGAGTGTATCTTACGTACCCAAGATCAGCATTTCAATTTTCATATTTCTGTACAAATATTACTGGATTCTAGGGACATAGCCGATAAAAGCCACTTATAATTAGTTTAGACAAGTTTAACCACTGAAACTGAAAATTTCTTAGCTGATTGTCTGCCTTAAGTCACACACTAAAAAATTTCAAGTTCTACTCTTGCTCAGAATGAGTCCAGTGATAAGGGTAGAGAGGGAAAGACATGCCAGATAAATATGGTGCTGGACCTAATTAAGCAGAAACATGGCCAAACATGGCAGAGGAGGGATCAGCAAGAGATGAGAAGTCTGGGGAGGGGAGGGGGGAATGGAGCTTGGAAGAAAGGTACTTAGACTAGAAGAGTTACTAGCTAGGTTTTGTTGTGTGAAGACCCATGAGGAGAAAGCGTAGTAGGAGATAGGGTCTGGTTGGCCCAGAGAGACAGAAAGGAGACAGACTGAAGCAGAATTAGGGACTGTGGGTGCTAGGGAACCCTCTCCTAATTCACATTTCAGAAGCTTGCTGCTCATCATCACTGTAGCTGTCAGTGTGTATCCATGACAACTATTAGAAACAAACAATTTTCCTCACTCTTCTGTGCCAGTTTGCCTGTGGAACAACTACAGTTTCCATCAGTTAGCTGCTTGACAACTGGCAGTGGTACACTCAGCAAATGTGTACACTCACTTGTATAGTGCATAAGGGTGCTTTTATCTCCAGCATGTAAGAGTCACAGAAGTAAACTCCACCTTCCCCAGTCAAAAAGACCATTATGTTAATTCCCTTCTTCTCATCGCTTTTTTCCTACAAAAGTGAAAAAAAAAATTAAAGTTTCAGAAAAAAATCTGCCCCAAACAAAAAAGTTAAATACACAGGATAATTCCACGTATAGTAGCTGTATATACATGGAATATTTGATGTCTATCCTAAATTTTTCTTTCCTACTTAGAGAGTTGGAACAGGAACTTTTGTTATTTTGTAGAAGGGTTTGTTCTTGGTTAAGTACACCAGTAACAAAAAGTTGACCCTCTACATGCATACCTGCTCATATTTGCACACAAACTTTTTGTATGCATAGTTGTGGCAAACACCTGAATCACCTTGTGTTTACAGATTGCAAACCCATCCTTTGTTTTTAAAAGTAGACACAAATTCTGGATGCATTCAGAACTGGAGTTGTTCGGAAATAAATGCACACAGATTAGAGTCAGGACCTTTGTGGAAGAACTTCACTGAAAATTAACTGCGCTGACTGCACAAATCTCAGCCCCGTTCTCACATGTCATTTAGATGTCCAGATCTTGTGCTTCAATAGTTTTGTCCTCCCATGGAGTAGCAGATTCTGCAGGAATGTTTTTGTAGGGGTAAATAACTAGTATATAAAACTGTCACATGTAGAAGTTTGTTGGCAAAAGATCTGTATCAGATGAGACTATCCTTTCCCTCACTACCTGAGCTCTCAAATCTTTGATGTATTTGACCTCTAAACACAGCAGGATATATGTAGCCTAAGATTATTGGCATTTGCTCCATTCATGACGCGTTCCTCCTAACACTGGACAAACAGCTTCACATTCAGCTGTTTTCCTATAGTCAGTGTTCCTACTGGGTCCCCCACAAACCAGGAAATTTAGCCTTAAACAAAGATTGCGTTGGCACTGGATCCATGTCTTAATTGATCTGCATAAGGCAGCATGGCAAAGAACATACTGCCAATAGCAAGTATGTTATCAGTCTAGTAGCAATATTGTAGAGTCTAACGATGCCAATGAGCTGCAGCTCCCAAAAAATGTAGAAAAATTCACATTACACTTTCATGCTGGTTTTAGCATTCTAACATACTGGTATTTCCTATTGAGTTAACTAACCTGACTACAAACTATGCAGGCCCTCCAGACAGAGCTAGTTCATGTACAATGCCATGTAACAGTGAGAGCCAATTGAGTTGCTTTGTGATCTGTATATCCTCTAACTTTCAGCTGCTTAATGCAATCTTCCAACATGCATCACTTCACTATGAGCAGCCAAACCACAAAGAAAATCCACAACTTTTCCAGACAAGCACCTCACATTAGCTACCAGCTCAGCCACAATTAGATATCAGTAAAGATAATCAGACTTCATGCTTTCCAAATATGAACAAGGAGTGTGTCATTTCAAGTCCAAGTCTTTACTACTTGGCTCCAGACTATATGCATTGTTCTGCTCTGTCATTCCTGAAAGCTCTGGGCATTCAGCCCCACAATGAGCCCAGCTGGCCACTATTTGGTAGCAGTTACACAAGTAAGAAAATGATGCCTTTAACTTGAGAGCAGCTTTTGTTTGGTCAATTATTAACTGAACAGGCTGGTGCCATTTTAATAAATATTGAAGTGATTAAAGTGTAAGAAAATTGGTATTTGCAATGACAAGATCAAATGGCTTAGTATAGGTTGCAATAATAAATTTACAAAATTAGCAACTAACCTTATCAAAGAGCAGTTTCTCAACTAACCATAAGAATACTGGCATTTTTCCAGACTGACCTCAAATTAATGTTTAAAGGAGTGCATTTGCATAATACATTACACAGCATATACACAGAGTTGCTAAGAGCTTGTTGAAACCATCCTGTTTTCTCACTTAGGCAGAAGCAGAACTGCAGCTGCTCGCATACTAATCTCCCAGCTCAGTGCTCCCCTATCACAGCTGGGAGCATGTAGGGAGCTGACATGATTTCTTCTGAGGCAGAGGTAGAGGTCACCTGTTCATTAATTCAGTTAATTTCCAGGTATATTTGTTTCAATAAATGTGTACAAGTATTTGTGCACTTGATCTATTAAGTGATAATTGTATTATAATGTGCATCTCAAATTATGTTGATTATTACTGAGTTGCAATAGACTGTATTCTGCAACATGAACTACAGAAATGTTCTTCATCGATGTAAAATCTGTAATTTCTTGGGTTTATAGGTCCTGTTTTACGACCATGTTTTCTTAACTTTCCTCAAATACTGTTGAAAATTCCTTTTATGCTCTTGAAATTTGTCCTTTTTGTTCATTTGACACACTGCTGGCTACCAGTAATGTGGATTGGACTCATTACTGCAGGCAGGGCCATACTGGAACAGAGCAGTGGACATAGGGGCAGAATCCATAGCTCCTTCTGTGCCCATCACCTGGGCATCCCCCTCCCCTACTCTGCCCTGGTCAGGCCCCACCTGGAGTATTGTGTCCAGTTCTGGGCTCCCTGGTATAAAAAAGACAGGGATCTCCTGGAGAGAGTCCAGAAAAGGGCTACGAAGATGATTAAGGGCCTGGAGCATCTCCTGTATGAGGAAAGGCTGAGTGAATTGGGGCTGTTCAGCCTGGAGAAAAGAAGATTGAGAGGGGATCTTATTCATGTTTATAAATATCTGAAGTGTGGGACACAGGGGGAAATGGCCAGCACCTTTACAATGGCCTGTGGAGATAGGACAAGGGGCAATGGCTGCAAGTTGGAGCACAGGAAGTTCTGCACTGATATGGGGAAGAACTTTTACACAGTGAGGGTGACAGAGCCCTGGGACAGGCTGCCCAGGGGGGTTATGGAGTCTCCATCTCTGGACATATTCAAGACCCATCTGGATGCCTACCTGGATCTGTCCTAGGGAACCTACTTTGACAGGGAGGTTGGACTCTGTGATCTCTTGAGGTCTTTTCTGACCCCTATAATTCTGTGATTATATGATTCTGTGACTTCAGAGCCATGCTAAGAACTACAGAAACACAGGAGGAAAGGTCACCAGCAATATTTTCATTCCTGAAATGGCAGCAGCAAACCATGCCTGTGGTATGTGTGAAGCAGGGGTACACATCTGTGTAGTGATGGAAGCGGGGCTTTGGCCATGCTGCTCTCCTCCCTGTATTTGGGCAGATGGCATGGAGCCTTCCCAGGCTCTCCTCCAAAGTGTGCACACCTGCAGAGGGAGGATTTCACCCCATTCCGTGGGAGAGCAGCATCTCAAAATCTTGGGGTTTTTCAAAGTCCCAGAGCAGTCCAGTACGAACCAAGGTGGGATGTTTACCATCCCACTAGCTAAGAGGTGTTGAAAGCATCCTACAACATCACGGCAGCTCCTTCTGCCAGCCAAAGGGGGAAGGTGGGTTGGGAGGGGAATCATTAGATGAAAAAGTGTGCGTGCAAACAGGCAATTACAATCCACATAGACACTTTTGTTAATTCATGCATCCAAGCAGACAAAGCGAATTAGATTACAAGTGAAGCTTCTGCATAGAGCTATTGCAATGCTACAATGAATATAAAGTAAGACACAGTTTAAACACATGATCACATACCATTTTTTCCCAGGGATCCCTGATTTATTCACTGCACAGGATGGATGATACTTACTTCAAAAGCAGCTGTTCAATATTTTATTTTTCTCCTCATTGTTCTCATGTAGTTATAATATTATTCAAGCCCTGCTCTGAAGACAGAATTTCTAATTTCCCTTTGGGCTCCTTTAGGGTAATCAGCTCTAAATACCTAAATTTCTGAGTGAGCGCATTTGTTTGTTTTTATGAGACCCTTATACAGTGAGAGGCTGATTGACTCTGTTTAGCAGGCAAACAAATACCTCAACTCCACAGGTGTTTAACTAACCCAACCTGGTGCTGTTATCCCACACACCCCTCTCCCCCATGACCACCCATTCCTGCCTTCTGGTTACTTTCTCCTTCTGGTCCAAATGTCCACACAGGGGTCATCCCTGATGGCATGCAACTGGTGGTGAAGAATCTGAGTGAAGCAGATCTACAGGATATCCCAACAAGATTCACAAAGCATATTACCTTAATCTGCTGAAAATCTCTTTTCTTATGGCAGAAAACCTATATATATAGGACAGAGTAGCAGAACCGCTGCTCTCAGACAGGTTTCTTGTGGGCATGATACAGCAGCTTCCTCAGAGCTGGAACATTACACAAGGTTGCTGTGCAGCTAGAAGCTCTTAAATGGACTTTCTAATAACCGGAAAGGTATAAATTAATATGAAGCAGCTTTTAAAATATATTTTAAAAAGGCAAAAAATATGGCTGTTTCTAGTCAGGCCTGACAGATCCTGGGGTTTTAGCATACTGTAGAAGATTCAGACCCCTTGTAAAGGCTTTGAGGGTTCTCTTAAGATAGGAAAAGATCTAAGTAGGAAATCTGAGGATGTGGTAAGAATTTATTCCTCATTTGTGAGAAAGTGACTGCCCTCTGTTTCTTACCATTAAGCTACAACTGGATCCTCTTTAGTGTTTAGTGAGGTCAGCTTTCAGTTGTCTTTAGGGCATTAGAGATGTCTCATCCTATTACCGCTTTAACTTCTATCTGGGGCGTGCAGAGAGCTGGAATATTCTCATAGATAGAACCCAGTCAACATTTCCATCTTTGACTCTTTCTGCAAATACCTCACAGGGCCACAACACAGGTCCAGTTTAAACTATGCTCCAGGTCCCATTAGCACATGTCTGTGTAACTAAAGGTTCAAACTGACGATCTGGTAAATGACTCTTTCTTTTCCTAAAAGGAGACATTTGTAAAACCCTTGTTAAGATACAGGTTGAATTCCTCTGTTGGTATTAAAAAACCCAATTCCTTAAAAGCCTCCATGACTTGAACTTTACACATGGAAAGTTCTCATTATAAAACTAAAGATGAGACAGTCACTGTAACTTAAAACTAGTGGGCAGTTCATGTATCTGGTAGCTTTTGAAGTTGAGGGAGACTGTTTTGAATTCCTCAGTTTTCTTGCTGTCCCTGCTGGCTTGACACTGCTCACAAATGTAATAACTATGCTTTTGCTTCCATCATCTAGATCATAATGAAAATATTGACTACTACATCACTCAGGACAGTCCCCAGAAGAATTCTATTCAATACATCCTTTCATTTAGACAATGAAACATTGATAATTCTAGCAAGCTTCTGACCAGCCAGAAAATCCCACCTTTCAAAGAACTGCAAACCATGTGACCACAGGATTACTACAGTCATTGCTTACTTTGCAGCATTCTACATAGAATCACAGCATCGTTTACATTGGAAAAGACCCTTAAAGATCATTGATCCAAATGCTAACCTAGCACTGCCAAATCCACCACTAAACCATGTCCCTAAGCACCACATCTGCACTTCTTTTAAATGCCCCCAGTTCCACGGGCAGCCCATTCCAGTGCTTGGCAACACTTTTAGTGAAGGTTTTTTTTCCTAATATCCAACCTAAACCATCCCTGATGCAACCTAAGGACATTTCTTCTTGTCCTATTGCTTGCTGCTTGGGAGAAGAGACAAACACCTCACATAGCACACTATACAAAATATTTTTCATCATTCTACCTGCTGAAAGGATGTTGCAGTTGGTAGGGATCAGAGGAGTAATGTTGTACCAGTGCACAGAGACAACACTACCCAGAAGTGTACTCTCTTGTGCTTGGTTATTTCCCAGGATAGAACTCAGTACCATGGAGCAGGATTCCTCTGTTCCAAACTGGTGACTAATCTGCTAGTCTGTCTGGAAAAATGGGCAGCACTGATTTGCAGCAGAAGTGCCTAACTGCATGTGGCTTTTCCTGTGATGCTCACAGTCTGGTGTGCCGTGGTTTCATCTATCTTAAATTCATACTTTCCTAAAAGCACAGCTTCCAGGATAGTATGTGCAGCTTACACTGATGGTTATTTTAATGCAGTAATACCATTGCCTGATTTTCAAGATAAAAGCATCACTCTCAGTGAACTAGAGCTGCAGCAGCTGGCTTTGCTCAGGTCCAGTCAGGAAGAAGGAATGCATGCCCATCCACTCCTCCCTGCTACATATCCCCAAATTCATCTCACCAGCTTTCCCCTATCTCCTACACTCACTACACACAGGTGCTAGTCGTACGCTTTAACACCCTCTGTCTCATCCTGCCTTGCTAGCCCACTTCTGACACACACCCTGGAGACCTGTGGGCAGGAGAGTTGACTGGCCCAGGGCTCAGGTAAGCACCTGCACTTCGGAAAGCAGTCAGGAGCTGGTCCAAGGAGCTCCTCAATGCCCATCTTGAGCTGCTTATCTGTCATGGTTAAATCATGAAGGAGCTGGTAACCTGATGATTGCTGGACGCATGTAACAGCTGATGTTCAGGACTGTGGACCCAGGAAATATCTATATGCAAGTAATCGGTAGCTTCTTCCAGAAACCACCAAGACAATGACTCGCACACATCTACTGTCCTAAGGATAAGCAACAGAAGCATACCACCAGCCCAACAGTTACAGGGCTGGGCAAATGTTTGAAGAACTTTATCCTGTTCCTGGCTTTTTACACTGGTTTATTCTTGTAAAATCAGATGTGACTTCTCTCAGTGCCTCTACTGAGCCCCTGACCTGATTTCTCTGCCTCTTTCATCAGAAATATCTTTGTGATACGGACAGGTCCTTCAATGTGCTGCCATGGTGCCTTGCAAAATATAACCCATATCCTATTTGGTCCTCAGGAGCCAAATGCACTAAGTCCAGAACAATTGTGCCTGTGGTTTTAATTTAAATTAATGCTTTCATAAACAAAAACAGGCTTTGAAAGAGCTCTAGCCAATCTGTCAAAACAACAGACTGAGGAAAATGTATTTATTACAGTTTAGCTTTTGGTCCCTTCTTAGATATCTCTGAATTAAATCAACTAATATTTTAAAACAGGTGCATGAAAGATCGTATTCAAAAGTAGTTGTCTTTTTTTTTTCCCAAAACAAAGATAAAATATATGATTGTGAGTTTTCTGTCTGGAAAACAATGTTAGAACAAACATTAGGTATAATTCTTTGATATAAGAATTGTTCTTTGGCAGGGAGGTTGGACTCGGTGATCTCTTGAGGTCCCTTCCAGCCCCCACAGTTCTGTTATTCTGTGATTCTGTGACTTCTGGTGGGCAGACTTGAGCCTGTTTAGGGACTTGGTTGGCAGAATCCCTTGGGAAGCAGTCCTGAAGGGCAAAGATGTCCAGAAAAGCTGGACATTCTTCAAAAATGTAATCTTAGAGGCGCAAGTGCAGGCTGCCCCCGTGTGCTGAAAAATGACTTGGTGGTGGAGAAGACCAGCCTAGCTGAACAGAGAGGTTGGCTGGAGCTCAAAAAAAAACCAGAGTTCATGGTCTTTGGAAGAAAGGGCAGGAAACTCAGGAGGACTACAAGGTTGCCATGAGGCTGTGCAATGAAAAAACTAGAAGGGCCGAAGCCCAGCCAGAACTAAATCCAGCTAGTGTTGTTAAAGATAATAAAAAATGTTTCATACATTAGCAGCAAAATCAGGATTAAGCAGAATCTCCACCCTTTATTGGATGTAAGGGGAAACATAGTGACCAGGGACGAGGAAAAGGCTAGGGTACTGAATGTGTTCAGTCTTTAGTAAGAAAACCAGTAATACTCTGGGTACACAGCCCCCTGAGCAGGAAAACAGGGATGGGAAGCACAATGAAGCCCCTATACTCCATAAGGAGTTGTTTAGTGATCTGCTACATAACCTAGATATACAAAAGCCTATGGCACCAGATGGGATCTACCCAAAGGTGCTGAGGGAGCTGGCAGAAGTGCTTGCCAAGCCACTGTCCAGCATCTACAAGCAGTCCTGGCTAACTAGGAAGGTCCCACTTGACTGGAAGCTCACAAATGTGATGCCTTTCTAAAAGAAGGGGTGGAAGGAGAACCTGGGGAACTACTGATCTGTCAGTCTGACCTCAGTGCCAGGTAAGGTTATGGAGCAGATCATCTTGAATGCCATCACACAGCACATGCAGAACAACCCAGTTGATCAGGCCCAGTTAACAGGGATTCAGGAAGGGCAGGTCCTGCTTAACTACCCTGATCTCTTTCTATGATCAGGTGATCTATCTAGTGGATGACAGAAAGGCTGTGGACATTTTCTCCTTGGACCTCAGTAAGGCCTTTGACACTGTTTCACACAGCATTCTCCTAGAGAAGCTGGCAGCTCATGTCTTGGATGGGCATAAATTTCACATGGTGAAACACTGGCTGGAGGATCGGGCACAAAGGGTTGTGGTAAATAGAGTTACGTCCAACTGGAGGCCAGTCACCAGTGGTGTTCCCCAAGCCTCAGTACTGAGGCCAGTTCTGTTTAATGTCTTCATCAATGACATGGATGAGGGAGTTGAATGCGTCCTCGGTAAATCTGCAGATGATACCAAGATTGGTAAGAGTGTTACCTGCCAGCAGGTAGGCAGGCTTTACAGAGGGACCTGGACAGGCTGGATCAATGGGCCAAGTCCAATTGCATGAGGTTCAACAAGCCCAAGCGCCACTTGGGTCACAACAACCCCATGCAAAGCTACAGGTTTGGAGAGGAATGTCTCAACAGCTGTCTGGATGACAGAGACCTAGGGGTGTTGATCAACAGCTGGCTGAGTATGAGCCAGCAGTGTGCCCAGGTGGCCAAGAAGGCCAATGGGATCCTGGCTTGCATCAGGAACAGTGTGGCCAGCAGGGGTAGGGAAGTGATCCTTCCCTTGTACTTAGTGCTGGTGAGGCCAAACCTGGAGTACTGTGTTCAGTTTTGGGTCCCTCACTACAAAAAGGACATATAGATGCTGGCACATGTTCAGAGAAGGCTACAAAGCTGGTGAAAGGTTTAGAAGACAAATCTTATGAGGAGTGGCTGAGAGAGAGCTGGGATTGTTTAGTCTGGAGAAAAGGAAACTGAGGGGAGACCTCATCGCTCTCTACAACTACTTAAAAGGTGATTGCATTGAGGTGGGGTCAGTCTCTTCTCCCTGGTAGCTAGTGACAGGACAAGGGGAAACAGTCTGAAGTTGAATCATATATTGGATATTAGGAAACGTTTCTCTACTGAAAGGGTTGTCAGATATTGGAACAGGCTGCCCAGGTTGAGCCACCATCCCTGGACCTGTTTAAAAGAAGAGTAGATGTTGTACTTAGTGACATGGTCTAGTGTTGGACCTAGTAGGGCTGAATAGACAGTTGGACTCGATGATCTTGAGGGTCTTTTCCAACTGAAACCACTCTATGTTTCTGTAAACAGAAATTAAGGTTTACCTCCAGCATCCCCATAATTAAAAGGATGAAATCCAAAATGGAGCAGGAGGGAGAGAAGAGAATGCACAGACAGGTATGAAATTTATAAAGTTTGAGGGTTTGTTGAGTCAGTTGCTTCAGAGCAGCCTGTACATTGTGGCTTGCTGAAACTGGTATTGGAAACCTTGGAAGCCAGCCAATAAAGTTGACACTCTTTCTGGTTCAGTTACTGTTAGCAAAAAGAGTAAAGTCCAAGGTCATTTTCATTCATTGGAAATTATGAGAAACACGTAAGGACACTAAATATGTATGGCTCCAAAAATGAATATTTTACCCGAGTTTTGAAGATACGTAATAACTTTCAATAATTAAACAAGACCAAAAATAAATTCTTTGGTTTTGCACTTGGGGATATTTTTTATTCCAGAATTCTGAAAGAGTTGGGAAATGAAAACACATATCCAGCAGAGAATCTACAATGAATCTTTCATCCCAGAGAAAGGTACCAGCAAACTCAAAACCAGAACATAGTTCAATAGAATATTAGCATAGGTTCAAAAAGGAAGAATTGTAAGGGAAACGAATTGGGAAGCCACATGGGCAATAGTTTGACCTCTGCCATATTTAGGGCTCAAGTTAGTCTTTGCTTTAAAATGTTTGGGTAAGTTGAAAATGGACTAAACAAGCAAGAGTGTTAGAAAGGCAGATTGTTTCATCAAGCTATTTTTCACAGATAAAAGTAATCAGTATTTTGGGCAAGGAATATTCCAGGTCTCTTCTCTTTGGAATTCAGTGAAGAAATTTGACACAATGCCATGTAGGAAGTTATTAGTCCAAGTGGAAAAGGTGGGAATTATTACAAGAATAATAAAGGGATGAATGTTTGCCTACAGGGAGGGTAATAAAACCAAAATCATTCTGTAGGGATGTGATTAGTGGACTCCCTGGAAGTTTTAGAATCCCGCCTGGACTGAATATTTTTGCTGATGATCTTGGCATAATATACAGTTGTGTGCTTGTGAAACAGAATTCAGAGACATTGTCAGAACAGAAGGGGAATCAAACCTAGCTCAAAAACCAAGAGAAAGTGTAAGTGTCTTTTGTTGTTGTACAACAGCCCCCAGAATTCCAAGCTCTCTTAATGTTATTGCTAACCTGCCAAGAACTTGCATAGATCTAACCACCTGGGGGAGTGGGGAAGGGGACCAGGATTGTAAAAAAATATTTAGAAACTGTATTTCAGAACACTGTTCGTACACTTTATTATTTTTTTAATAAAGTCCCAAAGCAGACAGTGTATGAATTGCTGTCCACTTAAATCAGTCATACAATTTTTCTACAGATTTTAGTGCAAACTCAAGATTAGTCCTTGAGGGACAAGAAATGAGTATGCCAGAAACATGAACCAATTTAAATTTTTTCAATCTACCACTGGAGATACTTGTATACCTCAGGCTAGAATGACTGAATGATCAGCAACATGATGCTGCAACTCTGATCTGGGTAGTTATTAGGAGTCATGTAAAGTTAGGAGTGACTGTTTCCTTCCCTTCCTGCCACTGCAAATGCACTGGTTTAGGGTTTAAACACACTCTTAATTTCTTCTATACATGAAGAAGCTGAGCAGAGAGGCCTTTTGTGATTCTAGATGCAGGATAAAGACAAGTTATGTTTAGATGATCTTGCCTTAAATAGCTTCCTTTACAAATGTTGCTTTGTACAATTCAGCTAGAAATTATGTGTAGGTACAAAAACACACACACACACACTTCCAGGGTGGAAAGGTTCAGAAGAGATCTGGAATTCCTGATGTGGTCATGTCTTGGAATGCTACTTTGCATACAGGAATCACCTAGCCCACAATTACACAGGTAGGATGTATTTCAGTATTTTTACCAATTGACAATATTATGTTGGATCATAGAAATAGCTGAGAAATCTGCAGCTGATAGTTTTTAGATATTAACTTGACCATATTCTATCTTAGACTACAAGAATATTATAGCAAAGATTAAATCAAATTACTTACTATCATTGGCTCAGCATGCAATGTTACATGGAATTCCTTAACATAAATGTTTGTAATTCTGCTGCTTCTTTTCCCATGCTGAGGACTTATTGTCAACTAATTTGGTTTTAAAAAAATATTATTCAAGTTACCTGAGAACAAGTAGCACAAATCGGTTACTGCAGAAGTTAATAATGCTCCAGCAAAATAATTTATTTGAAAAATGCTTGCTGGGCTGTAATTTTTCTCATATTTTCATCTCAATTTCCATTACCTTTCACTAAGTCCAGGTAGTCTTCTAAGGGAATCTACAGGAACACTTTTTGGATTACTTGAGACTGGAGATGTCAGGATCTTACTATTGGCCTGCAGGTGGCCTCAGTGGCAGGCCCATTTTGAAGCTGGGTACTGGGGTAAATTCCAATTCCCAGGTGGTGGAGAAGTCCCTGCCCCATGAGACTCTAGCCAGGCTTCCCAAGTAACTCCAGCAGTTTAGCAGGTAGGTATGTCTGGTAGGTGGCTCCAGGTTAAAGGCTGAAAACATGTAATGGCAAGCAAACAAAAAAAGCAGCAGGAAACTATTAAGAACCTCAAATGAAGCCAAAGTGCTCAGGGGCCTATCCACTAGGATAGGAATCCTAGGGGAGCCTGAAGGGTCCCTGTCAGCAGAGTAGTCTGTACAAAGATTGGATGGCTGCAAGCAAAGCTAAGAATACCGAAAACCAGACATTGAAGCTGATGTTTTGGGGGGGGGGGGGGGGGGGGGGGGGAGGTGTGGGGGTGTGGTTCTGCTAGTAAGCAAAGTCCAGGGTGCTTTTAGTTCATTGGAAATTAAAGGAAAATATTTTATGTTCATTTTCTATGGAAATACACAACCTGGAGGTCTTATTGTCATACTTCCTAGCTTTGGTTTGGCCAGTGACTACTGTTGTTATTGGTTCAGAGAAGTAGATTTGAGCATAACTTTGCACCCTAAAGAGTACTGTGTCACATTGTGTGTGCATCCAGACTAATACTCTCAGGAACATTACATTAAAAGCACAAGAGAAACGACAGATGTCACATGCAACTATACTCACTTACCCAACTGTCCTGGTTTCAGCTATGAAGGAGTTAATTATTTTTAGCAGAGGATGGAATGCCATGTTTGGGTGTTAGGATGAGAACAGTGCTGATAGCACCCTGATGTTTCTAGTTCTTGCCGGGCAATCACGGACCTTTCTCAGTTCTTCTTACTTCCTTACTAATGAGAAAGGAGGGGACGCAGCCAGGACAGGTGACCCGAATTGGCCAAAGAGGATATTC
The DNA here is from genome assembly GCA_020800305.1 of Porphyrio hochstetteri. Classification (NCBI taxonomy): domain Eukaryota; kingdom Metazoa; phylum Chordata; class Aves; order Gruiformes; family Rallidae; genus Porphyrio; species Porphyrio hochstetteri. The sequence goes on from CM036938.1 coordinate 27,913,837, forward strand.
CATGCCAGTTATGTCATGCTCAGTATAAAGGGGGACTGGGGGGAAGAGGAGGAGACAACGCCAGGACGTGCAGTTTCTGGGGACGGTGGGGTTCGGCTCTAAGCTGTGCGGCCTGAGTTGTGTGGTTTGGTGAGAAATTGCATTGTGTATCACCAGTTTCATCTATTTTGTGCTTTAAACTTATGTTATTGTTATATCTAGATTTCTGTTATTGTTTAGTAAACTATCCTTATCCCAACCTGCGTGGTTCTGGTTTCTAGGTTGTGGTTTCTTTTCCTCCTTTCTTCCTTCCCTTTTCCCCCTCCCCCAACTTTCCCTCCCCCTTCCTTTTAAAAGTACAAGCGACTGTGTGGGGTGCGGCCCTCGGCCGGGGCAAAACCACGACAGTCATTTTGGCGCCCAACGTGGGGGACGAACGGTTGGGATAACGGTAGATCTGACCCTGACTATCGCAATTAAGATAAGCACTGTTGTTTAAGCAATCTCTGGTCACGATGCTGTGGTATTTATTCATAAGGCTGTGTCCATGGCTGTGGCAGCAAAACCACCGCATGCTGTATACAATCCTAGCAGGATTCTTTACTCTCTCAGGTCTGCGGCTCCCATATTTGTTCCCATACTTCATTATAGTGTATTTTATGATATCGGTCTATGATACAATAATATCGATGACCATGAGCTTAATCTGGTACTTGTATGAGGTTTTGCTGTCCTGTCCATTCTTTGGACAGGGAGGGGTTAATAACAGTAGCCGGTATGGTGGGGGCACTGCTTTCTTTTCCTTTGGGCTAAATACAACAGCTCTTATGGCAGTTTTTGAAAATCTTCAATATCTCTGGGATAATCAAACTAGCATTTTGCTATTGGTAGGTTTGGGGCAGATGGTTCAGTTTTTGTTATATATCAGGCATAGGTTTATGAATACCACTGAAGAGCTTTCTCCGAGACAGAATAATCACGAGTGGCAGGGCATGTAGCAAAGTATGGGCAAGTACCTAGGTACTTTCTCACACCCAATGGTTTGGAACTTCACTCCTGAACAGCTACAAGACCCCGATCAAGTGACTGCATACCTAAAGAAAAATTGCTGTAGGTTTCCCAGAGATGGACACCTTACTGCTCTGTGCTGGGCTCTGGCCACTATTTATCAAACACTGCTTGATAGCAGGCAGCACTGTCAGCACTGTCAGCACTGTCAGGGAGAAGGGAAAGGAAACAGACTGGCAGATACTATAGCTGCTGCAACCACTGGGGTTGACACTGCAGCTACTGCAACCCCTGTGACCGACACTGCAGCTACTGTAATCTCTACAGCAGACACTGCAGATGATCAGAAAAACCAACCCACACCAGTGTCTGTTGCTCCAGTACAAAAGAGGAAAGGCACAAAGAAATCAGTTCGCATAGTGACGGATGATGATGATGATCAACCGGGACCACCCCGAGGATATCAGGATGAGGCAGAACCAGAGATTGTTACCCGATCCCTGACTCTGAGTGAGCTGTGTGAGGTCCGAAAAGATTTCACCCGCCACCCAAGTGAGCACATTATCACTTGGTTGCTCCGATGCTGGGATCACGGGGCCAGTAGTTTGGAATTAGAAGGCAGAGAGGCCAAGCAGTTGGGATCCCTAGCTAGAGAAGGAGGAATTGACAAAGCAATTGGGAGGAGGCCGGAAATCCTCAGCCTCTGGAGGCGACTACTGTCAAGTGTGAAGGAAAGATATCCCATAAAGGAATATATTACATGCCAGACACCCAAGGGTAACAGCATAGAGACATCTGTCCAGCACCTGAGAGAATGAGCTGTACGGGAGATAATTTATTATGATCTGGACAATTCATGGCTTCCCGCTGATCCCGATGAAGTCCTATGCACTCCAGATATGTGGCGTAAGGTTGTACGAAGTGCACCGTCAGGGTACACCAATTCACTGGCAGCAATTGACTGGAATGATATGGATCCACCAACCGTAAATGAGGTGGCCTGCCGACTCAGGAAATACCAAGACAATGTTTCCCTCTCCATCATTGCAGCAGTAGAGAAACTGGTTCAACGACTTGACAACAATGTGTCCAACTCCCAACCCGTATGGAACAATGCTGCAGCTATTGGGAGAAAGCGTCCATCGTTCCAAGAGGGAGAATACACACCACGACGTACATTGTGGTTTTACCTGCTTGATCATGGAGAGGACATGAGGAAATGGGATATGCAGCCCACCTCAGCCCTTCGAGCACGAGTAAATGAGCTGCGGGGTTAAACATTCGCACAACGAGATTCTGCCAGGAAGAAGGCTGCACCAGTTTCTACTGGGCAGTTCCCTAGACCAACTGGAAGGCCTACCTATATGTCTGATGTGTCTGATCCTCTTGAAGGGACCTCTAAGTCCTTTATGCAACCAGTGGAAAACAAATATGATCAGCAGCAATAGAGGGGCCCTGCCTCCAGCCAGGTGGAGGAGAGGGATAATCGGGTTTATTGGACTGTGTGGATCCGATGGCCTGGCACGTCAGATCCACAAGAGTACAAAGCTCTGGTGGATACTGGTGCCCAGTGTACTCTAATGCCATCGAATCATGAAGGGGTAGAACCTGTTTGTATTTCTGGAGTGACAGGGGGATCCCAACAACTAACTGTGCTAGAGGCTGAGGTGAGCCTAACTGGGAAGGACTGGGAAAAACACCCCATTGTGACTGGTCCAGAAGCTCCGTGCATTTTAGGTATAGATTATCTACGTAGAGGGTATTTTAAAGACCCAAAAGGGTACCAATGGGCTTTTGGAATAGCTGCTTTGGAAACAGAAGAAATTGAACAACTGTGTGCCTTGCCTGGACTCTCGGAGGATTCTGCTGTTGTGGGGTTGTTGAAGGTTGAAGAACAGCAAGTGCCAGTTGCTACGACGACGGTGAACAGACGACAATACCATACTAACCGAGATTCCCTGATTCCCATCCATAAGTTGATTCGTCAACTGGAGGATCAGGGAGTGATCAGCCGAACCCACTCACCCTTTAATAGTCCCATATGGCCAGTGAGGAAGTCCAATGGAGAGTGGAGGCTGACAGTAGATTATCGTGGCCTAAATGAAGTCACTCCAGGTATGAGTGCTGCTGTGCCAGACATGTTAGAGCTCCAGTATGAATTGGAATCGGAGGCAGCCAAGTGGTACGCCACAATCGACATTGCGAATGCTTTCTTCTCGATCCCACTGGCGCCAGAGTGCAGGCCACAGTTTGCTTTCACCTAGAGAGGCATCCAATACACGTGGAATCGTCTGCCCCAGGGGTGGAAACATAGCCCCACCATCTGCCATGGACTAATCCAGAATACACTGGAAAAGGGTGAAGCACCAGAGCACCTGCAGTATATTGATGACATCATTGTATGGGGCAACACAGCAGAGGAAGTTTTTGAAAAAGGAAACAGGGTAATTAAAATCCTTTTAGAAGCCAGTTTTGCTATAAAACGAAGTAAAGTCAAGGGGCCTACGCGAGAAATCCAGTTTTTAGGAATAAAATGGCAGGATGGGCGTCGTCAGATCCCAATGGACATTATTAATAAAATAGCAGCTATGTCTCCACCAAGCAACAAAAAGGAAACACAAGCTTTCTTAGGTTTTATAGGTTTCTGGCGAATGCATGTCCCAAACTACAGTCTCATTGTGAGCCCACTCTACCATGTAACTCGAAAGAAGAATGATTTCCAATGGGGCCCTGAGCAACAGCAAGCCTTTGAGCAGATCAAACGCGAGATAGTCCATGCAGTGGCCCTTGGGCCTGTCCGGACAGGGACAGATATTAAAAATGTGCTCTACACTGCAGCTGGGGAGAACGGCCCGACCTGGAGTCTCTGGCAGAAAGCACAAGGGGAGACTCGAGGTCGACCGCTGGGGTTTTGGAGTCAGGCCTACAAAGGATCTGAGGCCAATTATACTCCAACAGAAAAGGAAATACTGGCCGCCTATGAAGGGGTTCGAGCCACCTCAGAAGTGATTGGAACTGAAGCCCAGCTCCTCCTGGCACCCCGACTGCCGGTGCTGGGCTGGATGTTCAAAGGGAAGGTTCCTTCTACACACCATGCCACTGATGCTACGTGGAGTAAGTGGGTTGCACTAATTACACAGCGGGCTCAAATAGGAAACCCCAATCACCCAGGAATCGTGGAGGTGATCACAGACTGGCCAGAAGGCAAAGATTTTGGGATGTCACCAGAGGATGAGGAGGTAACACGCGCTGAAGAAGCCCCACCCTACAACGAACTGCCAGAGAATGAGAAGCGATATGCCCTGTTCACTGATGGGTCTTGTCGCATTGTGGGTAAGCATCGGAGATGGAAAGCTGCTGTATGGAGCCCTATAAGAAGAGTAGCAGAAGCCACTGAAGGAAAAGGTGAATCAAGCCAGTTCGCTGAGGTGAAGGCCATCCAGTTAGCCCTGGACATTGCTGAGAGAGAAAAGTGGCCAAGGCTCTACCTTTATACTGATTCATGGATGGTGGCGAATGCCCTGTGGGGGTGGTTGCAGCAGTGGAAAAAGAACAACTGGCAGCGTAGAGGCAAACCTATATGGGCTGATGACTTATGGCAAGATATCTCTGCTCGGTTAGAGAAACTTGTTGTAAAGGTACGTCATGTCGACGCCCATGTACCTAAGAGTCGGGCCATGGAGGAACATGAAAACAACCATCAGGTAGATAAGGCTGCTAGGATTAAAGTGGCTCAGGTAGATCTAGACTGGCAACGTAAGGGTGAATTATTCATAGCTCGATGGGCTCATGATACCTCGGGTCATCAAGGGAGAGATGCAACATATAGATGGGCTCGGGATCGAGGGGTGGACTTGACCATGGACGCCATCGCACAAGTTGTCCACGAATGTGAGACATGTGCTGCAATCAAGCAAGCTAAGCGGTTAAAGCCCCTTTGGTATGGAGGACGGTGGATGAAATATAAATATGGGGAGGCTTGGCAGATTGATTACATCACCCTCCCACAAGCCCGCCATGGCAAACGTTATGTGCTTACAATGGTGGAGTCAACTACCGGCTGGCTAGAAACATATCCCGTACCCCATGCCACTGCTCGAAATACAATTCTGGGCCTTGAAAGGCAAGTCCTCTGGCGACATGGTACTCCAGAAAGAATCGAGTCAGACAATGGGACTCATTTCCGAAACACTCTTATAGACACCTGAGCCAAAGAGCATGGCATTGAGTGGGTGTACCACATTCCTTATCATGCACCGGCCTCTGGGAAAATTGAACGATATAATGGACTTTTAAAAACTACACTGAAAGCAATGTGTGGTGGGACATTCAAGCATTGGGATACACATTTGGCCAAAGCCACGTGGTTAGTTAACTCTAGGGGATCTACCAATCGGGCTGGCCCTGCCCAGTCAAAATTTCCACGTACTGTAGAGGGAGACAGGGTCCCAGTAGTGCATATGAAGAGTGTATTGGGAAAGAGAGTTTGGGTCATCCCTGCTTCAGGCAAAGGTAAACCCATGTCTGGAATTGTTTTTGCTCAAGGACCTGGCTGTACTTGGTGGGTAATGCAGAGGGATGGAGAAGTTCGATGCGTACCTCAAGGGGATTTGATTTTGGGTGAGAATAGCCAATATAATTAAGTAGAAATTACAATAATTGCCAAATAACCCATTATTGTATATTCATTATTGTTATGATTGCTGTATGTTGTACCATAGCATTATAGCCGGAGTCACACCAGTTAATGAAGAATGAGTGCCATGATGATGGAACTAAAGCCTGGCCTCTCAAGAACATTTTTTTTCTCCCTTTGAAAATAAACTCTGACCCACAGACTATGAGCATGGACCATGCCAGGTGTATCAGTCAAGAGCCTGAGATGCAGCATGCAACGAGCCAATGGAACATACAATTATCCTGAGAAACTGTTACGACAAATGGAGCCTGAAAATCATGGACTAAATGAACTCAACAACTTCAGAGGGATGATTCACAGACTGAGGGAATAAGATCTGTATGCACGTATGTGTGCATACATGTGTACATACATATATGGGTGTGTGAAACACGAAACTGGTTGTACCTAAAGAAAATTGTTGGATCTGGTCATGACGTAAATGGTATGGAATAAGGGGTGGATAATGTCCTGGTTTCAGCTATGATGTAGTTAATTATTTTTAGCAGAGGATGGAATGCCATGTTTGGGAGTTAGGATGAGAGCAGTGCTGATAGCACCCTGATGTTTCTAGTTCTTGCCGGGCAATCACGGACCTTTCTCAGTTCTTCTTACTTCCTTACTAATGAGAAAGGAGGGGACGCAGCCAGGACAGGTGACCCGAATTGGCCAAAGAGGATATTCCATGCCAGTTATGTCATGCTCAGTATAAAGGGGGACTGGGGGGAAGAGGAGGAGACAACGCCAGGACGTGCAGTTTCTGGGGACGGTGGGGTTCGGCTCTAAGCTGTGCGGCCTGAGTTGTGTGGTTTGGTGAGAAATTGCATTGTGTATCACCAGTTTCATCTATTTTGTGCTTTAAACTTCTGTTATTGTTATATCTAGTTTTCTGTTATTGTTTAGTAAACTATCCTTATCCCAACCTGCGTGGTTCTGGTTTCTAGGTTGTGGTTTCTTTTCCTCCTTTCTTCCTTCCCTTTTCCCCCTCCCCCAACTTTCCCTCCCCCTTCCTTTTAAAAGTACAAGCGACTGTGTGGGGTACGGCCCTCGGCCGGGGCAAAACCACAACACCAACATAAAAGTGCAGACCTGTATGTGAACAAGAATAATTAGGTACTTAAAACTTTAGCTAAAGTTTTTAAAGCATTTTACAGTTGCAAGTGGGCCACACATTCATTCTGATGGACAGGTGAGAAACACCTTCATCTAACAGTCTCTTCAGTTGAGAGAAGAAAACCGCTTTCGAATGCTATCTTACCTTTGAAAAACAACCAGCAAATCAAAAGCATCTTTCATTACTCATGCTAAATTTATATCAACAGAGTATTAAATATAGATAAACATCAACAGTTTCTCTTCTGATTTTCTGATATTTGATTTTTATCCACTACCATGTGATCATTGATCGGTAAAGACAAAATTGTGTTTTTAGCATATTTCACACACTGAAATTGTTCTAGCTTTTTTAGAAGAGACTTCCATGTAAAATAGTTGCTACTTTCTTGATAGCAAATAGTAACCAAGCAATAGAGCAAGGCAGTTATTGGTGAAATTTGTTCTTCAATAGTACAACTCCCACTTATAAGAAGTCAGCAGTGAGGAACCTAGATGTAGTTTGCTGTATCTCTTTAGTTTCTGTGAGCAGAAAATTTCCACCCAGTTTACCGTGAACAGCCTTTGAAATAAGACAAACCACCTTATTTGGGTCTCACATTCTCATAGTATGGGGGTCTGTGTCAGTGACACAGGTCTTGTATAGTGCTTTTCTGCTGTGGCCTCTGTCACAGGTCTGCCTCATGTCTCTACTTTTTCCTCCATTTAGATTTCCTTTCTCTATTTCTTTGCTCATCACTTCCACTCCCCATAGTCAATGCTCACAGATATTCTTGAAATGAAATTTTAACATTCTTTCAACTCATATTGAAGAATATATAGACAATTGCATTTCAGACTCATGGCAAGGAGTTTAGTCCTCTGGGCCTCTGTTCACTCAATTCTGTTTCTTACTCTCTCATATTCTCTTTTTTTTTCTTTTTCTTTTGATAAGCCCTTTTAACAACAGGCATATCTATATTGTTTAGTAGGTCAGCTGTATTTAAAAAACAAATCCATAAACACTGCTGCCAAATTAACAACTAGTCCACGCCTTATAGCCTGTATTCTAATGACACAATAACCTCTGCTATTGTAGTTTGAATGTCTATCGTAAACAGTAAAATAAACCCTGAAGGCTGGAAGGGGTAAACATAAAATGGTTGTGCTGTCATGTCCTAAGCAATAATGAAACTTCACCATCAAAAACAGGCTTAAACAATGCAAGGAAGGTAGCTACCCCTTACCTCGCATTCACAGTATAACATAGTCTGCACTTAAATTACTACAAAGAAAAATCTCCCAGAATTTCTGAGCATACCTGAAAGATCATCTGTCAGAGAATGCTGGACAAAAAGTCAAACATGAAGAAAGGAGATATTCTTCTCCTCCTCCACACTTTGCATTCTGCTAAAACAAACATCCTGTATTTGATCTGCAATTTGTAAAGCTCCTTTGACATCTTGGTTGTGAGCACTTGCTGTGAGTGTCACAGCTGCACGCAACACACAAATTAATACCCTCACGGCCCAGCAGCTGTGGGGCCAACTCATAGACTATCATTACTTACCTGCAGAGTAGCCCTCTTAAAAAATATTTATTCTGCAGATAATGTGTGTAAGCAAGTCATTTTAATTTCTTTTCCAATCTAGCATTTCTAATGCTACTTGCTACGTTAGACTGCAGCCTAAAAACTGCCTCGATCAGTAAAGGATTTTTCAGTCACTCTGGCCATGCTTTGAACCAGGTCCCCAGGCTGAACAGCTGCAGAACTTAATCTAGCTTCTCAGTAATGAATTCATTCACCTCATTCATATGCAAGTCATGCATAAGTACCACAACTTTAAAGTAAGACCAAAACCAATCTTTTTTAAATGGAGTGAATGTACAGGAGACTTAAACTGAAGACGCTTGCACAGAATTCACAAAGGATTTGCTGTGCTAGTGAATAAGCTATGCACACTGCAGTTTGAAAAATTCCTTTCAGTGCTGCTATCTAATTCTCTTTGTCGCCTACAATATTATATATCATTGCTGTTCCTTGGACAGAGGAAGGAACAGCTGACTGCCAACAGCTCCCCTTAAGCTGGAGCCCTTTGTGGGGGCCCGTGTTGCAGCCATAGGTCTAGGGACATCTTGCTTCTTACGTGCTGGCTGCTCTCTAACCTGGACATTAGAGTGGAAAATGAGCCCTTTACTGGCCCTCTCCCAAAGTGTTGCTACTGCATCCCAGCAACATCTCTCCAGCGCGATGTGTTTCAGATAAGCAAACTGCTTTGTGGGTAACCTGGGTCTCGTGCAGCTCAGCCAGTGTTACAAGGAGAGTTTCTGCAAGAAGTTCACGTCAGCAAGTGCCAGGGTGTACCTGGAGACCCCTAAAGCCTGGAGTTTTCCCACTTTTTCTTATGGGTAGGGAATATAAAGTTGAAGGAATAATGGTTGGAAATAGGCAGGAAAATCATGCTACTATGGGCATCCCAGTGCTGGCATTATCTATTTTGTATTTGGCATTTCAGGTGGGGGTTATTTTGTTACATTCATATGCCACAAGATGCTCTGTAATGGTCAGATCAATCAAGAGTGTTTTACCAAGGACTATGGTAAATACATTCCTCAGATGTCATTCTGCTCACTGATAGAGGTATGGCTGTCTGAAATGTACCTTTGTCCTTTTTATTGCTGCCAGTATCTTATATTCAAAATAAGTTCAAAAATTAATACATGAGTTCTAGTTCATTCCTTTTCCACTCTCATAGTTTCATAGCATGGTGAGTAGTACAGAGCACTTCACTGTTTTACTTCACCTTTATGTTGCACTACATATGATTATTCTTAAAAGAGTGCATAAAAGCTTTGTGAAGAAAATTCAGAGATCTGAATGCCTTTGTCACTGATGATGCTAATGCATTAGGTGAGATCAGTGTCTTACTTTAAATGTAATCTTTTAAAAAACGTAGTAAGTTCTTGACCTTGTAAAAATTTCACTCTGCAAATTGGGTTTTGTGCTTTGTGGAAGACTTCTCCAGTTTTTATTTCACAGTCAAAGCTATCTTCTTGAGAAATCCCTGAAATAAGGTCACCAGCAAGCCATTTGAAAAATTATACTTGTTGTCCATTCTACATGTACGTTTCTCTGCTGCCTGTTCCAAAAGTGCTCTAATATAATACTGCTCAGTGACACATTTTTTTTGGTCTCAGCAGTAGTGCTTCACATATTTAAACAACTGTTTGAACAAATACGGAAATGGAAAGTCATTGTCATTCTGACAGGATGCAGCAGTGTCTGTACAGCTTTTGTTTGTCAGAAGTGCCACTGTTGCCAAGGTTCTCTGAGGGAAGATGTCAAAAGACAACAAACTGAAAGGACAGACTATCTGGACTATCCTGAAAGCTGCCCCTTGCATACTAAGAGATTTAAGGAGTGCTCCTTTTCTCACTGACTTGTACGAGAACAAAATTGGGCTGCTAGTTTCACTTAGGGACAAGCTGGAAAGAATCCCATGAGGCATTGTAAAATTTCAGACACCAAAGAGGAAGCTAATATAATATCTCTGCTTCCAAGAGCTTTTACACTTTCTCTTGATGTAGCTAAATCATCCCTGCAAGAAGCTTATAAAAGTTGTTTGCCTTTTGAATGGATTCTGCTGCATGGTGTTTTCCTGAATCAAGATCTCTAGAAAGTGTGGCTTTAGGACATTCATAAATTGTGTAGATACTGATCGGGTTTGGTTATTAGTACAGGACAAGGTTTAGGCCACGATGCTGTACCCTCACTTCAGTGGGCAAGTACACAAGTCTCTCAAACACTCAGTGGCTTAAAAATTAAATAACCCAAATTCAGATTCGGAAAATGATAGAAAATTAACTGACAGCATTATATCACTTACTACAACTTGCACAAGGATGTGCGTGGAACCACCTCTGCTCAAAAGAAGACCAGTAGATACCCACAGCTCAGAGGCAGCAGGTTTTGTCATTACTGTTAGAGAATCACAGTACAAATTGGTGCTCCAGATGGCCTTTCTTCCAGCTGGCACACAGTGGTGACATGGAGAGGACTTGCACAGGTGTCCTGCATTACCCAGCAATCTATACTCAACAGTCCCTATCGCAGATCCTCCTTTGTTGTGCCTTTACCGACTGCCCATTTTGCCCATATGTTAAACTTACCTGTCTTCGCCTGTAGATGAAGACCCCCACACAAGTACTCACACTGCCATACTCACACAAGTGTCTCCTTGCAAGACACACAACAGGTTTCCTCTTGCCCAGATCTTGACTGCAGATCTCAGGATGATACCTGCCCCAGCTTCACACACAGACACCCCAGCCCAGTCCTCGCAGGGTCTGCAGCCCCTGCACCTCCCTCATCTCCAGGCACTGGCACATTTTGTACTTGCTAAAGGAGAAATGTTGACATTGCATCTTCCCCTCCCCAGAAAAGGAGCCCCTAATTACATGCACTGCTGCATACACCCTCCCTGCTCTCTAATGAAGGCAACTGTTTAGCAAAGGCAATAAAGAGCTGTGTGTGCAGCAGGCTGCTTCTTGACAGGTTGGCTGCCCCGCAGTCACCAGTTGTTACGCACCTGATTCACCACATCGCTCCTGTGTGCCTGTGTTACAAGGCAGTCAGCAGAATAACCTTGACATCTGCACACCTCTGAAACAGCCTGCAGGCTGAGGGAGTGCACAGTGAGCCCGCTGCATCCTCCCCAGGCTTCCCAGGAGCTCAAGGGTTCCTCTTCTTCTTTCGCTTATTGATGCGCAGTGAGAGGTGGACACCATGCAAAGTGGTCAGTGTCATCAAAACAAATTTCAGAAATAGAATACAGATATTCCTAGACAAAGCCCTTGAGGTTGCAGTGTTTGTTTGGTGGGAACGCACCTTTCCTTGTTTTTATCATGAGGAAGTATTTTTCTTTTAGACAGAATCCACAGGTTCCTTCATCTCTTGTGAAGAAAAAAACAGCCTCAGGTGCAAGAGCTTATCACAGGCTGAGTAAAAATGTTTAAGGGCACATGAAGTAAACCAAAATACTGAAACCAGAATAATACCAGGACTACCATATTTTTATTCTGTGTTTCCTATGGCTAGTACGAGGAAATAAAAAAAAAAGCAAGCCTATTTATTTGAATTCTCTTGAGAGAGACTGAATCAGTTAGAGGTGGCCATAATTACCTTCTATTTAAATATAGCACTAGCATTCAAGGGGGTGATTCATTAGTACGTATCTCTGGTTCATCATAAAGCATCAACAACCATGCCACCAAAACATATCTTTGTCATAAAGCTTCATTTAATAATTGAAAACACTAGAAAGATTCATTCTGCTCAGTGAACTTTGTGTCAGACTCTTTGTAATATAAAAATAAGGCTTTTTAGACTAATTTTTAGCCTTTTACAGTTTATTCAATGAAAAAATGACATTCACAACGTGAGAAAATAACATAATGTTCAATATTCACACTGGGACCATTCATTAATATCTTTAATAACTCATTTCCTAAATGAACAGTTAGAGATTTGATGTTGCTCAATTTGTGGTTTTGAGAGATCCAGAAGAGGTTTGAAAGCTGATAAAGTACATTCAAAAGGCGCCATTTTTCACTGTCTTCATTAAAAATATAGCCAAAGAAATGCAGCATAGCGTGTGTGAAATACAGACTGGAAGCTGTATGTGCACCAAAATTGGAACATCCCCTCAAAGATTTCTGGTCTACCATGAAATTAACCGTACTACACAGACTGTTAAGTCAGAATTTGAAATGAATACTCTGATTACTCTTGTTCATGTGTAAAGGCTGCACAAAGAAAGGGGCTTCGCTTTGACTTCTGTGTTGAAGAATTCAGCTTCTTCATACAGAACCACAAGGTTCCCGACCGCTTATGACTTCCAATTTTCCTGGTAAAACACTTAAATATTAGTGTATAACATGACCAAAATCATATAAGATATTTTGGAGAGTGGTGCATTAACTGAAAAATATCTGAAACCTGAATGCTCGTGAAATTTAGCTTACAAAATGTCAGCGGAGTTGCCTATAAATGATGGATCAGAACGTCACGTCGTGCATCTGGAGTTTAAGATCCTGTCTTTCCCAGATTCAGCTATTCTAATTGCTGTATGGTTACTAGCCCCCTTGTAAATGTGAACATTTTTGGAATCTGTGATTGGAGGTTTCAGGATTTATTATTGTCGGGGGCCAAATTGCAAAGATAACTGAGGAAAGAGGAGCCTTGAAATTAAAACTCTCAGATTGCTCTAAGGTTGCAAAAATAAATAAATCATAGTCCAGCCACAAGCCTGGAGGAGTTTTTGTGCCTCATTTCTTGCAGTCCCAGCTATATTTAGAAATGAAAAATGGGAGGGAAACATTTTGTCTGTATAGACCTAAGGGTATGTCTGTATTATGGAAAACAGCATGTCGCAGAAACTCCTGGGCAAATGTGGCATAAACTAGCTTCAGAAACAACTTCTGTAGTCCCTTCAGATCACGACTGTGCCAAAGCTCATGAGCACTGCTGAGCTATGTTGGCAGTCCATCACGCGCCAAGCTGGCAGCTGGAGCCCTGTGACTCTGTACTCATGTCCTTCACAGACACACCCAAAAGGCATCCACTGCCTTAAAGCATCTACAACTGAAGGTATAAAACCTGACTTTTACACAAATGTCATTCTGACAATGCTTTCAAAGCCAAACAGTGTTATTACCATGCTCCTCTTGCACTGCAGTCAGCAGACTGCAATGACTCATGGCAAACAGTAAACAGGATATGATTGCAAAAATGGAGTACAATTAATGGAAAACATATTTGATGATGCTTCATATCTCAATTATTGTATTTTACGTTAGCAATTTACAGTGTAATGTCAGTTTATTGATCTGGATGTGGTCTACAGAACAGCCAACTCCAACTCCTTACATGCTCAGGAACGCTGAAGGCTACATACCACAAGAAAAAAAATAAAATGCAAAGCTACTCAGAAGAAAGGAAAACATAAAAACCCTGAACTCCTTCATTTTAACCCACATCTTGAAAGCAAGGTTAGAAATCTTATGTCTAAACTAGGTTCTAGAAAATCATATTATAAAAATATACCAGAATTTGCTAGCTAAAGTTGCAGGTTAGTGTCAGATGCCCTGCTACAATGATCATCTTTCCCTGGGCCCCCAAGGATATACATGAGTCTTCTAAATTCTCTATTAAAAATACCCCACAAAACTGTAAGTGACAGATTTCTGGAAACAAGGATTAAGCAGAAAATGAGAACTTAAGCTTTTGTTTTGTTTATGGTGTATTATGGGGTTTTGCATCCTTAAAATCCAGACCAAGAGGTTCTATATTGCATAATGCATGCAGTTGAGCATCGTGCTCCAAGCTAAACCTGAGAAAGTTTCAAAAGCTACTGCAGAGTATATACTGTCACACTGGAAGAGGAGAGATGACTTCAGCAGCATGGAACAAGGCATAAACTGCCTGGATGAGGACAGGGGAAGAATGTTAAGCTTCCACAGATGCTGACTTCATAGCATTTTTTTAAATAATACTCAGAGGGTTATTTAAACACTCTGCAGTTCACCCATGCTTCTCACCAGCCTCTCACCATTTGCTCCATTTTTTTCAATCATCTTTAGTCCTTGTTGCTCTCAAAGCTCACAGTTGTTTTTCCTCTCTGTATTCCCTACATTAGCAGGTTCTAGACACCACCTGCACATCTTCTTTGACCCTTCTTCATCATCTGTGGTGGCACTGTCCCAAAACTGCATTTATCCTATCTGCACTTGCTTCTACTGTATCGCTCCTCTGTGCTGTCCCCTTCTTTATATCTTTCTTCCATTTTGCATGCTGCCCTGCACCCTTGTTTCTGAAGTCCACGCTCCATCTTTAATGTGATTCCTGAGGAATCAAGGCATGAGTGATATTATCAAGACTTTCACGACATACCAGCTTGCTCCATGCTGCTGCTGCCATTCCTAGATCCTTGTGTCACAGGGATGACCTCAAGACAGAAAAATTTAGACACTAAGCTTCATCTCCTTCCACACCCTGTCACCTCTGGCTTCATAGCTTCTCTCCTTTTCTTTTTTGGCAGAAGGCTCAAGGCTTCTACTAAATGTATCTGGCCATCAACCTGTTTTCTGGAGTTAAGCCCTTTGAATTGCTGGATTTTTGTCTTTTGCAACAGTTTGCTAAACTCATCTATGATGATGTCAGGATTCATTTCAATGATTAGTCTACCCCCTGCTCTGAACATTATCTCACCCTCATATTTTAATACATTCTTGCTTCCACATCCACCCAAAAAGCTATTATTCGACTACAGTGTTCACCAGGTGCCGTTTTAATTTAGCTGTCTTGGCTGCAGTTGTCCTTTCCAATCATCCTTCAGTCTTTTTCCACCAGTACCACAACTGTGCTCTGGCCTTTAGCATTTTTATGACTTGCTGTCACTCACCATCCATGACTTTTCTGTTCTCAGCCCATTCTTCCTTTTTTATTTTTCCTTCGGTATGATGTCTGAGTTTCTCAGTGCTTCAAATTTCTCTGTCTACAAATATTCATCTCTTGCCCACTGGAAGATCCATAGTGCTAGTCACTACCTAACGGGATGTTCTTGTGCTCTGCTGTTGCCCTTGCCCTTGCTGTGGAAATCTACATCATCTTCATTCTCTCCTTAGTTTCTCTTTATTGCTTCTCTTTCTGAATGATGGCCAAGCTTCCTGAGCAACATGGTGATGCAACATAGTGAATATAAAATAGTAATTCTGAAAATTATTTGAAGAGGTGGAAATAAGTCAACCCAAGAAAGCATTCTTACAATCAATAACTGTCAGTAATATTATTTGCTCTTCATGGTGCAGCTAATGATTTTTTTAACAGTTTCTTTTTCCAATAAAATGTTTTTGTTTTCCTGTGCAGGATATAGAAACAAAGGTAGTAAGCATCTTGGATATGGGTGAAGACTTACTAATAGTTTTTGGGTGATCTTTTATTATTTCTAATACACCTAAATCTTGAAATAAAGATATTGTTAGGCTTAGTTATCCCTAGAGAGAACGTAGATTGTTCTTCTTACACACACTGGAGTGGCATTGTATTTACATACACATTTAGAGATCTAAAAGCTTGTCCTTCTAAAATTGCTAGTACTAAATTTCTGATCAGCTCTTGAGGAAGGAACCAACCCTGTCAAGAGTCTAAGAAGTTTTCTCAAAGTTAATCAATTTTTCCTCCAACAGTGAGATGGGACGAATGGCACAATTCTTTTTAACTGTACAGTCTAAGTCAATAAAGAGGTAGATTGGATTATGCTTAACAATATTGGAGTCCCCATATGTATTGTAATGTGCTTGGAACCCTGAATGTGCTTTTGCAACACATTGCATGACGGCAACCTCTGCTTTGTACACCTGTAACACTGCACTTGATTTTTACGAGCTCTTCTACATACCTACATCAATATTTAACGTACACTACTTGACCAAGCATTTTTCCCATAGTAGGTCTAAATCTCAAAAGCTGAGACACTAAAGCATCACAGTAACAGATGACAGTCTGTAGATATAGATCCACTATTTTTTGAGATCATAACACTTTGAATTTACCTAATTATAGGACTTTATCTTGGAATTATAGCCATATTATTGCTATATCATTTAACAAGTAAAATTGAACACCAGAACACACAATGAGAGTGGTAGAAAATGTTTTCAAATTCAGACTGTGAATTCTGGAGTTTGCAACCAAAAATATTGTATCAGTATTTTTACTGGACTGGATCTGAATCAACTTATGTATTGGAGGATCCAGACCCTCTCAATTCTGCATTATCACTGACTCCAGAGCCTTACAAAAACCTTTGTCAGAATGACCAATGGGTCATTCGCTGGATGACAAGGCAAATTTTTGCAATTTTCTGTGAAAGATCAAGGCAAACAAACCCATTGCATTCAGTTTCTTTCTGTTTCTCAATTACTGTCATAATAGAAATAGTGGCTTTATCTACTGTCTAGTCTCCATACATGACAAGGCAAGCATGCCAATGACTTCTGAAAGGCAATTCGTGTAGTGCCTACATGTGTGAGCAGGAGGAGCAAAATAATTAATTCAGATGGGAAACATGGAAACGCTGAATGATCTGGCAAGTCTGCAGAATGTCCAAGACCATGTAGAAGAACCAAGTTTAAGATTATAAACAGAGTCTGTTCTTCTGAAGATAAAGGATGTTGTTTCTGCTCTTTTCATTACTATCATTTTGTGAATCAGCTAATTTTTTTATAGGAAATGGACGTTCCTCTGCACCTAAGAGAGTATGCCTTTTTTAGACATAGGGTCTCATTGACTCCAGTGACTGCCTGGACTTGAGTAATTGTTCACAAGAATAGATGCTTCAAACACAAATCAGGTGGTCATCTTCAACAGTCTCATTTTGACACTGTTAGCAGAGGCATTCAAATTATCTATGCATAGTTTGTGATATTTACCCTTATAACTTTAAATGAGTTCTAATGTGCTGTGGTTTTGAGATGTTATTAAGGATTAGGTTTGCTGATAAACTTACTTTGGGTTCCCATTCAAGATGGATACAGGGCATGCAGCCCTGTATCTGCTTTAGATCTTGTGTCTCACTGAGTCTTCTGTGACTAGAGCTAAGTCTGTGGCTTCATCAGTCTTTGTTGGAATTTTTTAACCTGTTTGTTAGGACTGCTTTGTAAAGTTTTCCAAGATGATTACGGTTAAAGCTCAATTAAAAATTACAAATGTGTTAAGGCTTTGGTACCATATAATGACTTTTGACAGACAGAATCTTGGCAATTACTTTTCAAACAGGAAGAATGCCAAATCTCATTGAGTGTAAGAATGACAATTATAAAAATATTGCCTGCTGGGTAACTTGCAGCAGTAAAGTTTATTAATTTCCATTACTTCTCCTGGAAGCTGAATTCTTCTCTCATCTCAGAGGGGTGCATAATTTTGTATTTTATGACAAATGTAATATCCATATTGAAATATCTTCTGAAGACCTTTTATAACAATATGCTTTTTATTTTTACTTATGGAACATTTTCAATTGGTGTGTTCAAAACAGTGATAAACACTAATCAATTGAAAATCACAAAACTTAATAAATATGAACATTTTGTTTTGAAATAGAAGATACTAAGATAAAGATAATCTTATTGATTTCTATCAGGTTCCATAAAAATGACAAACTTCAGTTCACAGTCCCATTTTTGACTTTTTAATGATTCCCTCCAGTTGTAATGTCTATGCCATTTCACATACTATTCACCTAGTTGATGACATTTTAATTTTCATTTTTGTGAAATAGCGCATTACTAGAAGAAAGCAAGATACATTTGTGTATGTTGTTTAATATTGCTCAGTTTCTAGGCAGTCAGTGCCTTAAAAATTGATATGTCAAAGAACAAAGAAGAACATAAAGAATGAACAAGATACTAGAAAGCCCCTTGAGACAACTGAAAGGTCATCATCATTGTTTTGGAGAGATAAGACACTTTTTTGTTTTCCTCATACTATTCTACAAGAAATAGCCTCTTTGCAGAGTATAGTGGTTCTCACAGTTCTGTATTCATTATGAAAAGGTCTCTTCCCCAGTCAAAACATGATCCAACTGTTCAGTTTTATTACACCAGACAACACTGTCTTATTTCATCTCTGTAAAAGTGTGTAACTTTGCAATGATACACTGTCAAAGGTACAAACATTCAGACTATTCTGCAAAGTGTTGTCTCACATTGACAAAGTTCCTTCCAGGTCAGTATGAAAACCTGCTAATTTTCACATTCATAAGAGATTTAAAATTGATAAGACACCAATTAAATTGTGATAACAGGTTTATATAGCACTAGACATTAGACTAGTTCAGTTTATCAGCTTCCTTCCCTGCCTGAATTAGAATCAAAGACTCAAGCTCTACAGATGATGGTGTCATTTCATTTGTTCAGCAATAGAATATTCCATGTAATTTACATGCAATAAATCTTTTTCACACAAGGTAAGTCAGTTTCTGGTCCAATTAGTGATTAACACAGTCTCTGAAAAGAAGAGGAAGAGCCTTATACGGAGTTTTCAAATTTGCAGTGCCACCCATGAGATGCAGATGTCCCTTGTGGTAATTAGTTTACACCCTGAAGCAAGTTTGATTACTCCTACATAATTAAGTTAACTATGGCTACAAATGTAATTAATGGCCTGAATGTTATACAGCCTTTAAAAAAGGAAAAGGCAGCATTGTAAGCCAGTGATATGCCCAGACTGATAAAGGTGTAGCATAGAACTGTAGAATCATTTATGTTGGAAAAGACCTTTAAGATCATTGAGTCTAACAGTTAAGCTAACACTGCCAAATTCACCACTAAACAATTTCTCTAATCACAATGTCTACACATCTTTTAAAAAACTTCACTCAATCATTTCCCTTGGCAGCCGATTTCAACGTCTGACAACTCTTTCAGTGAAGATGCTTTTCCTAATATCTAATCTAATCCTCCCCTACTGCTACTTGAGGCCTCATAGAGTCACAGAATCATAAAATCATAGAATCATTTTGCTAGAAAAGAACTCTAAGATCACTGAGTCCTACCACTAACCTAACGCTGCTAAATCTGCCATTAAAGCCTGCCCCTATGTGCCGTGTCTGCATGTCTTTAAAATATGTCCAGGGATGATGGCTGAACTACTTCCCTGGACAGCCTGTTCCAATAACTGATAACCCTTTTGGTGAAGAAATTTTTCTTAATAGCCAATCTAAACCTCCCGTGGCACGACTTGAGGCCATCTTCTCTCATCCTATCCCTTGTTACAACCTCCATTCAGGTAATTGTAGAAGCCAATAAGGTCTCCCCTTGTCTCTTTTTCTACAGACTAAACAACCCGAGTTCCTTCAGCCATTCCTCATAAGATTTGTGCTCTAGACGTTTCACCAGCTTCATTACCGTTCTTTGGACAGGCTCCACCGCATCAATGTCAATGTCAAGGTGTGGTCTCACCACTGCTGAGTATGGGGGATGGCCACACTATTTCTGATACAAGTGCCCAGATCCCTCTGTAGAGCCCTCCTACCCTCAAGCAGATTGACAATTTCGTACAACTTGGTGTCATCTGCAAACTCCATGATGATACGAAGATGATTAACGGCCTGGAACAGCTCCCATATGAGGAAAGGCTGAGGGAGCTGGGGGTGTTCAGCCTGGAGAAAAGAAGACTGAGGGGGGACCTAATTAATGTTTATAAATATCTTAAGTATGGGATGCAGGGGGAATTGGCCAACCCCTTTTCAGTGGTCTGTGGGGACAGGACAAGGGGCAATGGCTGCAAGTTGAAGCACAGGAAGTTCCTCACCAACATGTGGAAGGATTTTTACACAGTGAGGGTGACAGAGCCCTGGCACAGGCTGCCCCGGGAGGTGGTGGAGTCTCCTTCTCTGGAGATATTCAAGACTCGTCTGGATGCCTATCTGTGCAATATGTGCTAAGGAGCCTGCTTTGGCAGGGGGGTTGGACCTGATGATCTCTCAAGGTCCCTTCCAACCCCTACGATTCTGTGATTCTGTGATTCTGTGATCCACTTGATCCTCTTGTCTAGATCACTGGTAAAATATTAAAGAAATTGGCCCCACTTGTGACCACCTGACAACTGGATTTATCTCCATTGACCAGCACTCTTTGGGCCCAGACACCCAGCCATGGTTTTACCCAGAGAAGCATAAGCCTATCTAAGCCATGAGCAGCCAGTTGCTCCAGGAGAATGCCATGGAAAATGGTGTCAAAGGCTTTACTGAAGTCTGGGTAGACAACATCCACAGCCTTTCTTTCATCCATTAAGCAGTTCATCCTGTCATAGAAGGAGATCAGATTAGTCAAGAAGGACCTGCCTTTCATGCTGACTGGGCCTAATTGTCTGGTTATCCTGTACATCCTGTGTGGTGGCACTCAGGATTATCTACTCCATAACCTGCCTTTGCACCAAGGTCAAACTGACAGGCCTGTTGTTCCCTGGATCCTCCTTTTGGTCCTGCTTGTGGATGGATGTCAGACTGGCTAATCTGCAGTCAATTGGGACCTCCCTGTTTAGTCAGGACTGCACTTCTTTGGATGCATAAATCATTTTGTTCAAAAACTAGTGCCATTTCATATCAACAAGTGAATTTTTCTTCTTAAATTAAAGACTATAAACCTGCTTTATCACTGTGGGTATAGCAATTCCTAACTTAGTGGTAAGCAGAGCCAGACTGCATTCTATTCATAACTACACTCACTGATGTTAATGCCTCATATAGAGAGATTATTTTTCTGAGTGCTGGTTTTTGTGGACTTTTTTCTACTTCAGACCAAATTTGCAGTAGTCATTAGAAAAATCTGAATACATAAAAACAGATAAGTGCTGTCAATGCTTAGACTATATCTAGGCAGATCTGAAGATTGTCTGTCACCTAGTCTGTCACCTAGTATGTCTAAGTCCTATTTGTCAGCAGCTGCATGAGATCCAGACTCTACACATGTAGCAGCTACGAAAACTTGCAGATACACACAGTTCTCATGCTGTTTTACACCAGTGGCTGGTGTAAAGGCTGGTTTACACCACTGGACATCATCTAGATGCTTGTATGAGTAACACAGCCAAAACCAAACCACATCAAACTTCTCAAACAAGAAAATGGCTGTTGATGTATTGGGAAACAACAAGTTAAAACATGTGAAATGCCTCAAATGAATTAGGGTGTTTTCCTCTAGAAAGGTGGCACTCTTGATAGCCCATCTCAAGTGCCTCTATACCAATACATACAGCATGGGTAACGACAGGAGGCTCTGGAAGCCACTAGAAGCAGCTAGAAAGCTGTGATCAAATTGCTGTGACTGAAGAATGGTGAAATGAATCACACAACTGGAATGCTTCAATTGATGGTTATAAACTGTTCAGAAGTGACAGACAAGGAAGGAAGGTTATGGGGGTTGCCCTCTATTCAAAAAAAATTGATTGACTGCACAGAGATCCCTTTGATAAACAGCGATGAACAGGTTGAGAACCCTGGTGGAATTCACAGTCTTGGAAGATATGAGACAAGTGAAGAATAGAGTCAGGACCCTGAATATCAGGAGAGTGAAATTACATTTGTTTAAGAAATTAGCGGATGGGACCCTTTGGAAAACTGCCCTCAAGGATAAAGGACCTGGAAAGTGCTGGCAGCTCTTTGAGGACCAGAGAGACCTTGATATGCTGGAGGAGAGGGGCCATGTGAACCTCCAGAAGTTCAACAAAATCAAGTGCATAGTCCTGCACCTGGCTTGGTGCAATCCCCAGTATCAGTACAAAAAGGGGCATGAACTAATTGTGAGCAGCCCTGCACAGAAAGACTTTGATATACTAATTGTTTGTGAGCTCACAATGTGCACAGAAAGCCAGTTGCATCCCAGGCTGCATAAAAAGAAGCATGAAGGTGGAGTCCTCAGTACAGAAAAGACATGGATCTGTTGGAGCAGGTCCAGAGGACAGCACAAAAATGATTAAAGGGCTGGTAATACCTCTGCTCTGAAGAAAGGTGAGACAGTTGGGGTTTTTCAGCCTGGAGAAGAGAAAGCTCTAGGAAGACCTCATTGTGACCTTCCGATACTTAAAGGGGACTTTAAGTAAACAGGACAAGGGTTGATGGCTATAAACTGAGAATAGATTTAGATTCAATATAAATAAGGATTTTTTTATGATGATAGTGGTGAGACATTCAAACAATTTGCCTAGTAAAGCTGTGAATGATCAGTCATTGGAAACATTCAAAGTCAGTTTGGACAGGTCTTTGAGCAATCTAATCTAGTGAAAGATGTGCCTACCAATGGCATTGGGGGTTGGAACTAGATAATCTTTAAAGGTCCCTTCCAAGCAAACTGCTCTATGATTCCATGACTTATTACCCTTTTTCTCTAGTGAAGCCCAATTCAAAACAAACCTGGTGAAATGAGTTAAGGAAATAATAGCAAGAGATTTTTGTTTTTCCTTTTTCTATAGTCGTATGAGGAATGGTTGAATTTTTAAGCTTGCTTTGAAGTAGGAACAGTATACTGACAGTAGATGCACCTATTTTTTTTGTATTTTCTAACTTGAATTCCGTTTTCAAAGAAAGCAAAAGCCCAGATTAGGAAAGTTGACATCAAAAAGTCCAGTTTAGGAAAGTTAATTTCTGTAGTTTAGCAAGGCTTCTCTTTTCAGCAAAGTTTAGTTTCATTCATCAGTCTTGATAATGCATACAAACCTAATTGATGTCATTAAGAATATTACATTTCTAGATAAAAAATCTAGTTCCTTCCAGTGGGGGGGTGGGATGTGGGACAGGACTATCTACCAGTTTGACAAGAAATTTTGATTGTAAATTAGTAGAAAAAGTCCTCCGACTCAGCACATTTAAGACAATATTCTTCCTGAATTATCATAAAACAGCCGAAGTACACCCCTGCAATGCAAATTGGAGGTTATTTGAACCTAATATTGATGACAATTTACTTCAATGAGCCACTTTGTAGTGTGGAATTTAATGCCTTTTTTATACAAATACCTCAAGTAAATACCCTTAGTTCTAGGATAAGCAATGTTGAATTTTAGTCTGCCTATAACTTCACAGGATTTAATAGTTTTTGCTTCACTACCCTGTGTAACTTCAAAAAAATTCAGAGTTTTACAGATATGGTTAACTGCTTATCCTGGGCAAATTAAAATAAGCCTCTGGCATGTGACAGAAAGTTTGTTTCACCTAATTGAGCATCTAATGAGTATGGATGAATTTAAGCTACTCTTAGAAATACTGTTTTTCAAGGCTTTTCTGATTAACACCCATTCAAATAGAGAAACATGTTGTACTTACATATATATAAGCTTTTGAAAGAAAACTTAAAATACAGTTCTGATCCCTTCAGAATGTTTCACCTCAAATTGCTGTGTCTCGTACTGATAATTTAAATTATTACCAAAATGCCCTGGCCCACTTTTCCTTTTGATTCATATAATTGCCTCTTCTTATTTCCCTTGGTTTTTCTGTGTACAATATTGTGTACATTCATTACAAAGCTGTGTTCAGAAGCTTTACTATTACTCTGATCAAACTAGCAAGTCAGTTTTTTCCCTACAGAATATGCACCTGGAAACTAGATATGGGTTTTTTTACCATCAAAATGTCAAGCATCCAGGGAAAGAGGTGGATACAATTTTGGACTCCTTTGAGATTAAGCAAAGCTTTATCCCTTTGACCTTGTTTCATTTGATAGTATTCCTCTATGAATTCTTCATCTTAACAGCATTGCAAAAGCCTGAGATGGGCACTTTATTCTTTTTTTTCACTCATTATTACACATCAATAAAGCCCTGGACTCTATCTTGTCTTTTGGATTAGAATAAAGGAAGAAAATCTTGTAAAGTAAAAAGTAAAAAAAATTTATCCTAGGAATCTTCTCATTTTGAGGAAACCCACAGGCTTTTAGACAAAGGATTTTAAATGAAGAGATTGTGTCCGAAGAAAGTTCACAGCCAGTTTTTCACACTACACAGCTTGGTCACAATCCTGTTACTAAGAGCTCATGTGGTTATCTACACTTGTTTCCTTCAATTCCACATTAAAAAAATAAAAACTCTCTTCTACAGAAAAAGCCTGATTTGACCACATCTTTTTGAAGCTTGCACTAGATTTTTTCCTTCAAAACATTTTGTTCTGCTTTCACCTTCCTTTTAAATCACTACATTTTGTGATCCTGCCTACATTCAGGCCCTAATCCCTTCTTGCAATCACCCTACAGCTTTTGTTTGTTCAGGCTTTTCTTACTATTTCCTTTGTCTCAAACGATGTGCTTTCATTTAATGCCTTTATACCACCACACATTTATCCTATGCCTACACTGAATTTGAAGATGTGATTGAAGTACATGGACCCATGCCCATGTACAACCTTAATCTATCTGGTGGTGTTATGAGATTATTGCTTTCAGTGAAAACCTGCCAGAAATGTGAATGACCTGTGCAAGACATTGACCCTTTGCCCTGAAATCTGACTCTACTTCTTCCCTATATTGCTTCTAAAATTGCCAGGTTTAGGGCTAACATGGATATACATCCCAAGGTATGCCAGTCACCTTAATTCTGTCTGCATAGATTCATGTGTAGTGTATATATTTTAACCCAGGGAAATGTGTGACTTATTTCATTGAGATGGTTGTATTTATCACCTAGAGAAGCATTTGTCTCTGTGCCCGGTTTCCATGTGATTCCAGATTATGGCTTCATTGGCTAAGGTTTCTTTCAGTTCCTATAGACACTTCTGAAAGAGGCCTATGTTATTTCCTGATATATTTTCTTCTATTCTCAGAAGAAATCAGATTTTACACTCAATTAACACACAATTAACTGTTGCCCTATCATTTGTTAGCTGAAGCAAGAGCAAGACATAGATAGTGCCTGAATCACTGCTGGTGGTTCTTTGCTGTGACAGCAAATTGTCCTTCATGTTCTCCCAGTTACCAGTATGGTCTTGGACATGGGACTATTTTCACACGGAAGTGACAATAATACCCTACATTTTTTTTTTTTTTTGGCAATCTGAATGAAATGATATTTGCTTTAGTACTGAAGAAGATATTTTTCTTGTGGCACTAATGTTGGCATTCACTTGACCTGGTCTGATTAGTTATAGAAAAGTTTTTAAAAAAATCAATGCTCTCCGTCCAAGGCTAGAATAAAACATTCTTAGACTTTCTCAGGAATTCCCTTCCCTAAAGAACTTCATTTATCCTTTTACACAAATTATTCAATAATATTCTATGAATCTTTGTCCTTGTATTAAACCAAATAATGCTAAAAAATTAAAGCCCGCCTTCCTCTTCTCTCTGACTTGCAACTTAGCCCAGGAATATACTTTCACAGCTGTCCATGCTAAAGGTATAATGCTTTCTTTGTGGTCTTTCCCAGAGCAGTACCTTAGACTGTGATAATTCAAATTTACTGTTTTGTTTTATTTTTAATGAACAAGTTAACCAGCATTGTATTTGGACTTTTCTCCACTATCTCTTAAATGCCAGAAGGGCTGCAGCTGCTCCCAAGTGCGTTGTACCCTTTCTGAAGTTTTCAATTAAAATATTTCAGTAATGACCTATCACAGACTAGGAAGAATTTTCAGAGATGAAAATGGACTCCAGATGGAGTAGTTGGGAATCACTTATGTAAAGAATGTTTTTGCTTTCATTTTAAGAACCCTTGTTAGCCTGTATAGATGGGGAAAGAAAAAAATCTCCATTTTCTTTCTGAGGGAGGAAGGGGGCAGGGTAAGAGTGCCAGGATCCAAGTCCTTTGCTGGCAATATGATTTGAGATTTTTGTTCCATTTCAGGTAATGTTTGCCTGCCATACAGGCTTAAAGCCTTTTGTATTCAGAGAGTTCCTCTGCATTTACGATGCTTCATTTCTGTTCATTTGCCTCACACACAGACCAATGGCCTTCAGTTTTGAGCTGCTATTTTCACACTGCTGAAAAGAGGATTACGCTAATACCCCCTTTGGAGTCATATGTAGACAACTGAAATTGTTCTTCCTGATGTTGTTCCTGACCACTGCTGATTCCTCAATTAACTCCTTCAGCTTCTTCTATTCTGTGTTAAAGTTTTCATTTAATGTCCACAGGACATCAGCCCAGAGGAGCATTCTCAAATCGCCATGTTGAGCCACTGGATTAGGTGCACTTCTTTAGAAGCATATTGTTCTCAAGGATCTTTGCTGGAGCAAAATTATTACTGATGGCAGCAACTGTATTCTGTGCTGCCCCTAGGCTTTCTTCTTTTGGAGGTGACTTTTGTCTCAGGTATGCTTTTTTACAGCATCACCCGTTATCGTGTAATAGCCAAGCCTGTTTTCATTGCTAATACTAATAAGCAGCATTTCTGGCAACACACTCTTCTGTGCATCAGTGTCCAGCTTAAAATCAGTTAATAACCTATTTTCTTTCAGGCTGTAATGTTATTAGCACCTTTGCCAATTTTGTGCATATTATGCAAGCTCTTGTAAAATTACATGTTTCTTCAATCCAGCACAGGGCCACCAAGATGATTAAGGGAGTGGAACACCTTCCTTATCAGGAAAGGCTGAGGGAGCTGGGTCTCTTTAGCCTGGAGAAGGGGTTGACCTCACCAATGACCTCAAATATGTGAAGGGCGAAATTCAGGAGGATGGAGCTGGACTCATCTCAGCAATGTCCAATGATAGGACAAGGGGCAATGGGTGCATGCTGGAGCATAGGAGGTTCTATGTGAACATAAGGAAAGCTTTTTCACTGTGAGAGTGACAGAGCACTGGGACAGGCTGCTCAGAGAGGTTGTGGAGTCTCCTCTGGAAACATTCAAAAGCCACTTGGACACATTCCTGTCTGATTTAATTTAGGTCATCCTGCTCTGGCAGGGGGATTGGACTAAATGATCTTTTGAGGTCCCTTACAAACACTATCATTCTGTGATTCTGTGATTCTTGCAATAGTTATATGGATGCTAGGCATTGTCTTGGCTCCAATATCCTCCTGAGCTATCATTAGAGGTCTCCAGTCCTGAGCTCTGTCATTCTAACTTAGGTATATTTGCATTACATATTTCAGAATTCTTTCATTTTTTTATTTTTGTTAACCATTCTTATTACCTTGCAGTGGTGGCCACTTTTTATAAACAGTCTTCTCTGGACTATTTCTGATGCCTGCTCAAAAAGTCAGTCTGAGGTTTTTGGCTGTTCCTTCACTCCTTCTCCCCTTCCCCAATTTATCTGTTCCACATCCTCTTTCTAGGGTATTGTTCACCTTTTCATTCATAAATAAAGTCACTGGCTTTTTGTAGTTTTGTTCAATGTACATACAATACCCACAAAGATTTTACTTACGTGTGAAATGCAAAAATACTCTGTAAACTTTTTGAGTCATTTCAGATAGCTTCCTGTTTGATTTAACTGCTGTGCTCATCAAGTGTGCCAGAATTTGCCATTTGGTAATAATATGCCAACACCAGTAAAATTTCTCCACCCTCCCTCCATGAATGTATTATTTTGGTCATTAACCACTTCAGGCCTTCATTCAGGCATTTTCCTTAGCTTCTTTTAAGTTCAGTACCCTGCAGGATTCATCAGCTGCCCTGTGCCTCTAGCACTTTATCTGCCATTGGCTAAGCTTCCTATCTGAAGCCAGGATGAAAAATTCTCCATTCATTCTGCCCCCGATTATGGTTACTGCCAGTTCCCCTGTTGTGGTAGAAACTCTAACTTTAAATGGGTGGTGATGGAGAAGCTACCTTCTTCAGGCTGGGTTTCCCACAAGTGCTACACCCATCTCAGTGCTGTGCCCTAAATATTTCAAGAATTTCCCAGGCTTCTCCCTTACTTGGAGCAGTACAGAAGTCTATCACCTGGGACACCAGGAGCCCACATAAGCCCACTGACATGGAGAAAATATCATGGGAAAGATCCCAGCAGAACTCTGGACTTGTCTTTCAAAGCTGTTGCCTGCAGAGCTCCTTCAATGTGTCTGATGCTGTCCCAGAAGAATTTATACTCATGTCACTAGGATCTCAAGGAAGATCCAGAGGAATCTCAGTTCCTCATTCAGGGTCCTCAGAGTAGCAATATGCAGCAGAGCCAACTTTCTTCCCTGAAGCTGAGTAAGTACAGGCTTGGGAGGTAGAGGTGAACTGCTCATAGGAGTGGAAGAGAACTGAAATTTCAGACCAAATCCACAATGTCTGTCATGCTGCTCATTAACACTCCACACTGGTATATCTTCATCACTGCCTCCTGTTTCCATCTTCTTCAGAGTTACCAGTTACTGTGTTACTCTCTTCGCAGGCACCAGAGCTGCTCTGCAAGGCATATGTGGCCTGCAAAGACTCTAATGAGCAACTACATTTCTAAGCTTTCCCTCGGGTAAAGTAATGAATGCTTGTACAGCATCACTGTGCTCAGTAGGTGCAGTCTTTTCAGCTGGCTAATTCCCTCCCCAAAAGCAATGCAAATGTGAGACTGGAAGAGTAAGCCTCCTCCTTTGTCAGAAAGACTTCATGGAAAGAATATTTGATCCCTTCAGGACTCTGGATTGCATTGAGCCAGCACTTTATCATGTGTATCAGTAAATCGTCTCATATCTCCTCGTGTCTTCCAACACATTTCTCTGCAGAGCATCATCTCTTGCTCTTTGTTGCTGGGCACCTAATAAAAACAAATCACTTCTAAAAAACAGGCATGTGATTACATAAATATAAAACCAAATTTTCAACTTCATTCCAGACTGGAAGCTGGTAGGTAGGAAAACAGCTATATTTTATCTAGATTTCTAAATCTGGGTAAAGAAATATTCTTCCTCAAGAAGTCTCACTAACTGTATTTCTGTGTCGTCATTTCAAATGCTTGTGGAAATAAGAAGATAGCTAATATTTCTTCTCTAGAATGAATCATTGCATTCATATACTAACAGATCCAGGGAAGATTCTCTCCTTTAAAAACTATAAGACAACTTCATCTGTAAATTCCAAATTATTGTTGAAATGTCAAGTTACAATCAGTGAAATTTGATTGAATATACCACAATATCTTTTTAAATCAAGCCTATTTTTGGATATAGAAAGCCATGCAGTTTCTTTGCTGGGGAACTTCTTTACACAAACCAGCTAAAATTAGATTCAGATATCCTTAGTGGCCGATATATCTGATCTTATAAAAATACTCTAGTCTGTGAGAAGTACTTAGATTTTTCAGCAAATTTCTCCATAAAAATCTAATAAAACTTTCTTTGTGCAAGCACACTATATCATGTAAAAGCATAACCACTTTAAAAATAAATTTTCTACCTTCTTTCACAAAATATTGGTAATTTTTTTAAGAGTTAGGATTCTAATTTTTAAATTACATTCTATGAATTGAAGCAGAAGCTAAAATATATTTCTATTGAAACCTTAGAAGAAATTTTTGAATCTGCGAACACATGGATTATCAATATTAAATAAATAAATATGTAATTGTTTCTTATATAAATGAGTGCTATAATAGTCAGACCATCAAATATAACGTGTTACTGACCTCTATAGGGAATATGGCTCGAGCCTTAATCAAAATCGATCAATTTTTCTGTAAACAATGATGAAAGCCATATGGCTGAACAGCCTCCTACACATTCTTCCTACAAAATATTCAGTTTAGATTTTGCCTATGACTTGCACTCTAATTTGAAGACCTCCATCTAGGCACAGAAGAATCCCCCAGCTTTCAAGGCGCTATTTTCAGCACAAACTGCACTACTATCAGCCAAAGCCAAGAACATTCTGGCATGGCATTGCTTTAACTGTATCTGTATGTATTTATATGTATGTGTACACAGAGAGACATTTTTTGTGTTTAGTTTCTAGCAGGAAACCATTCATTATTCCATGAATGTCAGACTGGGACTTGGAGTTCTTTATTAAATGAATGACAAAAAATGTGAACGATATTGAAGAGAAACATTAATATAAAGACTAATCAGTTTCCTTTTTTGTATGACTTCCATTTCAAGGTCTTCCCTTCTTCAATTAAGTCTCCTTGAATTGATTGTTTAATGCATAACTAATCTTGAACTTGTTCTTATTTTGCTGATGGGAAAATTAAAGTTAATTTTGTTGAAGTCATGGTGCTTATGTTGCACATTTATCAAATGGTGATATTTTCAAAATCCGTATAGCAGCTGTTCTGTTTCTCCCCAGCAGTACATGGAAGTCAATTTTATTTATAAACATACAGACCTCTACCCTGTTTCCTGCAAATAAAAAACCCCAAACAAACATTTTCTCCATCAATACAGATTTTTTTCCTCATGGCAGTAGGAATTATGTTACCATGCGCTGCGTTACAGTAGGTTAAAACATAATATTGCTTAGGTTGGAAGGTCTAAGCTGCTGGCAAAAAGGGATAGAAAACCAATGACAAAAGATTATTTCTCTATGGAAGGAACACAGAAAGAATAGATATATGTTTATTTGCTGCAGAAGTTATATTTTACCCAAGTAAAACAATACCTGTGCCACACAACTACTGGAAATTAATCTGAACCTCACCTCCAGGCCTTAAGGATGTACATGATCAAATTCAGACTTTGTTAGTTCCCTATTTCAAGCTTTATATTTTTTCCAAGGAATTTTGCTTTATAAAATACTGGTGAGAACTCTATTCTCATTCACGATGTAGTTGCAGCTTTTGCTGATTTTCAACGAACCTTCAGCTACGCTGTTTGAAGGAATGGGAGCCTGCGAGAGCTGGCTAGCATTCAAACAGCACTTCTTCCAAGCACAGGAACGATGCATCCCTTTGAGGAGGAAATGGGGAAAGAGAGGCAGAAGACCTGCATGGATGAACAGGGAGCTATTGAGCAAACTCAAAGAGAAGCAGAAGATCTATGAATCGTGGAAAAAGGGTCTGAGCACCTGGGAAGAATACAGGAATGTGGTCAGGGCCTGTAGGGATGCAACTAGGAAGGCTAAAGCCCTCTTGGAAATTAAGCTGGCAAGGGACATAAAGGATAATAAAAAGGGGTTTTTTAGACACGTGAACAGTAAGAGGATGTCCAGGGATAATGTAGGTCCCTTGCTGAATAAGGAGGGTGTCCTGGTTACGGGGGATGCTGAGAAAGTGGAGATATTGAATGCTGCCTTTGCTTCGGTCTTCACTTCAAAGGCCCCCCGGGACCCACAGACACTGGATGAGAGTAGGACTGATTGGGAAATGAAGAATTTCCCTCTGATTCAAGTAGGGGAGGTCCAGGAGCGGCTCAAAGGGATTAATGCACACAAATCCATGGGCCCAGATGGGTTACATCCACGTGTGCTGAGGGAGCTGGCGGAGGTGATTGCTGAGCCGCTCTCTATCATCTTCGACAGGTCTTGGAGGACAGGAGAAGTGCCTGAAGACTGGAGGATAGCCAATGTCACTCCAGTCTTTAAAAAGGGCAAGAAGGAGGAACCTAGTAACTATAGGCCAGTCAGCCTCACCTCTGCCCCTGGAAAGGTAATGGAACAGCTTGTTCTGGATGCCATCTCCAAGCAATTGGAAGAGAAGAAGGTCATGAGGAGTAGTCAGCATGGATTCACTAAGGGGAAATCGTGCTCGACCAACCTCATAGCCTTCTACGATCTCATGACAGGCTGGGTAGATGGAGGGAGAGCAGTGGATGTCATCTACCTTGACTTCAGCAAGGCCTTTGATACTGTCTCCCATGACATCCTGATAGCAAAGCTGAGAAAGCATGGGATAGATGAGTGGACAGTGAGGTGGGTTGAGAATTGGCTGTCGGACCGAACCCAGAGGGTTGTGATTCGTGGAGTAGAATCTGACTGGAGGCCTGTTACCAGCGGTGTTCCCCAGGGCTCAGTGTTGGGTCCAGTCCTGTTTAATATCTTCATTGACGATCTTGATGAGGGAATAACATCCACCCTCAGCAAGTACGCCGATGATACAAAGCTGGGAGGAGTGGCTGACACGCAGGAGCACTGCGCTGCCATCCAGAGAGACCTGGACAGGCTGGAGAGCTGGGCAGTGAGAAACCAGATGAAGTTCAACAAAAGCAAGTGTAAAGTCTTGCACCTGGGAAGGAACAACTGTTTGTATCAGTACAGGCTGGGGGATGAGCTGCTGGAGAAGAGCTCAGTGGAGAAGGACCTGGGGGTCCTGGTAGATGACAGGTTGGCCATGAGCCAGCAGTGTGCCTCGGTGGCCAAGAGAGCCAATGGGATCCTGGGATGCATCAGGAGGAGTGTAGCCAGCAGGTCAAAGGAGGTGATCCTCCCTCTCTACTCTGCCCTGGTCAGGCCCCACCTGGAGTATTGTGTCCAGTTCTGGGCTCCTTGGTATAAAAAGGACAGGGATCTCCTGGAAAGAGTCCAAAGAAGGGCTACGAAGATGATTAAGGGCCTAGAGCATCTCCCCTATGAGGAAAGGCTGAGTAAGCTGGGACTGTTCAGCCTTGAGAAGAGAAGACTAAGGGGGGACCTAATCAAAGTTTATAATTATCTGAAGCAGGGGATGCAGGGGGAATCAGCCAGCCCCTTTTCAGTGGTCTGTGGGGATAGGACAAGGGGCAATGGCTGCAAGTTGGAGCATAGGAAGTTCCGCACCAACATGCGGAAGAACTTTTTCACAGTGAGGGTGACTGAGCACTGGCACAGGCTGCCCAGGGAGGTGGTGGAGTCTCCTTCACTGGAGATATTCAAGACCCGCCTGGACGCCTATCTGTGCAATATGAGCTAGGGAGCCTGCTTTGGCAGGGGGGTTGGACCCGATGATCTCTCGAGGTCCCTTCCAACCCCTACAATTCTGTGATTCTGTGATTCTGTGATTCAGCTAAAGCATTATCCAATGCAAAACAGTCGCCTGGAGTTGTAAAGCAAAAAGAGTGGATAAAGGTGAAAGCACAGATCTAAACAGTATCAAATCCTCACTACAAAATCAACTGCTCAGAGACTGTGACTCCTCATCTACAGCACAGACATAGAGTTCTGACCATTTGTTGGGATATAACTGCTGCAGACAGCAACTAAGAAATAGCATAAATTCAGACCTATTGCATTGATTTTGCAAGGGTTTCTTTTCTCCAGCTGTGCACTGTGCAAATCCCTTGAAGCTTGCTAAAGTCACTTCAGTCATTTGCACCATATTTTTTGCATGCACAGATGCTGTGTGTTTGTTTCACTGGATGAAGACGGAATGGAATCTGCCTCTCTCTTCTGTGCCAGCCTTGTTTTGTGCCCCAAGACACAGCAGAGCATCATGAGCCAGCAGGAGAATGGAAGAGATTCAATTCTCTTCACTCAAGTTTACCCACAAAATTATTCAAATGGCCTGAGCCTTGAGCTTTTGAATTCCTAAACCCTAATCTTGACCATGTTGTGGCAAGCAGATCATTTTATTAACTATAATGAACTATGTTAATTTCTTCTCACTTAAATAACAGGGGCGTGACATTTTTACTTTTCTGGTTTTGACTTTGCTAGCTAATTTTTTTTCTTAGTAATTACTAACGGGTCATATTAAGTTTAGCTAAATCCCTTGACATACGTGCTCAAGCATCATAGGAGTCTTGTGACTTAGCATGCCACAGAGAAGCTTTTATCATCATTCGGAGACAGAAAAATATACATAGGTATCTAAACATATATAATTGATGAAATCAAACATCCTGAAAGCACAGCCTGAAAGAGCTTTGGGAATTAATCTGTGAACTTGAAAAACTGTTGAGGAACTCCCTGAAAGGGAGATGGCATAGAGCTCTGACAAAGGAAGAACTACTGGGCTGGAGAAAGGCAATTAGGGAGTTTTTCAAGTATTGTTTTTGGAACTGATGGTATTTAAATACTTTCATCAATGACCTTGGCAAGCAGAGTAGGAGTATGCTAATGCAATGTGCCAGTGCCATGTCTTCCTGCTTTATCAGGTCATGGCTACATTCCAGCTACAGTATAAAAAAGGCCATATGGATTTCTTTTCATTACAGATAAGTTGCTGTTGCCAAAGAAGTTTGGCATTTGGCCCACTCTATGCCACCGTTCTTCCCAAGCCCCCTCACATGTGGAAAGGGAGCAGCACACAAAACTCATGACTATTTTGTGGCGGTTGGCGAATATTCTGGGCAAGCTGCCGCATCTTCCCTATTATTCACTTTCCAAAGGCCTGCTGATGTCCTCATCTTTACATGATCAGGTATGAGTATCACATGAGTAAGCTTGGTTACTTAGTTATCCCTGGTTACACACCAGACACATGCCAAGTTAGAGAACAGGAGAGCACTCGCATTTCAGGCCATATGGGAAGAAAGAGGATGGGCGTTCCATCTTATGACCTACAGGCAGTTTAGGGAAAGACATTTGTGCCAAAACAAAGAGTAAGGAAGAAATCCTGTAATACCATTTTGTCTGCCTTTGTTGCCAAAACTTACATCAGGCTTTTAGGGAAGGAAAATGTGGATTACTCAGGTATTCTATTTAGGAATGTTCTTGATGTTTGAATAATGCCCTTGGATGAATGTAACCTTTAGATTGTCTTTCTGTTAACTTTTATTTTAGCACAAAGGGAAGGTATAGGATACAGCTGACATTTCTATCAGAACAGCTTTTCTTTTGAGTCAGTTAGTTAGCTTTCTAAGTACATGGCTTAATAAGGTTGACAAAGAACAAGAACAACAGGTGGGTCTGTCTTCAATAATGTGTTCAAAGGCTACATACCTCTCATATGCTTTTCAAGTGTTCCAGCCAGACAGAAAATGTAACTTTCTGCTTTCTTTTTATAAACTCGTAAAATATATCTATTTTATATTGTTTCTAAGTTTTCAACAAATTCAAAATTATAGTCAATATGAATATTCCAAAATGTGAGGGAAAAAAAATAGTATTGTTTCCTTGCATTTTGAAAACATTTTATTTGCTCTGCATGGAGTCACACATCTGTTCCGGAAACCCCTCTCTGTCCTTACAGCAAATAACAGTGGGCAGCTGGGTGAGTTTGACTGACATGATATACTCCAGGTACAGAAGTCAGTTACTCTACAAACTACTCTAAAGCTTTTTCTGGAAGAATTAGTGTATATTATAACGATATTTCACGTATATTAAAAAAGCCTATAACCCTCTAAGAAACAGCAAAGGTTTGTTAGTGATTCACCTATTGAGTCATCAAAATATTTTTTTAGTAGTGGTAATGCAAACATTTTACACATAATTCTTATTCTTAGCTAAAAGGGATGTAATGATTATTTTAAAGAAATCATGTATATCTCAATTGCACCTATTTTCCCACAACCATCATTTCAGTAGAAACTTGCCTGAGAATTATTCTGCATAATTTTGCATAAATGGAAGCCATCAATAAGAATAGCCATAATGGTCTAATTAGAGGAATACATTATTTGTAACTTCTGTAAGCAGTTTTGCATAATAATTTCTAGATTGGTCAGATTTTTGGTGTATGTAGCATATTAAAAAAAGTAGCCAACATATTATTTTTAAGAAAACATTTCTACAGGACCATGCTAAAATAATCCTTACCCTGCTTTACTCTCCTGACTTCCAACGATTAATTGTTTAGGGGCTCTTGTTTTTAACAACCACTGGAAGACATAACCTTTCCAAATTTCTCTAACCTCTTTTTGAATCTATTTATCTATTCAGTTTCTAGAAGTTACATTACTTCGGGTTTTTTGTTGCTAATTTGGTAATAATTTCATTCTGCCTTCTGCTAGCTTTTTACCTTTATGAGGTAAAACAATGTTAAGTCATTTCCACATCTGCAATTTCATAATTTTATAAATACCTTTCAGTTATACCATTTTTTCTTTCTTTTGTTATGTCTTGAGGAGTCGAGCATTTTACTCTTTCATAGAATCATAGAATCATAGAATGGTATGAGTTGGAAGGGACCCCAAGGATCACAGAGCTCCAACCCCCTGCCACAGACAGGGCCACCAACCTCCAGGTCTGGTAATACACAAGGTTGCCCAGGGCCCCATCCAACCTGGCCTTGAACACTTCCAGGGACGGGGCATCCACCACCTCTCTGGGCAGCCTGTTCCAGCACCTCACCACTCTTTCTGTAAAAAACTTCCCCATAATATCTAATCTAAATCTTCCTTCCTTTAGTTTTAATCCATTCCCCCTTGTCCTGTCATTGTCTATCCTTTTCAAAAGTTGAATCCCCTCCTGCTTATAAGCTCCCTTCAGGGACTGGAAGGCTGCAATGAGGTCCCCCCGCAGCCTTCTCTTCTCCAG
Source organism: Porphyrio hochstetteri (assembly GCA_020800305.1). NCBI lineage: Eukaryota > Metazoa > Chordata > Aves > Gruiformes > Rallidae > Porphyrio > Porphyrio hochstetteri. The sequence goes on from CM036938.1 coordinate 27,950,392, forward strand.
ACTGAACAAGCCCAGCTCCCTCAGCCTCTCTTCATAGGGCAGGTGCTCCAGCCCTCTAATCATCTTTGTGGCCCTCCTCTGAACCCTCTCCAACAGTTCCACATCCTTCTTGTATTGGGGGCCCCAGATCTGGACACAGTACTCCAGATGGGGCCTTAGGAGGGCAGAGTAGAGAGGGACAATCCCCTCCCTGTCCCTGCTGGCCACCCCTCTTCTGATGGAGCCCAGGATACCATTGGCCTTGCGAGCTGCAAGAGCACACTGCTGGCTCATGTTAAGTTTCTCATCCACCAGAATCCCCAAGTCCTTCTCAGCAGGGCTACTCTCAAGAAGCTCTTCTCCCAGTCTGTATCTATGTCTGGGATTCTTCCGGCCCAAGTGCAACACCTGACACTTGGCAGTGTTGAACCTCATTATGTTCACCCGGGCCCATCTCTCCAGCCCGTCAAGATCCCTCCTCATACAGGAGCCACTCTAATTGTCATTAGGTATCCATTACTTATTCTATTTCTACTATACCCTTTCAAACATTAAATATTCAAGACAGGGGCATACAGTTTGATTTGTGCAAATTCACAACAGTATTCTGTAGGGGTTTTGGTTTGAAGTTCCCCCCCACCAAATCTCCTTCTAATAATAAAACCCCAATGTTCTGCTACACTTCTTGCCTGCCACTGAGCACTGGAACTGTACATAGTGCCTCCAGGATCTTTTTCCTAAGTAATAGCTAATTTACAGCCCATCATTTTTTGTGTGTATATATATATGTATATAAGTAGCTCCCCATATGCCCTTACTGGGAGAAATTAATCTCCCAGTCCAGTTGTCCTATTGCAATACCTAATCCTGAATAGCAACCATGGTGCCAAATGGGTACAGAAGAGTAAGAATTACACAAAAATCCCCTCCAATAGATGTATCTGTCCAAAATTAAAGACATTTTTCTGATTAAAGGTATTTACATATCAATAGAGAAGATATGTTTAAGAGATGATGCTGAAGTATCAAGACTGCTAAGATTGTTGCAAGGTTAGTTAAAAGTCTGGACAAAGTGTTATACCAAATGCTAGAATCGTTTCATAAAAAAGACTTTAGTCTCAAAGACATCCAAAGACTATGGAAATATTCACAGGAATTTAATCTTTGTGCAGGCTGAAGCTACTGAAAGCACAGAATTTCAAGTGGTAACGATTTGATACCAAAGAAATATCACCAAATCAGTAAAATGAGGGAAGGATATTTTCCACTATCCTTCATATGTGTTCTTTCTGATAATTATTTTTCAGTCCAAGAAACACAGTATCTGTAATGAAAAGTGCTGTGAAGAGACATTTTTCTTTCTCTAACAGACAGCATATGCCCATTATATCAAATTCATCTTACTATATATAGTTGGAGAGATCTGGAAGGCCTGAAAAAAAATTATAATCAACAAAACCCCCTTTTCTTTATGGATAAAAATTAAAGACAATTCAGAGAGTTCTTTATATGGCAAAAGTTATTTAAAATTAAAATTAAAATATTTCCATAATATTAGAATCAGAAGATATCAATTAAAGTAAGGATTTAATTTACACACACAGAAGAAATCATGTCATCATGACAATAACTTTGTATTCTCTGTGTTGGCCATGTGATGGGAATATTGACAGGAATTATGTAGTAAGCCTTTGGGAAAAGTAATGAATGTTTCATATGATAAATATGGTATTGCTACCTCTTTCCTTTCAAATCTTTTCCTCAGACTCATTACTATCTACATGCCTACAAAAACATTAGCAGGTGTGTTTTGGTACATGATAGATCAATCACAGACAAGTAGTTTTGCTTATTTATGAGTTTAAAAAGATCAACTTGGAATTAACCAGCCATGAATTGAACAGAAATAAAACTGCCCTCTGATAATTTATTAATGCAGTTAATCTGATACTGGAGCATTTTATTTTTGAACATAGAGGTTTAGTCTAATGGCAAATAGAACAGAGACACAGAGGTTGGAAAAAACAGGAAAAAAAGGAAAAAGAACTACAAAATCACTTCTTTGTATCTCATTAGCTAAGAGAAAATCCTGTGGAAGGACAAAGATGATGATACAAGAGATCAGAAAGACTGCTGCAAATCTTTTAAATTATTATTATTTTTTAAAGGAGGAGAGGTCAGCTGCCATGGTAGCTTTTATAACATATGAGGCAAATGCACAGACACCTATTAGAAGATGATAAGCCTTCCAGGGAATAAGAGGACAGGCATACACACAACAGTCTGTTAAAGTCTTCATGCTCTGATTTTAGCATCAAAATAAACCATGCATTGCATTTGTATCCGTTTATATGCATTTGTGCTATGGGTACCAGTGTAATGACATTGTTAAACAGAGACTTTTACACTCCTTTCCATCCTGGAGCAATCCAAACCTCCTGCTCTCATTTTCAATTTATACAGAAATACAGATGGTTAAATCTCTCCCAGTCATCTCCTCTCTGTCTAGGGCTCTGGAGTAAGGACTGTGAGGCAGGAAGACAGAAAGGTTGTTTATGAATTTACATATTGGAATCATCTCTAAAGACAGAAGAGTTCTTGATGAGTTACCATTTATTGATTGACTTATGTTGAGTAATCACCTCTGGATGAATTCACATTGGGGAAGATTCCCAAGATCTCCTGTGTAGACTAGCCATTACTTACCAGTTTTAAAACCCATTTTATGGGCTCATGGGTTGCTGTCAGCCTCCTCCAAAAAAATATTATGGGTGGAGTTTTTGAGGCAAAACCCAGGCACTTGTACATGCTAACTAGCATCTCTTCAAAAGCTTGATCTTATTGTTGAGCTTGTCTATCATAAAAGGCCGTTGCCAGGTATAAAACTGTGGAGAGAATAAATAAAAAAGGAAAATATGGCATTTAAGAATTAGGAAAGCCTAAAGAAAGCGTGGCATCAGTTTTAATACAGATGACAGAGTTTCAAGCAAGCAGTTAAGGAGAACTGAAGGATGTGACAGTGTAAAGGGACAACTTTAAATTATGCATACCCTGTAGAATAAAGCAGAACAGCCATCTAGGCAGCTGATACCAGGCTGATAATATATCAGCTCACTTTTGGGTGTTAGTCATGCCCCAAGAAGTCAGGATCAGATGTGTTCAGTAGCAACATTAGAGAATGCCACTTGAAGGGGTCATCCTCTTTTTTACTCAACTAGATAATTAATTTTTTCACTGCATTTCAAGCTGACTATCAAATCAGACAACAAAAATAAGTGATGAGCCCAAGGTATTTCTGGGTGTAACCCCAGAGATGAGACATATTCTAACACTTTTGCCTATAGAGAAAAACCTGAATCGTCAGCCTAATAGAAGCTGTTCTATCCTTAGTTACCTAAGAGTTATCAATTAAATATCCTAATACCCCATTATCAGTTTATGTCATCACCCCAAACACAGACATTCAGGAATGTAAAACACAAGTATATTTACCCCATTAGTTGTCTAATCTACAGCCTTTTGGAATTGGGCAGCCTCCTAAATTGGTGGTAAGCAAGTGCAAATCTGACACACCAGCTAAAATTACAGTAAATATAAATGATAGCTGAGGGATGCTTGGCCTGCTGAGGAGCAGAGGCTCATAATAAATGACATACAGGTATAATACATGCATACAATTTCATTTTAGCTTACTTACATTTTCTAATGTGTACACCACTTACTACTGCTTTTCCGTCACCAACCCGCTGGCCACTGCAAATTGTCATACAACAGAGTTTTTAATAATACCTTGATAATTAATAGAAACCTTCTTGAGAGTCATATGGTACACTGCCATTGCAAATCCAGCTCACATAATTTTTCATATTTCACCATTTTCCACAGCTAAGAGACAAAGGGAAGTAAGGGCATCCAGCTATTTGTAAACATTTTAAAATTGCATGCATTTGGAAACTCTGATTCCCAGGAAGATATTAATGAGACAAGTATCTCCTTTGAATATTCATTTGGATGTAGGAAAATTTTAAAATTTGGATCTCTGACTTTGCCATTTGAGCCAAAATGCCTCCCACAGTTGTGTGGCACATGCATATTTGTTCACAGTACTATCCCACTTCCCCTGCAACTCTAAAGCAACCCTGTGTATTCCCAGCTAAGGAACAGATGTGGTTTGTTATCTACAACAGGCGATATTCTGACTTGCACTGATAAAAAATTAAAGATCCACTGTCTAACATCTGAAAATTAATAGATATTATTTACAAAGTCACTAAGAAAAAATAAAAAGGTTTGCAATAGGTTTCAATATACTTCTAGTTCTGGAGTCAAAGCTATTCTGCTTTTAAAAACTGGGATAGTTTAATAAAGAGGAGAGTAAATTGGGTATCCAAAAGCAGCAGTGCTTTCCAAGTTGTGTATAGCTGGCTTTCTGGTACCAGATAGGCTGATGGAGCTGGAAGAGTTCTATATACACTAAGTAATAAGGGCAGTATTTTTTGACATGTAGACAGGAATCTTTCTTAAAACTCACAGCCTAGCATCCTTTCTTTTAACCACTGTGACTGACTGGAAAATAATGTCCTGACATTTACCTCTAAGTGTGGTGTTCTTGTCATCTTGTTTATCTTGCATCAGTTAACTAACTTCCACATAAGAATGTTTATTAGATAACTATTGCTGATTGTATCTAAAATGGTGTCCTTGTAAACTGTAAGATATATTCTAGATCTAATGTACAACAGAACAATTGGCCAAAAAGACAATCCTTTTTTTGCTATAAATTCTTTCCTGGGAAAGCCCTCCATCACTTTTTGTGGTAGTTTGACCATGGCTGGAGGCCAGATGTCCAGCAAAGCAGCTCTATCACTGCCCTTTTCAGCTGGACGGGGGAGACAATATCTATTAAGAGGTTTAGGAGTCAAGATAAGGACAGGGAGAGATCATTCTGCACTCAGCATCATGGGCAAAACAGACTCAACACAGAATAAAGGAAAGAAAACTCTCATTTGTGACACTGCACTGCACACACAGTGACACCAGAGTCAGGTAATGAGAAGTGCCACCCGATTTTAAAACACCTCCCCCACCCCTCCCTTCTTGCAGACTCAACTTCACTCATGAATTCACTCCCTTCTCGCCTTCTGTCGGGCCTGGGGGAAGCTTCTAGCTGCTTCCCTGCAGCACCCCTTCCTCCACCAGAACCCAACCATGCAAAACCACCACACTTTATAGTGTGATCTCCTTTAGTATTCATAAAGAAGAGTCGCAGAATCAGACAGAAAAGCACATCACAAAACAAAACACAAACACATCACAACACATCAGAAAAGCAGAATGAATAACAAGAATTACCTTTATGAGATGGCTAATCTGAATAATCGGTGCTTACAGGATTTTTTATCTTTCCAGCCCTTAAACTGGAGTAGCACAACACAATCTGAAACCCTAGAAATTCCAGCAAGCATCTGCAGAGGAAAACCAAGACCACATACTTATTTCAAGACCAGATCAGATAGTCTTGTCAATCTGCAACTAGGCAATCCTAAAAACACAAAGGGCTGGTTGCAATAGCAGAACATTTACAGTTTATACACATTGCTGTCGGATGAGAACTGCAAGCTGGCAGAGCCCTCTGGAAAGTGACCTGAGACATCTCACAGGAAGCTCCCAGTACATGCCCTTTAGGATAAGAACAAGCAGACATACTCTCGTCCGGCCACTTGCACAGTGACCACCATAAGATCTCCAGCACAGCTGCCAAAGTCAGCACACAAGCAGCTTTAAATTGCATGCCGCAAAGAGCAACGGAGGGATACGTCACCTTGAAGAAATGAGGCCAGGGAGAGGTAGCAAATATAGTCTAAACACAGAAGAATCCAAGAACACCTTCATGCTCAAAATCAATACTGTTAGCATCTCTTTTCCTTGAGGGACAGCATGTTCCCAGTCCACAGTTTGTAACAGCTGACATCAGACTTAATTTTGGAAAAAAAATGCAGCTAGCCATCTCAGCATGCCATTTTTCCAACACAACAAATGACAGAGATGTTTGCAGCACACTGGGTGGATGTTCACAGTGCTCCCAACTTTTTTTGGACCAGAGCTGACTTGTAATGGAAGCGGCTATGATCACAATGCATAAGGCCTTTCTGGCTTTATTATTGTGAACGACGGCTTTTAGCTATATGTTTACAGCTAGAAAGTCAGATACAGCAATACTGAAGTGATTTGGAAGCTAGATTCTACTATTTTTACTTTATGTGAACAGAAGGTTAGTAGTGTTGCGTACCCTTTCTGTGAATCCAACAACTAACGTCCCGTTGTGATAGCTGCAAGCGTTGATTAGTATTCTTAAACTCCCAAACACTTTCTAGAATGTTTTATACCTAAATTAGGTGATAATTTTTTACATAGGTGGCTTACATTGTGCAACTTCCTCAGGAAAGTTTTGCCAAGTGATGATTAAAAGTGATGAAAAAAAAATAGGTATACAACTGCTAGTAGAATAACCATCAGCAAACAGCAAGATAAGCGTGGGGTCCCCATCTGTGAGAATGACTGTTATTTGCAACCGAAGGGGCTGTTTCCAGTGCTACATGTACTAAATGGTACTATGCAGAAGACTCAGAGATTTTTGCCTGTGAAATGTTACACCACCAGTAAAAACTCTAAAGCCAGGAAGGAGGAAATGGTGACTTTTTCTGTCCTAAACTCGTAATAGCATTTACAGCCTTGGATTAACTAGCAGGGATATGATTGGAGAAGTGTGCTTTTTCAGACAAACTGATAGTGTCACTGAATTAGCTGACTGTTTCTGCAGTTGGATACCAATGTTTAGACAGGGAACAATGGAGAAAGTGAGCGGGAGTAGTAAAACTCTCAGTTGCCTGAAGTGTCAGCAGACAGACACTGACTTTTGTAGAACTTCAGGAATGTAAATGACACTTTGTTTTGGCCTGCTGGATTTAGACACAAACCTCATCACATCCTAAATTACAGTGAAAACTCTATCAAAATTCTCATATCCTCCACTGAACTGTATTAACCCTCTTATAAAAAAGCAGAGATGTATAGTCAGACAATCTTGGCCATGCATAGGCCTACATTTTAAGAGATTCTGCATTCACAACTCTTCCTCAATTGTATTTGAAGGCATACTTACAATCAAACATGTTTTCTTATCTTGTTTGTTGTTAGTCTTCTATTGACCTTATCTTATCTTTCTTCATGTGAGGAATTTGGAGCAGGAAGAGCAAACTGAGTGTTAGGCTTGGAGAAAGCAAGCAAGCTCTTCCAAGCACGAAAGAGGGGCCAGAGCCATTGTCATGGCAACAAGAATCAGCTGTGATTGCACATTTTGCCCACATTCTAGAAGACAGGTGAAAATAATCTATATACAAACTGGAGGCCCCATACTCCTTGTTACTAAATAATAGATTAATTCATATAAATTTCAAGGAAAAATATTTAGAGAAACTTTTAAAAAGAATTAATTTATCTAAAGAAATTATAATTTTCAAGAATGTGGAATAATGAGCAGGTATTATAAAAAACCCCAAAAAATCTTTCAAATATTATTATTTTTTAAAATCATCCATTTCAAGCCATTATCTCTCAGCATTTTAAGTTGAAAAACTATTCTGCTTTCCAAATGGCATGTCCTAAATAAAACCATGTCACAATTCAAAATACAAACATAATATATGTATCTGCACACTATAGAAAAACATAAATTGCAAAAAAAAGTAGCTATAATCACCAAATAATCTAATGGAGACATGATTTTTAACTGTGTTCTTTTCCTTTTTATTTTAAAAGAGGATTACATAAATCTGAACAAGCTTTCGGAAGAGCACAGATCCAATGATCTTGTACTATAATCCACCAATAATTGCAGAATACATTAAATGCTTCCAAGCATTATGTGCTGAATATTCAGCACATTAAATACTCAGGAAGTATTAGAAAGTCTGAAATTGTTTTAACTTAAGAGCTGGGACCCTTGAGTTATTTGTTGTACAAGTACTGTGTTAGGTTTAATGGAACGTATCACTTCCCCCACTTTTATCATGTTGGTCTTACCATGCTTCCATCCTGACTGTGCTAATTCTGACTGTTGCCTAATACCAAATCCTTGACTCCTCAGCAGGTGTCGTGGTTTTGCCCCAGCCAAGGGCCGCACCCCACACAGTCGCTTGTACTTTTAAAAGGAAGGGGGAGGGAAAGTTGGGGGAAGGGGAAAAGGGAAGGAAGAAAAGAGGAAAAGAAACCACAACCTAGAAACCAGAACCACGCAGGTTGGGATAAGGATAGTTTACTAAACAATAACAGAAAACTAGATAGAACAATAACAGAAGTTTAAAGCACAAAATAGATGAAACTGGTGATACACAATGCAATTTCTCACCAAACCACACAACTCAGGCCGCACAGCTTAGAGCCCGTCCCGGACAACCCGACCGCCCCAGAAACTGCACGTCCTGCCGTTGTCTCCCCCTCTTCCCCCCAGTCCCCCCTTAAACTGAGCATGACGTAACTGGCATGGAATATGCTCTTTGGCCAATTCGAGTCACCTGTCCTGGCTTCGTCCCCTCCTTTCTCACTAGTAAGGAAGTATGCAGAGCTGAGAAAGGTACTTGATTGCCCGGCAACAAATCGGAGACATCAGGGTGCTATCAGCACTATTCTCATGCTAACACCCAAACATGGCATTCCATTCACTGCTAAAAAAAAGTTTAACTCCATCATAGCTGAAACCAGGACATTATCCACCCCTTATTCCATACCATTTACGTCATGACCAGATCCAACAATTTTCTTTGGGTACAACCAGTTTCGTGTTTCACACACCCATATATGTATGTACACATGTATGCACACATACGTGCATACAGATCTTATTCCCTCAGTCTGTGAATCATCCCTCTGAAGTTGTTGAGTTCATTTAGTTCATGATTTTCAGGCTCCATTTGTCGTAACAGTTTCTCAGGATAGTTCTATGTTCCATTGGCTCGTTGCATGCTGCATCTCAGGCTCTTGACTGATACACCTGGCATGGTCCATGCTCATAGTCTGTGGGTCAGAGTTTATTTTCAAAGGGAGAAAAAAGTTCTTGAGAGGCCAGGCTTTAGTTCCATCATCATGGCACTCATTCTTCATTAACTTGTATGACTCCAGCTATAATGCTATGGTACAACATACAGCAATCATAAAAATAATGAAATATACAATAATGGGTTATTTGGCAATTATTACAATTTCTACTTCATTAATTATATTGGCTATTCTCACCCAAAATTAAATCCCCTTGAGGTACACATCGAACTTCTCCATCCCTCTGCATTACCCACCAAGTACAGCCAGGTCCTTGAGCAAAAACAATTCCAGACATGGGTTTACCTTTGCCTGAAGCAGGGATGACCCAAACTCTCTTTCCCAATACACTCTTCATATGCACTACTGGGACTCCGTCTCCCTCTACAGTACGTGGAAATTTTGCCTGGGCAGGGCCAGCCCGATTGGTAGATCCCCTAGAGTTAACTAACCACGTGGCTTTGGCCAAATGTGTATCCCAATGCTTGAATGTCCCACCACACATTGCTTTCAGTGTAGTTTTTAAAAGTCCATTATATCGTTCAATTTTCCCAGAGGCCGGTGCATGATAAGGAATGTGGTACACCCACTCAATGCCATGCTCTTTGGCCCAGGTGTCTATAAGACTGTTTCGGAAGTGAGTCCCATTGTCTGACTCGATTCTTTCTGGAGTACCATGTCGCCAGAGGACTTGCCTTTCAAGGCCCAGAATTGTATTTCGAGCAGTGGCATGGGGTACGGGATATGTTTCTAGCCAGCCGGTAGTTGACTCCACCATTGTAAGCACATAACGTTTGCCATGGCGGGTTTGTGGGAGGGTGATGTAATCAATCTGCCAAGCCTCCCCATATTTATATTTCATCCACCGTCCTCCATACCAAAGGGGCTTTAACCGCTTAGCTTGCTTGATTGCAGCACATGTCTCACATTCGTGGACAACTTGTGCGATGGCGTCCATGGTCAAGTCCACCCCTCGATCCCGAGCCCATCTATATGTTGCATCTCTCCCTTGATGACCCGAGGTATCATGGGCCCATCGAGCCATGAATAATTCACCCTTACGTTGCCAGTCTAGATCTACCTGAGCCACTTTAATCCTAGCAGCCTTATCTACCTGATGGTTGTTTTCATGTTCCTCCATGGCCCGACTCTTAGGTACATGGGCGTCGACATGACGTACCTTTACAACAAGTTTCTCTAACCGAGCAGAGATATCTTGCCATAAGTCACCAGCCCATATAGGTTTGCCTCTATGCTGCCAGCTGTTCTTTTTCCACTGCTGCAACCACCCCCACAGGGCATTCGCCACCATCCATGAATCAGTATAAAGGTAGAGCCTTGGCCACTTTTCTCTCTCAGCAATGTCCAGGGCTAACTGGATGGCCTTCACCTCAGCGAACTGGCTTGATTCACCTTTTCCTTCAGTGGCTTCTGCTACTCTTCTTATAGGATTCCATACAGCGGCTTTCCATCTCCGATGCTTACCCACAATGCGACAAGACCCATCAGTGAACAGGGCATATCGCTTCTCATTCTCTAGCAGTTCGTTGTAGGGTGGGGCTTCTTCAGCGCGTGTTACCTCCTCATCCTCTGGTGACATCCCAAAATCTTTGCCTTCTGGCCAGTCTGTGATCACCTCCAAGATTCCTGGGCGATTGGGGTTTCCTATTCGAGCCCGCTGTGTAATTAGTGCAACCCACTTGCTCCACGTAGCATCAGTGGCATGGTGTGTAGAAGGAACCTTCCCTTTGAACATCCAGCCCAGCACCGGCAGTCGGGGTGCCAGGAGGAGCTGGGCTTCAGTTCCAATCACTTCTGAGGCGGCTCGAACCCCTTCATAGGCGGCCAGTATTTCCTTTTCTGTTGGAGTATAATTGGCCTCAGATCCTTTGTAGGCCCGACTCCAAAACCCCAACGGTCGACCTCGAGTCTCCCCTTGTGCTTTCTGCCAGAGACTCCAGGTCGGGCCGTTCTCCCCAGCTGCAGTGTAGAGCACATTTTTAATATCTGTCCCTGTCCGGACAGGCCCAAGGGCCACTGCATGGACTATCTCGCGTTTGATCTGCTCAAAGGCTTGCTGTTGCTCAGGGCCCCATTGGAAATCATTCTTCTTTCGAGTTACATGGTAGAGTGGGCTCACAATGAGACTGTAGTTTGGGACATGCATTCGCCAAAAACCTATAACACCTAAGAAAGCTTGTGTTTCCTTTTTGTTGCTTGGTGGAGACATAGCTGCTATTTTATTAATAATGTCCATTGGGATCTGACGACGCCCATCCTGCCATTTTATTCCTAAAAACTGGATTTCTCGCGTAGGCCCCTTGACTTTACTTCGTTTTATAGCAAAACCGGCTTCTAAAAGGATTTTAATTACCCTGTTTCCTTTTTCAAAAACTTCCTCTGCTGTGTTGCCCCATACAATGATGTCATCGATATACTGCAGGTGCTCTGGTGCTTCACCCTTTTCCAGTGTATTCTGGATTAGTCCATGGCAGATGGTGGGGCTATGTTTCCACCCCTGGGGCAGACGATTCCACGTGTATTGGATGCCTCTCCAAGTGAAAGCAAACTGTGGCCTGCACTCTGGCGCCAGTGGGATCGAGAAGAAAACATTCGCAATGTCGATTGTGGCGTACCACTTGGCTGCCTTCGATTCCAATTCATACTGGAGCTCTAACATGTCTGGCACAGCAGCACTCATACCTGGAGTGACTTCATTTAGGCCACGATAATCTACTGTCAGCCTCCACTCTCCATTGGACTTCCTCACTGGCCATATGGGACTATTAAAGGGTGAGTGGGTTCGGCTGATCACTCCCTGATCCTCCAGTTGACGAATCAGCTTATGGATGGGAATCAGGGAATCTCGGTTAGTACGGTATTGTCGTCTGTGCACCGTCGTCGTAGCAACTGGCACTTGCTGTTCTTCACCCTTCAACAACCCCACAACAGCAGAATCCTCCGAGAGTCCAGGCAAGGCACACAATTGTTCAATTTCTTCTGTTTCCAAAGCAGCTATTCCAAAAGCCCATCGGTACCCTTTTGGGTCTTTAAAATACCCTCTACGTAGATAATCTATACCTAAAATGCACGGAGCTTCTGGACCAGTCACAATGGGGTGTTTTTCCCAGTCCTTCCCAGTTAGGCTCACCTCAGCCTCTAGCACAGTTAGTTGTTGGGATCCCCCTGTCACTCCAGAAATACAAACAGGTTCTACCCCTTCATGATTCGATGGCATTAGAGTACACTGGGCACCAGTATCCACCAGAGCTTTGTACTCTTGTGGGTCTGACGTGCCAGGCCATCGGATCCACACAGTCCAATAAACCCGATTATCCCTCTCCTCCACCTGGCTGGAGGCAGGGCCCCTCTATTGCTGCTGATCATATTTGTTTTCCACTGGTTGCATAAAGGACTTAGAGGTCCCTTCAAAAGAACCAGGCACATCAGACATATAGGTAGGCCTTCCAGTTGGTCTAGGGAACTGCCCAGTAGAAACTGGTGCAGCCTTCTTCCTGGCAGAATCTCGTTGTGCGAATGTTTTACCCCGCAGCTCATTTACTCGTGCTCGAAGGGCTGAGGTGGGCTGCATATCCCATTTCCTCATGTCCTCTCCATGATCAAGCAGGTAAAACCACAATGTACGTCGTGGTGTGTATTCTCCCTCTTGGAACGATGGACGCTTTCTCCCAGTAGCTGCAACATTGCTCCATACGGGTTGGGAGTTGGACACATTGTTGTCAAGTCGTTGAACCAGTTTCTCTACTGCTGCAATGATGGAGAGGGAAACATTGTCTTGGTATTTCCGGAGTCGGCAGGCCACCTCATTTACGGTTGGCGGATTCGTATCATTCCAGTCAATTGCTGCCAGTGAATTGGTATACCCTGCTGGTGCACTTCGTACAACCTTACGCCACATATCTGGAGTGCATAGGACTTCATCGGGATCAGAGGGAAGCCGTGAATTGTCCAGATCATAATAAATTATCTCCCGTACAGCTAATTCTCTCAGGTGCTGGACAGATGTCTCTATGCTGTTACACTTGGGTGTCTGGCATGTAATATATTCCTTTATGGGATATCTTTCCTTCACACTTGACAGTAGTCGCCTCCAGAGGCTGAGGATTTCCGGCCTCCTCCCAATTGCTTTGTCAATTCCTCCTTCTCTAGCTAGGGATCCCAACTGCTTGGCCTCTCTGCCTTCTAATTCCAAACTACTGGCCCCGTGATCCCAACATCGGAGCAACCAAGTGATAATGTGCTCACTTGGGTGGCGAGTGAAATCTTTTCGAACCTCACGCAGCTCACTCAGAGTCAGGGATCGGGTAACAATCTCTGGTTCTGCCTCATCCTGATATCCTCGAGATGATCCCGGTTGATCATCATCCTTATCCGTCACTATACGAACTGATTTCTTTGTGCCTTTCCTCTTTTGTACGGGAGCAACAGACACTGGTGTGGATTGGTTTTTCAGATCATCTGCAGTGTCTGCTGTAGAGATTACAGTAGCTGCAGTGTCGGTCACAGGGGTTGCAGTAGCTGCAGTGTCAGCCCCAGTGGTTGCAGCAGCTATAGTATCTGCCAGTCTGTTTCCTTTCCCTTCTCCCTGACAGTGCTGACAGTGCTGACAGTGCTGCCTGCTATCAAGCAGTGTTTGATAAATAGTGGCCAGAGCCCAGCACAGTGCAGTAAGGTGTCCATCTCTGGGAAACCTACAGCAATTTTTCCTTAGGTATGCAGTCACTTGGTCGGGGTCTTGTAGCTGTTCAGGAGTGAAGTTCCAAACCATCGGGCGTGAGAAAGTACCTAGGTACTCGCCCATACTTTGCCACATGCCCTGCCACTCGTGATTATTCTGTCTCGGAGAAAGCTCTTCAGTGGTATTCATAAACCTATGCTTGATATATAACAAAAACTGAACCATCTGCCCCAAACCTACCAATAGCAAAATGCTAGTTTGAATATCCCAGAGATATTGAAGATTTTCAAAAACTGCCCTAAGAGCTGTTGTATTTAGCCCAAAGGAAAAGAAAGCAGTGCCCCCACCATACCGGCTGCTGTTATTAACCCCTCCCTGTCCAAAGAATGGACAGGACAGCAAAAGCTCATACAGGTACCAGCTTAAGCTCATGATCATCGATATTATTGTATCATAGACCGATATCATAAAATACACTATAATGAAGTATGGGAACAAATACGGGAGCCACAGACCTGAGAGAGTAAAGAATCCTGCCAGGATTGTATACAGCATGCGGTGGTTTTGCTGCCACAGCCTTGTAAATAAATACCACAACATCGTGACCAGAGATTGCTTAAACAACAGTGCTTATCTTAATTGCGATAGTTAGGGTCAGATCTACCGTTATCCCAACCGTTCGTGCCCCACGTTGGGCGCCAAAATAACTGTCGTGGTTTTGCCCCAGCGAAGGGCCGCACCCCACACAGTCGCTTGTACTTTTAAAAGGAAGGGGGAGGGAAAGTTGGGGGAAGGGGAAAAGGGAAGGAAGAAAAGAGGAAAAGAAACCACAACCTAGAAACCAGAACCACGCAGGTTGGGATAAGGATAGTTTACTAAACAATAACAGAAAACTAGATATAACAATAACAGAAGTTTAAAGCACAAAATAGATGAAACTGGTGATACACAATGCAATTTCTCACCAAACCACACAACTCAGGCCGCACAGCTTAGAGCCCGTCCCGGACAACCCGACCGCCCCAGAAACTGCACGTCCTGCCGTTGTCTCCCCCTCTTCCCCCCAGTCCCCCCTTAAACTGAGCATGACGTAACTGGCATGGAATATGCTCTTTGGCCAATTCGAGTCACCTGTCCTGGCTTCGTCCCCTCCTTTCTCACTAGTAAGGAAGTATGCAGAGCTGAGAAAGGTACTTGATTGCCCAGCAACAAATCGGAGACATCAGGGTGCTATCAGCACTATTCTCATGCTAACACCCAAACATGGCATTCCATTCACTGCTAAAAAAAAGTTTAACTCCATCATAGCTGAAACCAGGACAGCAGGTCAGTGTGAAGTATCTACCAACTAAGCTCCTGACCCGTCAATCTACTATCCAGACCCAAACAGAACCTGTCTGCCTGCCACCACTGCTTTGCCCTCCATGGCATGCCAAGGGTGGGAGTGCTGGATTTGTTTTCACCTCCTCTGTAGTGCTGGTCACCACTGGCCATGCCAACCTCTGCACCTGGGTGTGTCGCCTGGGAAAACATCATGTGTATACGAATGTGTTTGAAATCTTTCCTAGAGGAAGAAACCCCACAAACTGTGATTGGAACCTGCATTGTGACCTAGTCACCACATCTCACAGGAGCATTTTGCTTGCAGGACCAGGCAACGTGCTGCCTATAGGGAATCTGGTGCTGCAGAGTAAATGAAAGCTCTAGCATTACACAGGTGGTAGTTGCTCTTCTTACTGTCCTTGGGTGATGATCAGTGAAATGATCCAGCTCTTTTCAAGTACTTAAAAAACTGGGATTCTGTTCAGCTACAAGAGGGGAACTAAATTCAAAGAAAAAAGGAAAAGTCATTGCAGCAACTTTCAGCCACAGCCCATCCTTCTGCGATGGAAGGTACATACATGCACCTGGTCAGTATAGCCTATATTCTAGCATTGATCTTACAGTTTTCACCAGCACTAAACTGTTATATCACAGCCTCAAAAAAAATCTCTTTTTGTCTTTTGGCTTTATATCCTGTTACATCTTTTTTTTTTTTTTTTCAAGATATCTTTTTGGCCCAAAGACTGCTGTCTCCAAGCTGTTTGATGTCTTGATGTGAGAAGATATTCCCAAAGATAAAGCTGAGCCCCAGAAGATTAATATCCCTGTACTTGTATGCCAGCATGAGAGAGGGCTGTGCAAGGAATCCTTCAGTACACCAAAAAGCAGACTTCTTCTCAAAGTGACTCTGTGGAAGACCTATTTATTGTCCCTGAAAGCAGAGAACCAAGACAGAAACTAGACTCCTGTGACTAAAGGTTGCCTTTCCAAACTAGTCTCTATGGTTGCTGCTATGGACTATCCTCCAGAATGACACTGAATGCTTTTAATGCTGTTGCTTTATGACAAAGTCTACTACAAACATGTCAAAACATATCCCCTGCCTTATGCATTTGTCCCTTATATGATAGAGACATGTCCAAGATCTCAGTTCTAATTTTCAAGATTTCCATGACTTCAAACAGCATATCTATATAAATTATTTCCATGGGAATATGATAGCAGAAAAAACCTTCAATTTTGATCAAGATGAAGTGTTTAAATGCCTGATAGAGGCTAGACCAAGCTCTTTCTGCTTTCAGCCACTTTCTGCTTTAAGCCATCTTTCAAAGAAAAGTATTTCCTGCTTCAATTCTCAAGCATAAAGTTTTTACAGCATTTCTGCAGCTACAACCTCAAAACTGATGCTATTAGTAGCATTTCCTTTATGACAGAAAGCTCCTCAATCAGGCTTTAATGCAGAACTGTAGGTAAACTTTGAGAACTACATTCAGCTTACACATCATTTTGCTACATGGGTCAGAATAGTTACAGGATCTCTCCCTTTTTCAGGTAGAGGCTCGAACTGTTTATTCTTCTCAGAGTTAAACCAATCAATCAAATATCCACTTTTTTATAGGGCTTCTCCAGTTGGCCTGTCTGAAGTTATCATTGCATTTTTCTCTACTCAAACTGAAAGGATTATCAGTTGGAGTTGGCAGGATCCGTACACGGTCCTAATGACAAATATCCATTTGTGCTTTCCAAGATCTCCAAGCAAGACTTTTGTAGGGTTGTTCCCTGGTGCCCAGCTATGAGAAACATAACTGTGGGCCAATTGGTTTGTTACTGACTGCTGTTGAGCAACCAGGTGCTGTAAACTGATCTTGTTTTTATAGCATTAGCTTACACAAGTCATTATTCCAAACTGCACTATGCACTCCAAAGCCTATAGAAGACTGCATGTTTCCTAAGGTTGTATGAATTTTTAGAATCCAAATACCTTAGCTTGCCAAAGCTATATAGGTTCATGTTTCTCCCTTGGTCTGTAATAGAAGCAAACCTGTGCATTCACTATAAACTCTTCTATTTGTTAAGATTCATACCTCTTTTACAATTCATAATCACAGATATGTTACCAGCAATGTACTTTTTGCTCTTCCATCTTGGCTAGGTGCTGGCTTAATCCCATTTTCTGCATGTTTTCCACTGCCAAATTTCCTTTGTCCCCACATAATTTATCTCTTACCTTGACTGAAGTTTTTAGAACTGCAGAATATCTGTGAGTTTAAAATAACAACATAATCTTAAAACCTTGCTCTTCCTGGCATAAACTGTGAAGCCATGCTCTGATCATCAACTGGCTTTCCTGTGTGCTGTGAAATACTTATCCTTTGAAATCCAGGCATTCTCTCTGTGATCAGGAACAATGTATCAGGGACTTGTGTCATGGTTTAACCTCAGGGGGTAACTAAGTATCACGCACATGCTCACTCTCTGCCCCTGCTCCCCAAGGGGATGGGGAGAATGAAATAAGATCTCATGGGTTGAGATATAAAGTAACTATAACCTTTTTATGTTATATGGACATCAGCTTTGCAAAACTTGTATGCTCCTGAACCGGTGTCCAGCATGAAAATAATGTAGGTAGATGTGTGCATGAACTGCCACAATAACTTTACCAACTTTGACCATTACAGTATAAATTGGTGCTTCCTGTGTAATCCATAAAAGCATTCTGAAAAACTGGCAAATCCACAAGCAGATGATGTATAACAGGAGCAAAGTCCAACAAAACTTCTTCCATCTCTGGTTGTCCGGGAAATGATCCAGTTCTGAGCATTCTCAGTTCTGTTTTTGCCCATGGAAATTTCTCTTTGTTGATTGTGTGGCTAAAATACATTAATCTCTTTTTGAAATTGCTCATGTTCCTTCAGATTTGTTCATATTGATAATCTTGTGTTTTCACAGGTCATCTGGAGCTACACTGATTCTTGTGCAGACTGTAATATGCACCAAGATACCATCTTTCAACAAACAGGCAACAGCCTTCAAACGTGGTTTGAGGCATTGTGTAAGACAAGCGGAATCACTTTGTATTATCAGAACTCTGGCACTACCACAAAAGCATTATTCCTTTGCCCTTGGGATCAGTTTCCATTTGCCAGTACCTACGTTTAAAGCCAAGTATAGAACACAAAATTCAGCCTAACACCGGTGCCAAGTTACCATGCTTCAGTGCTAATTGGTAAAAATCCTTTTAATCACAGTTCCCAGTTTGCTCCAAAGGCGAGGTGGCATTGAATTGGTGATTACCCTCTCTTTTAGAGGAACCGTAAGCTCCCACCCTGACCACCTGCAGCTCCACACCTCCCACCACAGCACAGCCAGCACCTTTACTGTGACCTGCGTATCTGAAATGACACCTGTCACCGTAGCCACAAGGCTTTGGGCACCTAATGACTTAGCTTAGAGAAGAGGAGGCTGAGGGGAGACCTTATCACCACCTACAACTATCTGAAGGGAGGTTATAGAGAGATAGGTGATGGTCTCTCTTCAGTCAGGTGACAGGTGATAGGACAAGGGGGAATGGCATGAAGCTGTGCCAGGACAGGTTTAGATTGGATGTTAGGAAAAAACTTTTTACTGAAAGAGTTGTCAGGGCCTGGAACAGGCTGCCCAGGGAGGTGGTCAAGTCACCTTCCCTGGATGTGTTCAAAAAAAGGGTAGATGAAGTACTTAGGGATATGGTTTAGTTTAGGATGTGAATGGTTGGACTTGATGATCTTAAAGGTCTTTTCCAACCTTGTTATTCTGTGATTCTGTGACTTAGGCAGTGCCAGTGTGAAATCGCTGCACCTAGAAAGCCCAGTAAGGCACTTATTTTGACCACAGTTTGCAACATACAAGTGAAGTGGACCTTTCATAGACCTTACATTGTGGAATTGTAGAATTGATGACAGAGATGGTATGACATTTCAAGAGACTGGATGAAATTTAAATGTGTTGGGGGTGGGTTTGGTTTTTTATTGCTTTGTGGTTTTAATGGAAACATGATGGAAATGACAAGGACTGCTGGACGACTGCTTGCAGATAGATGTTGGCAAAGCCCTGGGGAATGAGATCTCGATGCTTTTTTTTTTTGCTAGTGATGTTTACTTAGGAGGTGCCTATTTCACACATGCCCCATAATAAACTCTTCTTAGGTCAGTGAACCATTGACTTTCTTTTTCTTGGCTTTAGAAGATTGCTCTTGAATCCTAGCTTGGAAGAGGTTTTTTGTTCTTCCCACTTGAATGTGCATCACTGTCAAGGAAGGAATATGTCTTTTCTTTCTCCTCTTGGCTAGTAATTACATGATTCTCTATTTCATATTTCATATATTAAAAATACCCACCACCACCACCTGGTTACCAGTTATCAAAAACAATCAGAAAATGAAAAGACATCTATTTCTGATCCTTATTTACAGAATTTTAATTGCTAAAATATCTCCAAGTACAGGTTTCACATTTCAGCTGCTGCTCGTGTATTCTCTACTGGAAAGCTACTAATAGGCTACAAGTCATGACTTTCACATAGACCATATCTTTAAAGATGAACCTCCAGAAGCTCAATTTGTAAGTCACCTTTCCTATCAACAATTTTACGTTTATTGGCTATATTAAGACCCAACTCAACCCAATTATTAGCATCTTGGCTCACATTCCAACGGCCCAATTTTTGGTGAATGAAAATTCTCAACTCATTTTTTTCTATTTGGAGACCAATTAGTTGAATAGGTTGTGGATCTCTGTGCCAAAACTGTTTGAATAAATTTGCCTCAGAGCATTTGAGCTTTCACAGTTCCTTTTTCATGTCTACTAGCCAAGCTAGTAGAGTTCTTTTACCAAGATACAAGCAAAAGCAATGGAACTGATTTTGGCACTGTCAAAAGAAAATTTCCTTTTGGTGTGCAACCCTAATTCTTTATCTGGGTGAAGGACTTTTACTAGCATGCTCCATTCAGAATTGGCACTTTTCTAATAGCTGCATTCAGTCTTTTGACACAATCACTGTCTATCTAAATTGCTTCCATTAAACTCATAGTTTAATTTATTTTAGCTTGGAATGGTTTACTGTATTAAATAGTGTAAATTTCCATTTTTTCCTGGAAATGTTCAGTGCTGCAGAGTGAAACAAAAAAACCCTTTTCTGGTAAAGGTGGTTCCTTCTTTCAATTTCCAGCTATCATCTTTGGCCTCTTATCTTCCAAAATACATCTGCATCTTGTACAAAGAACAATGAACAGTTGAGTTTGGCAAGGACATCTGGAAGTCATCTGGCTAAAACCCCTGCTCTTGAAGGATCTCCTAGAACAAGTTGGCCAAGACCAGACAGCTTTTAAGCATTGCCAAGGATAGAGATGGCACATTGTCTCTGGGCAAGGTGTTCCAGTGCTTGGTCACCCTCACAGTGGAAATGCGTTTCCTGGAAGAACCTCCTGTTTTATTTTGTGCCCATTGACTCTGCTGCTGTCACTGGGCACCACTGAAAGGAGCCTGACTCTGTCTTCCTTACACCCTGCCTTCAGATATTTGTACACATTGGTAAGATCAGCCCTGTCCTTCTATTCTGTGTCTGAACAGTTCCAGCTCTCTCAGACCCTACTCATAGGAGAGAAGCTCCAGTCCCTAGCAGAACAGAACTACACAATGTCAGTACAAGGGTTTGTTTGTTTGTTTGTTTTTTTAATTTCTCCTCACATCTATTCCTTTGGCCACCATGCTGAATTACACTAAGTCACCTAGGAATTTTCACAAAGATACAAGACTTCTGTGTAAGGTGGATTGGGACAACTTGGTGTCTCCTCCTCTGGTCTTTGTGGAACTTGAGAACTGCTGTAAGTGTAACATATTTCTTATAGCAGGTAAGTGGTATCTTCAAAACTTGACCTTCATTGTTATCTGGAACTGTTGATTTTCTTGCATTGGTACATTTTACTGCCTGTCTTTCAAGCTCTTTTCTGTTATTAAATTCAAAGTTGGCCAAGAACTTTAATACTATTTATTTTCCAGATGACTTTCTGGTCTGGCGCAATCAAGTTTCTGATTCTCTATTTTATGTGAAATGACTGTCCATTGTTTTATGGCAGGGTTTCTCAGTATGTCTAAACCTTTTATTCTAACAAAGATGTCCCTGCTTACTGCAGGGGGATTGAACTAGATCACCTTTAAAGGTCCCTTCCAACCTAACACATTCTCTGATTCTATGATTCCAAATGATTTTGACTTCACTGTTTTCATTATGGTCTTACAGTACAAATCTGAGGGTTTATAGAGATTTGGATTCTAAAGAGAAAACCATAATTTCTTCAGAATGAATTCAATTGCATTCCATTCTTACTGAGATTTGTACACACAAGTTACTTGAACTAGAGATTTCTTTTTACAAACTAGTTATATCTATAGGGTTTTGCCTACCTGCTTCTGGAAATCAGTGTTAGGAAACATCTGACACAGATGTTTTAGCTGCATCAGGGCAGGTTCAGATTAGATGTTAGGACAAAGGTCTTCACTGAAATTGTTGTTGGGATGTGGAACAGGCTGCCCAGGGAGGTGGTTGAGTCATCAACCCTGGATGTGTTTAAAAAAAGGGTAGATGAGGTACTTAAGAGATACGGTTTTGCAGAGGACAGGAACCGTTGGACTCGATGATCTTAAGTATCTTTTCTAACCTTGTGATTCTGCAATCCTGTGATGGAACTCAGAGAAGACACCTGAAACCATGGAAATCACAGGTTTTGTTGGTCACTGGTCTGAACAGGCTGATTTCAGAGTGTCCCTGCTACCCAAATCCATAACAGAAAAATTATCAAAAATGTCTCTGATTTATTACTGTCCGATCAAAACAGATCAATTAATTCTGAGCACATGTGGGACTTCTGGAAGCTAAGTTACAGATAAACTTGGGGATGACTGACAGGTCCTGAACATCAGAAATGATGATGTATCATGCTACCAGTGCTGAGCACCGACGGACCAGTTTATCAGCTCTCCTCCATCTCTCTTGATGAGGATCAGGAGTTTCTGGAGTTTTGATCACACACAGTTCTGGCTAACTAATGTAGAACTTTATTTCAGGGAACTGGGGAAATTGAATAGAGGAGGAGAAAAAGGGACAATCACATCGGTGTCTATTCAAGTGGATTTTCAGTAAGGAGAATGTATGTTCCTAAAGAGCAGCTGAGTGATGAGAGGCAGTTGTGGCAAGCAAGTAGGGCATGTGCCCCATTGGTGTGCTGATTGATGTAGATTAAAAGCGTGTAATTCTCGAAGAGCTGGCTGAGCGCTGACATCCAGCGCGTCTCGCGCTTTGGCTGACACTGCAGGCTGTCTGACTCCAGAGAGCTCTGCGGATTGCGCTGGGCAGGGCTGGAATGCTGCGAGCAGTCTGAAGCCTACAAATGCCTACGCATTTAGCTGGCATGTTAAGAAAGGAGAAAGTAGTACAAAAGGAATAATTATACTAGAGATAGAGGTGGAAACGGACTAGCTATGGGAGGAGGCCGCAAGTTTCTTTGCAGGCCGTGATTCGAGAGGAAGAGGCACGAGCCTTCCTGCGTGACGGCTGTGTGTGATGCACAGGGACGGGTGGTGGTAGCAAAGCAGGACAGACACTGCTGAGATTAAAGTCTTCAGTTTAGTTGTAGCCATAATATGAAAGATTTCACAGGCTTTCAGTCAAAGGTCATCTCTTTAACAGGCACTGCGTAGTAGGGAGAATATGCTGTATTTTGAGATCCTGAAGCTCTGAAATTTAGATAAAAAATATTCCTGTCTTTACAGCTCAAATAGCAGAAATACATGATAGATTTTTTTTTTAAATTATTTTCTCATCACCCTCAGTATTACTAAATTACAAGGAGGGTAATGTAAATAATACATCATTGCTACTACATAGAAGTTCTGGCAGACAAAAGCTAGTGATGCAATATGGACTTTAAATATCTATTACTTCATAAAATCACTGTATTTGAAGACTGACAGGTCCACAGTTTAATACTAGAATTTACAGAAATGTTTGGAGACAGAGAAACTTTGCATCACTAAGAACACTATCTGAAAATCCTGATAGTTCTCCAATGAATTGATCTTATTCTAGATAATGTATTGTATTGCTTTGTATGTTCCCTTTTACAAGACAAAATTAATACCTTTGTTCTGAATTGTTGCAAACTCTTAACACTATGACAGACAAATTGAATATTTTATATTTTGTTGATTACATAACTCATCACAAGTCAGATTACATTGTTCAGATTTAACAGGTTTTTTGGCGTTAGTATCAGTAAAGATGCATAGAAAGATCTAGCCCCTGTTATTTAAAAAGGTGATGGACAGGTACACATCAAATGTTTTATTTTAAAAAAAAAATTACAAAAAGTAAAAGGTTACTTTACCAGTAATGCAAATTAGTGGACTAAATTCTGTTCAGATGGTCAAGATGATATTAATGGATTATAGAACAGGATGACTTAAAAAAGGTAAAAGGAGGCTTTAAGTTGGACCCATACACATTTGTTGCCTGCTGCAGTTACATGTTCTGCATTTTTTTGTCTTAAAACATCAGCTCTAAAATTATGCAGACTTACATAGTATGTGTATATGTATACTTCTATATTTATAGCTAAGACTATCCAGTCCAACATCAAATAATTTCAGGCACTGACTGAAATTTATACTAATTATCTTTGCAACTCATTAGGCTCAAGCTCCATCAGCACTTCAGGATCCAAACCTGTAAAGCATATATGCCTGTTCAACTTGTCACATGTAACTACAGAGCATAATGTTAGCATTTTATTATTTTCTTAAAAGATTCAGCCTAGTTATAGTTTAAGTGTTATTTTGACTTTGTTTTATAACGGTGTTTGTTAATTAAATTAACAAAACCAGCTTCCATTTCACCCTCATAAAAATGAGATTAATTCAAGCAAAAAAAAACTATCTAGAATTTTACACCTTCTACTACTTTCTGCTAACTCAGTGCAAGGTTTCTTTTGTGAAACACAACTTATACTTTTCCTTCCCGTACAATCTCTGAAGTTAGCATCTGTCGTCTTCTGTTTGGCAACTGTGAAATAGATTGCCTCTTCCATATCACTACAGATTGTCATTCCCAAAAACTACTGATACAACAAACCTTCTAAGAGCAGGCATGCTTGTTGCATCTCTTTTTTAAAAAAAATAAATTAGCATCAATGACACCGACCACATCTCACAATAACATTATCTTTTATTAGAGATCTTATTTTACATATCCCCATAAGATATAAAACCTTCCAAGAGAAAATATCAAAAACCTTCAGTTTAAATCAGTTTGTTTCAGACAATATGAGCAAGTAAACCAAATACATTTAAAATAAAGGAATGTAAAAAAAAAAAGTAAAATTAGTACAGGTACAACTCTGATATGGAAAGTAATTACAAGGTTTTAAATCATTTCTTATACAGCATTGTCCTTAAAACTGTACTGGAAGGTAAGGATCCTTGGTTCTGTTAACCAGTAGTTATAAACCCAGCAGCTATAAAAAGAGAAAAAAAAAAAGAAACCTTTATGATTAAATTAGATGCTAAATACAGAAAAAAACCAAAAGAACTTAATTGAAATACCCAATATAATAAAAACACAGCGTAAGAATTCACTACGTTATGTTGAAAGAAACACCAAGAAACCACCACCAAACCCATCGACAGCCACATTCTGAATGAACTGAAATAAAATTTATTATCAGACTATGACTGGAGTTTTGACTGACTTAGGGATTCTCATGAAAGAGTCCCAAATCAAAGGCTGTTCAGTGGCTGCACAAAAAATGCAAAATAAAGGAACAAAGTTTAAATCTGCTGGTTAAGGAAGGTTCAGGCATCATGATTGTACATCTGACGATAAAATAAAAGATTTACTGCTATAGGAAACACCTTTTTGAAGCAATACGAACAGGCAAAATACTTTAAAACTTTATTGCATCAAAATTTTACTTTTCTGCCTAACAAAACTGAAATGGTATTTTGAAAGCTCTCTTGCACAGAACATGTAAAAGTCTCTGAAACGTTACAGTTCTGAAGATGGAACAAAAAAAATGTTACGAGAAATTTCTGCTGGCAAGTCTACCAAGCTTTGAGTTCCAACAAAAAATAGTATTTTCAAATACTATAGCTATGAAAAGTTACAGTACATGTTTATTGCATGAAAACATCCATTTATTGGATCCATCTGATTCTTCCTATTGTGGTTAGTGGTTCTTAAACTCTTTAGATAACTTGCACCAGGTCCTACTAAGTATTCCATTAATTACAAAACACACAGTAGATTGAATTAAGTAGGGAAATCTACACAATCTCAACAGAGATCCAGCCTGTGACAATGCATGAAATCAAAGTTTCGCTTTCATTTTCTTTTAAGATAGCCTGTAGCTACATGATATAATTTGATACACTGTGGAACAACAATGATGAAATTAAATACAGTAGGCAATATTTGAGTTAGAAAATAGCACACCTTTTTACCAGTTATGATGACTTTTCATGCATTAGTATTAAAGAACAGCAATGATGTATGGTAAAGTAAAGCATAAGCAAGAGAGAGAAGAAAGAGTTATGAAGATAAATGAAGACAAGAAATGGCATCATACTCAAGTGCATGTTCATATATATTAACTGTAAACAGCAGCTCTACTTAGGGGAATATTTTTCACACTTGAATGGCTTCAGCACTAAATATGAATTACTTAATATGGAAAAACAAAGCAAAAAGTAAGACTCCATTCTTCAGTAATGTGAACACTGGTAATGTAAGTGAGGTTGCAAGTTTGAAAAATGTTTAAAATATAGGCACATGATTCTGAATTAACAGGTCACCACAGTCTGTGACATGCAAGCACATGTTCTGATGGGTTTTGCAAACAATGTCTTGCTTACTATCAACTCTCTGCATCAAGTTACAATTTACTTGAAAGCAGCTGAATTTAGATTTTACAGTAATTCTTTTTGTTTCATGTTATGACATCATTTTAATACATTCAAATAGTCAAAATGTTCAGTTTAAGCACAAACTTGGTGCAGGAGGATATAGATCAGAGTGTGGCCAGCATTGTCAAATAGGAGATACACAGCTTAAGTATTATATAAACTACCTTTCCCCCAAAAACATTAACATAGACACCAAAATTGTAACAAGACGTATCAAAAAATAAGGCACATTTATCTTGATATGGTAACCTTGAAATAGAAAACTCATTTCAGAGAACATCAGTATCTAAATGAGTTTTATAAAAAATCTTGTATTCATGATAATTATGGACATTTCTCATCATACATGATAATGGAATAATTGCACGTATCCCAGTGTGTCAAGTAACAAAATGGGAGTTTTATTAAACATTTCCATTGCAAAATTATTTTGTAGGTTCATGTTTTCTTATTTACATAACTCAGGTGAATGGCAGAAGTATTAAAATCTACCATCACTTATCACAAGTACTGCAGGCTTTCGTTTTACCAAAATTAATAATCCCCTTTATATTGAATAAATTGAAATTAATTGTGGAATAAATTGAGATTACTGTCATTTATATAAATGGTTGTAAATATTTGGACATTAGCTACTACACAAGAACGTTTTATTCCATTTTTTTCCCAAGCTGCATCAGGATTTTCTACACTGAATTATTTGTACATAAATTCATCAAGGATCAGCAAGGAAGGCTGTTGAAAATCAATCCCCTCTTTATGAAAATTAAAACATCATTAGTTAGCATTTAACCTGAGATTTAATCTGTTGAGAGGTTAACATCCTTAGAAATTTCTTCACTTCTTGCATTAACTTATACTGATGTTGCCATTTTATGGAAAAAAAAAAAAGTTGCTTGCAACATGGCTTTTCACTGTGTTGGTCAAAAAAATTATAGAATGCATGTTTTTCTCACAGTATCCAGAAGCTGGGATAATAATAATAATGTGCTTCTTATTGCACGTGAAACTTAGAGGAGATATAATTGCAGATTCCTCTTCTCTATCTGAGTATTAAAGCCAGATTTCATCTTAGCCGAATCCGGAATGTATTTATCTCCATAGAACTCATATTTATTTCGCTGATATTTCTGGCATCCGGAGGTGAATGCATCAAAGATAGAGATGTGGGTGTGAGACTTTCCACTCTGAATTTATTAAAGAGTTTGTGCACCTTTATCTGGAAAAGAGATAAATATGTTTAGAGAATACAGTGTATACTTTAAAATTTACTTTAACCTAATCTCTAACCATGATCCAAACAATACATCTCCTTACAGGTATCAGCACATAAATTCTTACATCAAAGGTTATGAATATTTTTAAGTATCATGTCTCACATATTCTATGAACTAAATTAGATCTTTTTAGGCAGTGTTCACTTGTCACACTTCAAAGAAAGTGAAATCAATATAACCAAGCATCTGTTAGAAATATTTTGATCAAAACTCTTGTTTTGAAACAAAACAACACTCTTCTGCATGAGAGAAAATCCTAAACCTATTTCGAAATTTGATTACAAAATTTCTACCAATTCATAATGATCCAGCCAGTCTGCAAACCTCAGAACAAACCTGCAGAATTTATATTTGAATTTTACGTACCACACCAATTCTATCACAACTGAAAAACAGTCAGATATTTCCAATGTTCGTGGCAGTGAGCATGGATAGACAAAGGACATGCTATATAATAGCAAGCCACAGTTTTCAAAGTAACAGTCACATAATTTGTGGATATGCTAAAAATATTCAAAAGATACACTTCAGAATACGTGATTTACTTCACTCTTGGTGAAGTTTTAAAACACTATTGAGAAGGTAGTTGAGAAATACTGATCTGTGTTCTATGAAAACAACATATAAAGGAAGTTAATGAGATTATAACTGACCTAATTTACTTGTTGATGTTTACATCATCATTCCCACACTACACCAGATCCATACCTTCATCAAGTGGATAGTGGCTTTCAAAAGAAACTCAACTGTTACCCTGAAAGTATACCTCTTGAGAAACAACTACCTAGACTTCATCGATAATTTGACTTAAATACAAGTGTTTCTGCAATATGGTAAGGTAAGCTACCCATAAAATGTCAGTATACCTTTCCCTGAGTAGTGGAACAGAACAGACCCATGTCTCTGTTTGAAAATCTACAGTCAAATCCCTTTCTGTGAAGAATCAGAGCAGCTTCATCAGACGGCTGAATATCTACCTACAAACCAAAAAAAAAAAAAAGACTCAGAAAGTAGCAGAGCTAGAAAGAAATTTTAGAACCTCATAAAATTATCATTGCCTTAAAGTGGTAGAGCCATTTATGCCTTAAATAATGTTCAGCATAGATTGAACAGTCATATTTCTTTTAATGTTTGTAAGACAAAATATAGAAAGACCAAACAGCAGAGAGTTTAGATACACAAAGTACTGCAGAATATTAATGTAAGTTTTTAACCAAGGAGTTTAAAACCTAACAGATGCACATGTACAGATTCCAAATATAAATGTAGCTATCATAGTTGTATTAATTGGCGTCCCAGAAAAATTACAAGGCAAAACCAAAACCAAACTAGAAAACATATGCTAATTACAACAGCCAGTTTTAAATGCTCATTGCGACTATTTTAAATCACAGACTCACAGAATCACAAGGTTGGAAAAGACCTTTAAGATCATCAAGGCCCACTATTCACATCCTAAACTAAACCATATCCCTAAGTACTTCATCCACCCTTTTTTTGAACACATCCAGGGAAGGTGACTCAACCCCCTCCCTGGGCAGCCTGTTCCAGGCCCTCACAACTCTTTCAGTAAAAAATTTTTTCCTGACATCCAATCTAAACCTGCCCTGGCACAGCTTCATGCCATTCCCCCTTGTCCTATCACCTGTCACCTGGCTGAAGAGACCATCACCTATCTCTCTATAACCTCCCTTCAGGTAGTTGTAGGTGGTGATAAGGTCTCCCCTCAGCCTCCTCTTCTCCAGGCTAAACAGCCCCAGCTCCCTCAGCTGCTCCTCATAGGATTTGCCCTCCAGCCCCTTCACCAGCCTGGCTGCCATTCTCTGGACTCGCTCCAGGACCTCCATGTCCTTCTTGTGGTGAGGAGCCCAGAACTGGACACAGTACTCGAGGTGTGGCCTCACCAATGCCCAGTACAGGGGCACAATCACCTCCCTAGACCTACTGGCCACACTGTTTTTGATACAAGCCAAGATGCCATTGGCCTTCTTGGCCGCCTGGGCACACTGCTGACTCATATTCAGTCTGCAGTCAACCAACACCCCCAGGTCCTTCTCTGCCTGACAGCTCTCCAGCCAGTCTCCCCCAAGCCTGTAGCGCTGCAGGGGGTTGTTATGTCCCATGTGCAGCACTCTACACTTGGCATTGTTAAACTTCATCCCATTGGTCTCAGCCCATCGGTCCAGTCTGTTCAGATTCCTCTGAAGAGCCTCCCTACCCTCAAGCAGATCAACACTTCCTCCTAGTTTAGGATCAAGTGTTCACTTTGCAAAACTGCCCTCTAAAATCTAACTCATCTTAAGGTGTAATGAAATCATATAATAAACTTAAAAAAATACATTCTCTATTTATAGGTAAGACATAGAGTACTCATGTCCCACAACAGGCATCAAACAGTAATCCAAGAGTAACCAACAATCTCAACTTCCTAGTTTGAACTAAATCACTGCAATCACTTGGGAGAAATGGTCACAAGGAAAGGAAATAAGTGCCTCAAATCAGAATGTTGTTTTGATTCTGTACTTCAGAAAACAGTCATAGCCTAGAACTGGATGGGAAACTATTTTACACAAAGACTTCCTTTTTTTTTTAAACTTCTACAGTAAGATGTAGAGACCCACTCTTGCTAGAAAGAGATTATTCACTTTACAGATTAGTAAGTATTCAAACTATCTTCACACCACAAGTGGCATATGACAAGATGCCCGTAATGCTGCAAGCTGTCTTGCTGTATCACTACACTCATGGTAATTTATTTTCTCTGATGCATTTTTTTTCTGTTGTTGTTTTACATTCTTCAGCTCTTCATATTACCTATATAATCACAGCATCACAGAATCATAGGGGTTGGAAGGGACATCAAGAGACCATCAGGTCCAACCCCCCTGCCAAAGCAGGCTCCCTAGCTCATATTGCACAGGTAGGCATCCAGATGAGTCTTGAATATCTCCAGAGAAGGAGACTCCACAACCCCCTGGGCAGCCTGTCCCAGGGCTCTCTCACCCTACTGTGAAAAAATTCTTCCCCATATTGGCATGGAACTTCCTGTGCTCCAACTTGCAGCCATTGCCCCTTGTCCTGTCCCCACAGACCACTGAAAAGGGGCTGGCCATTTCCCCCTGTGTCCCACACTTGAGATATTTATAAACATTAATAAGATCCCCTCTTAGTTTTCTTTTTCCAAGGCTGAACAGCTCTAGTTCACACAGCCTTTACAATAACAGCAATAAAAATATGGCTCTATCCACAACTAGGCCAGCTCTTTGGGCTATTTTTCTCTAATTTACTTCTGGTTTACTTATTTTTCTAACAGTGCTTTTTCCCAAAATTTTCTGCTATGTGTTAGATTCATTTCTGGTACTTCAGTATCTATTCCCTTGAAGAAAATTATGCCAACAAACATTAGGCACTTCATGATGATTTAGCTCTTGAAGGTGTTACAATCAAGAGAGGTCTTAATCTAACAGGATTCAGATCCAAAACAACTTTTTCCTGATAAAGGAAGTCTTAGAAGAGTTTGAACCAGTTTCTTTGAAATGCAGCATGACACAGCTTCATGGTATGACATAGCTTCAATATTAAGTACTCATTCAGATAATAAAAATGGTAAACTGATACACTTAGTGTTTTGTACATTTCTCATTTAAAATAGTAAAAATTTATTAAACAATAGTTAGAATTGAAATATGATACTTTGCAGTGAAAAACTGGTAAAAACTGCACAAATTTTACTAATCATGAATAAAACTCAGTTTGAGACTATTTTTGTGAGAAACAGAGGCTTATAGCCACCTAAAAATCATGGGTTTTGTTAGTAAATGGTGTCTACTGTCAACATATTCAAACACTTTTGCAGTACTTAGTATCACTGATGACTGAAAAAGTTCTTATCCTCTTTATTAGAACAGCAGCACCACTTTCTACATCAAGTAACGTAATAATAATGGTGTGACAAAATTGGTCTCCATCTGTGAAATCCCTGACTTGGTTTTCACTGTCACATCAGTGACAGTGTTGCACTTAAAAGTAGAAATTTTATGTACACAAAATAATAACGTTTGCCTAAACATCAGACTAGTGAAATATTAAAATTCATACTGCAAAAGCCTGACTTCCTATGGGGTAAATTGATGTTAAAAATGACAAGCCCGTAATGGGTATCAACACTTTCTCTATTACAGTGGAATTATCTTGTAGTAATCTGCATAACAAATGCATTTATGCATTTCAAATGATGGCATGAATATTTTATATCTTATGGTTTTAAAATTAAATATTATCTTAACTAAATTAAAAAAAAATTAAACCAGAAAGGTCGTAAACAATTAATGACACCTTCAGGAAAAGAGTTTTGGTAAATAGAAGCATCCATGATACAGCAGCCACCCTTTTAGAATTCCTAGGACTTTTTATCATGTACATAGTGCCCATGTGTAATAAATTAACCTGTTATAACAGTGTAAGACTGAGTAAGTTGCCACAGCCTCTACATCTACTTTAACTTACCTCTTCTTGTATCATCTCTGGGAAAATTACATGAGGTGTATGCAAGCCTAAGGAATGTCTGAGCAAGACGGAACCTAATTTACATCCAACACGCCTTCTAAACGTGACCATGCTAACCATATGAAAACCTGTAACAAATTTCTCAATTTTCAACAAACAGTAACATACTTAATCTTGTAAAACTTCACAGCATTGTTATATGACAAAAATTCCCTAACTGCTGTACTATCAAATCTCTGACTGCCTTTCTTGGAAGTGCTGCCAAAGTTTGATTTGATTTTGATCTCAGAAATAAAATGAGGTTCTCACATCAGGCTTCTAGATTGAAAAAAAAATTGCTTGATAGGCTTTCTCATAAGCGGTATCCCAGGGCAATGCTGCTAAAATTTTGATGAGAAAGAAAAACCATTTAAACACTTTTTTTACCTGATTACTGTAAGCTAGCAGGCATGCACTGAAGAGTTCAAGAAACATGACAAAAATACGTATTTATATTTAGTATGAAAGGACAAGTCTACTGAGTTGTTATATCTCAAGGCCGAGTCTACAGTCGGCAACAATCAGTGTCAAACAAAACCTGGAACTTTAGGCGTTGGACTCTTCCATGTCAAGATCCATGTTAAATCTTATAGCAGTATTCTTCCCATGGAGAGGAGAAGAGTTTAAAGAGAAACTAGGAATTCCTTCCTGTCTCTGCTCATTTATGCTTTAAAGCATTTTCGTGTATTCTGATTTTTACCTTAAATCTTAAAATAATACCTTGTTTTCATTTTATGTAGAATTGTAATAATAAAATTTCTTGAAAATCAACAGCAAAAGCAATGGATTAGTAACCTACAATTCTGGAAAAAATTGCCTTTTGTCAATTAACCAGAATTATGACACTTGTCACTCAAATTCCTGAACTACAGAAAAAGGGAGCAAACAGTGAGGAGAGATTTTAAAAGGCCATTTTGGCATGCAAGATATTACTAGCACCATTTCTGCTGTAGGGAATAACTGTTCTGCACCTATAATGATAGTGCTACTACCGATAACTTTCACTTTGAAGTGTATAAAGTAATGCTGCAAGCTCAAGAGCTGTCAATCAAGTAATCACTGAAATACACAGCTGTGGCCAGGGAAGAGATCACAAGCACAAAAAGTCTTATAGCAACTGAGATGGCAGGACTGGTATAGCCCATATAAAATCGTAGAATTCACTTACAAGCAGCAAAATGGAACTCAGTCAGTCAGCCTTCCCTTTCACAGGTTTCATGGCCACATGATACATACAAGTAGAGGAATTTTAGGCCTTGAAAAGGGGAGAGGGGGGCATGTTCTTGAAGGTCTGACCCTGAGCTTGCCATCCTGAAGTAAATAGGTATTGCTGCGCTAGCTGAGGTAAATGAAAAGATTCTACAGTGAAATGTGGAACATACACTGTACATGAAGATTTAATTCCACATGAAGCTGCCTCCTAACTCTTTAAAGGAATAAGATATGCAGAATCAAGGGTTACGGTGTTACTCCACTTTGAAATTCAAAATAAGGAACAGTCACAGGTGATAGACTGTACATGAGATTGAACTACTAACAAAGTATGAGAAAGTAAACTAATAATGTTTTAAAATAACAATTAAGACTGAAAATGAAGAACTATGATAAAACAGTAGGTAATAGCAAGTTCTGCAGATATTAAAAATCTAATCTGAGGTTATTATAGAAATAAGCACTTCTACCTCAGCCACCACAGAGACTTCAAGGGAGAAGGGACAACTGTAGTTTGTAAGTATGGCAGAATTAAAAAGGTATATAATGTATTGATAACAGCACTGCTGAGTGATACTGCAATACAGCATAAAGTTAATATACCCATATGTTAAAAGGTACTGAAAACCTGATTAGAATTTAAACAGGAACTGGTGGACGATGGATGCAAAAGTAGTTCTATTTCTATAATTTATCAAACAGAAAATTGAAATATGGTGGTTACAATTGTTTAAGGTCCTCTGCAAGGAAAAAGAATCTTGAGTATATAATATTTTTTTGTTTTGTTGGTGGTTTTGTTTTGTTTTTTAAACATACCATAGAACAGTTTCACAGGAACCAAGGACTGTAAACTGATAGTGGAATAATTAAAATAAGTCTTGTATTTAAGTTTTAAAATATTTTAACTGTTTATTCCTATGGGTGTTAAGATGGGATGGAAGTTAAGTTTTCCAAATGGAATCAGGATTTAAACATAAATTATTGTACTCAGAAGAAAGTCTAATAACATTAAACTTTCTTTTATACAGAAGAGGCAAGAGTATGAACCTTTCTGCTCAAACTTTGGGAACACACTGAGATGTGACACTTCCAGAGACACAATAATGCACTTTGCATACGACTAAGTTGTGAAAAAAACAGTTCCTGTATTTCATGTTACTCAAACACATACGAAACGGTATAATAGTCATTATACCGCAGTGTATCATATAACCCCCACCACAAAACTACTTTCCTTGAATAAAGTATTTGAGTAGATGTTAGATTAGATAGTAACAAACCGTTATCATTTGTCTGCTCATAAAAATAGTGGTTTGACCTTACCTTTGACTGGATTGTCCTCAGATTGACTATATGCATGTCACAAGGCATGGATGACATGAGTGGAGAAAAAGTATTTAGCAACTCTGGGACACCTGAATCTGCATATGTTGTCATTGGAATTACAGGATGATTTAAGAAAAAAGAAGTCATATGACTAAGAAGTGAGGGGAAACTGACTGATGCCTTCTCTTCATTCTGAAAAATACAAGAGAGAAAGTTTGTAACATCAATATACCATCACATCTTAATAATATAATCCACTTTATATATGATTCCATTAATTGAATAAAATATTTTAATTTACATACTGTCCATTTAATTAATTTTGGAAACTTTTGATCATCCACTAATTCTCTTCTAGTACAACATATACTTCCCATTTCTACAAATTAATACACCTTTCAAAGTTATCCTTAGATGACACTTCATTTTCAATTGTTGCTCAGATTTCTGTGTTAGCCCTTGATGTGTAAACAATGTAGTTTAGAGAAAAGAAACTAGTACTACTTTAGCCAGTTGCTCCTAACAATTTAGGAGCCAGCAAGTCTTCTCCAGGAGTTCTTTTCTACATCAATTTTCTATCCTGTATTTAACTACTTTCTTCAAAGTCATCTAACTTGTATCCTACATCCCTTTCTTTTAAAATGTAACTTCTTAAAACCATTTGTTGGAAGAAATGTCCACAATCACCTTTGTCTTGGCCTGCAATACAAAGGACTTCTTTCAGTTTTATTTCAACATCATTCCAGCAAGAACTGAAGGGACCCCTTTTGCCCAGGATTTTAATAATTTTGTACTTTCCCAAGTTTTGTATCTGCAGTGCTTTTACATGACTGCAGCAACTCTGTTACAAACCCCAGTTGACTAAGTCCTACACATTCACAACAGCTAGTTAACACTCTACAGAAAAGAAAAAAAAGAAAACAAAGGAACTTTAAAAAGGCAACTTTTGGTTTACAATGTCGGTGAAAACAAGCTAGAAAAGGATGAAAACCTACTTTGCTCTTATTTTACCTTGCATAGTCAGTTAAATCCCTGCTTGTTTAAAAAGATGATATTTACAGAAAACTTAGCAGAAAGTTTACTGAAAACAGTATCTTAAACATGGATATCTGAGATTTGCGTTTTATGCTGAAAACACAGAAATAAAAGGGAGACACTTCAAGCAAAGAGGAGGATTAGTTATCAGTTTATAATGGGTAACCATAACAGCAGTTCTTGTTCTGTGGTTGTATGCACGTTATGTGTCTTTCTTTATACCTCTGCAGTAGCATTAAATACATCTGACAGTATAGCAATTGAAAAGATGCCAGAGCTGAATTGATACAAGATGATAATTCCTGTTTTATTGTTGATGCTTTTCTTAGTAATGACTAATACTGTATGCCTCTTTGGTAGCTACTAAGCATTGAGGCTAGCATTTTTATAAATGTATTATGACTCTCCAAATTACTTTCCAAAAAAGCTAACAATTAACAGTTGTAGAGGATTGCTTCTCCATGTGCCTTGCTGCATCTATTTACACCGAATTCCATCTGCTGCTTTTACTG
This sequence comes from Porphyrio hochstetteri, assembly GCA_020800305.1. Classification (NCBI taxonomy): domain Eukaryota; kingdom Metazoa; phylum Chordata; class Aves; order Gruiformes; family Rallidae; genus Porphyrio; species Porphyrio hochstetteri. The sequence continues at coordinate 27,986,384 of CM036938.1, forward strand.
CAGGCTTGTTGTGGTGCAGCCCCAGGCAGAAGCTGAGCACCACCTGGCTGCTCACTCACCCCTCTCTCCCGGTGGGAGGAGGAGGAGAGTCATAGGAAAGAAGGTAAAACCCGTGGGATGGGATAAGGACAGGCACACGGAGAGTAAAATAACAACAGTACTGATAACCATTGATACGTCATGGGATTTGCTCACTGTCCAGAGACAATGTCCAGCCCACCCCTGGGTAGCGAAGACTCCTCCTCCCCCTGCCCCCTTATATGCTAAGCATGATATCATATGGCCTGGAATAACCCTTTGGCTAGTTTAGGTCAGCTATCTTGGCTGTGTTCCCTCCCAGCTTCTGGTGAAAATTTATTCTGTCCCAGCAGGAAAACGCATACTTACTCTTGAGTCCTCCAGTTCCTCAGTTAGCCTTGATTATTATTTTTATTGCCTGGAATGGTTCAGCATCACTGCCAAGCTTCCCCATCATGAATTTTTTTCTTTTCCAATTAGAGTACAAGCAAGCTTGCACTAAACACAGCTAAACCTAGAAGTCTTCAGCTCAAGTGACTGCATACACACTTTACCCGCAGGAAAAACAGGCATATACCTGCTATTCCTTTTATTTCAAAGAAGTCTTTGTTTCATGCTAAAAGGAAAATCATTTACTCTGTTGCCATAGATATGCTGAACTCAGTCAAAACATATTTACTGTCAGTTTTCTTACTATTTTTCAATCTTTTCTGTGAAGTAAGTTGATTGCTTACATTTGAGAACTTTAGAAAAGTTTCCTAGAATATCTTACAAATTATACATGAATCACTCACTCTATCCATCCTATAATAATATTTAAAACAAAAATGTATCAAAAGCTCTTGCAACTGGTTCCTCAGTCCGGGTATGTTACCTGAGAAGAAGACTACTCTTGTCGCAGGACAGTAGTTTTATTTGAGGTCAGTTTTTCATATGCAGTTTTAAACAATGGGCATTCATCCTCAAAGCATTTGAGATTAGCAATTCTGCCTTAACAGAATTCACGTTCAGTGCTTTACTTCTCTTTCAATCACTGCCTAACACACATTGCAAACGTGTTGAAGTAAGTAAGAAGTGCTCGCCCCCAGCATAGTTCCTCAAGTCCAGCTTTCTCAGATTAAAGGGACCCCAAGGAGCCAGAAAGAGGAAGAAGAGTGAGCCTTCACAGAAAATAAGTTCCCCCTTCCCCTCCTAATGTTCTATCTACGTGCAAATTCTTGCTGTAAGACATCCCATATACTTATCTGGAGAAGGGCCACAGTTTGTTATGAGAAGAATGACTGAATTATCATTCTACTAAGTGCAACTTTATTCCTGGAAGTACAGCGGTTGCTGAAAACAAACAGAACTCATTTAGGTGTCCTCACAGTTTCAGAAAAAGATGTTCCTCAAAACACACCACTGAAGTAATTTGAGAAGAACAGACATGAGATCATTCTGAAAGCATCTGTTCTATGAACAGAAAAATACTGTGTACACAAACACAAGCATGATATCCATGGGTCAAAAACCTTGCTCAAATCCCAGAGATCGGAAGTAGAGGAAAAAAGTGTGAAGCAAGTTTGTATATCGGCCGACATGAAAGTAAAACATCAGCCATGTTAACAATATCACACGATTCCTTGGCCTCTCTAGGAAAAGACAGCACAGGGCAGGTCAATTGTCTACAACTGAATCCTTCAAAGTCTTCTCTAAGGCTAACAGGAATAATGTGAGTAAAGAAGGTGGTTTTAGTATAAAGATGCAGTAACATATATTGTAGTGGAGAAACCAAGAAAGACAGGAGGAAAGACAGTGGAAACTTTGAAGAAGACTGTGGGTGGGAGAGAATCATTTACAACTAGTGGGCAATTGGACACAATTCTGAGATAACCCATAGCACAACCATGAAGAGTGGCTCCTCAGTTCCTAGATTCTGGAAAGAACTGAGGATTGCAGAGAAAAAATGTCTTGAAGGTTCTAGAGAACCAGGTCTGATTCAGCTTGGCTTATTTCTGCTACTGCTGTATTTAGATGTTTTATCACATGTATAAGCACTGTACATAAGCATTGTCCACTCGGAAACTTTGGAGGCTGCACTACAACTTAGGTGGAGATTTCATCTTGATTCTGGTACTCCCAAATCTGGAATGACAGTCAGTTTTGGATGACTGCACCAACAGAAGTAACACAGTCATTCAATGAATCTGTTTAACAGCAATAGGAATGGAGAGTATAGCAGGTGTCAAAAGTTGCCAGGAGACAGAGGGAAAAAGGGTTTTGCAAACACTGTTAAGACAATGCTGTATCACAGAAGATCCAAAAGATTCAAATCCAACTCTCCCAGAGGTATATCAGAGTAACAAAGGGATTGGAGTATATATTTCCCCTCTCAATCTAGTGACTCAAAATTTAAACACTCTGGGAAAGGAGAGGACGGAAAGGGTTACACGTACAGGCAACTCATACAGAAGAACAGTTACTCTATACACACATTAACTATGTAGGCAGCTTTCAGCAGTACCCTGCTGATGCTAAGTCAGAAGACGTAGTCCCACAGCCTCCATCTAATTAAAGTACTGCTCTCTCAAAAGTGGCATTATTTCCTCAACTTCAATGACAGTGTTTAGCACTCGAAGTGTGAATGGAGCTCCAGTGGCAGCCTTACAAACATTATATACTGTCAAGATTCTGACAAATGCACTGATACAGCTGAGTGTTGGCTAAATGAGCTCCAGTCAAAGCAAATACTGCCTTTTTAACTACCTTACAGAACATTCATATACCGTTATCCAATTGGGAACTGTCTCTGTTGAAACGACAGTGCAATATATGTAAACAAATCCTCATATGGGATCTCTCCTTGTCATCAAAAGTAAGGTGAATAATTCTAAACTTTTAGTTTTGAGGAAGAAAAACCAAACCAACCACACTCCTGTATAACCTTAGGTTACAGTCTGAAACAAGTTCTAAGAGTGGCCTCACCTATAAAAAGTGCCCTTATGTCAGAAACGAGCTGTTTTATTGATAAATGGAGGATGGAACAGATTAAGAAGACTCCAAGGGTTTTCTGGTAAGAGTTGAAATTGAGGAACTGAGGTTCCTAATTAGAGGGGAAAAACACTAATTAGACTCTTCAGAAATCATTTAGTAATTGAATGGAAGAAAGAAATGGAAATACTGTAGAGAAGAAAGTAAAGCTGAAACAGTTGATAATTGGACTTCAATTGAGCTAACAGAGAAGCAATTAACTTTTCAACACCGACAAGTAGTTTAAAATTTCCCATACGAAAGGAAACCAAGGCAGACAGAATATCAAACCACAAATCTTGACCATTTACTCCTATACTCTAGACTGTACTTTGCTATAAACAATCCTAGTCAGGAAAGAAATTTAATTATAACTCCAAGACTTTACCAGCATCCAAACTATCTGACCAAACATGCTGAAATGCGGATGCTGACTTTAGATGTCAGTGCATTCAAATAAAATCCGGAAACAGCTATGTCATGGTTTACCCCCAGGCAGCAGCTGAGCACCACAGAGCTGCTCACTCAACCCTCCTTGTTGCCCTTCCACAGTTCCCTCCCCTCTGTAGTGGGATGGGGAGAACTGGAAAAAACAGATAATACTCATGGGCTAGGATAAGGATAGTTTACTGTGACAGCAAAGGGAGAGGGAAATAACAACATCAATACTGATAAAAAATACACAAAGCATGCGATAGAAACTGCAATTTGCTCACTGCCTGGAACACAATGCCCAGCCTGCCTCCGAGCAGCCACTCCCTCTCCCGGCAAATATACCAAGCATGCTATCATATGGTATCACATATCCCTTTGGCTAGCTTGGATCAATTATCCTGCCTGTGTCCCCTCCCAGCTGGAAACCAGGACAAGACAGAATTCAGAGACTGCTAAATCAAGAGATGCAGATCAAAACAGTCTGATACCAAACCACCCGGACAATTCCTGGAAGGAGAAAGTGTCTCTCTCTCTCTCATTGTATAAGGAAAGAATTTTTATTGACTTCTTCTGTCACAGGTTCAGAAAACCAACTGGCAGCACTCTTCAATGAATAATGTTTCTGGACTGAAAATCTAATTTGTGGAGTAAAAAGACTCTTCAGAGCATCTCTAGTCCCAAAACACAGGGAGAGAATATTATTAGATATCCCTCAACTGTAATCTAGCAACTGACAGCTGAGATGGTCAGACAAAGAATCTACAGCATCCCAAAGACAAACATGGAAGGAAAAAATGTTTCTGAACAATCCAAAGATTGACAATGATCTGCATGTTTGATGAGATGCTGCTTCTGCTTGCAGGCGAGAAACATAATGGCAGACAAAGTCACTGACTATGTGAGTATGCAATTTTGCAACACATGACAAAAAAAAGCGACACATAAGGACCAATGCCTTCGCTTTAAAATTACAATAATTTTTCCCCAAATACAAACCTCTTGAACCTGTAACTATGTAGTGCTCCTCATTTGAAGGAGATGTCTGTAAACAGAAAGAGAGGGAGAAAATCGCACAAACTTCTTGCACATACATTGCCCTGAAGTTCTGAACTTGGAGGAGAAATTCAGGTTTTACCTGGGAGTGATATTAATAAAATTCAAAAAATTAACATCAAGCAGTAAATGGTTTCAACTTAGTTGCAGGCTTTACATGAAAGATTGCCTGGTTGTTACCTCACCAAGTGAAAATCAGATGCACTTGCTTTCAGTTCAACTGAAGATGCACACTGTAATGTTATAGAAAAAGAACAATCAAAGTCTGACAAGTTCTGAAAGCCCTCCACATATGGACATACCATTCTCTTTCAGCTGAGGGCAATGTCTGGGACTAGATTTTTATATGCTTGTAAAAGCTTGTAGCGTTTTTGAGATGGAAAGAAGAATGTTAGAAAATGGGTCTTATACCCATAATACCACAAATAGTAATTAGTCACTGATGAAAATTGGATTAATTCTTCTCAGGTGAGTAATTTCTTTTCAGTGTCCAAGACTGCAATGCTGATGTAATCATGTATGAAAAAAAACACTAACCATCACTTCAAGCAGCTTTCAAACTGACTAATGGCAGCAGAGGGAACTTTTTCCTGAAATCCAGTACGGAAATATCTTCTCTGAGCAGTGGGATTCAGAACACCTAATGCCTCAAAAGCCGCACAAGAACCTCCAGCAGAACAGTTTTAAGGTGATCTCTGTAAAAAGCAGGTCCTCTACAGTGACCTAAACTTTTAGGGAGGCCTGGATTAATTGCAACCAGAAATAACAGGCACGAACACGAGTACTCAACAGACACCTTTCCTTTTTCTTTATAAAGACTATAAGCAAAGAATATTCATGCCAGATTATTTTCTGCTACACCAGAGCACCAGTCTCTCCTGAAATCCAGATGAGGCAAAAATCCTGAAAAATACAAGGATTATATCTGCCCAAACTGTTCATGTATACATTTTTGTCAACATTGAAATATTCATCATTTGAACTACAGCTTTGCACATGAAAGTGTAATATTATTTTTTGAAACATGTTTCAAGAACCACGTTCTGGAATGCTTAGGGCTTTTTGATAGCTAGTGAAGTGACCAGCAAAGGAGAACTCAGGTGAGCAGACAAAACCTGGTATTACCTCTTTACCTCAGGGAATGGAAATTTTCCCATCAATTCACTTGGAGGTTGTTATGCTGGAAATGCATTTCTGCCACACAAGGTGGAAAGGGTCCCTGGAGGCTGATTACTGATGAAATGAAAATTCTGAGGCACTGTAAAATATCCATGAGGCTGTGAATTGGTTTGGAGTTACTCTAAAATCACCACAGATTTGCTGTACTGCCTGTGGATTCTTAGCTGACACTGAGACTGCAGGCAATGAAACCTGGGACTGCTATAGGTAACCAAATCCAGGGAAATTTGGGCCCATAAGTGGAGTTCTTCACAGTCTGCTAGAGCCAAATTCAGTAGTCTATAGGCCCTGGGAAATTCTCTCATCCCGAGTTGATAGATGGGAGCCTGCTGTGGTTCTCCTCCCCAAGAGCAGGCAGGAGAAAGGCAGAGCATGTATTCCCAACAGGTGTGCAGACACACAGCCAGCTAAATGAGTGAGCAGAGAGCAGCACCTTTACCAGCAGCCATGTAAAGACAAAGCACTTGGGCAACAGGAGCAAAACAATGTGAATCTGGTTGTGCCCTCCAGCTGAACAGGTCTGAAGTTCATTCATCAGAGTCTCACTTTCTTGATTCAGGAGTACACTTAACGACAACAGATCTCTCAAAAATCTCTCTGATATCCTGGCTTGGACCTTACAACTCTTAACCATCCATCAGCTCAGATTTCACAACCTTCCAGGTACCTGCCAGCCTGAAGCTTGCTAGCAGTTTATACACACACATAGAAAATACAGGTCCTGCCAGCAACTGGCAGCCAGTTGCACTAGTCCCTCAGTCCTATGGGGTTTGTGTGTGTCTCTCTCTCCCCCTTCATCCCCCCCACCCCAATAGTTAACACACAGCCCTTTTACTGTAATTGCTTCCTGATCTTACCTGAAGTTGGCTAATGGCTCACACAGATTCAGAAAAGGTTGTGCACTGGCACAGAAACCAGACTCACTAAGAATATAATGATAGACTGTGGTGATCAAGCACAGGCCTCAATCAGACCCTTTTATGTCCCTTTTAACCCTATCTGTTCCACTTGTTCCACCTCAATTCTTCTCTTTCCCCGCCTATGTTCTTCCACTGAACATCTGACAACAAGCCTCTTGTTTAAAAAAAAAAGTTAAAAAGAAAAAAAATGTAGAAAATTTTCTCCTGACTACATATCCTGTAAATCCTGGAGCCCTTTAGGTAATAATGCCTGTAGTCTGCACAAAGTGATTTCTGCTGAGTCATCTTGATGGGTTTCACACCAGTGCACAATCCAACCATCTTCCACTCATACTGTCAGGGGCAGCCAGTTAGGTCAGGTTCAGTTCCTTTGCTTCCTCCACCTATCACTATTCCTTTGGTGACTGCCAGGTCCTTGGCTTTTAATTTAATTAGTCTGTAATCAGATGCCATAATAGCAATCATGTTCTACAAACAAATCATTTGGAGAACAGCTGCTCACTGGTCTAAAGAAGAGTGCAGATGGCAAAGAAAGTAACTAGTCACTCTGATCATAAGCACACCACTGTAATTACCGAGGCTGAAAAATATGCAGCCATCGGTATAGCTGGATGAAAGGGATCACAAAAGCAGACAGACATGATGACATGCTTTTCTCAGCAATGGGACTATCTTATGCTTTACGTAAAGCCTCTTCCGCCAATGTTACTTTTTCTCTTTAATTTTTCTTACAGTGTATATACATGTCAATAAGGGTGAAGGAGGAAGGCAGAGGGACTTCATACCTAAGTAACTAACCCATGCTAGAGCTGTGGGAGGGACACACTGATAGACTGTTTACTATTGACTGGGAAGAACTTACCCTGTTCCAAATGATGGCACAACACAGCGATCAGAAACTTTCCAGAGCTCTGCTTTGATGAGGAAGTAGGTCACTGAACTGATGATAAAGACAGAAACTACACAATGGTATCTCCCAGTATGTATCCTCCAGAGAGGCTATCTGCATCAGAAGTCTGCTGCTTATGTGAAGTTCTTGCTGCTGATGGAAAGTTGTTGTTCCATGTGCACGGATATTATTCGTTCAGAGTTATCTCACTTGAGAATACAAGAAGAGGCAGCAGCCAGACTTGCAGGCTTTCTCCCTCTTTTAAGAAGGATTCTGCCTGACCATCAGAGCTTGACACAGGAACAAGTAGGCGTTCCTTGAAGTGGTGCTGCAGAAAAGTTTACACTGAAGACCTCAAACTGGACTAGCTCATAAAAGAACTTAAAGAGGTCTACCCTCCTGCTTTGATGAATTATGTGGGCAGAAAGTGGAGAGACCAAACTTGAATACTATAGAATATTGTGCATATTACTGAAGAAAATACTTTCTCGCTGAACAGAACTGGCAGACAGGTACATCCAAATGAAGACAACAGAGAACAACCAAAGGAATGTATTTCACTGTAGAGATATATGTACACAGACATACACAAAAAAACAAACACCATGAGAGTGACATAGCTCTCAGTCTAGAAATCACAAGATGACAGTCCTCTGTACTGCTTAATTCACCATGAGCCAGCTACAAGTGGCTGCTGTGTTGTTGTAGGGTTAGAATGTTCACTACCTACAGCTTTGAATAGTATCACTATGAATGGAGCTTGGAGAGAAATCTGTCTTTATTTAGAACCTTTCTGCAACACATCTTTGTCACAGGGTCAAGAAAAAAACCCAGTATTTTAAAGAAATTAAGCTGTAAGGTGCCCTAGCATAAAAATGAGAACAGTGTTGGCCTCAAAGAAGATAGTATTTGAACATAAGTAAGGGATAGAAACACTGCACTTGAGCAGCAGGCACAAACTTACTGCATAAGAAACACAGTAACATCTATATAGTAGTAGCAGTAAGATAATTAAGTAAAGCTGTAAAGATCTAATGAAATACCTGAATCTTTCTTCAAATGAAACATGAAGTAAGTGTACCTCCCTTACTAAATATATGTGGCATGACTTTAAAGATGCATTATGTTCTGAGAGTGAGAGAGCAAAATGCCTTTATTTATTCTGTGGCCACCACACAACCCCAAAACTTTAAAGTTCAAGACTCTGTAAATACTTGACAAGCTCACTATGGCATTCATAAATGCAAATGATACTAGAATATCGGAGATTGTCACACAGGGTCTTAAAAATGCTTCTAAATGTTAGTAGTTAGCCAATGTTGAGTTTCTGTTTTCTTGAAACATCAAGTTAATTATGCTTGTTAAAGTTTGGTTACACATTGCATAGCAATGCACAGTTTAGTCTATAGCAACTACATGAAACGTAGGCATGAATTATAAATATGCACACCAAAAAAGCAGCAAATACAACTCACTAATCAGACAGAAACGGCTGTATCATCAAGCATATATTTTCAGAGAAAGTGTATACTGACAGATATTTAATGAGAAAAAAGAGTGCTTGTATGAGGTGGAAGAAAAGGAGTTTGATTATCTGACTGCCACATATTTGTGATTTTATTAACTGCCTGTATCACTGTTTATCTAACAACCTCCCCCAAACCACAGCAGCTATTTGAACCATTGAAACCTGTCTCTCTCTCCTTGAGACTAGGCTATAAATCCAGTTATATAAATTGAGCAAGTCAAGGCGAGGTATGAAACAAGAATCTGAAGAAGAAAGTATGTGCTTGGCATGGCATCTTTTCTCCAGTTCTGTCACTGATGAAATAAAGATATTACTACTTCCTATAAATCCTATTTCATTCACATTCTTATACTAATATAAAATGCTAAGGCCCAGAATGTAAGAAGCTCTCAATGCTTATTTTTAACAATAGTAACTGTAAAATAGAGAGTATGTATTTTAAACAATAAACATTTACTCTGTTGACAAGCAAGTACTGGCAACTGTACTCAGTTACCTTCTCAGCTAAATAATAATCCCTTCAATTTAAAAATGAAATGCATTCAGTTCTTGTTTAATAATCCGAGGAAAAAGAATGAATATTAGAAGATAATTCAAAAAGATACACCGTCAAAAAAATGCAGGCAAGGATAAAATGAACATGTAAGCAGAATTAGTTACATCTAGTAAGAGGAGAAAAAGATGTCTATAGAAATTTTATGAAAACACAGTCACAACGTCAACAGAAGTCTGAGGGACACAGCTGTCAATAAATCTGGTGAGTATAATATAAAGTTAAATGAGATTTGCCGAGCTCTTACTACATACATAGCCTGCTTAATAAGCAACACCATCATTCTGAATATACCTTTTGTAGGATCCAGATTGGGGGATGGGTGAAGAAATAAACACTTCAGCAAAACAAATCAACCTCAAGTCTTTTGTACAAAGGAAATATCAGCATGGGTAAACAAGCTAGAATTTAAGAGCCAGAAATTATATTAGGATTAGAGATTTAGGAGAATACAGGCTACCTGTGTATGCTAGCAGTAAGAGTTCTACTACCCAGAGAGAGAGAGAAAAAGAGAGAGAGAGAGAGAGAGAGAGAGAATACACTGTTGAGGGAGGGAAGAAAACAAGATACTGCAGAAATTTAAATTAAAAAACAACCTCTTGGTAAACAACCTCTTTGTTGATTATGTCATAACCAAACCCCTCTACAGTAGTTACACCAAAGTGATGGTCATTTATTGTAATTAATTTTAAGGAATGGCACATCCTACACTTCACACACTCTCCTTTTACAGGGAAGATTCCCAAAAAGCATAAAAATTCCTGTTCTTCAGAACTGCTTTTGAGAAAAAGCAGAATGAAATATTTCGCAACACACTTTAGGAAAAGCTTGTGCTGGCAAAGATACTAAGTGATCTGTAGATTCCATGGTTCCTCAAGTCAGGAACAAAACAGGGCTTGACAACAAAATTAGGGTCAGTGTATGAGTCACACTACAGCCAATTACATATACAAGTGGCATGTAATTTCTTCATATTTTTTCTGACAGGTTTATTTTTAAACCATTGTAGCAACTACCTTCTAAGTAACCATGTAGTAAAAGAATATGCTTGTACATTTAACAAAACAGAAAGGAAGGGGACTACTACAACTCCTTACTTTCACGCATCTGAAAGTTACGTGTATCAGGAAAAGGTTACTGATACTGAGAATCACAATGCTAGAAAACTCTTAATAGAGCAAAGGGGAATTCCATATATAACACCAGAAAGGTAATGTTTCCTTAAAGCATCTTGCTCGTCTCCTGGGGGTTGTGCACACTGTATCCCTTGGGCCAACTGCACCTCTTTGGCTGTGTCTAGTGCCTGGAAGCTTTGATCCCCCTTCTTTTCAAGTCCCTGCAAGAGTGTTGAAGAGCCCACTGCCCTTAGAAACTTCCACTCCTGCAGCTATTTAAAACCATTTTAAGCTCAGCAGGAAGGGTCAGAGGGAAGGAAGGTAGATGCTGTAAAACACCAGTGCCCAAAACACCTGAAAGGTTTTTGACTATAGCAGGTAACTGTCCCTTCTCCTGTGACAGCAACTCTAACATAACCCTTCAAAAATGGAGGAAAGGAAACAGATTTAAATAAAAGGGAAATACATTGCTATTCTACTGACCTTATGTTTGACTGGTATCCCAAACAAGAGGACAGATGTATGCCAAGACAGATGTAAACGTTTCACTAACCAGACAATGCCAAAGTTGTTTAGGCTGCCATTATTCTAATTAAGGTAGTCTCAAACTGTATTTCCAAAGAAGCGTGTTTGTTTGAAGCAGTTAGTGCTGTTCTCAAATTAAATTTAGAGCAAACCTCCCTTAAATGGGCAGTGTGCAAGCTTGGAGAGGACTATCAGTGTGGGTGGACTACTTTTCTTTTAGAAGGAAGTTACCAAGAAGCTCCCCTGAAGGAATCATGCAGCAGATGTGCTCTAACCCTTCATATCTCCATTACTGTCTGAATGGACAATGCTTTGCACAGTTTAAGACTGTTCTGACATAAAAATTGACCTGCTTTGAGCAAGGACTGGACTAGAAGACTTCCAGCAATACCACTTAGTGTTATTTTATGATTCTACAGAAAATGCCAAAACTGCACACAGTGCCAGTGCAAACACGGTGGCACTAACTGATTCGATCTACTCCTGTTGTTTCACATCATTTGCTATTGTAAATATAGATTTCCATGTCCAATAATCACCAACTTCACATTCTAATTTAATACAATACAAATTACCTTGGGTACTAAGGAAGTTTTCTGTGGCAGTATGTATCTCTCTACAGGTATCTCATGAAAGTAGGTTAACCTGTGCGATGCTCACTGTGGTCAAAGCTACACTGCTGCAGAACTCAAGTTAACTTCTTTCAAGTTAGCTTAGGTATATGCCCATCACACTGATAAAGGCAGTTAATATACTGCCTGTGTTATACAGGGTGAGGAACCAGAAAACTATAATGGCATGTACAACCTGAAAAAGCAGTTTAATCATTAAGTTGTGGAAATTAGCTTTAAGCTCAATGCTATCATCCTCTCACAGTGGTTAATGATATCCATTATAAACCAGAATTAATTCAAATTTATCTATATATTCATTAGCAGCTCAGTATACAGCTCCTCATCTTTACCTATGTGATGATTTTAAAGTACACTCAGTGCTGCTATAATAATTCTACTGTCTCAGTATAAAGGTCTACTTTTTATTTTGTCATGAAAAATGTTAGGAAAATAGCAAAGAGAAAAAAAACACAACTGAAAGAAAATTGAAGTTATTCAAACGACTAATACAGAACAAGGTGAACTGAGATGATCTGTGCAAGTGGAAAAAAAACCCAACCCCTTACAACAAAATAGTCTCAACTTTACCAGATTTATAATGAAGTGAGAAGGTTTATATACCTGGCATCTAAATACTTCCACTTAAATCTTATTTCCTAAGAAAATTAAATGTGTCAGATTTTTTTTCCCGCCCATTCACCTGAACTAATTTGTCAACATTTCACAGATTCAGTTAACTTTGTTAAGAAACAGAAGTCTTGCTAATTAGCAATTTTTGAAAGCTTCCTCAATAAAAAAAACCCCAAACCAGAACAAAAAAAGAAAGAAAAAAGCAGAGACTTCTACACAGTATGCCAGTCACGTGTTGAAGTGTGAGAAAGCAAATACTGTCACGACCATACTGCAAGTATTTGTGTGAGCACTAGTGAAAGATTAAGTCTTTATGATGAGAATATGCAAGGAAGCAGACAAAACTCCCTCAGAAGTTATGTTTCCCTAGTTCTACTACTCAAGGAATAATTTCTTTACTGAGTTCACTGCTGCTGCAAGAGAAATAAATATTTATATCTTAATTAGCCAGAAAAATCCAGACAGTGAATCCTACCACATCTGTTCCATGTCGTCTTTCCAGCAGAAGTCGGAAGATATTAGCTGTAATCTTGTTATCTTGGACACCTTGTCCAAGGCCACGGTTGTCATCCTGCATAAGTCGACGATCCATGATCACTTCCACCTGACCTGAAAGACGAATAAAAAGTTTATACCCATAAGAAGAATATGTAAAGCTTCTATTAAACATAAGAAAAATACCCTGAAACGTTAAGTTATAAAGAATCACATTTTTCCTCTTTTGTGTGGAAAAGCAATAGCACATCCGTTTTGTTGGGACTGATTATGAAAACATTGAATACCTTTGGGCTGTGGCTGTTCAGAAACACCCAAAATTTTTTCCTAAGCCTTTCAGCAGAAGGTCCCACAAGTTTCTAACATAAGAGTCTAAAAAGAAGTTTAGTGTGACAAGTTATCACTGTTTACTGTTGTAAAAAGTATACTTGGCACATCAAGCCTCAAAGAGAAGCAGCATCCCAAGAAGCTGCAGCTGTAAGGAGGAACCTTCTGTAGTGGGACGGTTGTCTTCTTATACTCCACAGGAGAGCACACCTCTCAAATATATTTTTTTCTTTTTTTTGTTTTTGTTTCAGAATGAAAAAGAGGCAGGCAATATGAGTGTATCAAGTAGAAAATGGTAGTTTTAGGTTGGATATAATGAAAAAGTTCCTCAATGTGAGGATGGTAGATCACTGGAACAAGCTGTCCAGAGAGGTAGTGGAGGCCACGTCCCTGGAGATATTCAAGGTCAGGTTTGATGGGGCTCTGAGCAACCTGACAGAGTAAAGACGTCCCTGCTTACTGCAGGGGGGTTGAACTAGATGGTCTCTAAAGGTCCTTTCCAACCCAATACATTCTATAATTCATTCTATGATTCAACTACTCACAACCAGTGAGTAACCACTCCTTGTAAGGGTATTTTCACTTGTGGGAGTAGGAAAGAACTTTGTACAAGGTGAAGACTGAGTATGAAGTTCTGACTTTATACTGAACTGTAGCACTGCCATTCAAAATAGCTCTTCAAGCATGATGTTAAATCATAAATAGCCATATGGAAAATGAAGTTCGTATCTTTTCAAGTTTGTATCTCCAGAGGGAAACCAGTTCCAGGCATGTAATTAAGGCTGTTACGGTTTTTGCACACTGAATCTTCACACAAGTGTCCTTGTTTCCTAAATAAAACTGGAATCCTGAAGTACTTGTTCCCTAAATAAGAAATACACAATTTATGCTACTAGAAAAGACTGCCTAGTAAGGTGGTCTTCTTTTATGCTTCTCTATTGTTCTACAAATACTTCTCCAATTTTTCTAAATGCTTGTTTCCCTTCCCTCAAGTTAAAACAGATTCCGTGTATCCAGGAGAGAAACCAGGTGACAATGAGCAAGAAACTAAAGTAAACTAACTAAAACATTTTGTATACAGTATTCGGATTGTGCCTCAGATTGATGGTCTTTGTAGACTGCTGTACTAACATGGGCTGACACAAGTGTGAGTCACATAAAAAAATACATAAAAAAAAGCTTTATTTGAATGCCTCCTCGTTATGGTAGCAGTATACACTGTCCTCTGTTTCCATCCCTCCAGGCCATTCATCATAGCATTCTCTGCTGTGAGGGACAAGACTGCATTCCTTTTGAAATTCTTAATATGAATTGATTTTTCTTGTCAAGATATTCATCAGCTCTTTCAAAGTACTCCACTAAATTTGTAAGGCATGATTTTGCTTCAGAACGATGTTGATTTTTACCCAGGGCCATTTTTATATTTTATTTAAATAATTCTACACTTCATAAAAGCCACTACTGTTTTCCTTAACAGGGATGTCAGGCAATATTGTGCGTATCTTAAGACTAGTGCTTTCTACCTTGAAGCAAACAAACAAATCACAAAACATGATCAGCATCACATGATCCATCTTAAGCCCTCTGCTACCAGAGGAGTACAAAAGAGAACAAGTTACATTTTTGCTGTTTCATCCTTGAGTCACATCAGAGTTCTTGGGTGAAAAATACCGAGCTCTAACAACTGTTGCTGGTTTTGTCTTTTTCATAGTCTCTCTGCTCTGCTTCCAGTTTGAGCGAGATCTTCTATTGAAGATGACAGGACCTCATGTGGGAACAACCTCTGCCTCCTCCCATATGGGCCTATTCCGAGACTCGTTAAGAGCTGGATAAATATATTTCCTTTCTTCAAACGCTAGTAGGTATGGTAATCTCTGAATGAACTACTTCAGACAATGATGAAGGATAGGCCTTTATAAAATCTGTCATCTTATACTTACCATTTTTCAAGCTTGCAACACCTAGAGACTGAGCTGAATGAAGTGTCAAACGAACACCAACATCTTGGATATAAGCCATTGTAGTCATAGGATAGATATTTGCTTGAAGAGGCAATTTGCTCATCGTCAGTCTGGGCTGGATCTGCAGTATGAACACGAACTTCAATAAAATACATTCTTTTTATGCATTTAAATTTCAAATACCTTTTCAGACATTTATCCCATGTGCTTTAGAAGCACAACCAGCACCAAAGCATTCACTGAACTGTATTATTTAGCTTTTTGGAGATTTGTGGCCAAAATTACCACTTTGGAAACGATAACTTCAAGGTACTTTTAGATCAAAGAATATTTAAAAAAACCCTGAAAGATTCATCAAGGGAACATACAAAAAAGAAATAATCAGTTATAGAATGAGAGAATTTTTTTTCTCCTCTAGAGAGCAAGCGGTGAGTAGATTCAAGGTAGCAGAAAAGGAATATAATTGGAATTTATTAAAGTGCTAGTGGAATTCTTGAATGGTACATGACAAATGAGTAGTAGTATTAAAATTATTTTCGTGTTTAAATACTGGCTTTATCATCTCCAGCAAAATGCAGTACTACACATGAACTGGAAAAACAGTAGTCTCTTACACAGCAGGTATGGTTTTCAATGTATTTGCAAAACTATTTTTAGGAAGGGAGGAAGGTATGGAAAATAAATCTTTCTTCTTTTTGTGTGTGCTGCACAGTCCAACTTAAGAAAATAGTCTCACTGTATTTCATCGGATGCATCACCAATAGAACAAGTCATTATACTCAAAAAATACATCACTTATTTCAGCCACAGCATCAAGCAAGTTGTTCTCTACGTCTGAGTATCTGGACCTTATGCACACCTAGCATTGTGCTACTCAAAGGGCTCTAATTAAATAGAGGGGAAAGAAGTCATACAGATATACAAGCAATTACATGGTGGCTTCTCTTAACATGCTGTATTACAATTTTTGTGTTAAAAAGGATATAAAGGAACATTGAAAGAAAACAGTTACTAATTCATCTGACCTAAATCAAGTTTTGTAGTGTATATATTTTTACAGTTTTTCTCCTTTTAAATGACACGGGGAGTTTAACATTAGTGTGTTATTAGCATGACTCAAGAACTATTAAGACCATCGAAAACTGAGGTTCTAGGCTTTTATAATTAATAGGCAATAATTACCTGATATCCATTAAGGTCAGTATAGAATCTATTTTGGCTGTTTATGTCAGATGAAATTCTCATTGCAAGCTCACGATTATATTCTCCTCTAATATCCACAATATTGGAAACTTCAAGAGACTGTCCTTCCAAACCTACATGAAAAAGACACATTGAAAATCCCACAACTTTTAAAAGCAATTGCCACATACATAAGAATGACTGTGCTCACAGAAAACAGTGATCTAGCTTTCTCTTCTAGTTTTACTTTTCTGTTGTTATCTAACCAGATATTTGAAGTCAGTTCAGGTATGTACCACATGATACAGCGGTACTTCTAGGTCAGTACTCACTGAACAGTCTGAAACCTTCACTGAATTAGAACAGAAGCAATTCGTAATAAGAACTGATGTGGATTCTGGTAAATCATTAGGAAACAGCACATCACTGTTAAGTGATGTCTTTAGGAGCAGTTAACACATGGGAGCAAGACCTAGCCATTCACTTCTCACCTTGCCTCTCACGCAGCTGTTGACATTCACAGACAAGAATGAGGTTACCAGCTTCTCGAAAGCACCTGTGCCGCTTAGCCAGAAAGCAGCCTACAGTTTAGGCAAAAGCAGGGAGGCTCGTCCTTAAGGACAGCGATTTAAGAAATCGCACACTGATACGACCACAGCCCAGACACAAATTGTTGTTGACAGAGAAAAGATGCCTACTTATTTAAAGAAGGATTAAATATCTGAACGTACAGACAGATGTTCAGTGAGATTTATTTTCAGTGCTGAAAATTAAACGCCTTTAATAATAATCTGACCTTTTCAAACAGTTCAGCACGACCGCTTCTACCTTTCCTGTATTCTAATGGGACTACCACTTGTGAAAAGAATTCCACCAAGCAGAAAAGAGGTATGAAATACCTCTTTGTAGTGAGATGAAATTACATCATGCTTGTCTGATGGATTGTAAACAGAAGACAGTAGAAAGTGAGGAACTGATTAACAAACTTAGAACTTTAAAACTTGAAGACACTATTTTAAAATCTTAGATACTGAATACTTTTTTAACAGTTCACTGTATGTAAACTCACAAGACCCAGAGGCATGGTCATCAGTTTGGGCTCCTGCACTGTAGAGTCATTTGCAAAAGGAGAGAACACCTTCAAATAAAATTCCTATGCAGACCCACAGACAGAGGTTAGCACAACCTCTTTTTCCTTATACACACAGTTTTCAAAATTTTTCAGCAATTCTGTTTGGGGGCATGTTGAACTATTTTCCTTGTCTTTCTCAAACTCTCTGAACCTTTATACAATGGAATACTCAAAGTGTCCACCTGCTTCAATTTTTATGCTGTTGTTTAGTACGTAAAATGCAGTTCAGGGTATGGTTTTTATCACCTGAATGAGGAGGATATAAGGGTCTGCATTTGTTTCTTCATCTTTTTTAAAATCTGAATGCCACCTGCAGCAGTACCAGCAACTATTAAAATGTCAACATTTCCCAACAACTACTACAATACAGTGCTAAATGAAAAATATTCAGTTCAAGTAATTTTATTTTTCCAGACCCAGTCTGGAAAAAGTGGATCTGCATGCTCCACTTTTGATGCTCTTAGTCATGGATTTTCCAACTATTTTAAGCAGGAACATTAAAGCACAAGTAACTTGAACAAGGATACAATATTTAGTTTACAATTTAAAATGACAATTGTCAAATGTGAATTACCCTCAGCTCTTTGCTACCGCATAATTTGACACAAAAATACAATTATGAAGATGATGAAACTTAAGTATCTGACAAAAAAGCTTAACAGAATCATACTAATATCAAAACCAGATGCCAAGGAAACCAGAAAAAGTTAAAAATCACTCATCAATTGCTGAACAGACTTGTCAAGCTAGAGTATTTTTTTGCTCAAAATCAACAGAACTGAGCCTGGAAGTGGAAAAAGCAGTGATTCATCAAAATTGCTGGAGAAACTGCAGGACTCAGAAGTACGCCCCCCACAACGGGATTAACCACACAATCAGGCTTTCTGTGCCCTGGCAAGAAAGTAGGTTACAACAGGAGCATCAGCTCTTTATTTAAAAACAAAATATATGTGTGTTTGTGTGTGTGTGTATATATATTTCTCTCCACATGCTTTGTTACTGTACATATTTAGCAAGACTTCAAGATACCTTCTTTTAATTGAAGTAATGCGACATAAGCAACTTCTCTTACAAAGCCCAGGAAACAAAACTCAGCAAAAAAAGTTGTGAAGTCATTAATTTTTAAAATTTAAAAAAGGCCAACATAAAAGTAAAGAGAGAAGATGTATTTTTAACGACGTATAATATTTCCTTTGAAAAGCTGTGAATAGGGCAAAGGACTCTACTATAATGACTGGACAGATAATGGTGTAAGTATCAAAACAGTGTGATAAATTGTCAAAAAACCCAACCCAACCCAAAAATTCCCTGTGTAATGCACTCAAGATGAAAGATAAATTTATGTCTTAGAATTGGCAAGCAAGGGATTTTTCACTGACAACTCATTTTCTGTGAACTGTGAAATGGAAGTATAATACTTCTAGAGGACATTTATTAATGAATTAAAGGAAGTATTAGAAAGAAGTCCATTAAAAAAAACCTAACAATAAAACTCCACCCAACCCCCCAACAATTTCAGCCTAACAAGAAGAGAGACCTTTCAGACCTTTTCCAGGCTTTTTACCTCCCCTTCACAACAACACTCTCCTTATGTAAGTTCCCTCCTTGCTAAGACATTTAATATACTCAAACCCACACAGCAAAGTAACTCTTTCCACATTTTTGGCGACCTAGTAGTACATATTGACCACAAGGTACCTTTTTCATCTAAATTCATTTCACATATCGGTCATACAAAACCAAACTGATATGATCTTGAATAGAAACATGTTTCCTCAGGATCCAGAGTAAACAATTACTATACATCTTCATTTGTATTCATAAGGAATTGATCTAGAATTTGATCTAAAATTACTGTATCAGACAAGCTGGTAAGTATATAGCATAAGGGTAAACTCTAGCGCCTTCAAACTTCAAAGTATACACTTACATCATAAAAAATACGGTACCTAAATCAATTTTCATTCTAAAGAGAAATATATTACAAGTAAAAAGAAAAAAATCAAACAGATCTGCTGTGTATAGCTGTAAAGTAGGTGTTGCTGACAATATCTTTTTGAAACTTAAACAGCGTAAGGGAAAGAGCACAGAAGAATTACAAAGTTCTTACAGCTACATTGTTTTTGAAGGTGTTCAGAAAAATAAGTAAAGATGTTATGATTTAAAAACCTATACAGACAACTTTGGCACCTACAGTGAAAATAATGCTAATACAAAACATTTAAGTTCCTTCAAGTGTTGAAAATACTAGCCAATGCATCTGTATTCCAGAAAAATTCCAGTAAATGCAAATAGATGAACAACTGAAAATGTATGTTTCCAACTTCAGTTACTAAAGATACACTTAACGATTTTAGGTCACATTTGTACAGGAAAGTAAGTTTATACAGTTCTACCATGATTTCCTTCCTCTTTTACATTTTTCACTGACAAATTTAATCAAGTTTGGAAAGGGTACAGAGTTTCCAAAGTTACTGTTTTCTAAGAAAATTCCGAATCAGCCAGTAACTGAACAGTAGATTAACAAAACCAGAAAGCCATACTGAAGGGAAGAAAGCAAAACTGAAAGGAAGTTATGCCTGAGAGTCAATAACCTAGTTCATTGCTGGTGCCTCCCAACACACATTCTATGACTGATTCTAAGGCACAGCAAATTCTGTCATGAGCTCTTCCACACAGATAAAACAAAGAGGAAGCCACAGGTTAACTGAAGCGGTCCTACAGCTGTGGAGTAAACCAGACTTCACTACTAACACCACTAAGAAATAACTTCACTTTTTTTTTCAGGTGAGAGAAGATATCGTTATAGCTCCATGGACAAGTTTGAAGCTATGAATGGTACTATGTTTTTACATAATCTCCAAGATATATGTGTATATATATATCCCCCCTTTTAACAATTTACAGCTACCTAAGCTACCTACAGCATTCAGATGACCAAGGAAAGTTTATAACACTCCCTTGTAGGTAATTCATACCATAAAATTTCCTAATAGTGAGTGGTACATCCAACAAATCTGTTGAGTTTAAGCACATCAGCTTAATAACTAGGATGATGCTCAGAAAGAGATCATGGTGTACTGGATCCAGCAAAGACTTCAGTTTCATTAATTCTGCACTAGTTCAAAAGTGCATTGAAATATTAAATAGCCAGAAAGGATCCAAGACTGTAGTGATGAGAAATAACTGCTAAGGGAGACAGAATTTCACATCTCTTACCCTGGACTTTATACAGTCGCATGGTATGTGTCACATGGTGGAAAAAACATACAACTTCAGAGAAAATTCTTCCATGAGCAACTCTTATGGTAGGTGGATCTGTAAAAATATAAGGCTACAGAAAACAAAATAGAAAGTTAGAATAATTATCTTGGAAGTTTTGCTTAAAATCAATGTGAATAAATCAAAAGATTTTATGAATACTAAAGCATATTTTACTTTTTAAAAACTGTTCTATATCTAAGTTTAGTCTAAAGCCTGGGAATTAAAAAATTATTCCTTATCTGAAATTCAGCAACTTCTCTTCGGAGCCTCACTTTCCCTTTGACTAAAGTTAGGATAACCCAATGTATCTCATTACATGTATCTCAACTATTTTGAGGATTAATGGACGCAAGGCCTACAGACAAAATAGTTATGTATTAATATTGCAAACATCTGGAATAACCTTTTTTGCTAGCAAAATTATACTTGCTAACCAGTAATCAAATACTGTGGTTTCATCATCTGTGGCAGATGGTTTAACTGTCTGGTTTGCTCAGTTTCCTTTATCAGTGGCACACACAGTGTGAGAAAAGCTGCCACAAGACCGTTTTGTGGATCAGTTTACATAACCTTCTAAAGGTGAGACAGGAAGCTTTTTCTTCATCAAAAGCGGCTACAGTTGTCAAGGGAGCCTCCTGGAATGCAGAGTAGAGCTGGGAACCATTAAGAAACCTCAAGAGGGACTCTGTCTTCTTACTAATGACTCTCAAAGACTAGTAGAAATTTCACATATTCATAGTCAAACTAAGGAGATGAAGAAAATTACTATTCCATGTAGAGACAGTATTTTGAGTCTCAACTAAGCAAACAATAACTTTTTAAACATGTGATCCCAAACTGAACTGTATATACTATATAAAATTACATGGATGCCTCCAAAGTAAAAAAAGGGTTAAATGTTAAACATGTACAAAGCGAAAAACTAAAATACAACATATGCAACTACTACTATAGGGCAACAGCACTAAATAAAGACCTTATTCAAAAAGAAAACAACAAACTACTTGAAAAACTTGTTATTCAGAGTGATCTAAGCAGAAAGCTCTTAGGGGTGGCTGTCCTCCTGTATGTACCAATATCGTAAGTAGGACAGAGAATACTCTTTCTTCTCAAGTAAGAAAGCCAAAGATCAAATGAATGTACCTTGATGAAAAGAGGAAATAAAAGATTATATACATCCAGACAAAACATGTCAGAGAAGAACAAGTACAGGTACATATCATCCAATATTCTTCAAGCATGTAGCTACATGTATATTCACAAATAAGATTTTAATAAGTACAAGAGAAGAAAATGACCAGGACTTTCAAAGACTAAAAGCCTGCTTTTCTACTCACGTATTTATTCTTAAAGCTTCAGACAGAATGCTCTTTAATAAAGGATTTGCCAGAGCTCCAAGAGGCAGCTCTGCAGCTACCAACTACAGGTATACTTTGTACAGAAATTTGGTAGTGGAATCACAGTTGCTTACACTTCAGTAAGGCGAGTTATTTTAGGGAGAGAGGGATTTTTCTGCTGATCGTCTCACAGCAATGTTTTATCCAGCTAATCAGTACAAAGACCCAAATGAGAAAAGAATCTTTTAGACTTCGTAACAGTTGACATGAAAAAATTATGAGATACTTCCAAGGGGCCTCATGTTGTCAGTAAGACAGACAAGTGTTGCTGCCTATTATGCAAAATCCATTTGCTATCACAGAAATACAGGAGGAATATAGTAGTAGGAGGGCAGGAAAACCAGGTGAATTAATACACTGGGAAAAAGAAAATTTGAAGACACGAATTTAGGTTAGAAATGCAGCTGGCTTTTGGGTTCTCTTACTTCTACAAAAAAATTACAAGATCAGTAAATGTAGACTGAATCTTCCCCTTTCTTCTGGCAGAAGAGATTGCTATCTATACGCTTATCTATCACACACAGGTAGAGAAGACAAACTCATTTAACTTGTGACTACATTCTCCTAGAAGTACATGTTTAGATTAAAATCCCACAGAGGAACTGCATTACTGACAGGAAGTTGGAATAATAAAACCCTTCAAAATCCTACCTGCAGGATAGGAAAACATGAAGATCTTCAGCTTAGCAATGAAGGACTGGAACAGCAGCTAAAGAACTCTCAGAAAATGAGCTAAGCAGCCTGGGGTCTTGAGACCTAGCAAATACTCTTGTCAATTATTACCTAGGAGAATACTACTTGCACAAAGAGCAGCCCTCCAAATACACTGTGTTACCAAAGTAACACCAATCTTATGGGCTTATTTCAGTTTGTAAAAATGGTTTCTCACTAGGGTTCTCACTGGACTTATTTAGGGCGAAACCAGAAAAAATGAAGAGATGGTGGATGAGTGGCAAAGGAATGCAAAAGGCTGTGCACTTAAAAATACTTGGAGGAACTCTGTTCCATCAAGCTTGATAAAACATGATAGTGACGTTGACAACTGCTACCAAAATACACTGTGCCAATGCAACTAGAAAGCTGAAATGAGATGTGTTTCACACCTCTCAGATTCTGTGATACTGCCACAGACACTAAATTCACACACCAGAGTCTCCAGGCCACTCATATAGCCAGATCAGTTTCCCAACTGAAATTAGAGGCAACCATACCTACCATTCTGAACTGTAAGGAAAGATGAGTAATAGGAAAGAAAACAAAGTGTCATTTAGCAGGTATTGTCTGAAACTAGTTGTCCTGTGTTCGGTTAGGATAGAGTTAATTTTCACCAGAAGCTGGGATGAGACACAGACAGGACAGGTGACCCAAACTAACCAAAGGGGGTATTCCCAACCATATGATGTCATGCAGGTAGAAGGGGGCTAGTTGAGGAAGGGTGGCACAGCTCCAGGACGTGCAGCTTGGGGCTGGTCCAGCTTTAGGATGGCTCCAGGCTGCACAGTCTGAGTTCTGCGACTCGGTGAGGAACTGCATTGTGCATCACCAGTACTGTATGTTCCAAGTGTCGTTTCCTTCCCTCTGTGCTGTTCCAGCAAACTCTCTCCACCGAATCCATGGGTTTCACTTTTGTCTCCCCATTCTCCTCCCCAGCCCACTGGAGGAGCTGGGGGGGTGAGTGAGCAGTCACCTGGAGCTCAGCTGCAGCTGGAGCTCAACCATGAGACTAATGAATTTTTTTAAATAATGATTTGTTATTCCACTAGTACATCTGTTGAGAACAATGTATTAAAACCAGTTTGCAAGCCTCTAATTAAGACACAGGGCAGGGAAAAGATACAAATGAAGGAGTTACAGTGTCACATGCCATCCATCATGTGGTTTTGGGGGTTAAGCAAGTTTTCTGATACCAAGAGTACTCATATCATGTATACTTGAGTTGTCACAGATGCCTATTTTTTCCCGTCTGTTGGGCAAATAGAAAAAAATGAGAGAGTAGGGAAGGCTTCAAATTCATATTTAGTGCCTAGAAAAGCCTTACACTGGGCAGTGATTTCTTGATAGTCATCTGGAGACACACTGATTTTAGAAACTATAAAGAGATAAGTGACCATGTTTGTCACATTGACAATCTGTCAGTGAATCAGGCTTTTAAGCAGAAAAGCTGCTTTATGCTTTTGAATATTCTAGTATCATTCTAAAGATCCTTGGTGAGATGCACAGAGACCTGTGAAATGATCCTGGTCCTGGGTCTGAAATATGGAAATACTTTTGATGTGAAAGACTTACTAAGATGCAGAAACAGACCTCTTACTGCTCAGACACAAACCGTTTTCCTTTCTAAGTGGAAGGAACAAACAATGTGTCCTGGTTTCAGCTATGATGGAGTTAACTTTTTTTTAGCAGTGAATGGAATGCCATGTTTGGGTGTTAGCATGAGAATAGTGCTGATAGCACCCTGATGTTTCCGATTTGTTGCCGGGCAATCAAGTACCTTTCTCAGCTCTGCATACTTCCTTACTAGTGAGAAAGGAGGGGACGCAGCCAGGACAGGTGACTCGAATTGGCCAAAGAGCATATTCCATGCCAGTTACGTCATGCTAAGTTTAAGGGGGGACTGGGGGGAAGAGGGGGAGACAACGCCAGGACGTGCAGTTTCTGGGGCGGTCGGGTTGTCCGGGACGGGCTCTAAGCTATGCGGCCTGAGTTGTGTGGTTTGGTGAGAAATTGCATTGTGTATCACCAGTTTCATCTATTTTGTGCGTTAAACTTATGTTATTGTTCTATCTAGTTTTCTGTTATTGTTTAGTAAACTATCCTTATCCCAACCTGCGTGGTTCTGGTTTCTAGGTTGTGGTTTCTTTTCCTCCTTTCTTCCTTCCCTTTTTCCCCTTCCCCCAACTTTCCTTCCCCCTTCCTTTTAAAATTTGTACAAGCGACTGTGTGGGGTGCGGCCCTCGGCCGGGGCAAAACCACGACAGTTATTTTGGCGCCCAACGTGGGGCAACGAATGGTTGGGATAACGGTAGATCTGACCCTAACTATCGCAATTAAGATAAGCACTGTTGTTTAAGCAATCTCTGGTCACGATGTTGTGGTATTTATTCACAAGGCTGTGTCCATGGCTGTGGCAGCAAAACCACCGCATGCTGTATACAATCCTGGCAGGATTCTTTACTCTCTCAGGTCTGCGGCTCCTGTATTTGTTCCCATACTTCATTATAGTGTATTTTATGATATCGGTCTATGATACAATAATATCGATGATCATGAGCTTAAGCTGGTACTTGTATGAGGTTTTGCTGTCCTGTCCATTCTTTGGACAGGGAGGGGTTAATAACAGTAGCCGGTATGGTGGGGGCACTGCTTTCTTTTCTTTTGGGTTAAATGCAACAGCTCTTAGGGCAGTTTTTGAAAATCTTCAATATCTCTGGGATATTCAAACTAGCATTTTGCTATTGGTAGGCTTGGTGCAGATGGTTCAGTTTTTGTTATATATCAGGCATAGGTTTGTGAATACCACTGAAGAGCTTTCTCCGAGACAGAATAATCACGAGTGGCAGGGCATGTGGCAAAGTATGGGCGAGTACCTAGGTACTTTCTCACGCCCGATGGTTTGGAACTTCACTCCTGAACAGTTACAAGACCCGGATCAAGTGACTGCATACCTAAGGAAAAATTGCTGTAGGTTTCCCAGAGATGGACACCTTACTGCACTGTGCTGGGCTCTGGCCACTATTTATCAAACACTGCTTGATAGCAGGCAGCACTGTCAGCACTGTCAGGGAAAAGGGAAAGGAAACAGACTGGCAGATACTATAGCTGCTGCAACCACTGGGGCTGACACTGCAGCTACTGCAACCCCTGTGACCGACACTGCAGCTACTGTAATCTCTACAGCAGACACTGCAGATGGTCAGAAAAACCAATCCACACCAGTGTCTGTTGCTCCCGTACAAAAGAGGAAAGGCACAAAGAAATCAGTTCGCATAGTGACGGATAAGGATGATGATCAACCGGGATCATCTCGAGGATATCAGGATGAGGCAGAACCAGAGATTGTTACCCGATCCCTGACTCTGAGTGAGCTGCGTGAGGTTCGAAAAGATTTCACTCGCCACCCAAGTGAGCACATTATCACTTGGTTGCTCCGATGTTGGGATCACGGGGCCAGTAGTTTGGAATTAGAAGGCAGAGAGGCCAAGCAGTTGGGATCCCTAGCTAGAGAAGGAGGAATTGACAAAGCAATTGGGAGGAGGCCGGAAATCCTCAGCCTCTGGAGGCGACTACTGTCAAGTGTGCAGGAAAGATATCCCATAAAGGAATATATTACATGCCAGACACCCAAGTGTAACAGCATAGAGACATCTGTCCAGCACCTGAGAGAATTAGCTGTACGGGAGATAATTTATTATGATCTGGACAATTCACGGCTTCCCGCTGATCCCGATGAAGTCCTATGCACTCCAGATATGTGGCGTAAGGTTGTACGAAGTGCACCAGCAGGGTATACCAATTCACTGGCAGCAATTGACTGGAATGATATGGATCCGCCAACCGTAAATGAGGTGGCCTGCCGACTCCGGAAATACCAAGACAATGTTTCCCTCTCCGTCATTGCAGCAGTAGAGAAACTGGTTCAACGACTTGACAACAATGTGTCCAACTCCCAACCCCTATGGAGCAATGTTGCAGCTATTGGGAGAAAGCGTCCATCGTTCCAAGAGGGAGAATACACACCACGACGTACATTGTGGTTTTACCTGCTTGATCATGGAGAGGACATGAGGAAATGGGATATGCAGCCCACCTCAGCCCTTCGAGCACGAGTAAATGAGCTGCGGGGTAAAACATTCGCACAACGAGATTCTGCCAGGAAGAAGGCTGCACCAGTTTCTACTGGGCAGTTCCCTAGACCAACTGGAAGGCCTACCTATATGTCTGATGTGCCTGATCCTTTTGAAGGGACCTCTAAGTCCTTTATGCAACCAGTGGAAAACAAATATGATCAGCAGCAATAGAGGGGCCCTGCCTCCAGCCAGGTGGAGGAGAGGGATAATCGGGTTTATTGGACTGTGTGGATCCGATGGCCTGGCACGTCAGACCCACAAGAGTACAAAGCTCTGGTGGATACTGGTGCCCAGTGTACTCTAATGCCATCGAATCATGAAGGGGTAGAACCTGTTTGTATTTCTGGAGTGACAGGGGGATCCCAACAACTAACTGTGCTAGAGGCTGAGGTGAGCCTAACTGGGAAGGACTGGGAAAAACACCCCATTGTGACTGGTCCAGAAGCTCCGTGCATTTTAGGTATAGATTATCTACGTAGAGGGTATTTTAAAGACCCAAAAGGGTACCGATGGGCTTTTGGAATAGCTGCTTTGGAAACAGAAGAAATTGAACAATTGTGTGCCTTGCCTGGACTCTCGGAGGATTCTGCTGTTGTGGGGTTGTTGAAGGGTGAAGAACAGCAAGTGCCAGTTGCTACGACGACGGTGCACAGACGACAATACTGTACTAACCGAGATTCCCTGATTCCCATCCATAAGCTGATTCGTCAACTGGAGGATCAGGGAGTGATCAGCCGAACCCACTCACCCTTTAATAGTCCCATATGGCCAGTGAGGAAGTCCAATGGAGAGTGGAGGCTGACAGTAGATTATCGTGGCCTAAATGAAGTCACGCCAGGTATGAGTGCTGCTGTGCCAGACATGTTAGAGCTCCAGTATGAATTGGAATCGAAGGCAGCCAAGTGGTACGCCACAATCGACATTGCGAACGCTTTCTTCTCGATCCCACTGGCGCCAGAGTGCAGGCCACAGTTTGCTTTCACTTGGAGAGGCATCCAATACACGTGGAATCGTCTGCCCCAGGGGTGGAAACATAGCCCCACCATCTGCCATGGACTAATCCAGAATACACTGGAAAAGGGTGAAGCACCAGAGCACCTGCAGTATATTGATGACATCATTGTATGGGGCAACACAGCAGAGGAAGTTTTTGAAAAAGGAAACAGGGTAATTAAAATCCTTTTAGAAGCCGGTTTTGCTATAAAACGAAGTAGAGACAAGGGGCCTACGCGAGAAATCCAGTTTTTAGCAATAAAATTGCAGGATGGGCGTCGTCAGATCCCAATGGACATTATTAATAAAATAGCAGCTATGTCTCCACCAAGCAACAAAAAGGAAACACAAGCTTTCTTAGGTGTTATAGGTTTTTGGCGAATGCATGTCCCAAACTACAGTCTCATTGTGAGCCCACTCTACCATGTAACTCGAAAGAAGAATGATTTCCAATGGGGCCCTGAGCAACAGCAAGCCTTTGAGCAGATCAAACGTGAGATAGTCCATGCAGTGGCCCTTGGGCCTGTCCGGACAGGGACAGATATTAAAAATGTGCTCTACACTGCAGCTGGGGAGAACGGCCCGACCTGGAGTCTCTGGCAGAAAGCACAAGGGGAGACTCGAGGTCGACCGCTGGGGTTTTGGAGTCGGGCCTACAAAGGATCTGAGGCCAATTATACTCCAACAGAAAAGGAAATACTGGCCGCCTATGAAGGGGTTCGAGCCGCCTCAGAAGTGATTGGAACTGAAGCCCAGCTCCTCCTGGCACCCCGACTGCCGGTGCTGGGCTGGATGTTCAAAGGGAAGGTTCCTTCTACACACCATGCCACTGATGCTACGTGGAGCAAGTGGGTTGCACTAATTACACAGCGGGCTCGAATAGGAAACCCCAATCGCCCAGGAATCGTGGAGGTGATCACAGACTGGCCAGAAGGCAAAGATTTTGGGATGTCACCAGAGGATGAGGAGGTAACACGCGCTGAAGAAGCCCCACCCTACAACGAACTGCCAGAGAATGAGAAGCGATATGCCCTGTTCACTGATGGGTCTTGTCGCATTGTGGGTAAGCATCGGAGATGGAAAGCCGCTGTATGGAGCCCTATAAGAAGAGTAGCAGAAGCCACTGAAGGAAAAGGTGAATCAAGCCAGTTCGCTGAGGTGAAGGCCATCCAGTTAGCCCTGGACATTGCTGAGAGAGAAAAGTGGCCAAGGCTCTACCTTTATACTGATTCATGGATGGTGGCGAATGCCCTGTGGGGGTGGTTGCAGCAGTGGAAAAAGAACAACTGGCAGCGTAGAGGCAAACCTATATGGGCTGATGACTTATGGCAAGATATCTCTGCTCGGTTAGAGAAACTTGTTGTAAAGGTACGTCATGTCGACGCCCATGTACCTAAGAGTCGGGCCATGGAGGAACATGAAAACAACCATCAGGTAGATAAGGCTGCTAGGATTAAAGTGGCTCAGGTAGATCTAGACTGGCAACGTAAGGGTGAATTATTCATAGCTCGATGGGCTCATGATACCTCGGGTCATCAAGGGAGAGATGCAACATATAGATGGGCCCGGGATCGAGGGGTGGACTTGACCATGGACGCCATCGCACAAGTTGTCCACGAATGTGAGACATGTGCTGCAATCAAGCAAGCTAAGCGGTTAAAGCCCCTTTGGTATGGAGGACGGTGGATGAAATATAAATATGGGGAGGCTTGGCAGATTGATTACATCACCCTCCCACAAACCCACCATGGCAAACGTTATGTGCTTACAATGGTGGAGGCAACTACCGGCTGGCTAGAAACATATCCCGTATCCCATGCCACTGCTCGAAATACAATTCTGGGCCTTGAAAGGCAAGTCCTCTGGCGACATGGTACTCCAGAAAGAATCGAGTCAGACAATGGGACTCATTTCCGAAACACTCTTATAGACACCTGCGCCAAAGAGCATGGCATTGAGTGGGTGTACCACATTCCTTATCATGCACCGGCCTCTGGGAAAATTGAACGATATAATGGACTTTTAAAAACTACACTGAAAGCAATGTGTGGTGGGACATTCAAGCATTGGGATACACATTTGGCCAAAGCCACGTGGTTAGTTAACTCTAGGGGATCTACCAATCGGGCTGGCCCTGCCCAGGCAAAATTTCCACGTACTGTAGAGGGAGACAGAGTCCCAGTAGTGCATATGAAGAGTGTATTGGGAAAGAGAGTTTGGGTCATCCCTGCTTCAGGCAAAGGTAAACCCATGTCTGGAATTGTTTTTGCTCAAGGACCTGGCTGTACTTGGTGGGTAATGCAGAGGGATGGAGAAGTTCGATGTGTACCTCAAGGGGATTTGATTTTGGGTGAGAATAGCCAATATAATTAATAAAGTAGAAATTGTAATAATTGCCAAATAACCCATTATTGTATATTCATTATTGTTATGATTGCTGTATGTTGTACCATAGCATTATAGCCGGAGTCATACAAGTTAATGAAGAATGAGTGCCATGATGATGGAACTAAAGCCTGGCCTCTCAAGAACTTTTTTTTCTCCCTTTGAAAATAAACTGACCCACAGACTATGAGCATGGACCATGCCAGGTGTATCAGTCAAGAGCCTGAGATGCAGCACGCAACGAGCCAATGGAACATACAATTATCCTGAGAAACTGTTACGACAAATGGAGCCTGAAAATCATGGACTAAATGAACTCAACAACTTCAGAGGGATGATTCACAGACTGAGGGAATAAGATCCGTATGCACGTATGCGTGCATACATGTGTACATACATATATGGGTGTGTGAAACACGAAACTGGTTGTACCCAAACAAAATTGTTGGATCTGGTCATGACGTAAATGGTATGGAATAAGGGGTGGATAATGTCCTGGTTTCAGCTATGATGGAGTTAACTTTTTTTTAGCAGTGAATGGAATGCCATGTTTGGGTGTTAGCATGAGAATAGTGCTGATAGCACCCTGATGTTTCCGATTTGTTGCTGGGCAATCAAGTACCTTTCTCAGCTCTGCATACTTCCTTATTAGTGAGAAAGGAGGGGACGCAGCCAGGACAGGTGACTCGAATTGGCCAAAGAGCATATTCCATGCCAGTTACGTCATGCTCAGTTTAAGGGGGGACTGGGGGGAAGAGGGGGAGACAACGCCAGGACGTGCGGTTTCTGGGGCGGTCAGGTTGTCCGGGACGGGCTCTAAGCTGTGCGGCCTGAGTTGTGTGGTTTGGTGAGAAATTGCATTGTGTATCACCAGTTTCATCTATTTTGTGCTTTAAACTTATGTTATTGTTCTATCTAGTTTTCTGTTATTGTTTAGTAAACTATCCTTATCCCAACCTGCGTGGTTCTGGTTTCTAGGTTGTGGTTTCTTTTCCTCCTTTCTTCCTTCCCTTTTTCCCCTTCCCCCAACTTTCCTTCCTCCTTCCTTTTAAAAGTACAAGCGACTGTGTGGGGTGCGGCCCCCGGCTGGGGCAAAACCACGACACAATGAAGGAGCTATTTGCAAAACTGATTGGACAAAGTACTAGTCTGAATCATTATTTACTCTGCTTTGAGTGGGAGCTTGCACCAAATGACCTTCCAGTGTGAAAGATTCTATGATTACTCAGATCGTAAATTAGGAATAAAAATACTTCAGTCTCCTATCCAGTAGCAGTCTCAGTACTCCACTTCCTAAGCAGTTAAAATGAATAGTTGCTGTAAAACCTGTTCCACTCAGCTCCACTGGAACAAGTTCTACTGTACCAAAGTCAGCAGCCTGCTGTGGAAGGTTGTGTTGAGCCTGGAAAGCAGTGTTTTCAAATGGGATAATAGAACTATGAGTCAAACTTGGAGTTCATTTACCCAGTGTGCAATATGCCAAATTACATAGAGAGCAGAGGTATTTTACTGCATATTTGTGCAGATATGGGTGTCTGTCCCAAGGCAGCACACCCCAAAGCTTCAAATCAGTGGTTATTTATGCATAAAATATTAACATATTTATCTTTATAATAAAGACATTGCATTTCTAATAAATAGTTGGTTTAGCTTTCTTTGCGTAGCAGGCAAACCAGAACACATGCTCGGTTCTTGCCTCTGCCTTTATCTTTTGAGTAGGTGGTATAACTGGGGTAAGCAGTCCATGAGTCAGTGGTTCCAGCTGCCTCTTCCAGAACTACCCTTGCCCTAGTCTCCCATTTCTTTTGGAAAGTCTAAATGTTTCTTCATGGTTTGCTGACTGAATGAGTAACTTATCAGCTAAACTTCAGCTTTTAACAATCAAAACCTACATATCAAAGGTACATTAGATATTTCTTGTCTGGCCTTAGACCAGCAGGGGTAGGGCTACACAATGGACTTCTGCAGCAGCATAAACAACTTGATTCAGATCACATTTTATATTTAATTTTACTGTAAGAAAAGGATCCAGAAAACATTTTTCAGTAATCACATTCATGACAAATATGACAAAGTTTCCCCTTGAGGGAAGTGGGGGAAAAAAGTGCGCAAACAATTTTAAGGAAGCAAAATACAAAGTAGCTCCCTAGGATATCTTAAAATACTTGACATCAAATTGGGTGCCAAAGGGTGAAGATAACTGGAGAAACCACTTCTCTTAAAGGTTTATTGGCCTGCATGGAAGCTAGAATGGCATATTGCAGCCTGAAGGCATGAAATATGGGCAATAAGCTTCTGCTCTTGTAGTCAAATGAAGCCCTAGTAACCATCTTAGTGTAGCCTAGACATTTCTGGCAGTGCAGCACACTGTTGGTGTGGAAGGCAAATAAACCATATCCAGAGAAAAGTCTTCCAGCAACACTGAATTGTTCTTCATATGCCTGAGATTTTAAAAAGAACTTGAGACAAAGCCTTCAAGAAAAGTTCCTTCTCAAAAGCAGATTACCCTTCACTTCACAGCGTGTGAGATTAGACTAGACATTGGTGGGTGGGAGGGAGGGGAAAGCAAATACTATGAGCTCTTGAGACTAGTTTAAAGAATTACCTGGCAGAAGAGAGACTGATGTAATTTTAATATGTTTCATCCCCAAACACACCCCCATCAATATGGCAGGGGGGAGGGAGGAATATACGACAGGTAAGATGCTTGAAGAAAAAACAGCACCAAGGAAAGAAAAGACACCTCAGGGCACTGATTCTTGAGTACTGTGAGCACCCTCCAGGTAATGGTGCCCGTGTACTTGTCTTTCCATTATTAGGCATGCAAAAGCAGGGGAAGCATTAAGAGTAAGTGTAATATGCTTGAATGGGGATCCTCTAGTTTTGAGAGAAAAGATCTGAAGATGGATACAGTAGAATGCTCTAAATGGATAGTCTTCTTCCAGGCAGTAGAACATCCTAATCTCGCTTTAAAAAAATATGGAAAAATACTGTTATCTTTTACATAGTTATGAAGGCCAAGCATGTAGATAATTTAGATATTGGTTATTCTCTGAGAAGCAAAGGCAACAGACAATCCTGATGCACTAAAAAAGGACCAGTCATGGAAAAAAGTTTCTTGAAGCTAGTAGCTGCAGCTGCAGACGCACAAGTAAGAGATCATCACCAGTAAAGGAAGTCCAAACATTGAGACAAAGTGTGAAGAGAAAAAAAAAAAAAAGTAAAAAAGGAGAAAAGCTCTAGTACTTGACATACTGAAGGATCAAAAAAAAAAAATCTCTTTTCTTATATATTTTCTTAGTACCTAAGTACATATATGTGTGCACAGACACAGCTGACTAAGGAAGAATCACAATTTCCCATGCTGGGTCTTTCAAATAGTCCACTTAGATTCTGAAAATTGATTTGTAAAACAAAATGAACCACTCATACTGATCCTACAAACACTTAGCATCTGACTCTTTGGAAAAAACTGCTTTGTTCTATTCCCTATTGATACTGAACATGGGTAGTATGTAGGTCATCACATATTGACTTGTCTTGAATACTTGTCTTGAAGAAAATAAAGTTTATTGGATACTGATTTTTCCCCCCTCAGATCTAACAGATTTATAAAATTGGCCATCCTTCAGAAAATAACAAGAGATACAAATATGTTTTCCCTTCACAGGCAGGATGATTTTTTTTTTTTTAATATTTGTTGTGAGATCAAAAGAAGTCTCTTCCAAACCTTGATAACATCGTTGATGTTTTAAAAAAATTAAGACACTGCCTGTCTTTTCCCTTGCTTTTTATTCTATTCTGCATAAGACAGAAAGACACAGTAGGAGTACTCCTTATCTCCAGAGCTGCAGCATGCAGTTTCTGCTGTGTGTCATTGTTCTGGACTTCACACTGGTGTCCTGACATGAGTCTGCCACTGAACTACTTTCAGACTTCAGAGAAGTTAGGGACAGAATCATCTGTGGTTAAGACCCTATTCCACAAGCCTAGAGTATGTTCTTTCTGTGGGCTGGCCAGCTGCACCATGGCAATGTGTACTATGGTGGTGTAGATCTTTAAGTCTAGCTATTCTTTCCAGAGCAGTGATAAAGACAAGGCAGTGTTCAGTGTGCCTTCTATTTAATATTGTGTGTTTCACCATCGTTAACCAAGGTCTCTGCTGTTGCACAGAGTACCAGTTAGTGCTGGTACTACAGCCTTACCACTTCTTAGTACGGATGCACTCTTAACAGTACTCCAAGCTGGTTTTAGGTCAGCCATAAAGCTGATCAATACAAGGAACCTCTTGGAAGATTCAGATCCATGTGTATTCTAATACGCAGATCATCAACTGCAGAAAATACCACATCCACAGCCTACCGATGACCAGAGCTGCACTGTAAGTCTCCAGTGTCCTAACTGACACTGCTTTAAGTTATGGCTTGCAATCCTCACTTTCCAAAATTAAACTGGCAGAAGCAGCCAAGAACAAAAAGGCTATGTAAGTTCTATAGCAAAACCAACACGATGAAGAAAAAGAATTTCTGAGTATTGCAGAACAGAAAAGAAAGGATCCAGAATACTTACTAGGTGACAAAACAACCAGTTAACAAAGGCAAAGAAAACATATAACTGTACTTATACCAGAGGAAAATGACTCAACATCAAATGCAATTATTGTCTGTAAATTCTGCAGAAATACGTAGGGCGTGTGGGATAGGTAAAAACCCCAAAACCCAAACCTAGCCAAAAATAAGAAAGCTGTCTGTAATCTATCCCATAACCACTCTATACAAGGACTTGAAAATGTCAGTCAATCCACCCCAGCTGAAAACCCTGAACATATGGCATTTCTTTTAAGACAGAAATCATTACTTCAAACTGTTTTAGAAAATACTATACAATTACATTGTTATTTCCAGTGGACAACCTAATTAATGTTATTAAAGTGCAAGCCAAATGAACCTTATGGTATATTAATGAACAAGCATTTTAAAAGCATCGCGATTTCATTTTTGTTGTATAAAAAGTTACAAAAGCCAAACACACCATTCTAATGTTAACTAAGAATGTATTTTAATTTCATTTTTTGTAGAAGTTCAGACGTGCCTTATTTTCTGTCTATGCTTGCAGGCATGAGACATACTTTTTACGTTCAAACCATAGCATTCTGCTATGTAGATTTGTCCATATTGTTTTTATAAAGCAAATAATTAAAGCTGAGTTAAAATTATGTAACTTAGGTTTAGTGATTATTTATTTTGTAAGCAAAAGACAAAGTAGCATCTAAAATATAATTAGCTTAATTGCGATAATACTGCCAATGAAAGGTAAAAAAACATAACTGATATTGTTCAGGTATGCAGAGATCAAAACCACTGGCATTTAAATATACATGAACCCTTTCGAACATAGGTGATGCAAACAATTATGGGACTGAATACCAAATGGTCTAAAACTGCCAGCTAAGAGACCTCAACCTGTGTGCTTCTAGGAGAGACTGCTAAAAGGAAGGGAAACTGTTCTGTCCACTTCTAGACTGAATCATGTGGATAATAAAAAATAAGAACCCAAACTCCATCCCCACCAGTATTAGCCTTGTCTGTGTGCTAGAGAGGCAAACAGTACTCCCAGTTTGCCTTATGCATGCAACTTCAGTGTCCCTAGAAGAACTGGGCAGAAGCAGCATGCTGCAAAGTAGCTAGGTTCTTAAAATGGTTCGCTATTTTATTACTTGTGTTCTGAAATATCATCTTTAGAGTTCCAAGAGTGGTGCAGTAGATTCTTTATGGTATTGAAGTGTAAGAACACTGTCATTTCTGAATTTCCAATCTGAAAACTAACAAGAGTATGCTGTTGCCCTCTAATAATTACACAGCTAAAAATACTAATAACCTTAGACAACTAAATCAGAATAGCTGCTTGTCCTTACATTCATCAATTGTGACTCAGTATCTTAATTACTGTATTAAACTGCACATGCTAATAACAGCCAAAAAAGTACCACACTCTGAGGTGGAAATAAATAAATAATAAATAAATCTTTTACGATAAAGAACTCTTAAAAATCATAAAGTGAAGAAATGCCAAAATGAATTGGTATGTCCCACACATTTTCACCACAGGACATGGAAGTGAATGTCGTGCATTACTGGATTTCTTGCAAGGGTCCATTTAAGTTTTTTGGGTGAATCACAAGCATTCTGTGTATTTTTACACTTTCAAATTAATGCTGTTTTTACCCAAATCTAGGCTTATGAAGTTCTACCAGTCATTTCAATAACTGGTATCGTTATTTCTAATCGCACAGCTGTATTTCAGTGTTGGGGAAAAAAAATACCTCCTCCAATACGTACTTGCAAAATGCTTCACGTTACTTCAAGATTAGAATCTCTCTGCAGACTGAAGATTTACCTTGGCATCTCCATCTGGCAAGAAGAGATAAGCTCCACTTTTATCCCGGTTACTTGTTGTTCCATACCAAGCAAATTCTACCTTCATTTGATGATTTTTACCATCTTCTTTGGTATTTATTTTCTAAGGATAGAAAATCATGTTTGAAACAGTTAACACATTTAGGATTACACAAATAAGAACTGACATTCTTAAAAAAAAACCCCAACCATAGTCTATCAAAATACAATGCCACATACCTCCAGTAACCCAGACATTCCAGAAAACCAGAGTTTCATGTAAGAATTTTCTAAAATTATATTATCCACAGAATTCTGCATCTCTTTTATCTTGAAAAGCCTGTCTGTCTTCTCTTGCCTACTGTTCCTCATGTATATATCATAGTCTGTTAAAATGGCTTCTGAACTCTGAACCTCCAAAAGTTGGTAAACTCCAAGCCCCAGAGGTGGTACATGTGCCACAAAAGAGATCTGTTGGGAGAAGAGAAGAAGCCATTATTGAAAAACACTGAAGCATAACTTTTTGTACCAAATACATGTTCATAGTATCTCTTTTTGCTTCGTCCTAACTTTATGATGGCTGAATTTTTCCCACATTCCATAAACAAGTATGAAATTACAAATGACATATCAAGCTTGTTAGGAAGAACTAGCAACCAAAAATGCCAGCATTGTGAATTTGCTAGGCATCAAGATCACTGCTATATTAATAAAATAATGATTTTGAATCTTGTTTAAAAGTATGTTAGCTGTGATGTGCAGTTTTAAGCATATTTGCTGTGCATTAAAAATGTGTGTGTAGCGCATCAAGTGAGCACAGATCCTACTTATCACTTTCATTCAAAAATCCACACATTTAAATAGCCAAATACCAGACAATTCATTTTTAGTATCTAGCTATTTAGAAGCTATAAAATTATCTGCACAGAAATGTAATATATAAGGTAGGTGTCCAAACCAATTTGCTTAAAATTTGGGTACGGGTATTTAATTTTATTTCTTCTTCTCCGAGCAATTAAGTGTTAATTATTGTATTGGTTTTAGCTGAGAGAGAGTTAAATTTCTCCATAATTGCTCATATGGTGCTATGATAGTTGTTTTGATAACAACCATGTTGGTAACACAGGGGTGCCTTTGCTATTGCTTAGCATTGCTTATGCAGCATCAAGGCCATTTCTGCTTCTTACCCCACCCCACCAGCGAGCAGGCTGGGGATGCAGAAGAAGTTGGGAAGGGACACAGCTGGGACTGCTAACCCCAACTGACCAAAGTGACATTCCATACCATACAATGCCATGCTCAGCATGGAAAGCTGGGGGAAGAAGGAAGGGGAAGGACATTCAGAGTGATGGCGTTTGTCTTCCTCAGTCACTGTTACACATGATGGAGCCCTGCTTGCCTGGAGATGGCTGAACTCCTGCCTGCCCATGGGAAGGGGGGAATGAATTTGCTTTGCTTGTGTACGTGGTTTTTGCTTTACCTGTTAAACTGTCTTTACCTCAACCTGTGAGCTTTCTCAGTATTAACCTTCTCACTCTCTCCACACCCCTCCTGGGGGCAGTGACAGAGCAGCTGTGTGGGTTGAGCTACTGGCCAGGGTTAACCCCCCTTCACAGGTCAACTGAGAGACACTTACTGAATTATCCTCACAGGATTATTATCCTGAAACACATTTAACTTGACTCCCAAGTCAAAAGGAATCACACTGAAAATATAAGTGTGGACATAACACAGTACTATTACAGTAATACAGTCAGATTATATCACTAAGAATTTAACAAAGTTCTTGATGTGTGATCATTGAGGACAATCTTCTGTAATGGCATATGATTCAAAATGGCTATGATTCTCAGAACCTTTAAAATCAAAACGGGACTCAAAGTCTAGCTTAAGTAAAGAGTAATGGACATTACTATTCAGCTGCTATATCTGGAAAACAACAACAACAAAAAAATCAGATTTTAACTGTTTAAACCATTGAACTTATAAACCTTTCAGCACATAGAGACTGTGACTGCCTCTACAGACTATCACTGGAAGGGATAAACAGCTTTAGAAAGTTTGGGGAAAAGGCACACATTCAGTATTTTCTGTTTATGTAGCTGAAACTACATAACCAGTTACCCTGTAACTGTAATAAACTACCATAACTACATTTACCCTGTAACTGTAATAAACCATATCACAAAAGTTTAATAACTTATGAGTTTAAGAAACACTAATGCTAAATAGCTGGGGTTTTTTTTCCTTAAAATGACTGAAATGATGGCATTATCTGCAGATGATAGAATTGCCAGTATCTGAGTATGTGGCTCCCATTTTCTTCAACTGTAGAGCTACAGTACCTGTTCAAAAAATACTTGAATACTTTTTAAAGTAGCATACCTGATATGCTTCATGTGATACTGTAGTTGCTCCATCCCAAACAGCACTAATCTGTACTGTAACAGGTTTTCCCAAAGGAGATAACACTTTAACTCTGGGGGAATTCACATTGACTGAAACCACTGAAAATCGTTCTTGTTCCATGGGATTATATATCAAAAGGTACCTGCAAAAACATATTTGCCTAATTATCTTTTGGCAAAAAGTCTCCTCCTTCAGGTTTAATATTATTACACATAAATTTTACATACAAAGCATTAAAACAATGTTAGAACAACAGGTACATAGCACGACAAATAAATATGTATAACAAAACCAGGAAACAATGGATATTTAACATCAATTCTTGGCAGATGTCTTCTTAATGCTATAATTTTTCCAAGCAATTTTGAAAACACTTTACAATAAAAGTATGTCCATGTCCCATCTTAACTACTAAAGAATTGCTACTAACAGTTGTAAGCACAATCGAGACTTTTCAAGCCAAACTATTAAATTATTATCCATACTTACTTTCCCTTTAACATACTTTAGAAACAATGAAGTAATGAACCCAGCCTACTGCACATACATATATCTGATACATCTTCTTTAAAGCAAATAGTTTCTCTCTGCTATAAGGGAAGTTCAACGTTATTTAGATTATAATTTAATTATAATTTACCAAAACTCCCTCACCAACTGTCTGCATGTACTGTCCCTTTATTAGGTACATATGGAATAATTATTTTTTCTGTAAGATTATGCCTGTTCTTACATTTGAACTAAGATTACATTAGTAACTAAAAGAATCAGCCGTAAAACTGAATAGAGCAATTTTATTAGCATATATGTATGAGGGGGTTTATATTACAGGTTCATATATTGCAAGGTATAGAAAAATACAATGATACTACATTAATTGTGCCTCATGCATCTGTAGGATGATCATTCTACTTGTCTTTCCATTGCAAAGCTCAAAGAACACACTATTTACAACTGCTCCTTGAAGTTTCCCTCTGTTCATTTCATCCTTTAAAAAAAAAAGTCTTTAACAATGAAAAATGTTCTTGCCAAAATTTCTAATAACTTCTTAGATACACAGCAGAAACAATATTCTCTCTTCAACCTCCTTGACCCTTCCCAGTGGAAAACAGTTTACTTCTTTGTGAAATCATATCTTTCATCAGTTTCTATGATATTCACTTCTTACTTGTCAAATCTCTCCTTCCGCATTTCTTGTAAGTATATTCTCCTCATTTTCTGCTCCATATTCTATGCAGATTCCTGAGGGTTTTGTCAGTAGTTTTCTTTCTTTTCCTTTCACATCTTAACCTTCAAGTTCAGCTACCGACCTTAACAGTCAAACCACTTCATCCAGAAGTGTCTCCTTCCACCCAAACTAGAAATCTCATTCTGTCGATCAGATCTTTAAGTTAATCACCTGCAGCTTGAACCTCTTTCTATAATCTCACATTCTGACTGTTAAGCCTTCCAAGTTCTTTACCCCATACACTTAGATGCTCTATTCTCCATTACTCATTAGCCTGGCACTACAGTACAACTAAAGTCCTGCCAGCATGTTATCTAAATAACTAAATCATTTAATCTTTCCTTTTTCCCAACATTACCTCTAAAGCAGACTGAGGGTAACACTTCTCTACCCACATGCCAGCAGGAAGTGAGACCTCCTTGACACCATAAAGCCTGTCAGACAATGGACAAAACTGCTGAGATGATACTCTGGAAATCATGAAATAGCAAAATTACAGGACTGAGAGGCAGCAGCAAACTGCTGTTAATTAGGAAATACAAATTTAATCCCTCCTTATTCAGAGAGAGAGAGGACTTCTACACAACTTTGGTGTATGTCAGAGAGGCTAAGTAAATCTACTACTAAACCACGCATGCAATACAAGCACAAAAGGAAAATTCTTCCTTCTCCATACTGCTGAAAAATCACACCTATTCCCTGTCCATCCTGCCCTCTGTGTTTTCTTTGTAATATTACTCTAATTTTAACAACCGCAGGTTTTGCCCTACACATTCTCAGGATCCTTATGCACCCTGAGTAATAATGGGGCTACCATTTTCCTCTTAAAGTCTTCATTGGCTCCCTCTTCTTTCTGCATCAAGCTTAGGCTCTTCAATTTCATTCCCTGTCACTATTAGCCTCTGACCTCTCAATCAGAAGGAAAGGTCAATTTCAACTTCTTGTTAGTTGAATAAACTAAAATCAAAGGCTGTATTAGCTTTTTTTAATTAAGAACCTTTGGATTACTTGTCATACATAAAATGAGCTTCTCATAAATGTTATTTTTCTTTTAACTCCTAAGATCCTGTGCTGAACTATTGTTAACTCACGACTTCTGTGCGTAACAAACTATTTTCCTTGCATACTAGTGCATCTAATTGTGGGCAGCTGACTTCTGACCACAACCAAAAGTGCTTTCAGATGCTCCTTTTTACCCCATTTTGTGTTGAAGACTCCTACATCACTGGACAACACATCAGTTCACCATATTCTTGGTCAGCTTTGGAATCTTTAAGAATTTGTTCAAGGCTTTGTGAGAGCCTCCCCTAGATCAGGGTAGGTAATTTTACACTTCTCCTTAACTAAAGATATCTCTTTTTTGCATAAGATTTGAATTTAAATATTACTGTACTGTTTTAATTATAGCAGTAGAATCAAAACCAAACTAAATCAACACTGCTCTCAGTCTAGACCCCTTAAGAAGTAGGAAGACAAGAAAAATTAGTGAAATTTTTTTTAAGAACTCCTCATATACTGTGAAAGAAGAGTCTAAGAAATATGTCAGAAACAATACACATCTAAAAGACAATCCACCACCAAAGTTCAGAATAAATCATCATTCTCATACATCAACAGAACATTAGAAAAATCTTTCATTTATTTTTCTGTAAAGTGGAATTCCTCAATTCTTATGCCTCCAAGTAAAATGCTAGCTTATGCATACAATTAATTTCTAGTAATACTATACATCCTCATTAAATTTAAATTACCTGCCAAAGAACATATTAATGTAAAAACATTTCCATAAACTTTGCTCACCTTCCCATTGATATAAACACATTTCACAAGTTTAATTAGTCTCATGACAAATCTACCCATGACAAAAGACCTTAGGAACTGCCATATTATCATTATATTTCAACAGACTCCTTTTTTTTAATATTCAGATAGAACAAAGCTTTTGTACCAAGGTGCATGTTTTATACCTTCCTGAATCAATGTATTTAAGTGCATTATATATATGCAGAGTAATAAGGCTGTCAGATAAAGGTTGTAATGACAGGGTAGATTTTCAGCAGTTGAAATGTATGTATTTTGCCTAGATGCTAGTATTTTGGTTCCAAATTTTATTTCTGCAGGACTGAAGAATTTACACTAAGATATAATTCTTGTGCATATACAAAAGCACTGACTAATGTAATTAAATCCCATTCCTTCCGAAGTACCATTCAACTCCTGCCCTTAAATAACACTCCACTATAGCTATTTTAAATTCTAGATGAAAGAAGAGGTACATTTCACTGAAGCTTTATCATAACCGAGAACATCACCCAAAAATGTGGAGTATAACTGCCTAATGTATTGTGGTTATATTACACAGCGAAGTGACTTGACAACATGTAAAGATTTTCTATTCTAGATTTTAAGGCAAAACCATGAATATTGCTGTCTTTCAGAA
Organism: Porphyrio hochstetteri; assembly: GCA_020800305.1. Taxonomy (NCBI): domain Eukaryota; kingdom Metazoa; phylum Chordata; class Aves; order Gruiformes; family Rallidae; genus Porphyrio; species Porphyrio hochstetteri. The sequence goes on from CM036938.1 coordinate 28,029,307, forward strand.
GCAGCAAGCATTTTTTCATTACTTGGATCACTTGTTTTTGTCAACAGTACCAAGAAAGCTACAACAGCTCACATGTTTTTTCCAGATACTGGGGAGGGTTTGTAATGCCTTCTGGTAAATTCAGACGAAAAATTTTACCTGAAGCCATCTTACTTTAATCATCATTATGATCATGTGTCAGCCAAAATTTCTTTCATTTATTCATGAAATCAAAGAATTCTGAAAATATTTTAACATAAACGGTACTGAAGCAACAGGAAATCATAATTTTCTAAAGATAAAACTACAGTCAATTTATTCACAGAGACCACGTATTCTGTCTGTGTACTGGAAGCAGGAGAAAACTGCTCTCAACCCCTCAACAAATGAGAAACAGGTGCAGATTTGAGCTCTTAATCCTGAACTGGATGCATCTCTGATGTGCAAATATTTGCAATTTGAGAAAAGCACCTGCTTTTCAGACACTTTTGTGTGCCTAAATATATACCTTGAGGTTTTTTACAACATAGTTTCTGAACCTCTGAAAACCACAATGCGTATCCTTTAGTTGTACAAGCGTTATCATGTTCCCTATATAACCTATTATATGCCATTAAGAAACCCTTCTATCAAACACAACATTCAAGCATCAAATAGTATTCTCCTGTAGTAAAAATTCAACTTGCCTTGAAACATTTCAGCCAGAGCTGAGAAAGAAAACACACATCTCCCATACATATTTGAAATACTTACTTTATTTAATTATCAATAAATAAGTAATCTGGTGTAGCTATATTCACAGGCAAAAAGTGAATAAAGCTGATTTGATCTCAGCTTTGATCTTGGTCTCCTCAAGAACGATACTGAAAATTTTTGTTTCTTAAACTGAAAAGTCAGAGTATTTCAGACCACTGTTCTTTTTGTTTCATTGATGTGCCTAAACATATGGGCATACATATATATTGATACACAGAAACATTTACTGCTAACACCTGCAACAGAATTACTTTTTTTTTCTAAGTTTCATTCAATGCTGCCTTCACAAGCAATGTATTCCAACTAATGTGAGAAAACAGAACTCATTCCTAATAAATGTCGGAAGGTTATCAGTGACAAAGGATTATCAGACCACCTCTTCAAGACACTTGGACTCAGAACAGCAGAGGACAACAGCTTTCGTTACTTAGTGGAGGATCTGTAGTCAAGTTTGCTTAGACAATCAACTGAGGCACCCTACCTCAGACTGATCAGTTTCACTGGAATGTCTCTAACAAGCCTTTGCAGACAGATTAGAGCATTCCCCATTATAACACATCAGAACCATCTCACTGGGCACATATGTACAATTTAAATGCAAAGGTATGTGAACAGCACCTCTGAAGCTCGTCAGGTTCTTTCCCTTTTCTATTACAAAGGCTAAGCTAGAAAACAGCCAAGTGGTAAAGAAAGCAATAGTACTACAAGTAGATATACACTTGATTAAAGATAAAAGCCATGAAGCCAAATGATATACTATATCAACTGAACTATCAAAGGGGTTAGAAGGGCAGTGAAAGGGAAGGAAAAAGCATGAACACACATTTAAATTCTTTGAGCCCTAAAGAAAAAAAATTGAAGTAACTCTACATATATAAAAATTCACTAGAAGGTTAGAAACCAGAACTCAACCAGAAAGGTATTCTGAGATCTTGGCAGTTGACAGACTAAAAATTTTAGAATGCTAAACAAAACTGAAATTCTCTAAACAAAGTCATCTCACTGGGATGATAAACCAATAAAAACTCTCCAGACATCAAATGGGTGGCCAGAAGAGAATCAAAACTGTTCCACAACTGAAAACGTGCAAGAAAAAACTCCTTTGAAAGATGTGAGAAGAGTCAGTAGACACTAATATTGTTTAATTAGTAAACAGTCATATATGTGAGGTGCAAAATGAGGATTACCGTTTAAACTGTGTAAAGGACTGCTTGCCTGGGTAGCTGCCAGAAGTACCATGACAAAAAAAAACAACCCAAGAAAGCTAGAGCATAACATATTCCATGAATTGACATTACACAGGCCAAGAGTGATCCATCACTTTGGGGATGGCATAGAGAGTAAACGGAACAGAGAGAACCAAGATCAACTATTTAAAACAGGTATTTATCTATATATGCAAACAGGTACAACCTCCCCTGAAGAAAAGATTTTCATGATTCTTGCATTGAAGCCTGAGAAAACATGTAACAGACATTTTTTTTTCAATACAGAATAAAACTAAAAATAACTGGACCACAAATATTACTCTGTTGTTACTTAAAAAGCTCTGTCATTGCCTTAGAAGGCCATTGGAGAAAACTTTGAACGAAACCTAACCTTAACAATTCTTTTTTCTTAAGAAGAAAACCTCTACTGGATATTAATCAGAACACTAGGTAGAAAAAATGTTACATTGAGTTACTAATGGTCTCTCACATAATAGTCAAGACCTTGTTAATCAAAAGTATGATTAAAGCAACATTCTAAGTAGAGGTCCTCTCAGACTTTTTTCCATACCTGGACACGCTTGCAAGCTTTTTTGCTACTAAAGGTGAAAAGTCAAAAACCCCAATTTTTCTGAAAATAGATATACCACATATACAACTTGGAGTGTCCTTTAAAAAACTTTTTTTTTTTAAAAAGGTTTTTAGGATACCATCTGAAATCATATGGTGGTTCTGTTCCCCTGGTTCTACAAAAATTGGACATTTTCTAATATCTCAAGCCATGTTCTTAACATTCCTTTAGGAAACAGGCTAATCAAAAGCCAACCGTGCAGGCTTATGATCGTGACACTCTCCTTGACAGCAGATTAATGTTTTTTTCTACAACTCTTCTAGCAGTTACTAAATTGAGCTTTAGAAACTATGTTTCACAGCATTTTAAGACAGCTTTAAGTTCTATTCAAAATTTATATAGCAAGAAAGCTGGGTAACAGAGAAAGTTCTGGACAAAATAATTGAAAATCTCATGCATGAAAATCATGTGATCAATCCAGTTTCTGGAGGCACTAAAATCTGATTTATGCCTGTTTTAAAACATACCTGCAGAGTAAAATTGTATTTGAAAACATCCTCATTTCCCCCTCTGACATAATAATAGTTATTTCTGAAACGTGAAAAATTCTCCTGATTACACCCGAATTATACTTTTTGAAATACCTGTTAATCAAAACACAGAATTCTAAGCCTCTGTGTGCCTTGAGCTATTGTCAGTGACATTTGGTTCACAACTTTATTCTACTATGGCAAACCCTACCAAAAAAAACAAAAAGGGAAAAAAGAATGTGGATATCTATTTGTCAGTTATTTTTTAATTTGAAAGCCTGCAAGCCCCACAGGAATCATTTAATGTATTTCTGAAGAGATATGCATGCATACTTGACCAAAAATCCAAACCCAATTTTCACCCTTGTTCATATTCAGAAAGCAAGCTAAACCAGTAACACCCATAAGATGGAAGAACTCTGTATGAGAGGTGTTTTATTTCCAGAAAGGACAATAAACTTCCATGTATAACCGTCACAACTCATTTTCAGAAACACGATGTTAGGGATTTGGTATATTTCTTTTATAAATAATGGATACATACACAAATGTATACTATATATGCTACATATGGAGGGGCCCAGGTAAGAGGCAGGAGAAGCAGAGGGAAAATGCAGAATTTTCCAGTATAAGGAAGTATCTTGATCTTTGCCTTCCTAAAGACAAGTGATGTGTTGCTAATGACGTATGCAGTTATTACTGTACTCAACACTTCTCATCAGAAACCTACCTACCCACAGAGAAGAAAATAAATGTATTGCACATTAAACATTTGCAGAGTTAACAGTTTAAATACCTAGCACTCAGACAGCTCTTTCATCAAAAGCAATGCAGAAACACTCTTCCTTTTATGGCAAACTGCCAAATGTCAAAATAACAATTGTCAAAGGCAAAACCAAGTTTTTATCCTGAACAGGAAACTCCTTTTGCCTATAGGGCAAACTAAACACAAACTGCTGTGCTTGTGTATTACGCAGACCAGTTGGAAGCAGAGCTGCCGTCCATTAAAGCAACCAGTTCTCATACACACATCAGGTAACATTTCAGGTCACTGGAAGATCTTGTATCCCTTAAACCAGTCCATTTTTCTCATTTATTCCAGTTAGTCAAATAAAAGACAGTATGTACAGAACAGACTACCCTATAAATATATGCAAAACATATATTATCTGCAAAATATATTCTCAAGACTTAATTCAGGAGACAAAAGGCAAATCTAGGTACTAATAAAAAACCAACAGTGGACTAGAAGGTTGCTGTAGTCTGACCTCTTAACCAGAATGAGAATTCAGTAGGACAACCTTCGACAAATAACCACAATCACTATTGTTGAAAAAGGTCCAAAACTGTTTATACTGTTCTGCAGTTCAGGCACCCAATTTGCTCATATATAATTAAAATTTTAATTACTTTACATTGAACAACATTTCTGCCAGTTACGTCTCCTTTTTTCCACTGCAAGCATAATACCCTGATTCTCTTTGTAACAAACCTGTACGTACTTATATATTTACATTCTTCATTACCAGCCTTTGCAAACAAAATAGATGATACTCTTTCAGCTCTCTTTGGTCACTTTCTTCACATTAGTACTTGTTTTCTTGTTAAACCTTCTCAAAGCCTCCTCTCCCGAAGTATACTTTCTAAAACTAGACACTCCATTTTTGATGAAGCCTTCATCACTCTGAGCATAGCGCACTATTCCAGCTGTGTTTTACACAGAACATTTCCATTTAAATAATCCAAAGGCAAAACTGCCTCTGACACCATACAAGTAACTTTTCAGTTTGATCTGTAATGATCTGTCTATTTGGTTAGTCCCCTCATTAGTTTTCCATGTGGTGTGTAATACTTCCACTTCCCTGCTTCATTTCATTCTTTCACCATGAAATATTGTTTCCAGTTTACTGAGATATTTTTCAGTCCTAATCCTATATAGAATGTTTATTCCCAGTATGACTTCCAAGTTTCATAATCTCTTTACCTTCTACTCCATTAGCATGATTGATACAAATGAAATCACAACTTGTTTATGATCTGAACTAAAAAATTTCTTGCTTGCTTTCGGCCTGAAAAAGGCCCCTGTATCCTGTTCAAATGGATATGCAAGGATATAAGTTGAATAATATGTGATATCCAATATTTATCAATGAATATTTACTTAAGTAATAGCTAGGCAACCAGCAATTGGTCTACTAACTGAGTCAAGGTAACACTGGCAAAAATGCATTGATATCAAACTGACTAGAAATTAAATGGAAGTGCAGAATTAAAACGAGATTGCCAAATCTGCTTTTTGCCTTTCCAGTTTTAAATAAAGGGGATCTCATCTATTTCAATATTCCTGTTTGGCTTAGTTGGGGATTTTTAATTAGATCTTTATGAGAATGAACTCTCACAAAAAGGTATACCAAATTAAGTCTCAGAGCACCAAACTAGAGTCAAAGTGTCTTTTAAACTGCATCAACATACCCTGTTATATCACAACATTTAGTTTCAATAACTGCTAGAGTTTTAATGTATATCTCCTCTGATACAGAAGATGATGAAACTATTAGCATTCACAACTATAAAATACTAGACATTTAATTAAATAGAAAAGACCTTTGTGAGGAAAACTTTATGAGCTACAGTCTCAGAAGTACTGTCACTGAAATTGGGGGCAGTGGGAATACAGGTAGCAGAATAAAAACTCAGGTAAAGCAAACACGTCTCTATTTAGTCAGAGAAAGCAAGTTCTCTCCAAAAGGAGATTCTAATGCCTTCCCAAGGGGCTTTTCATTAAGTCAATGAAGTCTAAGGAGACTTTTCAGCTTATTTAACTGGGTAAGATAAATAACGCTAGTATACTCCTCTACATTACATCCAGCTATGCTTCTTGCAAATTTAAGAATCCTGTCATAGATGTTAAAAAAAACTCCAAAACCAATTTACATCTAAGCAGCAGCTTTTATAATCCAACTAAACTGTTTAGTACAGAGTAGAATAGTAATCACCTACATGTAATGAAATATTACTGTATGAACAAATGTTAAGATTTTGCCTCTTCCTAAATAGGGTACCTATTCCAGCGTATGGAAAAAAACCCCAACAAACCGGCATAAGAATTAGTAGGAATCTATTCTCAGCTTGAAATTACAAGCACACAATATAAATTTGTGTTGCTTTCATAAGGTGTAAAAACAATTGTGGAAACAGAATCTCTTATCCACAGATAAGAGATTTTCTTATAAAATCTCATTATAAAATCAAACCAGTGACATCAAGAAATAAAAAGAGACAGTATAAATAACTAAGTTCAAACAAATTCAGTAGAGTTCCAAGTAACACAAAATATTATTATGTTGTAACAGCTTTTGAAGACATAGTTAAATGTGTATCTTAGAAATAGAACTACGTTAAAATTACACATTCTTTCTAAAAGCAGTAAAGGCTCACCTTCCTGATTAATATACAAGTAAGAACAGTGATACTGCACTTCTTAAAAAAAAATTAAGAAAAAAAAATCCGTTATCTTAGCTTGATGTTTCAGAATTGTGAATCATTGCAGGAACGCCCTTCCTGATGACAAACCCAAAGTCAAACTTTAGATTTTTTAATAACAGCGAGAGAACGGACACACACACATTCCTATCAATCTGCTTTTACAGCTCTACAGATACATCTTTATAAATCCATTGCTCAGGCAAAAGGCAGAGAATCAGGCAGACAATAGGCACATACTCCATCCCTCTACTCTCACAGGAAACAGGACCTTTTTGTGGCTTTCTCAGGAAAAAACCACGGAACACCCTCAAGGAAACAGTATTCACGATAAACACAGACAACAGCACAGCAAGAACTATAAATTTTGAGAACACAAAAACCAACATCAACCTAAGACAAGACTTTTAAAATGTTATGTACCTACTACATATGGCAGATACATATACTTCCTATGATTTGGATGGATTGTAGTGGCACACATATCCTAATCTGGAGCACATAGATGCTCTCTGATTAGGGATAAAAGGATTAAGTCCAAAGGCACTATTTTAAATTTTTCTTTTACCACAAAGTTGTGAGGTGTTCTGAAGTCCAAGATGGGCTTGAAGCCCCCTGACTTTTTCAGGATCAGGAAGTACCTTCACTAAAATCCTTTCCTTGTTCCTCTTGTAGTGCAGGCTTTATAAATCTGCATTTAGAAGGGAAAAAAAATCTGGTTCAGAAGCGCAGAAAGACTTTAAATATGCCATATCACTTCAGTCTGTGCCTTGAGAGCCTTGGACTAACTACAGTATTGCCTCAAAGCAACTCCAGTAAAAAGGCTGAAGGGGCCAGTGCCTGAAAAAAAAGAAATAATACACAAATATACTAATATACTGAAAATACGTATCTTCTACTTCCAAAACTGCTTCAGTAAGTACATGCATACAATGCAGATCTTTAGTGGTATCAGGTTATTTACTAGCAAATTCCTTCACAATGATCACTTTTTGGTTTTTGAAAAACAAACCTAAGGTTTTTTCCCAGTCCTCAAAGTATGTTTAGTTATTCTACTCTTTCAGTATTTCATATGACATTTCTATTACAGTGTTTGCAGAAGAAACCATAAATTTCTTGTAACACCTCCTTGTGGGACTTTTCGATTTCATTTTATAATTCTTTACAGCAACTGAAGCATCAAATACATTCACAATCTGATTGCACTGGGATTGCCAACTCCAACAAAAACTCTTGATATTCTGTGCATTGAACTGAAAATTCTAAAATTTGTGTGTTTTAAGAAACTTTAAAGATTCTACAAACTCTACAAATTGTATTCACTTATTTACTGGTTTAATTTTGCAACTGCAAATTTCAAAGACAGTCAGTAAAAAAATATTTAGAACAGTCCATCATTGGTTTATCAACAATAAGACAGACCAAAAGCTGAAAGAGGCTTGATTTATAAGAATTTTTATCCACTGAAAAAGTAGTGACTAGAAGTTTGAAATTTAACAACTTTTAGAACAACTGGAATTCAGAAGCATGACAGTGAAAACTAAGTTTTGAAAAAAATAAAGAATTCCACACATATCTTTGGAGTGTAATTAATTCCAGATCAAAGCTTGTTCAGTCTTAATAATGCAAATTTATAAGAACTCAACAAAATGAAACATACCTATGCTTTGCATCAAAACAGACATGCAACCCTTATTTATTCTTTTGTTTTCAGAGTTCCCAGGTAAACTTTTAGTGAAATGCCATCTGCCAGTGCAGGGAGTCAGTTCTGAGATAAGCTTGCATGTAGGGTAATCATCCAGTAAAAATGAAAATCTTGGAAAAACCTTACAGAAAATGGGAATTAAGAGATCAAGTTGCTGTGAACTCTTCCATACCCCTCCCTTCCTCTCCCATTAGATGCTGTCAATGCAGAATTTGCCAGTTTTGATCATAAAGGTAGTTGCACATCTAATTTCTGCCTATAAAGCAGAATGAATGCATCCTGCTTTTGGTTTTGCTCATTTTGAAGTCACCACTTTTGCCAGATGCCTGAGTTACCCTCTAATCTGTCAAGCATTTCATTGCCTTACAACAACTCTTACATCATGAAAATCATGAGGAAGAATGCATTTTAAATACCTGTTCAATTTTGCCAAAAATGACCTTGAGTTTACTACAAGAATGTTCTACAGTAGTTGCAGGTGACCTGAAATCTAGTAAACTGGGAAAGCAGCTGAACACTGAGATTAACACTTTAAAGTAATTTAAAAAAAAAAAAAGTAGGCCGTATTCTGCCTACGCAGCCAACATATTGAAACTAAAATTGCGGCTCTTCACATATAATTTTGAAGTGGTTTCTAATTTTTTAAATACTTGCACTACTGTGCTGAAAATACAAGAACTTAATTAAAAGTGTAATTTCTTAACAGAAGAAACCAGAAGAACCTTCTGGCCTGATTGAATGACTATTCATTCTGTCCAGCTTTCAAAGTTACTAACATGAAAATTTCACTTTAACAAAAACATAACAAGGCTGACATATCGCTTATTTCATCCAAGAAAAAGCTAACACTGTTGGGTTTGGGTCTTTTTCTCCTGGGAAACAAGCATGTTTATCAACAAAGTATGAACTGCCACAAGTATTTTTGGCTTCGTTTTAAATGTTACTGTATTCGTTCTTGTTTTCTTTAAAGATTTTCCCCCTCTTTGACAATTGAAAATACCCTTGTTTCAACTGTATTTTTAAAAAAGTGCTTCAATGTGTAACTAGAAATACATATGGCTCAGAAGCCATGCAAGCAAAAAGGTAATTAAACTATCTATCACTAAAATGTCAAATGCTATCAGAGCATCCTCTCTCTGTGACTACATCGGACAACTGTTTAGATTGATTGTACTAACATGGCCAACACAGGTTAAAAAAAACCAAACCAAAACCCACCACCAAACTTAAAAGTTGCCAAATCTGAATATTAAAAGATTGTCCCAACCCACTCACCTTCTAAACTCAGAATGATACAGCTCTTTTGGTGTGAAGCTGTAATTAATTGCTTCATATGTCAGCTTTCCCTTTTGACATATCATGCCAACAAAGTTTTCTTCTGAGGCAAGTCATCCTTGCCGTCATCTTCCAACCAAATACCGTAACACACACGCTGCTCTGCTAAGGATTTCTGACCTCTGTACCTTATTCCTTACCACACATTAAACTTAACAACATAGCTTTAATTTCTATATTATAACACTCTGTTGAGAAAGCAGTGGGTACACCTGCCAAGTGTATTTTTGAAAAGGTAACCAATTTGCAAAATCTTAAAGGTAAATCAGAATTTTCTCTCTCAATAAAAGACCACAAATTTTGGACCTAACGATGAATGCAACTTATACCAAAACTTTAATTGTAACCTTATGCCAAAATCTGCTTTTATGTAATAAGGATAGAAGATAATTCAAAATAGACTGGTCTATTTGGAAAAAATGAAACTTAAAAGAAAGTCACTAAACTCTTTGGTGCTTTGACAGATCTCTGAAAAAATCATTGGTTACAGTGTATCCTACTTAGAACTAATGCCTTAGGCAACCTGAGTATTTCAACTAGTGGAAAATACCTCTGCTAAGCTATTAAATTGGCCTGATAAGGAGGATATCATATCATTCCTCTATGATTAGCTGACAAAAGTAATTTGTGGGCAGATTGTAAGTATTGTTCATTTAGCACTAAAAATAATGGTAAATCAATGATTTTTAAAACCTTTCAATATCACAATTATCTTCAGTTCAGACGGGATGCCTTACACCATGCTTGTACAGTACAGTGGAGCTCAGTACTGAAGATCCACAGCAAGGTACAGGTAACTTGAAGGTTCAGAAGTGAAGAGGAATAATAAAAAAAAGGAAGCAAAAAAACCCCCCTATTGATTCTTTAAGGTTTCGTTCAGAATCAACGTGCTGTGCCAAACAATACTACTACAAAATCAAAGTAGGTACAGACAGCCAATTCAATTATTTGTTTAGGTACCACACTCCACTGCAATGCTGTCCCCAGGGAATGCTGAGGAAAGAAACAGCCAGGAGATCTTGCCACTCCCACTGCTGACATACCCTCAGGCTGACAGTTTAAATCAGACAGCAAGAGGTTTGAACCCATCCCTTCTCCCCCAACCCACAAGTCCAGTGAGTGTGAGTCTTTTGCCATTTGACCTCAGGCAGACTGTTCTCAACCAGCAATGATTACAACAAAGGGCAGGGCTCCCACAGAAGCATGATGCAGTACCTAATTTATCAGCTTTGTCTCCAAGACACACTGTAATAACTGCTAATTTCAGAACAAGACAAACGTAGTTGGCTGTTACCTTATGAAAGCTTTGTTTTTTTCATCTGGAATTAAGAAATTTTAAAAAAGCATGCAGCTTCATTTATCAATTCAAAAGGGTTTACTGTCATTAACTTCAGTACCCAAAAGCCTGATCATAAGACCATGTACTTGTCCTGAGTTGGCAGACTCACAGTAAGATTTAAAATACTCTACACACCTATTTCAAGGAAATTCATTTTGTATAAAAAGCTATAGAATCCTATAAATGCAGCAATAGATCAACACATAAGAGAGATACATAGGTGGAGGGGGAATGATAAATACATAGAAAATGGTACAGGCTTAGAAGGCACTTGCAAGGTACTTCTCAACTACACAACAATCTGGAGCTATACTTCATACTAGAACAACAACCAGAAAGGTATTTTTTTCTCTTTTTTTTTTTTTCCCATGTAATCATGTTGTACTAGCTCTGCTGTACGGTCTTGTCCAATCAGTTTCCAGTACTGGCTAGAACTCTGACAAACAGTGAAAAGAACACAACTAAAAAACATCAGAAAGGAAGGCTGGATGAAAGAGGAAAAAGCCTACTATCAACTCCTTTCGTGTTGAAAAGTAGATTTGAAATTGACAGTACCAACTCAGTAAAACAGGAAGACTACTAAATCAGATTAAAACTCCATTATTTTATAAGTTTCCCATAAGTAGTTTTCTTCTAAATTTATAGGTGCTATGAACCAAATTTTCGTAAGAATAATTAATTTACAATACAGCTGTTTCTAAATATCTTGACATGGAAATGTGAAACTTCAAAAGGTGAAATGTTCAGCCACTTTAAGAAAAGCAGCACCTTGCAAACTGTATTGGTTTCATTTTAATCCCATATAAAGATTGAACATTAAAGACATCAACAATAAAGACTACTATGAATAGACAATAACCAAATATTAAAGTTTTGATGAGAATCACGATTTGCAATCTGCTGGTTCAAAAACTGAAATAAAAAATCAGTTTGTCTTAGAAGGTTCAAACCCTGAAGTTTAAGCACCATAATCCTTAACAATAAAATTATCAAACTGAGTTTAAGATTATACTGAAATTTGCTTTTTATGTATTTACTGGTTACCCACAAAACTGAGAAGCAGAGTCATAATATTTGCATTCTAGATTTAAGCAGAAATTACTGTCTCAGTTTACATACCACTTTTCACAATGCTAATAATGTCAGTGGAGATTCAGACTACAACCAGAGATAGAGTTAGAAGCCTAGAAAGGCTAAGCTCATTTTTGTAAGAGAAAATATTTGAAGATACAGATATTCAAACGAACATTTCAACACCAAAGGAAACATTAAGTAGTGTGCACCTAGGCATTGTTTTGGAAGCATTTCCAAACCAGAAGACATTATAAAAAAACAAGTTTTCAGGTACCAATACCAATATTCCCTTGTAATCCTTGTTCTCCCCTTCTCCCTTACTTTTTCCCCATCTCTTTTTTCCACCTCCCATAATTCTGATTACATAGTCTTTGGAACATTAACCTCATCTTATATGACTGTATCATATCTTCAGAGTTAAAATTAGCAATTATCTACTAAGATTACCTTATTAATAGGGTAAGACAAGTTTGGAGAACAGCTGCAAAAGGCTGCTAGGATAGTATTAAATTACAATAAAAAAGCTTGACGTGTATCTACTTAATGTACAACAAAGAGGGAAGAAAAAAAAAAAGCCAATGCCTGAAATGCATAAACACCAAAAAAGAAAAACTTACTTAGACTTAGCATACTATACTGAGAGATACAGTAGAACAGTGGATGCAAACAAAAAGCATACCAGGGGATGGAAGGGGCATTGGGGAAATTTCAACAGCTGACCTAAGCAAGGAAAGTAAAAAGCATAAAAGCTATCCTGCAATGACAAAGGAAGTATACAATATAACTTGCCTCCAGCGATGTGTTTATATACAATATATACAATGCTCTAATGCTCTCCAAGTGAAGATATCTGAGGGGATATTTTGAAAAGTTAAAATATTTTAGTTAAATAAATAGCTAGGCACCTGAGGTTTTGACCATGTTCAACAAGTTTAAGATAACCTATTAGTATTTTTCTAGCACTCTAAGAAGAGAATACCTATTAAAAAGATAGCATGGATGTCTGCATGATTGCTCCAGAGACAAGCTTATATTAAAACTACATATACACAAACATTATATACATTTAGAGGACTGAAGACAGCTTCCCCAAAAGCTCACAAGGACCAAACTTCCTTCCTTTTTTCAATGAACCCGATTAGAATTTAACAGTAGCAGTTAAGTCTGATGAATAGTCTGACATTTTCATGAATTAGGCAAGTACACTTTATTAGCTTGCCACTTGCTGGGACTAGAGAAATTAAATACATCAGCAAAAATAGCATTCACTACTTTTTAAATGAATCTTAAATCGTCCATGAGCAATATCTTGTATGACTTGATTTACACACACAGCAGCTCTCATATCCATACATCCTACTTTATTTAGATTAGTTGATTTTAATGAAAAGGTATTTCAGGTTAGATACTGAATGTTCTTTGGAATATCTACATGTCAGTTTCAACTCTACAAGTACATATAAATAAAGAAGTAAGCCCTCTTAATACAATGGAAAGTTGGAGAGAAAAATATCCTATTTTATGTTCCACTTGAATTTACATTTATATATTGGCATTTTTAGGCCTTATATAAATTTTTTCTTTATATAAGTTTTCTTTTAACAGTGTTAACTGTATTTATATTTAATTAGAATTTGCCACTGCTGATCTCAAGCATAATTTATTAAGGATTACATTGCTGTAAAAGTACATAGTAAACACACTACTAAACTTGCTTCAGCTGAACTACTCTTGTGTGAGAAACTTCTAGAAATCACCATGTCCTCTTTCAACTAGAAACAGAAATCACGGAATCACGGAACGGTTTGGGTTGTCAGAGACCTCGAAGATCATCTAGTTTCAACTCCCCTTCTATGGGCAGGGACACCACTAGACCAAGTTGCTCAAAGGCCCATCCAGCCTGGCCTTGAACGCTGCCAGGGAGGGGGCAGTCACAGCTTCTCTGGGCAGCCTGTGCCAGGGACTGACCAGCCTCTGAGTAAAGAACTTTCTCCTAATGTCTAACCTAATTCTGCCCTCTTTTAGCTTAAACCCATTACCCCTTGTCCTGTCACTACACTCCCTGACAAACAGTCCCTTTCAATCTTTCCTGTAGATCCCCTTCAGATACTGGAAGGCCACTGTAAGGTCTACCTTGAGCCTTCTCTTCTCCAACCTGAACAGGTCCAACTCTCTCTGCCTGTCCTCACAGGAGAGGTGTTCCAGCCTGCTGATCATCTTTGTGGCCCTCCTCTGGACTTGCTCCAATGGCTCAAATAGTAATACATAATACTATTAGCATAATACGCCAGACTACATTTTACTACATTTTCACCTTTATTTGATTTTTTTTTTAAAATTACCTTTATTTTCAGTCAAAGTTAAAAAATGCGAAATGTCATATAAACATACTAGGTAGGTAACACACTGGTAAAAGAATTTCAGACACTAATATGTAAATTATTTACCTTGGTTGCGAAGTCAGCTTTATAACTGTCTTGCGTGGCAAAGAATCTTGGGAAGACTGAACATCATCCTACAAGAGAACATTTTTGAATTTGCTTTTGAATACACATAAACATATGCTACATGAGCTTTAGATTGTACATAAATTTTTCAAAAGACAAAATCTGAGGTGTGTGTATAATTTTTATGTAACAAACTGCCTGAAGAATTTTCTCACAATACTGGTGAATTCTTCTTTTTCACTAGTTTCTCTCATTTCATCATGAAAAGGTACCAACAAGCCATTGCTGCCATTATTGAGTCAGTCTTTAAATAAGAGAACAGCCAAGCCATTGATCTACTGATACAGTGGTTCACATAATGGTGACAACTAGACATTGCAACTGAAGTGGAAAGCTTCCAGTACCCCAGAGTATTTCAAAACATCCTCAACCCCCCTTTTTTCAAATCCAACTGTTGTCCCTTATATCTAAGTTTTCTTTCTGCACTCAAAATTAGACTAACATACAGGGAGGGTGCAATGCTTGCGTAGCCTTTCTTTCATAGGTGGGATCTCACCCTATTGAGTGGACTATTTAGGGATCTCTAAGTTTCTTCTATTTTTCAATGTACTATCTTCCAAACAATGTAGTTGTTGTCTGTTTACTAATGTAGAGTCTGTAAAGTTTACACAGGATGTACAAAGTACTCAATTGCCAGCCGAATAAACCACAACATTTTCGTGTGCAACTAATAATTGCAAGCAGTGTCACTCTGGAATCCTTCCATCATGCCTCTTTTCCAACTTCCTTTTTTCTGGCTTCAAGAGCAATCTTCCCCTGGTTGTACCCACTATATACTGGAACTCTGCTATAGTCTCTTGCTCTGTTCCTTTGATCGTGTGGGGTTTTTTCCTTCTTCACCCCTCAAAGACAACAGCCATTCTTCATTTCTCTTTCTCAGCTCTCCTGGTATTCATTCTGAATGCCTATCTCTGAGATGGGATTCCATCAGCCACCAAAATACTATGACGGTATAAACAAGTGCCTTTGAACTTCCTACTTGCTAAGGTTTGCAAAATTTTTTTGTAAATATGCTCAATTTCTCCCCTTAACTTTCTACAAATTCTACATTAAAAGCCTTTTGCTGTTTATCATATGCTGCATTACTGTATGTCATACAGATAAATTGCAATCACCTTTTTCCCCCTGCTTTATATTGATATAACAAATTAACTTAAATAAGATTTTTGCTTTTCATTTCTGCTTTCACAGTGTAAACAGTGGTTTTGCCTTAGTGTCCTCTTAGGTGATACATAGTTTAAACAGCAATTAGTACTTCTATAATCCAGTGATACTAATCCAGACTCATAAAGAACAGGAACAATGAAAGGTTAGTAAAATGTAGCACCACAACATCGTACAATGTAATTCGAAGCAGAAGTGAAAACTTCACTCCATTAATGACTTGAAAATTTCTTACTTTAATCAAGGTGCATATTCATTCTGTTAGCCCTACCAAGCAGGAGAAAATTACACATTTGTGGCACACACACAGAAGCACACACATGCAGCACAAACATATTTATATTAGTTTTGTGATTTCTTTTTAATTTTTAAAATACAGGACTGGAAGAGTAATTCAAAGTATGACACGTCTCACACATCTAAGCCAGAAGAATATAAGTCACACTACTTATGTTAGAAGTCTGAGGTAATCATATAACAAAGACTATCTTAATCCTACTATGTTTAATGCACAAAGAAATTAAAGCATCTCGTTTCCTCTGTACTCCAGGTGTATGAACTTAATTAGACTTCCCAAGTCTACCTAGATATTGAAAGAACACAGTATTAGCAAATGTGTTTCTTCAAGGCACTCTTCACTGTTAAATGGGTTTCAAAATAACATTTGGGGATCTGTTGCTGACTTTACCATCAGTAGATTCCTGTTTCAAGTAACTTCAGCTATGGGAAAAAACCCTCAAGCTCTTGTCTAGACCTGGCCTTGCAAATTCATTTTAGGCTTATGTTTAGGACAGAAATTTTCCTGATCCTACATTTACTAAGTAAGAAGCAAAGTCAAATTACAGAACTGCATACCATTATATATTCACTGATATCAACGATTTTAAAATTTTGTTTTTAAGAAAATTTGTATTCCTCCTTTTACTATGTAATTCATGAAGTCAAACAAAATAAACCCATTTACTTTAGATGTGTGAAGTTTTTTTTAGGATTCAGTGCTGAAGTTTTCACTTTTTACCTTCCAAGATCTTCAATTAATATGAGAAGTTATAAATACCCGATTTTTGAATATGTACTAGCAGCAAATTTCACTGTGTATCCAGACCACTCAAACTGTATTGAAAAGACATAGTTCACATTTCATTTTTTGAGAGAACAAGGATAGCTCACCATCTTCAGCAATGGCGTTGATGTGTCATAATTATAAGCACCTTTATCCTTTAGGATAAGAATATGAGCAGAGTCAGTTATCACCTTCTTCAAGTTCATTATTGAATGAAAAAGTCTGTCAAAAATTTAAAGCCTCAGTTAGTTTTCAGTTGGTTTTATTCAATGTGGTAACATCAAAATTTTAAAATGTTAAAAAACTCAAAAGTATGAGTAAATGAAAAATAAATATTATTCTTCATGTCAATAAAACATGAAATTAAGACCGCTAGTTGCAATGGGTGATCAGACTACAAAATGCAGAAATATTCTCAATTCCATTGTGTTCCTACCTTGCATACTGAAAAAGAGGTACACATCTCCACCCCACTGCTATAAAACATTTACCCTCAAAACATTAATCTTATGAAAGCTTGTGGTTTATATATTTGATTTCCAGTATCTCTAGTAGAGACAAGCCTGAAACAGTGGTCACAAAGATTAGATGGCCTCTAAGGACAATTAGAAAAATAATCAAAAACATAAAAACTTCCATTACCACCATTACTTCTACTGACACAAGTTTTACAAATTCTTGAATACATCTTTATTTGTAATGCAAAGAAAGCCTTTATGCTACTCTTTCATAGCCAAGCACACTGCACATGTTTATACCTTGATTATACCTATGCTTTAACAGATGAAAAATCAACATAGTCATGGAATTTAAAAATACTTGTCACAAATGAAGTGGTTTATATCAAGTTACAGTATCTTAGAGGTATTTGAAACAACTTACTTATTGGACATGCTTTACCATCAACCCTCTGCCATCATCTACCTCAATCAAATTTACTAGTGCTTAGCATTTCAACATGCAACAAACAATTAAAGTAGGTTGCAGAGGGTGTGGGATTTTCACAAGGAATATATGCTGAAATTAGCATGTGTCTTGATCTCTGCTTAGCACAAGCAAATGTAAAATGTTCCCCTACACAATAGTTACTGCAGAAAACAATAACCCTGTTCTTAGAGAACTCTGTACTGTGTCTACCCAGCTTATTTTGAAACATCAGAAATTTTGTCTGGACATCAAATACTTACTTCAGAGGATTAAAAAATATTTTATAGATAAAGAGCATGGATAATCAACTCCAATTCTCTCGTAAAACAGCACTACACTTTCAGCACTGAGTATGTTGCTAGCTATAGTAAATCCGCATCTTTGAAATAAGAAAACACAGAGAAATTAAGATTTAAGTGTATATATTTAAACAGATTACCTAGTGCCATAATCCACAACTACCCAATCTTTAGCTGTTCCTGTAATAGCATCATGATGCTGAAAGAGTCCAAGGTTCTTCCGAGCTTCTGTCAGCAATTTATAGTTATCCACTGAAGGAAATACACTCATCTTCTCAGATTTACTGGACTGTACCAAAGCCAAGGAGTAGAGCATCTCGGCTGCCCTGGAATTGCAGAGAAGAATCAAATATTTATATATACTTAAAAATCAAAAAGCAACACTTTACCTGAAGAATAAACCGATGTTTTTACATCTTTCCTCACACTTAGTTGTGTGAGTTCTTTAAACCATAATCTTGTACTTTTTAGCCTATTTCTAGCTTCAAACAGTTAAAAATCACTACTGCAGTATCATCAAATAGTTTGACACCTTGCAATCTTCCTGCAAGGCTTCAGAGATGGAAAATAGAGCTTTCAAATAAAAATATGACAGCATAAAGTAATACACCATTTTCACAATTGTATTGAGGTACACAGATCTGATCTAAAAATGACACACTGCCTTACGGGAGGCATACAAGTCCCATTTCAAAAAGCAACTTATTAAACAAATAGAATTATCTGAATGAAATATATAGATCTGCATGCTCTGTATTATATAATGTCTATTCTGCATTTATACTTTAAGGAAACTAAATTCTCCATAAGACAGGCAGGTCATGCACCTGCTCACTGTACATTCAACTGAACAGTGGAACACCTGAATCAAAGCCCCTTAGACGGAGAAGAGTGCAGAGCTCTTCTGCTCCTACCTCTTGTGCAGACGTCTAGCACTAAAATATTGCCATTAGGTTCTCACTTGCCTAATGAGAATCTAAATGTACTTTACAAAAAATACCATATAATTGCAAGGCATACAAAGATTACTGTAGAAATTATGGGAAACCATCTGTTAACATTTTTCCAAGCTCCTCTTCCTAAAATGTTACAGTTTTGTTTTTGTAAGTCTGAAAAATGTCGGATTCCTTTTTAATCTTTATTGAGCTTAATAAAGGTTTCTCAGGTGCTTGAAGAAACCAAGATACAGGTTAATGTTATAAAAAGTAAAGAAAGCAAAATAACATTATGTTCTTGAATCAAATGTAAAACTAACTTCTAAAAATATAAATAGATGGATAAATAAAGGAAAATACGTTAACTTTACATTTACCAAAGCTGTTAAGTGAGCACATATGTTTGTAATTCAAACTAGGTAAAACAACAATTTTTAAAGTAATTTTCAACTTGGGTTTTCAGACTGCATTGATATTAACTGGTAACATGAAAAATACTTTCAGATGCAGTCTGGTCTCTGGCACTAAGCATCACATATCTGAAAACCATGTAAAAACTGCAAGGAACATGTGCCCAGCTAAACTGAAACGTATACACTGTACGTGTAACAGCTCAATACATTTTCTTATTGTCAATATTTGAGGAACAGCATGTGAAATTTTGCTCTTATAGTAAGATAACTGCACAGAAGCTACAAACAAAATGAAGTTGTTAAAAGTGGTAGTATTTTGGGTTTTTATTTTTGAGTTTTTTAAATTAGAAGTGCACTTAAGCTTAATGGCTGTGATTTTAATGTTGTACAGTGCAATTCCTGCAACTAGCATTCCTCCTATTTTGTTCTATTACAGCTTAACTTGAAAGGAAAACAAGTCTACTGTAGCTAAAAAGGCATGAGATGCACACTGATCTAGTGGATTACCATTCTGATAGCATTTTACCTCTGCAAAAATTTGATGTAGCAACTAAACACTGAACCAACTATGAAGTAGAGAACACAAAAAATTTAGTCCTCAAAATCCATGTTAGATTTTTCTCCCCAACATCCATCTCATCTTTTTTACTAGTCCATTATTTATAAAAAAGGTAACAACCTTAAAACAAAAAGAAATAACATTAAGATTAAGCTGCATGGTAAATACATTTTTAGTGATATTGCTTTCAGAACTTCACTTTAAATCCATTTTGTTTATAAGGAGCACTTGGAACTCTCTTGCTTTTCATGTAAATAACTGATTCTGGTTTACAGATACACTCAGTATATGAGTCTCTTAGATGCAGAATTTTCCTTTCAAGACAATATTCTAAACATTAGAATGGTTCAATGGTCAAAGATGAAAGACACTCAGAAGTGAAACCATAATAAACATTATATTAGAGAACAGTTCAATTTACAAGTAAATGTTTAGCTCTAATATCTTGCCAGACATAAACGCAGTATAAAGTTTGGTCTTCTCATCTCTCTTTCAAACTACTGTAGATTACCTAAAGCAGTTACCACAGATTATTTACTTTGCTCTAAATTGTCACTCTGTCTCTACCTGTTGGGACACTGCAAATAGACCAAAATTTGTTTCACTGATTTCTGAAAGCCTACACTCACTCAGTTACATTTAGGTCCACTTTATATGTAACTTATATAGATAATTTTTCCAAGAGTTTCTGAACTGTGACACTGTGCTCTTTTCTATCCTTCTGTACAGTTAGAAGTATCACTGCAGTTCTTGTCCTTTCTCTGAATTATTTCAACAATCTTTTTTTGCAGATTTACCATAATTTTTCCCTGATTACATCTACAAAGAATGAAGTCACAGAATCAATTCCTAACTTGCCCCCAGCTATGCTGCTGTTCTTTGCATCTTTCCATTATAACATGAAATAAACTTCTGGTCGCTTTTTTCCTCACCCTTCAAACTACTTGAATCCATCCATCTCTCACTTAAGATTAAAAAATCAACTATGCTTCAAATCAGTAACGACATCGATCTCCATTTCAAAATTCTTAAACTTTGTTGCACTTTCTTTAATGCACAAATCCCAAACTTAATTTATAAACAGAGAAATCCCAAACAACCAACAGCCATCATAGAAAGTGCTGTGGTTAAACACTGTTCTCTGGCTATTAAGTAGCAGTGAAGTACACGTATGCAGACTAGATAGGTACCTCTGCTATCTTAAGAAAATGGTAAATAGCACAAGGGTGCTATTAATTAAAAGTGATCATAATGTATTTCCTCCAACTTTAAAGAAAACCCTACGTATGAGACAAAACCTCCTATTCTACTATCCTCACAGCTAACATGCCATCCTTTAAGATTCGCCAGGTCTCCAAAAGTGAAACTGCCACAAAAAAATGGTATTAAATTGACAAGAATACATCTGTACATTTTGTTCCTACACGTTACTCACAGAGGTTTAATGAAGTATGCAAACCTCCCAGGTACATTTTTAGAAACATGCTGTGTTTTAATTCGTGATTGAAGGATTGGTTTTCTTCCACAGTATGAAATTCCTTACCTGTAAGTCTAGCACTTTCTTCAGAAGTTAAAGGTAACTGAAATTCTTACATGAAGGAATCTTTTAACAAAGTTGTAAATACTACAAATAAACTTGAGAGCAATTCATATGAAGTTTACGGCAATATAAAAAGCCCAGAAAAATTAAAATAAACAAAAATTTTGAGAAAATAGGTTTTGATAAAGATAAAATATATTAAACCCCTGGTGCATTTTAACAAACAGAAAGGAATTCAGGTAAAAGTATGAAAAACATTTAGCAGGGAATTAAATTTATAATCTCTCCTGGTTTTTATACACCTTCTCTTATCCAATAGCAGTATTAAACAAGGCTGTTTTCACTAAAAATCAAAGATTCTTATGATAAGCTAATGAAAACAGAGCTAATTACTATTAACAATGTTGATGCAGTAAGGAAAACAAAAATCCTTCTAAGAAAATCATATTCCTATTGATGCTGATAGTAAATTATTTCTCTAGTTGTCAAACTTCCTACTTACTGTTAGCCTTACAAATGGCTTTGCAGGTGTCAAGCACAACACCTGTAACATTCCAAAGTTCTGATTCAAACACTACAGCTGTCACTCATCTGATAACTTCTCCTCACTATTTTTACATTATTCTGCAAAGGGAGCTTAGCCTTCCCTTCTATCATTCCTCTCATCTTTGGTCTTATTTCTCTTCTCCTTCCTGACAGTTTTTGGCTTCTTTCCTCCCTGTTTTCCCATTCATGAAACATTCCTCCTTCCTGGTCAGTGCAATGCCTTCAAAGTCACACTGCAATGTCTCTTCTATAACAGCTTTCTATCCTCAGGTCCTTGATCTCATTTCTTCTTACACGTCTCTCAGTCTTTCTACTGTTTTAACAACTTCTTCACTAATTTTCTTTATTTCTTCAGGTGTCTCACTCTATATTCTTCTAATGCAGCAAGAAGGCAAGAAAAAGGCACTGTAGTTACAAGAAAAACATACAACAGAGCATGAAGTAGCTGTATTCCAAGTTTGGGAAACCTTTGTTTTACCAGAGTAAAGACATGATTCATGAAAGAAGGAAAATAAATTCTGCTAGATGCAGAGGTTTCTCTTCTGAAAGGTCCTTGTATTTGCCCCCCAAACGCTCCCAAAATGCTAGTTTCCACATCCCTCTTGCTCCCTACACCACTGCAGCAACCATTAGAACACAAAAATAAAACTCTAAGAAATCTTTAAGGACGGACTTCTCAGCACTACAGAAATTCTCTGGCACAGAAAGGTCTAGACAGCATATAGAAGTACTAAAATAGTTGTATTCTTTCTGAAGCATTAAAATACAGTTAAATCATTTTATAACGTGCCTTACCTACAGTTGCTATGGAGGAGAACCACTTCAATACACCATTACCAAAATTTAGCAACAATTTTTTCATTCAAGAAGATGCAAACACTTTTCAGAAAAGGAGTACCTTGCAATCTCACATCACTCAGCACACAACATGCCTGGCTACTTCTCCACTGCCTCTAACAACCCTGTAAAATTTGCACTTTTGTATTTCTCACTAAAAGAGTTCACGTTACAGCTGTAGTGATAGATTGATGACAGTTATCCAAATCAGGTACAGAAATAAAAAGCATACTACTTGCTATTTTTTAAAGAATCAGGACTTGTTGATCACTGACTAGTATTTTAGAACAACTTATATTTCAATGTAAAAAGTATCATTGCATTTCTGTGGATTTACTTAAAAAAAACAACCCCAGATACACCACCAATTCCTTGTAACAAGAACTTCCATTTAGGACCACTTTGGCTATCCTTACTGTAAGAACACTGTGTGTTTTGAAATCGTTTTTCCATCTGTCCAACAGCTTTGGCATACTTACAGATTCACCTCCCCTGCAAGCAAAGACATATGCTGTGAATTTACCGGGTTGGAAGGATTTACCGTAAGTAGGATTCCAGGACTCTATCCAGTCGTTTATAGAAGGGGCGTGATGTAAAGTATCCACTCCAATAATGATGATCTCTGTCTGCATAGGTGAAGAAGTCTCCACTTAAAACGGGAAAAAATGAATTGCTGCTCTTTTCACCCAAATTGCTTTCTTTGCGCAGAGCTTCAAAGTAATCTGATAAAGTTCCAAACTGGGCCTGAATGAAAATAAAAATTACTTTAATATAGTTCCATTTCCTTTATTTAGACATATGAAGAGAATGAATATACATTTCAGAAATATGCTGGTCTTCCAGCAAAAATATAGCCAAAATCCTACCCTAAAGTGCTTTTAAATTTCCCTGTACACTTTTCAGAAGCTGAATAGCTCTTCCAAAACCATTTTGACTTCATTTCAACTCAGTAGAAGAGTGACATGGACCTGCTGGAAATGGGTCCAGAGAAGAGCCACAGGAATGATCAGAGAGCTGGAACACCTCTCCTATCAGGTAAGGCTGAGAGAGTTGGGCTTCTTCAGCCTAGAGAAGGCTGAATGCTGAACAAGGGAGAAAGACTGATGTCAGTGTTGCCAGCACTGAGAGATGTTGTTAAAGGCAGCATAGATGGCAAACTGGATTTTGGATGAGAGTGGAAAAATAAGTAATGGAAGTGACAGCAGCACAGAAGATCAGATTACCAAAAGCATTCTCATAATAAACTATAATGATAATTCTTTAAATTTATGTTGTCACTTCTTTTTTTTGTTTGAGGTGTTTTTAATTAGTTTTAACACACATACAAAGTAGCTACAATTTACAACACCAGAAAACAAGCTTTTTGTAGAAGTCTTTTAGAAGTGACTTGGAATATAAGATCTATTACTGCTACAACAAAGATATGCTATTTTAATATTCAAAACACACCAAACACTAGTCGCTCTTCAAAATCATTCACAAGATCCAAGTATTTGTAATTACTTTTAATGGCAGTAAAGCCAAGAAAGAGACATATTGCCACAGAAATCCCAATAGTACTGATCCTTGATTTATCAAGCACTTTTAGGTCACTCTTCCTTTTCCCTCACTATCAGAGAGAGACACCTACAAGACAGAATACAGAAGGAAAAAAAAAAAAAAAAAAAAAAAAAAAAAAAAAATCAATCAATGGACCAAGAGAAATCAGGTACAGGTGACCTCCATTCTATATGCTGGGTTACATTAGAAGAAAAACTCAGAAGAACCAGCATAGTCAGAGAACATCCATTTTAATGTCAGGTAAGTGGAAACAGTCAAATAACCTGCTAAACTCTTCTACTGGCATATGAAAAGTCTCAGCTTAAATTAATGTATAATAGATGCAAAGAAGATATCCAAATGGGAGATTAAACTGCCTGAGAGCAAAATAGTATCTTTTACAATGATCTACCACATACTTTCAGGACCACAGAATAGTTGCTGGTGTGAGAATCAAAATGGTCACGAACAGACATGTCCACCAGATAAACATCTCAAATTAGTCTGAAAGGGTAAATCTCTTGTAAGATCAGAAAGACACAAGGGACTTTCTACTCTGCAAGTCGTAATAACCTAGGCATCCCAGCAATTAAAGAAATATGAACTCTGCCTTTATGCCGTGTAGGTTCTTAGGAAGCTGAGCATGACCTCTTGCCTGTCAAATTACAGTCCGCTGGGGGAAGTGCAGCGGAGTGTGGAAGTTCTCCACCTAAGCCCTCATTTTCAAGGATAAATTACGTGAGTTTAAAAAAACCCAACAAGCCAAAACCAAACCAAACAAATAAGCAAGAAAACCCTAAACCCAAAGAGAGACTGAGACAAAGAAAAAAACACAACTACAGAATTAAAATGAAAAGGAGACATGCTCCAGTGCTAATAGGGATCCGGTTGAGCAAAGTATCATATGTATGAAATGGTTGAATCACAGGATTACAAACCTTTCTGAGTATTCAGAATCAGAAAAAGGGTTAGATACTTCTACAAGGGCTTCAAGGGTTGCAGTGATTCTCAAGACACTAATACAGATAGGCAAACCAGGGCTAATGGAGTGCTGGACAATTGGGTCAGTGGAACCTTTCAAATAAGGATCTTTCAGGTGCCTCAGGCCAGGAGTGGTCCCTGGAGAATGAACTCAGAGCTAGAGCCTTCAGTTTCTGCTCTAGAAATCATCCAGCCCAGATTAGTACGAATGGACTACAGAAAGTATGCTGCTGTCAGCATCCAAATGGTAACTACCAGCACACTATGCCCGTTTTTGGGTGGAATAAAGGTGGTGACAGCAGAAAGCTTTAGATTTAAAAGACAGACTTCAGATTTTAAAAATGTAAAGGTGTACTCTCCAGATCTATGTCCCTCCACATAGCAGGCAGCCACACACATGTCATCATGTCACCCACAGCCCATAGTAAAGAGATGCAAAATCCAGCTCTCTGAAAAGCTGTGATCCCAAGAGATCATCTTCCTTATGCAGAGCACAAGTCCAAAAGTCAGCAGGAGGAACTAATACACTACAGGCACGACTTGAATCTGCAGCTAGGGGAATGGGAGGTCTCAAAAAAAGTGAGGAAAAAACATATATACACAAACAATGCAGGCTGGATTTTAAAAGCCAAAATGTTGAAGTAGCAATAGTGTTTTCTCATGTGAACCTCAAGAGAAAACAAGGCTGTGTTTTCCTATTTCTTATTCCCATGGTGAAAGATGATGAAAAGGTGTCTGAGTACAGAAAACATCTATAGTGCAAGTCTCTAAAGTACTCAGTTTACACATTAGAATGTATGAATGTGTATATTAACACTCAAACATGATTCATGATTTAAAGTGATACCTCATCTGGTAATTGTGTTAGTATATTCACTCCTTTTGTAGCCAGGTCAATCTCTTAGGTTTTACTGTATTCAACACCATGTGTCAGCAATGGCACTTCCTAGGACTTTTTGGTTTTTTCCTTTGGGACATAAAACCAAGAAGACCTAAGGAAAGCAACAAAATTTGCTTGAACCTTTAAATGAGAAAACACAATAGTTTTAAATAACAAGGGCTGAAAGCCTTAAACAATAATGCCTGAACCCTGGGAAAACAAGAGTACTAAGAAAACAATCAAACCTAATAACTGTTCTCCAAACCAGATTATTTTGGATACTATTTATAGTTTTCAAGCAGGTATTATGAAAAGCAAGGTTTTGTTCTGGAGAGAGAAAATGTGGTAAAGGAAAAAATATAACCTGCTGTTAAATAACGTATCAAGCTCCATAGTTGTGTTCTTTTTAAGAGGAGGGTGAAAAAAACCACACAAGAAACCAGAAAAAAACCACAACTTTTTTCCATGAAGAATCTCAAAATACTGAGAGAAATGCTGTTTTCTCCACAAACCAGGGAAAGCGTTGTATTTACCTTAACATGCCACTCGGGATGAGAATTCATATAATCAAACAGCTTCTGATAATTCTGGTACTGCTGATCCCACTCTGAGCTCTCCGTGTATCGGAAATCATCCCCTAACGGGGCCAGCAGAACTTTGGTACGGAAAAGCTTTGACTTCTTCCTGTATTGATCTAAAATCATCCATGCCCTTGTGGGGCAAGGAGGGGGAAAACAATTTAGAAAACAGAAGAATAAAGGTCAGCATCTGATGAAACACTTCTTAGCTATCTATCAAGCTGTGCATTAAGGTGATCCTAAAACAAGACGTACAAAACTCTGCTATCTCATTTTGTAACAAAAAGCTAGATGCAATTTCCCCCACTGGGACTCCACATTCAACCTACTATTGTTGCTAACACTATGCTAATTAAATCCTCCAATAAGCCTATCAAGCTCCATCTCAAACACTAGGTCAGTCTGCATCAATTTGTTCCTGTGCCAAAACTAACTTTCAGTTTAAATTATGTTTACTTCCTTCATATTTAGATAACAATCCTAATCCTCTCCAGCCCTTATTTACAATAATAATCAAGCTCTTCTCATCCCCTCTGGTAATTCCCTTGGATACTTTGCTTCATATCTTCATGTCCTTGACAGAAAACCTGCCCATCAATTAATCATTGAGGAACTCCAGCCTTGGAAAAAAAAAAATTTAAAAAGTCTGGAGGAATTTCACTACTAACAATCACTGTTCCTCCTTCAGCCAGGCTCTTAGCTGCCTTATAATCAGACCTCTTAAGCTTTAAGCACATGTGCTGAAAAATTAAGCCTGACACTTTTGGCCTAAAAACCAAACCACCAAACCTCAAAAAATCCAAAACCAAAACAGAATCCCCACACATGCACACACAGAAAAAAGGCAGTCAAATTATCCTTTTGCTTCTACTAACTTCTTGATGGGTAAAAGATCAGCTGTGCCATTAAGCAGCAACATATTAATTAGAAGTTATAAGTCTGACGCCTGGGTTACGAAAAATGTCCATTTACTCCCTCTCCCCCTTGCAACCACAGTAACTATAAAGTCTTTAGACACTGATCCTGTGTAATGAAAGTTATGGAAACCACAGTTTGACATTTATTAAAACAGGAATACAAATGACAATGTTTTAAAGAGCCAACAGCAGCAAAATCCAGACTGCAGTGAGCTTTTTGTTTCTACAAGTCTTTTTAATAGATCACTATCAGGTTGGGTTAGAAGGGACCTCAAGAATCAGAATCTTTGTGGTTGGAAGGGTCCTCAAATATCATCTAATTCCAACCCTCCTGCCATGGCCAGGGACACTCTCTACAAGACCAGGTTGTTCAAAGCCCCATCCAACCTGGCTTTGAACACTTTCTTGGAAGTTTTGTTATATATATATTTATATGAGATATTAAAGTGGTCTAATATATGTGAAACACAAACCTAACAGAACAACTGGCACAATAAAAAACTTTCTAATTCTACCTTCTAAGAAGTCAGCCTAAGTCAGATTTTCCACACAGCCTACAGCTGGAAATATACTTTCTTTAGAGCCTCTTGAAAAATACAGGACTTGAGTTAACAGAATATTTGACTTTGACATCACTCCTCAAAGTCCTCCTCTAGTTTCTTTCCAAATCTAACCCGAAATTCATGAATGTTGCTATTCTCCCTTTCTTCAAAGTATTCATAACTGCAGGATTATTAAGAGTTTTTAAGGGGCCAGCAGGATCTTTCTTCCAGTTTCAATTGCAAGAAAAACCTAAGAAAAAGAAGTCAAGTATATCCAGTTAAGTTTCTCACAGGTAACTTCCTAAATCACTATTTCATATGAAAGTGAGAAAGAATCATGAGAAAGCCCCAGATAGAATTTGCTGATGAAAAATACTTCTGGAGGGAAAAAAAACCAACCCAAAACAAAACCAAACCCCAAACCAAACACATTCCATTGAGTCTCAACAACACTTCCCCTTCTTTCCCTAGCAAGGCAGTATTAGATACACTTACCCTGTCTACGTGAATGAAAACTTGAAAATGAAATCAGTCATGATAATCTTTTTGCAGTACCATAAATATGGATATAGCATATCAGCAGCGACTCCATTCTAAAGCCCTTCTTACAGAAAAACAGAACACCAGATTTTTGGTTTTATACCATCAGAAGTGCTCTGAACTGTGCACACACATTCTATAGTTCTCAATATTCAGAGCAACCCTAACTACACTCTTAGTTGGTAACACTGAAGTGTATCAACATTGTCAGTAACAGCATTAATAATACTTTACACCATTCTCTGAGAACCTTTCATATTACCACTGAATGCTTAAGAACTTTCACAAACGAAGAAAATCCCTTTGTTCTTTTTACACAAAAAATCCAAGCATTAGGCTAAAACATATCAAAACAATTAACATGGCTGGTTTTGCCCTTTCCTATGTCAGGAAGAGCAATCGCCACACAGAGTCTGTTCGAATCACAAGATTGGCAGCAGTTATTATAGCAAGCCCTTTGAGACAGGTTCTTACTACTTCAGCCACACAGCAAATGAAGCATTAGGGACTCAGTCTTTGCTCAATTATCTCAACTAGAAAAAAATAAAAATAGGTGGATTGGCAACTTTCCGTTCAGGTACTTTTGTGGAGGAGATGGTTATACAGACAGGAAGAACACTTCTAAGAGGGTGATCTCAGATTAATGTTTGTAATTTCCAACCTCAAGAATCACCAGTGTTATATCAGTAGCGTAATTCGGAATGTCAGTTTCATGTTGTGCAACGTGACCAACCATAAAGAGATAAAAGCCCTAGGATAGAATTACACTCCTGAACAGTAGGGGGTGAAACGGAAAGTCCATT
Organism: Porphyrio hochstetteri; assembly: GCA_020800305.1. NCBI lineage: Eukaryota > Metazoa > Chordata > Aves > Gruiformes > Rallidae > Porphyrio > Porphyrio hochstetteri. The sequence continues at coordinate 28,058,857 of CM036938.1, forward strand.
TTATACTTCTCTGTACCGCATAACTTGTAGTACAGATTCTTCCATATTTCCATGCATGGGAGGAAGAGACGTACACCAAAACAAGCTATGCTTCCTCTAACAAAACAACTCATTTCTATTCAATGAAAAAAAAACAACAAAAAACCCCACAACAGCTGTTTTTCTTGCTAGTGTGAAAAGCTACAACTTCAGCACTGAAACATATGGATAAAGATGCAGCTGCAAAACAGGGTAAGTGCAACAGCAATTTTTATAACCTAAGCTGTTATGAAGTGTAATTAAACAAGTACAGGCTTTCAATTCGGCTGCTGTTCATTCCTTCCTATCAAATCACAACTAAAGTGGCAAGGCCATGATAAATCCAACTGCTCCTAGTTTTACATTTTCAATTCAGTATCTCTTCAGAATAGACGTACAGCTATAATAGTATTGAAATAAAAAAAAAAGTGTCAGCTGAGTATTCAAGATAAGTGTCCTACTAATTTTGATGCAGCTTAAGTATTGATGAAAGGTCAGTAATCTATATCTTGCCTTAAATTAATCAAGTGTGTATCAAATACTTTTTTCATATCCATATAGTGTAGATCTGTATTCTTCCAGTTATTAAAAACAAAGCAACCAGAGAGGAGACACAGATTAATTAGTGTGCTACACACCTTTAACCTTGGAAAGCTTATGGTGTAAAGATAGATTTTCCAATTACGTCTGGATCTCATACATCTCCTTGTCAACAACTGTAAAACTTGTGCTGTTACAGAGGTCAGAGCAGAGAACTTTTTGGTTGCCTACTACATTTCAACTTTTTCATAATACACAAGTAGTGTTTTTCGCATTCTCTAGCAAAACACTCTTTTCTGTGGTTTAGTGGATGTCATGGCTCAGCCCTAGCTGGCAACTAAGCACCACACAGCCACTCACTCACCATCCCCCAACATGAAAGGAGAGAGAATCAGAAAACAGGAATAGGACCAAAAAAAAAAAAAAGTTATGAGCAGTACAATTTCTCACCACCTGATGTTGATGCTGCACCAAGACCCCAGCTGCCAGAAAGAAAATTAACTCTCCACGATGAAACTGGGACAGTAGATTTATTTGAAACTATACTCTCAAAATATGGTTCCTACAGTCTTTCTACTGTTGCAAATTTAAGTAATCCAGGCTCCCAACTCAAAGCTTTACTTGTACCTCAGGTACTATCTACCATACTGCTGTTTTAACTCCCTTCTAACCAAAACTGTTTTATCTACCAAAAGCTGATACAAAAGATTACATTTTAGAGACCATATTGAGATGATGATCTCTTCAACTTTATCATACATTCAATACATACCTGCCTCATTTCTTATCATCTTCGATTTCATATGACACAGTGAAAGAACCACTTCTCTTACAAGGTCTGATTTAGAATGTTAGGCAAACACTAGGTTAAATAACAGATATTATTTTCCTACAATGTTTATTTTAAGAGCAATAGAAATTTACCAAGCTATGGTAGATGTTATCTCTGAACAGCATAAATATTATTTTTTAAGTTATTCCCTTTCAGAATATGTTAAAAACTGCACCTGTGTTGAACATTTCCAGCATGAATAGCTTCTGGTGGAACTCTCCATGGACAGCTTACTCTTCCGCCAGGAAGACGTTTGAAATCAAACTGGCAGCAGATTTTTGGATCTGGACCACAAGTATGAGGAACATCATAGCTATAGAAAGGCATCATATGACAAAGGATATCTGTACTGGATCCCAAATCTGGAATTAAACATATAGAGATTACTTTTACGATAAACCCTCTCCGATTTACCAGAACTAAATTAGTTCAATGTTCTTAACCCAAGAATTGTATTAAAAACATCAGATCAAGACAGTTTCTTGCTTTAGATTGTCATCACCTGAATGACACATTTGAATTACTTGACTTCAGCAGTATCTTAATTTCTTGAACATATAATTTCAACAGATTCACAGTCCAATTCTATGTACTTGTAGATAGATTCTGTGTGCTTGTACACAGAATTACACAGAACTCTAGGTAATTCTGAGACTGTCTTTGCAATCCTAACTTTTCCATCTAGTCAGCTCATTCCCTACAGTTAAACCCACCAGGAGCAGAGATCTACACATATTTTTTTAGGTCTCAAAAGACAGCCTTTCAAAACTTAAAGATAACTTGAAGTTCTAATAAAACTTAAGAGAACCTTAAGTTTATTCATCTGACAACACCTGCAAGTGCCATTTCCAGCACTAATGACTTAATTTTATGCTAAAAAAAAAGGGATGAGCACTATAGATGGGTCACAGAACCTGGCTCTAAGCATGTCAACAATATGTATGAAAACACTCTTTAAAACCTTAACAGCATGTCTTCACAGTTCCACACAAACCTTCATTTAAAAACTCCTATTTTACTGCTACTTATTCGTACCAAGAAGGCAATATTCCATAAACATACACATTTACTTTTCAACTGCAGGAGGTCTCTTTATTTCAGGTACCACACCTAGATTACACCAGGTGAGTGTGTGGTGATCTTTGATATGTGATCTGTTTTGAAAAGCCTTCTTTCGAAGGCTAAACACTAGACCATCTCATACATGCATTTACATATGCAACTATGTAGGAAAAAATGTATGTCAGTTCTAAGTACTGTGTACACTGAGCAGCATACAGCAAAGTCCAAAGAAAAATCTCTGAAATTAATATACATGACAAATTCTCTCTCAGTGGTATGTCTTCCTCAAGTCAAGCTTACTTGTGCAGCAGATACTGCTTTCTCTGAATACCGTCCTTTCTACAATTTCCAATCAAAACCACAGGGGAACTAAAAAGTTTCAAAATCACTACCCTCTTTTAATTGAAAGTACTAAATACATATATTTGACCCTGTACTGTTAAAGGAGTGACATATTAGCTTACTTGGAAAACCAGAAAGACTAAAACCTCAACAATAAACAGTTATCGCACTGTTTATTGCAATGCTGCTCCGGTACAAAGCAAAACTAAATACTCATCTAGAAAAACATATTAATTTATAGACACATCTGCTAAGGTATAATTACCACATTACCTAAGAAAACAATCATACTTTATATTTGTAGGAAGAATGTCAAAAAAGCAATTGTATTTATTTTAATAATAAGATTCAATATGAGAATTTCATTGTAATTTAAAATGGTGAAATGTTTTTAATCTGCTTTTCTGAGTAAAGATAAGCTACAAATTTCAAGTCCATAGAAAGCTACTGTAACTAATGACACTAATTTGTCACACCAGATGAAGCAAACTGGTTGCTTGAAAAGTTATTCCCTTAGTAAGAGCATAAGGAAGACTGATATCTCCATCTTCAAATAGTCAATTTTGGCCATTTTTCTCTCAAAGAGAAATGTTCCTCCTCCTCCCCTTTATTTCCAAGTAGTGGGAGCAAGAGGAAGAAAACAAGTTGAGAAAAAGCAAAGAAACATCCCACATCATTTACCTTTATTTTATATATATACTTGTAAGGAATGTGGGAGAAGGAAAATACGAGTAAAAGCACAAATGAAAGCAAAGGAAGAGGATGATCAGAGGAACAATAGCAATAATACAGTTTTCATATTTATCTCCTTTCCTAACACAGTTACAAAATTTCCTTTCTGCTATCAAAAAAATAAAAAATCCCCACAGCCTTAACCTAGATGAAAGGAGTTTGTTTTTTTCTTAACAGAACTGTGAGCCTAATTCTCAAGTCTAGACTAACTTTCCTGAATAAGCTGTTCTATAAAAATTCCTACAGTATTGATTCAAGTTCTTGACATATTTTACGTGTGTAAATTAAGAAAGTAAATTGCCATAAAGGAAAAACACATACCCCAATTCTGTCTCCAAAAAAATTCTAGTGTCTTCTGTGTTGCAAAATGTTTTTTCACTGAGTAATGAACTCTCTGTATAAGCATATTGGAAAATCCTGTGCGTTTCAGAAGGTAGGCCATCGTTGGTGAATGCCCAAAAGGATCAACTGCCCAACCAGACTTTGGTTTTACTCCTGGTCACAACCAAAAAAGGTAAAAAGAAAGGAAAGTTAAGCATTCTAACTACATAAAAAACTTGAGATTAGTACTCTATGTTGTTACAATACTGCAACTGTATCTCAAACATCTTTACATGGAATCACCATGAAATACATCTTTTTCATTTAAAGCGGTTTAAAGATGTTACAATTAGAATGGAAAACTGAAAGAAAATGAAGGGATGGAGAGGGACTGATGCTGTAGCTTTCTGAATTTCCACTATGATTTATATAACGTTAACCTTTACTTGCTCTGGAACTAGCTTTTCTTTTTATTTCTTTGCTTGGCAATCATTAGATCATGTTGATTAATACTATCATTTTGCCAAACTTCATTCTCACCAATAAAAAATATCTAACTCATCTTTAACTGATTCTTCAACATGGTTCATCTGGCAGATTTTTAATTATCTTACCAAAAAAAATACCAAAACAGTAGGGAATGAATTACTCTTTTATTAGGCCTTCCCTCCCCACCACCTCTTAATTATGTCAACCTCTGTTTATGGAAATTTTAATCTAAAAGAAACACAGTAAAACAGCTTTTCAAAGTAACTTCAGTTAATTGGATCAAGTAATATAAGTTATTATTCAAATCACAATATAACTATTTTCTCTATAAAAATGGTTCTCTCTACATATGGAACATTATGTCTACTTATAGAACCAAACAATAAAACCTCCCAGAGCCAACAAAATAGTTCAACCACAGTTACTGTAGTCAATAAATTTTCAAAGTTTCAAAAGCAAATGTCAGGGTTTTTTGGTTTGTTTTTTTTTTTCAATGAACAATTTTTAAATTACAATGGGTTGAGGTTTTATAATTACTACCACTGTTACTGCTACAATAACTGCTACTAAATTTCTGATTTACTTTTATGAAAGCCTTACATAAGAGAACCTCACAAATATACAGCCTGCAGCATAAAACCAAACACATGAAAGAAATACCAATTTTACTACCTTTGTCATAATTTTCAAAGGACAAGGAGCAATCAGAAACCATGATACCAGAAACATGTCATCTACAATTTGGCATGATCTAGTATTATATTTTAGTATGCTAATATACTATGCACATCTTTCATTGATCAAGACAAAATGTTAGGACATAAAACTGTTCAAATATACTTTATCCAGGAACTTCTATCTGCAAACAGTAACAGCAAATACTAGACTCAATCTTGTAACTTCCAGTAAGTAGTCTGATTTAATGTTTCAAGAAAGCAGATGGAAGAGACTGTTCTATGCACCCCAGAAACACAAAAAGTTACCTGTATTAACACAGTTAAGTTTTTGATCAAGATACATACCAAGGTTCTTTTCTAGCCATTGATGTCCTTCTATCAGTTGATCAATTAAAGCAAAATAATGAGCAGAGGCTTCATCAGGCATGACCCACCCTCCGGTTACTATTTCAAACTGTCCATCTTTTATTAACCTGAAAAATGTATAAATTGCGTTCAGAATGGCAGATAAAAATGTACTCTTCAAAATAAATTTCTGATTACCCAATATGTATTTACCAGGGACGCAATGCCAAAATCTAAATTGCGTGTGCTAATTCCATCACTGGACTGCATCTGGGTTTTATTATTTTATCAAACGGGGAAAAAAGAATAGATGAACAGGGAAAATTTAAATGCCTCTGTGCAATGAAAACTACCAGCTGTACTGCATGTGCCATAATATTTGATTCTTTTTTAAATCAGGAAGAAGGCTATTTCCTGCACAGATTACAAAAATAAAAGTGCATGTGCAACACAGCACTGAAGGCCAACTGAGTGAGATGCCTAGACACTGCACATTTCAAGCACTAATAATATCTCCCCATCTTTGATCTACCATTTTCTATTGTTACAGAGAGCTGACAGAGCTCTGAAGTTTATTGTATCTATAAAGGCTTCAGACCATCTCACTCATTAAAATGCCTTCTTGAAACAGAACCCATGATGATCTTATCTCTCTATTAAGATGTCAGTAAACATAATTATCACGCTTCCAGGTGGTCCCTACAGTTAAATAATGTAATTTCAACACATAGATTGTACACTAGCATATAAATATTTAACGAATTCAAGAAAGAGACTAAATTTATCAAAAGTTAGTCACATTATAGATAATACCCATAAAAGTAATAAAAAGCATACAGCAAAAATAGTTTCCAGTGCAGTTTCTGTAAGTCTTAAAGCAGTTTAACCAATACTTGATTCCACTAAAGGACACAGTTCCCCAGTGACTATCATTTATTGTTTATTGTGTTCCAAGGGATCTTTATAATCGCAAAAAAAACCCCCAGATGTGCTTTGATACTTATCCATTGTACATAAATTTTTAAATAGTCTTCTATCATCATTCTCAAGATTCCCAGTATTACCTAGCCTCCTCAGCTCTAAGGCTCTCAGAGTCTTATAATGTATACTGCAACCTGTACATCTTGAAGGGGGGGCGGGGGGGGCTTGCGTATAAGAAGGAGGGCATCACACACACGAGTTAAGAACTGCTGGATCCTGACTTAAAGCCAACTAGAAAAAACAAAATAAGCCTGTTCTGAAAACTCCAAACTAGATTCTTACTTCAAGTCTATGCAAGCAGCAATTTTTTTCTGAATGTCCAGGCAAACCTTTTACTTCTGTATTAGATTTTAACTTCCCATATTAAGAACTAAGATTAAGCATGTAGAATATAGACTACTTTACCATTTAAGCATCAACATGTTTATAAAAAGTTTAAATTTTAAAAAATCTCATTTCATAATTGTCTTTAAATGTAAGAAAAAATTACCACATATAAACAACTAATATGAAAGATTATTTTTAATCCATTGCCAATACATCAGTTTGACCTCAATAATGTTTATATTTACAACTCCATTACAATTTGAATGACATCTTCATGGTTGTACATGGATACTTTCAGTCAACTTTTTCAGCAACTCAGCAATTTGGCTTCACTTCTTTAAATGGATTTTTATTTTTTAACTGGAAAAAAACAACCAAATTGAGCCAAAAAAAAAAGATCAGAACTTCAGTAGTGAATTATTCTAGCAATTTTGTACCACAGCAAGTGAAACAGCAAGTTTACAGTGAAGTCAAATACAGTCTCAGAACATGCCACATGGAAGAAAATAAATAGTTCAGTGTACAGACCTTTTAACGACATCCTTTTTTTGGCTATCTATTCCATCCCACCATTTTGCAAAGTAAGAAATCTCAGACCACATAAATTTCCTTCGGTTGTCTTCTTGTAGTTTTACAACCATATTATTTAAGATATGTTGTGTCTGATCTCTGAAGTAATCATCAAAAGTCTTCAGCCAACCTAAGAACATAGGAAATGTCAGTTGCTTTCAACAGTCTCTTTCTAAGGACAGGGACCTCTTGGAGCAGGTCCAGAGGAGGGACAAAAGGATGATCAGAGGGCTGGAGCACCTCTCCTAAGAAAGGCTAATAGGGAGTGGGGATTGTTCAGCCTGGAGAAGAGAAGGCTCTGGTGACATCTTACAGCAGCCTTCTAGTTCCTGAAGGGGCCTACAGAAAAGGTGGGAAAGGACTGTTTGTAAGGGCATGAAGTGATAGGACAAGGGGGAATGGTTTTAAACTAGAGGACGGTAGGTTTTAATTACATGTTAGGACGATGTTCTTCACTATGAGGGTGGTGAGACACTGGAACAGGTTTCCCAGAGATGGGGTGGAGTCCCCACTCCTGGAGGCATTCAATGTCAGGCTTGATGAAGCTCTGAGCAATTTGATCTAGTTCAAGGTGCCCCTGCTAATTGCACAGGGGTTGGACAGGATAACCTTTAAAGGTTCCTTCCAACTTCACACAGCTATGATTATAAAACCTTGCATGAGAAAGGACATGCATCGTCATAGAACATGGAAGGTATATGTTCTTTTTGTAACTGTAGCTGGAAAAAAGTAGATATGCCTGTCTGCTTAATATACAAGTGGCATACACCTACTCTTCACACCAGCTTGCCGTGTATGAGCATTTTCATTCAATTGCTTCCAACAGGGACTCAGCAATTGTGTTTAAGGAAGTACAATATACAACGGAGTAACTACTGATGAATGAAAAGTGATGGCATGAATTGGGCCTACAGCATACACCCACATTTCAAGATTTTGTGAAAGCTTCCACACAATGTGAGGATTATACTCCAGATATGAACCTAGTGATTGCTCTCTGATCTGTTCTGTTCTGCAGAGGCACTGCCAGTCTGCTTATAAGAAGATACAGTGTTAGGTTGTTCTGGAATGAGATAATATTGTTTCAAGGCAGTTACAGAAATACAAAAAATTTTAGTATTATAAAATCATTTTTTAGTCTAATAAAAAAACCTTTTATTGACTCTGAACATTGATTTTAAAAGGATATATTCTACTTTAAGAAAAAAGTGGCATTAATCTTACGTAGATATACAGAGTTAATGTAATTTGACAATATGTACATTCTTCAGTTCACACTGTTAATTATATTTCACATAAAGGATCTCGAAATTAGGAATAACCATTAGACAATGGCACACACTTGCTTTGGTAACACTACTTCCAGGTTGCACTTGTACTTTGCAAATGACAAATCTTAATAAAGTATTCAGAAACAAACAAAAATACCACAAATTTCAAGACCCTCACTTTAATATTTCAAGAGAGGAAATAAAACCACAACACTCCAGAGGAAAATTCCTAGCTTTTTTTTTTTTTCTAAAACAGATATTTAGCATCTAGAAAAATCAGCATCATCATATATAACTTTCTGTACGTATAGAACACAGGGTCTAATCTAATTTATTTTAAAGGAGGAAAATACATTAGGAAGGCTTAAAATCCAAACTTAAAACATGTTTTCTTCAGAGGCATGAAAACAGCTTAATACAAAAAAGTTGATGGTAAATTAGTATTACATAATAGTTTCACAAAGACTGAAATAGGAAAGAGATAAGCTGTATTTATTTTCCCTTTGTGCTCCTTTCAATCAAAATTTGTTATGATCTCTGCCTATTTTAGTAAGTGTTTTTTTAATGGAAGCTTTCACTGAAAGAACTGAGATCAAAACCAATTAATCTTTTTCAATGCTCATTTCCTTTTCAACAAATCAAATAAATATTTTACTGATATTTACAAAAAAGATCCACATGTAAACAGCTACAAATTTACGGCTTTTTACTAGGGATTTCTTTGATAAGAGACAATATCATGCTAGCACATAACTAGACAATATCATGCTAGCACATAACTAACAGAACAAACTAAAACCATCCTAAGTTTTTCTTATAAAGAAATACATCATAAAAATAAACTATTTTAGCATATTTTTATATTGCAGCAATAAAAGCAAACTTACACTGAATTAGTTGTTTTAAGCATTCCTGAATAACTTAATAAACCAACCTAAATAAAAAAGCACAGAGCTAAATGACAAGTCAGCTATCATAAGAATGTATGATGTAGAAGAGCATTTTTATGATTATAGGTTGTTTTTATATATTCAGTTTATTAAGATATAAAGGTATAACACGGTTAACACACTTCAAAAAGTCCTAGGAAATACTTATAACTAATCAGAGAATTAGTTGCAAGCCAACATAAAGTCCTCAGAAATTTAATTACCATGCATCTGACATCTTGCATTTAAATATATTAATTTCTGAGTATTTTCAGTTGGAAAGGACCTACAATGATCACATCTAGACCAACTGCCTGATTTGTTCAGGGGCGAACCAGAGTTAAAGCATGTTACAAACGGCATTGACCAAAATGCTTCTTGAACACTGACAGGCTTGGGGCATTGACCACCTCTCTAGGAAGTCTGTTTTGGCATTTGACCACCCTCTCAGCAAAAAAATGCTTCACAATGCCCTGTCTAACCCTCCCCTGATGCAGCCTGAGCATTCCCACATGCTTAGCACCTCCCCCTCCACCTCCCTCCTCAGGAAGCTACGGAGAGCAAAGCCTCCTCTTCTTCAAACTAGACAAACCCATAGTCCTCAGTCACTCCTCAGAGGACATGCCTTTCAGCCCTTCCCCCAGCTTTGTTGCCTTTCCCTGGACACATTCAAGGACCTCCACATCTTTCTTCAATGGTTTGGCCCAGAACTGCATACAGCGCTTGAGATGAGGCCCTACCAGCACTGAGTACAGCAGGACAATCCCCTCTTCTGACAGACTGGCTATGCTGAGTTTGATGCCCCCAGGATGGGTTTGCCCCCTTGGCTGCCAGGGCACACTGTTGGCTCATACAGAGCTACTTTTGACCTGCACCCCCAGCTCCCTTTCTGCCGCGCTGCACTCCAGACACTCCTCTCCCTGTTTATTCTTGTGTCTGGTGAAACAGATATGAGGCCCTACTGGAAGGTGGCTAGCCTGATAATGAAGTGGCTGATATGAAAACTAAACCTAAGGTCTTACCACAGGCAGATAGCCCTTCCCACCATATAACAACCTCTCCCAAAAGGAAGAAGAGTTATACTTGTTGAGGACTCAGTTCTAAAGGGAACAGAGGGCCCAATATTCCAGGGGGTTGACCCTCATCACAGGGAGGTCTGTAGTCTTCCCCGAGCTTTGATCAGGGATATTACCAAGGAACTCCCCAGCCTGGTGTGGTCATCAGACTATTACTCGCTGCTCATCTTTCAGGCAGGGGAGGTGGGGGTGGCAGGAAGCTGTATCCCATAGCCTGAAGGGAATGAAAAGAGACTTCAAGGCCTTGAGATGGCTGTTGAAAGACAGGTGGAGTGGGTTGTGCCCCTACAGCCCCACGTTGGAGTAGAGGAAGACTGTGAGGAATCCTCCCCATGAGAGAAAGGAGCAGCAGAGACAATTCATGATGAACTGACCAAAACCCCCATCCTCCATGCTGCTGTGAGGCTCAGGGGGGCAGGAGGGAGAGAAATCATGAATAAAGTTGAGCCCAGGGAAAAAGGAGGGGTGAAGCGACATGGTTTAAGATTTGTTTCTATTTCTCCTTATCCTGCTCTTGCTTTCATTGGGTAATAAATTAAATGTTTTTTATTCCATGTTGAGTCTGTTTTGCCAGAGATATTAATCACTGAATGATCTTTCCCTGTCCTTATCTTGACATGTAAACCTCTCATTATTTCTCTCCTGTCCAGCTGAGGAGGTCAGTGATAGAATAGCTTTGGTGGGCATCTGGCCTCCAGCCACAGTCAACCCACCACACCACCACACAAAGGAAAAAGAAAAAAGCTCTCTCACTAGAAGTCCCCTACCACTTCATATGCAGCTACAGAAATACTGAGAAGTCAACAAAAAATAAGCCTCAGACTTCTGTAATCAAACATGTAAAAGAAACCCAAGTTGTGACCTGTGTTTATAAAAAGGAAGACAAATTCTAGTCAAACAGTGGTGACTGATCTTAATTTTATCTTCCCATTAAACCACAACATGAACATATCGATCAGTGAACTTTCAAGTTACAGTCTGAAACTTTCAATGGTAAAGTTTTCAGATACTATTCAACTAGCCTTTTTGCTTTTCTGCTCCATATTTTGGTGGGTCTAAATCTGTGTTCCAAACATGTCAGGAAAACTAAGGCAGCTGATAACCACATCCAGATTTAGTCCATAGAAAACAATATACCATAGAATTTCAAGTTTAACAGCATCATATGATTAATTTTTCTTTAATCCTAACACTGCATTAACTTCATAGAGCTATAAAATTTCCTCTAGAGAAATACAACTGTCTTAATTAATAAAAAGGGGTTAATGTGAGTGCTAGTAAGGTAAAGTTATGAATGTTACAGATAATTAATTAAGTGTTAAAATGTAGCATTTAGATCTAGTATATGCACACATACAATTTCACATACATTTTTACTTAGGTAGAAATTGGGGGAAGGAAAATCTACTTTAGTGTCTTTCGATTGCATTTTAACACTGCTAGCACTATGTATATAGCAACACATGTGGCAATAAACTACTCCGATGTGGTACATACACGTTAAAAAGCTCACAAGTTTAAATACTTAAATAACTTAATGAGAAGAAAATACCACATTCACCACTACCCACAGAGCAATAAATGTTAGAGGTGTGTTTTGACCCCTGCTGTCATATCTGAAACATCATCTTTCACATCCAGTTGTCCTGGTTGACAATATTGCTGTTCCTGAGCAGGGTTCTCCTCTCTGGAGTTCAGCTGCCTAATCCACTTCAGGCAGTCACATGAAACTGCTGTTGAAGCACGAGAGCTAACATAAGGGCTTTGCCAGCACAACAGGTTATATAATCGCTCATTAATCTACTCCAGAAAGAAATGCCACCCATCTGCAATCACTATAAACTCACACAACACAGCTATTTGTAAACTGAACACCTCTCTGTGGCTGGAGATTAATCTGCACTAGGTGAGTCCCCTCCCAAATCAGACGTGCCTCTGAGGTGCTCAAATCTTCATCAACTGCCAGCAACTAAAAGACAGTTATGCCCACCACTGATCAAAAGTGTGAAGGGAACCCATTCTCATACCTGATTTCCAAATAACAGCTATTTAGTATTATTCAGTATTAGCTCCTGAAGGGAGGTGAACAGAGACCCCAAGGTTGTACATCCTGGTTAAATTCACACAGAAGTAGTTAACGCAGACCGAGCTGAATTTAGCAACCCAAGTTTTTCAGAGGATCAGCACATAAGTCATTCCCTAAAACAGAACTTAGAACCTAAGACCACCCCCTTCCCTACAGATCCTGTTTCAAGGCAGCTTCTTTGCCTTTGAGCTACAGCTTCTCTCTAACGTAAATGGTCATGTGAAAAGTTAAAGTAGCCTCCGATGAGAAAACATAAAATATAATGAGAATTTAAAGCTTCTGCTGTTAGGATAGTTATATCTTTCCTGACCCTATTTCTCAGTAAATATTTTCCACGTATATTGTTACAGTATAGGTTTGGTTTCCTTTAAGATTTTTTTGCACCATACCTTTAAATCTGTTGTGGAAAAGGAATAATGTAACCATTAGCTATAGAAGAGATGTCAGATCTCTGTTGCAGATAATTTTTCATTCTTTCAAGTGCTTGTCAATATGCAGTTTCACAATGTGGACAAATTCACAGAAACGTCCTTACCAAAAGCATTACCAAATTAACATTTCTATCATGACACTTTGTAAAAGCAAAAAGTAACTAGTCTCACATGATTACCTTTGGTGATGGAACAGTTTACATTTACCAGGATTCTATCTCGTTTTAGCTATTCCTGATGCAGTTGAGGAGCCTGAACAAGCTAGGAAATATTTAAATTGTAAGCATATTTCTTGATTTCAGTTGCTGCTGGTAGAAGGACAGATAAAATTTAGTAGAACTTAGGTATTAAAGAAGACAATTTCAGGAACCAAGACTATACACCAGTAAGAAAGTCATCTATCAGAAGCGAGTGGCAACACAATTAAGACTTCAGACAAGTCGTTGGGAATAACCTGCACAGGAGAAAAGCTTCAACAGAGAGATGAGAGACAGCTCTCATAACTTCACAGAATTCTTCAGACCTCATTATGAAGGGGCAGCCACATAAAGGACCTATTTCAGAGACCTGGAAGAACAAGTGCCTTACTATAGATTTAATGAGTGACTCCTTCCAAGACAGCTATGTGAGTGCTAGTAAAAATCCACCTTGGGAGCAGAGTTAATTATGGCCCACACCCCTATGTTTTGAAGAGGGCAAAGCAGAATCAGATTAAAGTTCGTTAAATGGAATTCTCAAGAGTACCAGGACACATTCAGATGTAAAATTAAGAATTAGCCAGACATAGCAGATACATACTTCCTAGGTAAGTATGAGATGCCTATTGGGAAAGCACAGGAAATTCCACGACTTGTAACACAAAAAGTTAAACAGGAAAAGTCACTGGTGAGGCTATCAGTAGTTGTACAGTCACGTCTATGCTTTGTCTTTCTCAGAAGTTTAATAATTCAGCTAAGTCAATAATTTTTAGAGGGAGTGGGAGGATGGGGGGGTTTTGGTTGAGGTTTTATTGTTTGTTCAGGGTATTTTTTGCTGATTATTTTTGTTTATTATCTTGGTAGTGTGGTGGTTTTTTACTTGATGCTTCTGTTTTGTTTTGTGGTTGGCAGGGATGTTTGTTTGGAGTCTTGTAGTGGGGTTTTTGTTGTTGGGTGGAGTTTTTTTTAAAACTACATACTAAGAACCTAAATCTCACAGAGAAGAATGCCACACAAAGAGAGTGTCTCTGGACCTGGAGAAGACCATTGTTATCCTCTGACCTTCCAAAATATGATATATTTCAGATATCAAGGCAAATACATACTGAAGCTCAAGGCATTTCTTAGCGGGTAAGCTTAGCATCTTGCCATCCTAATGTGGAAGCTAGTAACTGATGTGTCCTGCTCAACTATTCCACTATTTTTGAGTCCATTCTCATAATAAATACAAACCTACACTGTTTGCTAGCCCCAACAGACTCTATGTAGAGGCTCTGATAAAGTCTCCTCCAGCATAACTTGATATTGATAGCCTTTGCTATTGGCCAGCTGAGCCAACAGCAGCCTCCAGACTATATGCCTTGCTTGGCATAGTGAGGGATAATGTAATTCGTAGTGACAGATGTTAATACCTATCAAAATAATCTTGATGTGAAAAGTGACCCAGTAACTTCTATATTCAAATTTCACAGAATATAAATGCTCAGGGATCCACTATTGGTAAGAAGAACTGGTGCTGGAAGACAAACCAAACACTAAATTAAACACCAAAGTTTGTCAGACACAAATGGTGTTACATATGAAATCTACCACAGCTCATAGTAGGAGGCAAAACAGCAACCTAGATGTGAAGAAGAAAGTGCAAAGTGGATATCAGAAAGCTAAACAATAGCTCCAAAGAGTCCTTCCAAAATGGCAAAGGAAACTGCTCAGTTCTGCCTGGAGTACTGACAAGACAAGCCAGGCTCCATAGAGGAAATCAACCCAATCTATTCTGTTCTGCAAGACAGTTGCAGAAGAAATGTAAATAAAATAAAAATAAAATTTAAAAAATTGTATATGGATAAAACCAAAATTACTAGAACTTGCAGAAGAAGAATGTGTAGGGGAAAAAAAAAAATCAGTGCCAGAAAACTGGGTCCCTATTGAACCTCAAGATTTGAATGAGCACTGTTAAAGTCAGCATCACCCTGGACATTCCCCTGCAGCATCCAGGCCTCAGGTTCCTGCAGAGCTACCTCAGCCTGCACTGTGCTGAATTGCTCAATTCAGCTAAAGTCTCAGGAGGACAGATGTGATACTAGGCAACTAGTCTCTAGCAGGCTGCCAACCATCCTCCCCCATCAGCATGTGATCCTACAAGATTCAGCAGACAGAAGGGAGAGAAGTAAACTCCATACTCCTTTCTAATGAGGACCAAGAGAATTACAAGTCCTATATATTTCTTTGGGATTGTTTCATATTCATTAAACAACTGCACAGAATGTGGCATCTTTCTAGTAAAGTTTTCAGGAGAACAACCACCAAAGAAGAAATAAATGGACACAGGTTTAAAGACAGCGCTACAAAAAGGCAGATCAAAATTTATATGTGATTACATTCTCTAAATATTTTTACTATATCCATACTTTGTTATTTTAGCTGTCATAACTGGAAAATACAGTCACTTCAAATTCCAGTGTTCATTTTCTTTGGAAACAGTACATAAATGCAAATAAAAGTCATTCTTCCTTCACTTGGATCCACAGTACTTCAAATAAGACAGTAGTAAAGTTTAAAATCACTGAAATTGTGGCTTTTCACAATAACAAGCACCTTCACCAGCCTCTCATGGTCAGCCTACATGTACCAGGAGTACACTAGAGCAGTGTAATTCACTGCTTTTTTCGTGTATTTTACAGTCATTTCAAAATCAAGTGTCACTTCTCCATTTTATTTATTACACAGTAAACATCCACTTGGGAATAAGAAGTGCAATTATGTAAGCACACCTAGGTTTCAGTTTAGATTCAGACTTTATATTATCCCACTGCAGGTTGGGGGCCTGGGGTGTGTGCACACAGAACAGTAAAGGAAGTACTACAGTCAAAAAATTTAGGTTTCCATTGTCACATCTTCCAAAAAGCACATCTCTTCAGCATAGGCTGGGGGTTAAATATCTGTGACAGTCCAAAAAGTGAAAAGAACAGGACATTATTTAATGCAGCAATGAATAAACTGACTGGGTTACCAAGAGGGTGAACATCCGTACTACGTTCCAATATCAACACTGAAGTTCTACCCCAGTTATAAATAAGTACAATATGTACAGCTTCTCTAATAACAATTGCCACTTGAAGTCAGTGACAGTTCAATTATACGTCTGCTTAACTGCCTTGATAGACTTAGATCTAACATATTAAGTAGCATGGTTCAAACAAAACAAAATTAACCAAAATGGGAATATGCTTCTTATTTCAAAAGCCTCCAGATATACAAACCAATACAGTTAAAATATTACCTGGGTCATTATGTGAGTGAGGCACAACAAAAACTTGAAGCGGTTCACTGTCCCATTCATTTTCATTGTATGTGATATCAAATCCTTGTTTCCAAACGCCACCATCTGGATTATCGAAAGGAAGAATGTCATAGACATCCAACATCTAAAAAAAGAGTAAAAGGAACATAAAACGTGAATTCACAGTAATAGTTCTGCTATTAAAAACCAAGGCTGTTTTCACAAAAAAAAAAAGGATTGGGCTTGTTTGTTACAGGAGACATGAAATGTCAAACGAGCAGAAAACTGACAATTGAAAGCAAGTTTCAAGTCACACTAGGACACCCAAGACACAGCTGGCAGGAAGAGGAGCATTTGGCAGGCCCTGTTCTGAGGAAACTGAAATAGATTAGATAAACAGTAGAAACAGAAGCCTTAAGTCACAAAAATTATGACAACTCACAATGACATTGGGGGAGGGTAGAGAGAGGATTATGCAGAAAAGCACAATACACTAAACAGGGGAGTGAAGATGATGAAGTACACACAGTACAAACTAAGCACACAGTAAGAAAGGATGATGATACAAGAGAGACTGAGGGTAAGTAAAACTCACAGAAGGGAACTGAAAGGAACTATTAAGGAAAAAAGTTCAGAACAATAGCCAGTGGCTATAATAAAGCTCCTTATTAGTCATAGTTCAGCCCTAGCCAGGACCTAAGCACCACACAGCTGCTGGCTCACCCCTCCATTCCTGGCAGGATGGGGAGGAGAATGGGGAGGCAAAGGCAAACTTGGTGGGTTGGATGAGGACAGGTTGCTGGGAGAGCAGAGGGAAAGGACAACAACAGGATTTATAACAAATATACAACGCTGGTGATACACAATGCAGTTTCTCACCAAACCACAAAACTGAAGACCTTACAGCTCAGATCTGTCCTGAAGACAGACCATGCCCAAGCCACATATCCTGGAGCAATGCTGCCCCTCCCCAGCTAGCCCCCTTTTATACTGAGCACGGTATCAATGGAATGCCTCTTTGGTTAGCTTGGGTCACCGGTTCCAACTGTGTCCCATCTCAACTTCTGGTGAAAATTTACCCTGTCCTAGGGTCACTTGTCAATGCAAATAAGGTTACAGGTAAACAAAGCAACTCTAGAGTTATTTTAACAAGTTTCTATGCTTTGACCTTGGTCAGCTGCCAAGCCCCCCACCCTGTTGCTCCCTCACTCTTCCTCCACAGGAAAGGGGGAGAAATAAGATTAAATGGGTCAAGATAAAGATAGGGGCATCACTTACTAATTATCCTCACAAACAAAACAGACTCAACTTAGGGAACATTACATTAATTTACTGCCAATTAAAATAGATTTGAATAGTGAGAAACAGAACTAAAACATCTTTTCCCCATTCCTTTTCAAGCCTAGTTCAACCTCACTCCTCTGTTCCCAGCTCCTCTACATGCTCCCACCCCAAGCGATGCAGGTGTACACAGATTGCAGTCAGTCCATAGTGGTTCCTCTCTGTCACTCCTTCCTTCTCATGCTTTCTGCTAGCATAGGGTCCCTTCCACAAGCTACACTCCTTCATTAATTACTTCAGCATAGAATCTTCTCCACAGGCTCCAGTCCTTCAGGAACTCCTCCAATGTAGATCCCACATGGGCCAGTTCCTTCTGAAAATATCTACCTGCTCTGGCATGGAGTCCTCAATAGTTTGCAGGTAAATACTTGCTACACAGTGGTCTCCACCACCTGCTCCAGTGGCTGGAGTACCTTCTCCCCCTCCCTTTCTTCTTCCATGACCTTGGTGTTCACAAGATTGTTTCGCCCACTTTTTTTCCCTTATGCCTCACTGCCATGGGACATTTTTCCCCCTGTCTTAAAACACATTCTCCCAGAGACTTCACAGATTCACAGAAAAGTAGGTGCTGGAAGAGACCTCTGAAGATCATCTAGTCCAACGCCCTGCTAAAGCAGGATCACCTACATCATTTACAAAGGATTGCATCCAGGCCAGTTTTTACTATCTTCAGAGAAGGAAACTCCACAACATCTCTACACAACCTGTTCCAATGCTCTGTCACTCTGAGTGACACAACTGTTCCAGCCAGCTCCAAAACATATCCACCACAGGGTACGGCTGATACATCACCATCAGCAAGGGTGGTGACATGGAGGTCACGTGAGCACAAACTGCAACATAGGAAAGTTCCATCTCAATATAAGGAAAAACAGTTACCAATGAGTGACATTAAGACTAATAAACTCTTCTGAAAGTTCAGCCATGAAAACATATTTGTTTAAAAAAGCAAGTTCATGGAACTGACTACATTTTATGAGATTTTCTTGTGATGGAACCTGAATTTCACAAGCAACTTTATGCAGTCTGCAAGATACTAATTTTTACAGTCTAAAGCATAGATTTTTTTCCCCCTAAGTATCTACTACCTTACAGTTATCTCAAACCATGCTCCCATAATTATGAGCTCAAGAGCTGGAAACTGCAACTCAGGAAACATATCTTCATATCTTAATCAACAATTGTCTGAAACAACTGACTCAATGACCTGACCCATTAGCTACAGAATTTTCTGCCTGCCAGTGATGCCTCGGAAAGTTTCACTGAATCACCAGGGGCCAGATCCTGGATGTTGTAGAGGAGTGGTCAAGGCTTGTTCAACTTGCTGACTACTACCCAGTTGTTGTTGTTCTACATTGGTACCAACAACATACTTCTAGGCAGACTGCATTAAAAGTGATTATGTTGCTGTGGTGATAGTAATCAAAGTCATGGAGGCCCAGGTGTTGTACACTTCAATCCCAACAGTGAAGGGTAGGGGTGCAAGAGGAGGACACAGATCATACAGATCAATAATTGGTCTTGGAGCTGGTGTTTGCAACAGGTTTTGAGATTCTATGATCATGGGACCCTGTTTTCAGATCAGTGAAGGTTTAGAAGGTATAAGATCTAACTCACTAAGTGAGACAACAGTATCTTTGCCAGGGGGATGGCTGTTAAGGAAAGCTTTTAACTAGGAATAAAGTGGGATGGAGAGAGTTATCAGCAGCCCAGTAGGTGAATGATAAACAGTAGTGATGTGACATGAAAGGTTTAAGTAATAATCACCATCATCAACAACAAAATAGGGCTTAAGTGGGGTCACCTCCAGCATTTGCATGTAAGGAAGGAAGTGCCTACAAGGCACAATTACAGAGAAATCCCCAAAGCCCTTTCTAGGAAATCAGCACGTGGGGTGTTCCTCTGATGCACACTAATGTACACACTATGGGGAACAGTTAGGGATCTGCGTGCAGTTGTGAGCCTATGATCTTGTCGGCATCATGTAGACACAAATGATATGGCAGTGATGAATAAAGTAGCAATGGAAGGATACACAGTCTTGGAGAAACACAGCCCAGGAAGACAAGGACAGAGTTTGCCTTTATTAGAGAGCAGATCACACTCTGCCTGTGGGTGGATGAAAAGCCATCTAAGAGTTTAGGGGCAAGGACTAAAAAACAGATTAGTATGGTGACAGGTGACATAGTAGGCCTGCTATAGGCCACCTGACAAGGAATAACAAGTCAATGAGGCCCTCCACAGGCAGATAGGAGCAACCTCACATCTGCAGGACTAAGTACACATGGGGAGTTTTGACCACCCTGTTATGTGCTGGAGAGACAATGCAGAGGGCATAAGCAATCCAGAAAATTCCTGGAGTCCATCTATGACAAATTCCGAACCCAAATCATGCAGAAGCTAGTGAGGAGAGGTGCTTGCGGACCTCTTGCCAACACTGAGGAACTTGTTCGAGCTGCAAAGGTCAAAAGAACTTATGTTGAGATATCCAGAAGACAGATATTAAGTCATTTTTATTTTTCATATAACACTATCCTCAGTAAGAATTGTGCAAAGGCTGAATTACAAATTACATCATCACCTGCCAAGGTTACAGGACTGCAAGTGAAGAGTAAGTTCCAAATACGTAGTTCAGCAAGAAGCAAAAAAGTTAAAGACAAGTTTTTCTGGACATATTTTACTTTCATTTCTAACTATAAAATACTGATATAGTTAGAAAGGGATTCATAAAAGCAGTAGGCAAATACAAATTGAAAAACAAAGCTGCTTGTCAGGTCATAACCATATTTAATGCAGACTTCTTAACTGTGTTAGTTTTATTACCTGCCTCCATTTTTATCTTTTGAAAAACGTACATATTAGTCTTCTTTTTAATTTGAATTATATCAATTCTCAGCTCAGTGTTACTTTCAGAGGCCAGCTCTGTTACAATTTCCTATCCCCTTTACAAACACCACAAGCAACAAAGTATACCATGTCTTTATTTACAACTGCTGTGTGAAAAAACCTGTTAGCCATCCTGTCCAAGAAATTTTTTTGGTTGCTATTAGTATCTTGTTTTGTCAGATTTATGCAAAGAAAATACATATTTCTGAATAGCAAGTCCTGATAATATTTCTCACTGAAATATCACAAAGGTTTGTAATTCATATTCAAACGCATTCCTATAATGGTTTCTCCATTATGGGAGACTATAATGAACTCCCATAATTTATTCAGTGAAGTACCCTTTGCCTTCATTCTCTGAAGTGATTTTTATCCAAACACTATGTCTCAACTATATTAGCTCTCACTTCTTTCCAGTCTCTCATTTCATTCTGTACATCCACTTAAAAGACAAACATAGAAAAACTAAACCTGTGGGTTTAAGTTAACATTGATGAAAAGCAGGGAGTTAACATTTACAAGCTGTTTTAGAATTCAGAATGTAATTAAAAACAATGCTGCAAAATAATCTAGTCAAATTTTCTTTAGTCTTCATAAAAAAAATCTAGAAGAAAATCCATTAACTAAGTTTGCAGAACACATCAGGCTTGACAAAGTATTAAATAGTAAAACTGTATTCACAGAGTGATTTAGATCAGCTTGTTAATGTGGTGTTACAGTATCTGGTTCTGCTGAAGTCAAGGTCTTAGATTCCATAACTGAAATTCAGGTCAGACTTGTGGGACAAGAAGCTGTATACAGACGCATTATCAAGGTGACTTAATGATGGTGGTGGATAACCTCTGAGTACAAGGTATTAATGCAATGACACGAAGAACATTAGAGTCCTTCCTGTGCAAGGCAAGGAAATAAATACTGAGTAGGGAACAGTATTAACAATATATCCTGCTATATTTGTTAAAGTACATGTTTATAACCTTAAAAGTAAAGAAAATTTTAAAAAACAGTTCAGTTACTACAGCCTGCCATTAGGTAGGTGAATACAATAGCTTATCATAGGCACATCTTCTGATACTCTTCAAGTGTGAATCAAAAAGCATGGGAACAGTTTAAGCAAACATGTTTGGCTTTCCATTCATAACAGGGGTCCTGGTTTCTGCTAGGATAGAGTTAATCTCTTTCTAGTGGTTGGCGTAATTGTGTTTGGGAGTTAGGACAGGACTGGAGCAGTGCTGGTAACACACTGATGGTTTTAGTTGTAACAAGCAGTCAGGGACTTTTCATATTGCCCTGCTAACAAGAAGGTGGGGGGCACCCAGGAAGCTCGGAGGGGGCAACTGCTGGGACAGGTGATCCACACTGGCCACAGTGGGTAGTCCATGCCAATTAAGTCATGCTCAGCATAAAGGGGGCTTGTGGAGGGAGAAGTGCACAGCTCCAGGATGCAGTTTTTGGGGACAATCCAGCTTCAGAACAGCTCTGAGCTTCACAGCCTGAGTTGTGCGGTTCGGTGAGAAACTGCATTGTGCATCACCAGTTTTGTATATTTTTGCTATAAAAGTCCTATTATTGTTACTTCTCTCTGTGCTGTCCTAGTAAACTAGGTTTCCTTTTGTTTGGGTTTTTTTCCCCGCTTTTCCCCTTCCCCTCCCTGCCTCCGAGCCAGCAGCTGCATGGTGCTCAGCTCCTGGCTGGGGCAGAAACACAACACAGGTATGTGCAAGAATTTAAGGCAACATATTTTACCTCAAAATTCACAATTCACATTTACTGTAACTTATGTCTAACACACCTAAAAGAAGCACATCACTTAATATGGTAACAGACTGTATGAAGGATAAATTGTTAACAATCCAGTAACTCTAAAACACTTAATCATAGGTCCCCATGCTTTAAATTCTTATTAGAAGCATGAACAGTCAGATATCGCCTTTAAAAAAAAAAAGCCACACCTACTTTCTCTATAAAAGACATATTAAGGTGGTGCCTATCCCTGAAGAGCTTAGAGGCATTATAAATGATACATCAGAGGTTACAATTGTTCTAATATGTGTACTTATTCATCTTAAATCCACAGACTCCCGCAACAGAAATACTTTCACTTCTAGAATGAGAAAGCTGGACTTCAAAATTTAATCTTCGCTTTAGAGTACTATGAATATTTATAGTGCTCCCACAAGACTCCCAAAACCAGTACAGATCACAAACTTCACACAGTATTCTCAGTGCTCCTGAAACACTCCATTAAAACTGAATATATAAGAGTCCATGAACTCACAAGCATCACCAGAAAGGAAAATAAATTCAACTTGAAGTGTTTGACTTTAAAAACTTCAACCACCCCAGTCCATGCCAACCAGTCAACATGGTATATGTTCCCCCTTTCTGATCAAAGTGCCTACACAAACCCGAGACACACAAGAATGATGAAATACAAAACCCAGCATTCAAAAGGGAACACAGTACCTCAGATTTTTTTTAAAATATTAGTTCTTGAACATTCTTTACCTCCCCATCAAGACCCATCTACACATAAATCCCTAAAATATAAACACTGTTTAAATCAAGGCTATCCACTATTTCCAGTTTATTTGCCATCAATTTTAGAACAATCTGTCTGAGGAAACTGAGAAAGACTCTCAAATTCTTTCCAAAGAACTTCTGATGGTACTGGACAATAATCTGAGTATAATTACTGGTTTTTGTTTGTAGTTCTTGGGTTTGGGGTTTTTTTTTAAACAATTACAACTGAAGCTTTCTGACATGTTGGCTTGTCATAATCACCACTGAATTTCTAGACAGTTTAAGGCAAAAAGGAACACTTTCATAACATCAATTAAACACAACAGTTACTTGAACAAATCTTCAAGAAAGCTTAGTACCAAGCTTTTACCAGTAATTAGACATTTTCAGAATTAAAAGGTAATGATGGCTAAGGCTCCAGCAAAATGAGAGACATAATGCTTACCTGTACACCTGAACCGTAACTTCCACTTTTTGAAGCAAACAAACAATCCTCAGAATCAACCGTAAGCAAAACTGAAGGAGAAGGAAAGAGCTCAGACACAGATCCTTGACTGAAGTTTATAGCCTCTGGATTTTTCTGACCATCCTTCACTGATTCACTCAGATTGATCACGGAATCACGTATATTTGAAATAATCTCATTATTTTCTGCCAACAGACGTTCTAAATGATCTATTTTTTCTTGCAATATTGAAAGCTGACCCTGTAAAAAAAAAAGTTCAATTATTTATCATATTCTTAACAGAATTTTTTAAAAAATTTTTGCACAAAAAGAATCAAATAAATTTTTATTCTACATTTTATGTAAAGACAAACTAATATGAAATTGAAACAACATATGAAACATGTTGAGCGACAATCTCCTTTCAGAATAAGAGGAAAGAGCAATAGTTACATTTTCCACTATGAACCCGTATTTGCAGCACAAGATTTATTCAGTGACTCAAAGATATTCTTAAAAGGTCATACTGGGTCAAATACCAATTATCTCAACTTCAAATTTTTTCATGACTTTCATAGATATTGAAAAATTTAATCTTTTAATTTATCACGATATCAGAACATCAAAGAGAAAACTGGTTTTTAGAAGGCAGTCATATCATGATGGGATTAGCATCATTTAGGGCTTTTCCTGTACATGTAAAATAGTATTTTGATAAACACGGAGTTTCATATTTTCAGTGAAATTTAGAGAGAAATTAGCAACAGCACTAAACAGCAGTAAAAGATGCCTTAACAGCCTGATTATAGTAATATTCTGTATAATTGGACCATTACAAACATCAAGATAATCCTGTAAAAGACAGCTCAAACTGATAGTACTTTCAGTCAAAAGGTCATATTCAGTTGTCAAACAACAGGATTTTGTAGATGATTCTAGCATGCACTGCAAGAGAAAGGACAAAGAATAACATCAATGTGAATTGAAAGAGAGAGATACCACAAAGCAATTTAATAGCATCTAATCACCATATTGTTGGAATACAGGAGGGAGCATAGCAGAAGACACCTAGAAATGCTACTGTCCTCTCATGTACTACCCCCTCCTTCCGAATGATATATAGAAGGTATGCTTTTTTCCAGGCATGGATGTGTTAGCTTTTACAGAATCATAAAAGGCTAGATTAAACATTTTTTAAGGGATATTTTGTCTTTAACAAGAATTTCTTTCCTCATACTGACTTCAACCTAACAATAATAAGATAGAGAACAAAAAGCCTGTCCCTTCCTATTATTAACGTTATGGTCAGACCCCCAAAACGTACAGTGTATGAATAAGGTTTTTATCAAGAAGCTGTCATTTCAACAAACCCTGCTGCAGATTCAAGCATTTACATTTTACTCATCACATTCAACACAAGTAATATAGATTCAGTAGACAGCTATCCTATGACTTGTGATTTTAATGACAAGTAAAACTTCTTCTTAGCACCAATGCCTTAATTTCCAAGAAATATAGAGTGATATTAGAAATAATATCTCTACGTGACACTTGGGCGGTAATTTACGTGAGGTCTTTGCATTTTCCTTTTAAGGGAATAATTGTTTTCCACAAATAAAGTAAATTCCCACTTCTGTAGTTAAGCTACAGTCTGCAAAAGAGGAAGCCTCCTTTCTAAATTGTGCACTTTCTTTTAAGTTCTGTTCATTTTGAGAAGTCTGCAGGAACAAAGAAAACACCCCTTACCAGGGGATACCAACCAGCCTTCTGGGTTCTTCTAAATCATTGTTCCTATAAATCCATCTTTATCGAAGTTCTTTGCAATTCTGCAGAAGATACGTTTTAGTAATTTCTAACCTTATGGTAAATTTGTTCCCTCAATTTCAGGGCTGTGTAAAGTACTGACCCACCACTTTGTTGTTGGTTAGATTGAGGGTTTTTTTCTCCTTAGATTGATACAGCCTGAAAACAGGAACAGGTTTTAAAACTCAACATAGCCAAACAGTTATTGCTTCCCAAAAGGGAAAAATATATTTTGACAACAGATCCTGATTAAGCTAATAGAGATGTATGGACATCATCCTAGAATCTCCACAGTTTAAAGACAAACACTAGAAACTTACAAAATAGATGAAATTAAAACAACAGGAAATCAATATGCAGATGATGGGATACTGGAAAGAAAAAAAGAAGTCCCATGCCCCCTGGTGGCACAAAAGAAGGAACCAGACCAAAGTTTTAAAAATGCTACATTAAAGATAGTGTCTGCGCACTCCTGTGTAAAATTAGTATTTTCCCTTTTAATGTCTGTGACATTTTAAAAGAAAGGTTTCTCTCTGCAGAAAACTAATAGCCTATTATGCCACTCACTCTAAAAATAACATAAAGACTGTGGCTTTAAACGCTATCCAACGCAGACTTTGATCTTTAGGTTCCTAAGAAGCTAAAGTATAGCTGCCACCTCGACAAATTACCTGTTTCACTGCACATGACTATAGTTCAAAGTTACCAAGTGTGTAAACAGCTAAAACACTGTTCACACCTATTCCACCTCTATATACACTGCCTATTCAATTGTAAATTCAGACAACTGTTTAAAATTTATATTCTAATCCATGTATGTGCAAGAAATATTGTAAATCTTCCCACAAGAAAAAAAGTTTTAGATTGGTTAGCAACAGACCATTAACTACCCAGTCACAGATTACAGCCCCAGTCCACTTTATGTCATCTAGCCAGTTATAGTCTCTCTGGCACTGGCCAACAATAGACACACACACACAAAAAAACCACCAAAACCCCAATATATTAAAAACAAACACCAAATACAGGTAAAACATGTTTAGACTGATCGCTCCCTCAGCATATACTGTCAGGCTCTGGCAGTCAGATACAAACTTCCAAGTGTGAGATCATTTCATATTCCATATCTGTAAGATTGACCTTTCACTTAACATATTATACTTTAAACCTTCAAATATCTACAACAGCAAGTTTTACAATTTTACTGTTTATTAGGTGACAAAACACTTTTCTTTGTACACTAAGTCTCCTAGTACTAGTAATGTTACCTGATTATCATCAAACAAGAATGATTTTGCATGCTGATAGACATTTCCAGCAATAATTTGTTTTTAAACCGGAGGTTTAAAGCTTACTTAGGAGTTTGAAAAGCAGTGATTTTTAGAAGTCTGTTAAAGTATGTTGCTTTAAGTTTGAAGGTAGACACTCTGTTATTTGGATAAATAAATCCTTACATAGACCTTCAATAGAGGAATTTAACAGGCGTTAACAAGGACAATTCTGCTTTCTATTCTGAAAAATGAGGGACACATCATTCCTCTTCTAAAGCATTTGAACAAGCCAGGTACTAACTCAACTTGAATGCAAAACATGAAATAAAAAGCTACAGTTAAGAACATGTAACTATGACCTCATGTTAGTATTCAAGTTAAAACTGACATACAACAAAATCTTTGCAGTTTTTAAAAATATTTTCAATTTCTGTTATGAAATATATCATCCATGAGAGTTAACCTAAAGAAACAATGGAATCAATTTCTAGTTTGTTTCAGTGTGAAAATACTGTCATGAATCTGTTATCAAGTTCAAAACTGCACATGGACACAAATTATGCAAAAGCTAGGTGTAATTTCATTGCATATTCACCTTCTCTCCCTACTTTTAAGACATTAGACAATGTCTAGAATGTAATACTCAGTCAAATTACTTTAAAATATGAGCTAAACCTAGATGATACTGCAAAATTATCATATGGAAATAAATTAATCTCAGTCTGAATGTTTTTAGAGGAAGACAAACAATTTACATTGGCCAACTTAAAATGTCAAGGCCAAACACTAAAAACCACTGAAGTTACTCTAAAACACTTTCATCTTATTGATTGATAGTAACAGATGTTGATTTACTAGTAAAACTGATTAGAAGCATGTCACACAAGGCATTAAAGAGGTCTAATTAAAAAATAAAACCGACTTCTCCGCTATTAAAAATTTATCACCAATTTCACCTTAACAAATTTTGTCTAAAATAGTGTAATCTGTATGGTTTTGTAGATGCCAGATAGCAAAATCTGACTAGCTACAACATTCATAAATGTCAGCAAATATTTATGACTCCCCCCTGACTTTACAGCATTAAGCGGTCTCAGAAAAGAAGCAGTTCTGATCCAAGTCTTTGAGCCATGCCCAACTGCACAGAAAACTGGAGTTATGCTGTCTGGATAAGTCTATCTTACAGCATCCTTTAACAACATCCACTTGGATTGTTAATCTACATATTTGTTTTAACATAAGGAAAAAAACCGCAAAGTTAGGTGAATCACCTGGTCTATACAACCAGCAACAAGTTTTAAGAACTTTGGTGTAACCTTCTTTCATTTCTCTCTGCCTTTATATATTGGTAAAATTGTGCAAATAAAGACTTTATTGAAAAAGCAAGAAAGGCAACCCTGCAAGTACCAACAAATCCAACAGTACCTAAAGTACGTACAGCTGCACTGGTAGAAGAATGGCACCACGTGAGCAATGCATCTGTTCACCATCCCCATGGCTACACAGGGTTGGACTTTATACAATCTTCCCACGTGAGGAAGATCAGCACACCCTCCCCCTGTGTTTGGAACAAAAAAGGTCCATACCGGTGAGCTGTGCTGAGCAACCTGCCCCTACCACCACATGAACCAGCCACATAAACAGTTCCTTATGTTGCAGTCAGTCTGAACCCTTCAGCAGTTTTCATGCCCCAAATATTCCAAAGCAGTCTGCTTTCCCACTGCCCTCTGACTGTCCTTCTCTTTTGCTTCTGACACCAGTCTGATCTGCAGCAAGAGCTCTCTACAGAAAGCATGCTGCCACCCTGCACAAGGAGGAAAGTCCAGTAACACAGTGATAGATCAAGCTGCTTTATTTTGAGGAAGCAAAGAATGGATAGTTTCTCCCATCTAAGTGCTGTACATTGCAGAAAGATTAGGGGCCACTTTCATTTCCTCAGTGAACATTCACTCCTCTAAATGCAGTTGTTTTCAACGTCACAAACGATCATCTCATCAGGAAAAAGACAGCTAGCTCAAATAATTGAAATGAGAGTATGACAGCCCCACAGATAACAAAACCTCATGGAAAGAGGCAGGTAGAGTAGAAAGCCACAGTAGAGACTTTTGAGTTTAGGCCAGCTGGAACTTTATTTGTATCCAGACTCAAGCAGCAACCACCAATTGCTTGGTTCAAAACCAGCCAGTGCCCATTCTCCCCACCCACATGAACAAGTGGGAGACCACAAAGGAGCTAGCAGAGTCCTGCATAGGAGGCTCTGCTGCACTGATGAGCTGTGGTGAAAAAAGTTAAGTACTGCAATGAATAGAGTTCTCCAGTCATGCAGAATTCAACTCCAGATCATTGCTTATACAGATTTACTGCTGTATGCAACCATGAAACTGGACTCAAAAAGTCTATTTTCTGGCTGCACTGAATGGCAGTTATCTCAATTTTCTGCATCAACTTTGCCAATAACTATTTCCAGGTACATCTTCATGGAGCATGTACTAACTTCGCTAAAATCTTGATATAAACCTCTGATCAGATGCCAGTCTATCAAGACGGTAAGACCAGAAAGCATTCTCTGTTCACTGCTAGAGCACTGAGAACATACCAAATGTAGAATGAAATGGTCACCTCCTGTACAGAAAAAGAAAGCAGGTGAAAGTTAAAAATGCAACCTGACATAGATCAAAGCTCAACACTTGAACACCCCGTTTCAGCCTGTATTCACATTGCAGGGTAGGTCATAGAACAAAAAACCAAGCACACAATGCATTGGACAAAAGGACAAGTCAAGGTTTAAAGCCTTTATTAATCTGGGCAGAAGGCTTATGTGCATTTGTGATTATGAAAATTACATAAGGAACCTTGTTAATAACTCCCTACCGTTATAGTACAAGCTCACTTTATGAAGACATTGGAATTCTTCCGAATTAACTGAATTACAAAACAAAAGCCTGTTCTCTTAAGTTCTATTCCAAAGATGCAGCAGCCTAACAAATAGATTTTAAGAAGCTGATAGACTTACACATTCCCCTTTCCCAGAGGCGGCAATAACAGGACTGCTTAATGTACTATTACCCTAGACTTAAGTTTCATGCAATTTACAGAGATAAAAGTAAGCCTTACTGTTAGGGACTAATTTGACATCATCATCAGTGATCTGAAGGTAAGGAGAAAGGAAAGGGAGATGGAGACAAATCTAGAAGTATTCCCTGTTTAAAGTCAATTAATCTGAAAAATGTTCACTACTGCTCTGGCTGATAAGTTTCTGGTTCATTTCCTTTTTGATTCCCCTCCTTGCCCTATACTGAATCTTTATTTAAATGGCTAGCAGTACAGAAGTGAAGCACAGCTTACATGGCATTAAGAGTATGAGCATTTTAATGTTTATTTTAATTTGAACGTGTCAAAACTTAAAATAACAAAACCACATGTCACACAAAGAAAAAGTGAAGTAAGAGCAAACTAGGAAGCATTCTCCATTTCATTTACATAGTTTAAGATAAGCATCCACTCTAAACAGCAGAAGAAAGAGCTCACTTATAGGTGGTGTTACTACTTTTCTGAAAAATGTATTTTGTTCAGCATTTTGCACCAGACTTAAAAGACTGTAATTGAAGGACGCTATTAGCTTCTGCTTGACTACTACTTAGCCAAAACTTTACACAAAGTGTGAAAGCAACAGAGACAATTACAGTCTGTAAACACTAGTAAGTATAAAGAATGTTTATCTCCTTGCAAATATGTTCAAAAAGGCAGGCCTTCCTCCTTTACAACATACTGGAAATTCAGCACAATAAATCCTAACCTTTCATTATCTTACACTCAAGATCATTCCTGTGACACTCAAAAGCTTTTGGGTTGTAAAGTTACTCAATGTTATTAATAGGGGTTTATTTTGTTTGTTTTAAATAAGTCAATATGTTTCAAATCCATTAAAAGTTATGTTTGCTTCTGTGGATTTCTTCACTCAAAATTCAATCTTCTCTGATGTTAAATTTGTAAGAATACTACTAAAAGTCACCATGCTCACAATTTTTCAGTGCTTAGAAGTCAGAAAATTACAACTTGAAAATTATGCACAACCTTAATTTCCACTATTCACATTTTAAAGTAAAACGAATGTTTCCCAAATACCTGATCATGCTACTTCCAAGGCTTCTGCATACACAAGTCCTGTGCCCTGTTACACAACATCAGTCTGAAAGCTCCTAAACAAGCTCATAAAAATACGATTACTAAGAACATGCAGCAACAAAACGTGTGCATTTATAGTCCAAGTAAGCCACTGATTTCTGCTACCTCACTACTACGAGGTAACTAGCAAAACTGTAGCTGGAGAAGGTGTTTATAGAGTATCAGGAGCTACTTCAAAACAGGAAGTGCACAGACCCACCAAAGTTGGAGAGCTGAGGTTTGCACCGCGTGGAACTGGGGCATGGTAGGTAGGAAGCACAAGCCGATACTGTGCAGTTACAGGCACCTAACAGACTCGGGGCAGACTGAAGGTCTCACATTAGGCTAAGTACTACCTCAGCAGTACTTCAGAGTAAAGTTCACAAGGTGCCTTTGTTCAACATGCAGAGTCAGAGAAATGCTGGTGTTTCTGCCAAGTATTTGGTCTTAATTTCCTACTATTATTGCTCCACCCTATTGTGATTTGTATTTTGTCCAGGTGGTACTACTATCAAATAAATGGCAAGCTCAGATGAAATAACACTCCATACTACAAAAATCAACCTTTGCGCCATTTGTGCTTAAGTATTTGATGGATTGTGTAAATGCCTTGAAAGCATGAATACAGTAAACAAGTTTTAGTGGTAACACCAACAGCCAGGATACTTAATGCTTTCCTGGAAGGACAATGGAAACAGAAGAACAAGCCAGCTGCTTTTACAGCAACTTTTTTTTTTTACGATCTCTGTTCAATGCAAAGCCACTAGTGAGCCCACAAAAGCACACATGAGAAGATCAGAGCAAGCTTCAAATAAGGGTCATCAAGGGCAAGGAGGGGGGAAAGAAAGATCTTATTAAAATAACTGTTTAGAAAAAGGAAAATAATAAGGATGGAAGTTGTTGTATGTTTGTGCTTAATAAGCTTTATGAGAAAGACCAAAGACAAAAAGCAGCAGTCACTTGGTGCCATTCCAGTTACCAAACAGAATCATTGCAGACTTGGGTTTTTAAAACACATTTCCAGAAATAACCTTACATACCATGGAGAGGTATGTCCAAAGCAAGCTGTGTGAAAGTGGCTAGAGGAAAGAGTCATTTCCAAAGCACTGCCTCAGGTAGTGACAAAGGATGCTGCATTGTGTTGCCTTGTTCAGGCACAAATTTGCTACAAATGAACTATTTCTGAAGCAAGATACTTTTACAAACAAGAACTATTTCTGAAGCAAGATACTTTTACAAACAAATACTTTATTTTTTTTAATGTGCCACGCATGCTTAGGTGTAAATCTGGCAAAAATCAGAACAAAGAAATATTCCACAAGTTTCTGGAAATGAACAGTTTTCATGAGTCTGCTCTAAGTCAAGGTAAAGTTAGTTGAGAAAACAAACAATGTTGGGTTAATGATTTTTTTTTCTATTTGGGTCCAAAATACAGAATAGATTAATAGGGGCTTATCAGTATTTAGTATTCATCTGTATACAGTAAGACATGTTCTTCAAGATAAGCTGCTTATGGACTTACTCCACTTTAGACTTTATTTGAACACAGTTTTCATGTAGCAGTGATCAGTTCAGCCCACAAACCACTTGCAACTGACACCCACAGCACAAGAGATGGCATAGGCCTAGCCGCTGCTCTGAATCCCCTCCACCATATAGCCACACAAGATTTCTCAGAGAATTCCGTGTTATTGCAGACAAAAACAATACACTTGACTAGTTTTTTTTCCACTCTATTCCACTAGAAGACTCTCACACAGTGATCTGTACTGACAACTGGTACAATAATAATCTAAAAATGCACCTAAGGCTATTCCCTCCACCTTGAGCTCATCTCTGTGCAATGTTGTAACACTGCCCCTAGCCTGAGACAGGACACTAGGACACATCGTGTTCCAAGACAGGAGCATCCTTGGAGAGAAAGATGGAGCTTGTTATATGGTAACTGTAAGAATAATATACACCTGACAACCAGTCAGGATCCATAAAGATATATGCAGGCTTTACAAAAGAGAGGCATTGACCTCAAGTCTTGTTCTCCACGTATATTATAGGTACCTAATCCTCCGCAAATTAACAGGGACTTGAGTTCTATGGCAACATACAGATCTCTTGATATTAATCACTACCAGCAATGACAAGATTATAAATCACTGGAGCCTAAGTTCTATTATAGTTGCCACAATGCCACCTGACCAGGGGTAAGTGTGAAAGACACTCACTGTAAAAGGGACTCCTGATACTAGTTTTTGCAAACCCAACACCTAAAGAGACACAATGTTACCATTGCCTCCCAAGTCTGACCACAGGTGCTGTTTAGCACAGCAGTGAAAAGCATTTACAAGTATCTGATCAGGGAGTTTAGAGATACAAAGGCATCTGCTTATGGATATACATCCATCTTGAGAGATCTTGCCCAAAAATTATTTCTGTGAGACATTTCTGTTGGTATTCTTGAACAACTACCTGAACTCTCAAACTGCAAAGCAAGCTCTGGAAGGACAACCCTGAGTACACTGGCACGTAAGCCTGAGAGAAAGACAGGTTCACAAGACAGTCTGACACTATCTACACCCCAAGACCACGTATAATGAAGGCACTCTGCCTGGAAGAAAAAGAGGAAATGAAAGTGGGGCAGCAATCCTAATCATTTGTTTTAAAACTGGTTTTAAGTAACATGACACTTTAGATGAATGCAGACCAACAGGCTGGAAAATTCCAACTCTAATCCTGGCAGAAATTAAATAAAAAGCCTAAACAGACAAATGCTCCTAAGCTAAACAGCACTGCTTTGAAAAGTACCTGCTCCTCTTAGTGTAAGCCACGTAGATCAGGAAGAAGAAACTAATCAATATGCAACTTCCAGGACATGAAAGGTGACACTTTGTTACCAGAACTGCACACTAGAACAGCAAAGCTGAAAAATCAGCACGCTGTAGGAACAGAAATGGGTGTGAAGTGAATTAAGTCAGTAATTTATGAAAAAAAAAAAAAGAGGTCTCAATTCCTTTTTCTAAGCAAAAATTTTCTGACCTTTGTCATAAGGAAAGAGAATGCCTCCTTATATCTACAGGCAGATGATCTACTGCTGCCATAGCTTTTCAGAAACAAAAGCAGCTTGAAGTTTTTACACCAGTGGCTAGTTTCACTTACAGTACACCGAGTTCTGGCAAACACTGCACTGACACAAACAACTTTTCGTCAGCTGAGGTAGGATTAAAGTTGTTCCTTTCAAATATTTTTGGTGGCTTCTATTCCACTCCTCTTTTGCATTTACTTTAAACTGCTGTTACAGAGCTCTGAAAGCATTTTCTAGGTGTCAGAGGTTTCCCAGTCGTAACAAAGTGAAAAATTACTACCTATGGGCAGCAACTGCAACTCAAAGCATGAAGCAGGAAGAAAGAAAAAGGTAACCTTTCACACAAAGTAAGGGCCAAAAAAGTAACAGGCAGAGGATTCTCCAGTTAAAGAGTCAGCAATTGCAGAAATTTAGAAAAAGAAAAAAGAGTAAACACTAACACAGACTGTTCTAGAAGACCGAGAGGAGGGAAAAGGATGGAACGAGAAATGTTCATCTCTAGCTGCCTAGATCATGTAGAAGGAAGATGTGTAACAACAGATTAAGGTACTAAAGCCTTGGTCACAAGAGATAAAACCATGTTACACCACAGGCTAGTATCACACTGTAGAACACAGACACGAATTTCATCTGTAGGACACTGAAAATGGAAGAAAAAATATGTGTAATAAATCTTCCCTGTTCACTCCAGTAATTCAATGCAAAATCTAACATTAAAACAAATTAAAAAAAAAAACCAACCAGACCACCCATTACAACCTCCCCTGTTCTAGACCCTACCTGGATTAAACTCAACTGGTGATTAAGTATTTCATCATATAATATACTGACCCTATCACAAAAGCAGAGCTTGTTCTTGGCTGTTAAAAGTGTCACAGACGGCATTTCGCTCCTGCTGGAGTTACACACTGAACAGACACAGCTGCTGTAGCCAGCCCTGTCTTGCTTTCTTCTCCTAAGCTTCTTTTCATTCTCTTACTGCAAAAACTAGTGGCTGACCTTTGAACTGTAGCTCAGAGGAATAAAGACCTGCACTCTTTCTTTACACTGAAGTCAAGAGGTTCATCTTTAACCTTAACAAAATGGTATCAACTATTACTTTTGCATTAAATGAAAAATGAGCGATTCTCTCAAAGATGTTACTTTTTTAAGTTAGCCTTTCGAGATGTGCTGCTCGCTTAAAGCATTACTGCTGTACTAAAAAACCCAAAAGCCCGGCACAAGCACAAACAAGCTGTAACTTTACTTTCTACGCTTTTTGTCCCCTGCCCTAAGAAAACAAAGCGGTTTATACACAGCGATATGCTGCCAGTCCGCACAGCATACCGTGTGCTCTCTGAAAGACTTTCCTCTCGCCGCCGCTGAACACCGAGTGTCAGAACACCGCCACGACAGACAGCTTTTGAATTTCTCTCCCAGACAGACAAGAAGGCAAAGTGAGGAATGAAGAACTGCTCCGCTTAACCATGCGGTGCAATCAGCTATCAGCCAGTCACGGCTCCGGAGCACACCTCAGCGAAAGGGAAAGCAGTAACATAAAGTCAGCGTTTGTCTAAACCTACCTGTTGATGCCATAGCCGAGGTCTGCCCTCGAGTTCTCTGCTCTCCCTGTCAGCTCCTTCCCACCCGCCCTCCGCACTCCTTTCCACAGCGCAGAGCAAACCCTGCGCTCCCCCTTCTGCTGCCCGTCCCGGTCCTGAGCAGGCCGACCGGGCGGCCAAGCCGCAGCGCAGCCCCCAGCCCGTCCCGCATGGGAAGAGCCCCCCGTCAGCCGGGCGGAGGGGGCTGCGCCCGCCGCGCCCCCGCAGCCCCGCCGCGCCGTGCCAAGCCTGCAGCAGCGCCGCCCAGAGGCGGCACTGCTCCTCCCCTGCCCCAACGGCCCGGCAGCCGCGGCACCTCGCCGCCGCCTCAGCGGGGGCAAGCCTCGGCGCCCGGGCCACCCCCCGGCCCCGACGAGGAGAGGGCCCGGTGGCGGCACCGCCGCCCTCCCCCTCCACCTTCGGCGGCTCGGGAGCTCGCCCACCCGCCGCGCCCCGGCCGCCACCCCGCTCACCTTGGGGAAGGTGCCCTCCCGCCGGGGGCTCTTCGGGTGGTCGAAGTGGCCGCGATCCAGCATCAGGTAGAGGGAAAAGATCACCACACAGAAGACCGCGCTGCCGAACACCGTGAACTGCCGGCTCAGCTTCATCTCCGCGGCCGCCCGGCCGGCCCCGCCGCCGTGCTCCTCCCGCCGCGGCCGGCGCTCCCGCGCCCCACTCGCCGCCCGGCGCTCGGCAGGCAAAGTTCTCCCGCCGCGGCGGGCGGCAGGAACCCCCAGGCGCCGCCGCCCCCGGCGCGGGGCAGCTCCAAGTCTTCTCCGGAGAAGTGCGAGAAGTTGCCCCCACACACGCCGCCCGCTGCGCTGGGGCGGAGAGCCTTGCCGAGAGCCCGCCGCCGCGGCAAGAGGCGAGCCGAGAGTTTCCGGGAGTGGATCGGGTCCCCGGGCAGCCTAGCGCCCAGCGGGGAATTGGCGGCGGCAGCGCTGCGGGGCCGACCGAGCGCCGCTGCTCCCCCCTTCCTTTCTCCCTCTCTCCTTCCTCCTTCTCCTCCTCCGGCCGCCTCACTAGCCGCTCCGCTCCGCTCCTCCTCGTTGCCGGCAAGCGGCGCCGGAGTCTGGCACCTCCTCCCCCGCCCGGCGGCCAGAGCGCTGCCGCCGCCGGAGCACCCGCGGGCCGACGCGCACACGCTCCGCGCCGAAAGAGCCCCCGCCCGCCAGCGCCGTCCGCCGCCGCCGGAGGGCCACGCTCCGCCCCCGCGCGCCCGGGCGGGTGGGCGGTGCCGTGCGCGTGTCACGGGCGCGGCTCCGCCCCCGCCGGTCCGCACCGCCCCAGCGCCGCGGGAGGGGGCGCGCGCGGCGGCCGTTGGGGCCGCCGTTGCCTTTCGGTGTCAGTCAGCGGGGGGGACCCACGGCCGCCGCCCTTTCCTCTCGCCCGCGGTCGAGGAGGAGGACCCTCCGCTCCCCTCCGTTCTGCGCGGCAGGGTCGGCCCCGAACTGCCTCCCATCGGGCGGCGCGGGGTTGTTTGCCCCGCGGCGGCGGCCGTTCCGAGGCACCGCGTAACGGTCTCACCGCGCTCGCTGCCGCCCCGTCGGCAGTCGGTGTGTGGCAGCCTCCGCCGCGGGAAGCGAGGAGGCTGGGGGGGCGGGGCGGGGGAAGCGGGAGGGCTGCCTTGGGCCTCCGCCGTCCTTCCCGGGCCTTGCCGTGCCCTGATACGGAGTGAGGAACGGCAGACGGGGAGTGTGGAACCGGGGCGGGGCGGGGGCAGGAGTGGGATGACTCTCCCGCACCGAACGACCCCATGTTTAGCCACGACCCGTCGCACCTTTCCGTGCAAGCCCTGTTCCTCTTCTGACAGCGTTAGGGCATGTTTGTGCGCCGCTGTCAGTTTCCAGTTTGGTTCAGGCTTCTGCACGTCTAAGGGGCAAGCTGTGTGGAAAGCACCGCATGTGGCCATAGGAACGGGTCAGAGTTGCAATGGGCTGGCCGAGGGTCTGCTGCTCAGATTGCCCCCATTGCAGTATTTAGCTCCTTCCACATTCCACAGTTTAATCTGCCCGGTTTTGAAAATGCTCATGGCTGGTGTCTGCTCTTTACCAGTTATTTTAAGGATGTTCTTAAGGTGCATCAGCTGCCATTGAGAACTAGACGCACATGAAAAATGTGCTTTATGACTGTGTGTTTCAAGGGCTGTTACTGAAACATAGCCCTAGGACTTGA
Organism: Porphyrio hochstetteri; assembly: GCA_020800305.1. NCBI lineage: Eukaryota > Metazoa > Chordata > Aves > Gruiformes > Rallidae > Porphyrio > Porphyrio hochstetteri. The sequence continues at coordinate 28,096,630 of CM036938.1, forward strand.
AGCCAGGATATACGTGTTACCATCACTACTTCCTTTTTTTTTTTTTTTTTCCATTAGTATCCTTCTGAAGTTGTTAAAAGTGTAATAACACAAAAATTTGTCCAGTAAAGTTGTGTAGACTCTTGCAGGAGCTGAGAAGCTGAAATTGTTGCTAACATTTTCCATGTTCCAATATCTTACAGAAGCTACTTGAGGGCTCAATTATTTACAACTTCTCCCTCCCTTTCTCCCAATGGACAAAAAGTTAAAGTGTTTGATTCTGGCTTTGAAAGGTGGTACAGGACTCCTGTGGTTACCAGGTATGGATGTTACGAGCTGCTGTGGTGGGAATTGCTGATAGCAGAGAAACCATTCCTCATGTATGGTGCACTGGTGGGTGTACTGACTGCACTTAAGATTTGTTAATACAAGGGAGTGAGAAAAAGAGGTTAAAGAGAAAAGCAGCTGAGCAGTGGGAACCATAGAGGAAATAACCCCAGGATGGACAAAAGGATGGCAGCTAATGCAGGAACAGAAAGGGAGTGACAACCAGGGAAAGCTGGTTGAAAGCAGGTTAGGGTAAAGAATGACAGTTGAAGGGCACAGCACTCGGTGTCAGACAAAACAGAGGAAAGATGCAGATGGATCTCCGACAGAATCTGGAATAAAACCCAAGAGTTTTGGAACATGACATCGCTGTTTAGCAAAAAGCTCTAAATGGAAGGATCTTACCATCTCACGTTTGCTCTATTCCCCCTCTAGTGGTAGATCCCCGCCGAATGTGCGATGCTTCTTACTCCATTTGTTGTGTTGGTGGAGCTCAGATACCTTTGCGAATCCAAAAATACAACTTTTTTATCATCTATGTACGATGTCATTTCCAAATTTCTTTTTCATAAGAGGGACATTACATTCAAATCTACAGTAAACTAACACTGAGATTACAAACAATGGCCTTAGGATTTGGGATATGTATTATTAAGGTTGACTGTGAAACTTCTACATGATAAGATACTATTTTTCCTCTTTTTTCACGGAATGGCTTGTTGATTCATTGAACAGGGAAGTGGGGTGCCTAGAGGGAAAAAAGAGGACTGTGGACTTTCTGATTAGCTTGTTAAAAAGTTAGAAACTGATGGGTGAGAGGAGTAGTGCAGAGACAGTAGCAGGCAGGTGACTAAGGGGACAAATGTCACAGACAGTCGGACTTTGTTCTCCTCTCTGTTAGAGGTTTTCTGGGTGGTGGTAAGACATGAACTGAAATACCTACAGAAAACTAGTAAGGATTCTTTGGTTTCTGGGTTCCTTCTCAAGATGTACATGATCCAAATTGTAGAAATATGCAATACTCTTATTTACAGCTGAGCCTCATCAACGCAGTGAGCTTGGACCTCTCCACACAAAGATCTTTTAAAAATAAAACTGTAATGTTTGCAATAAGGGGTGATTTCTTAGAACATAATTAAACTGTAAGGGAATTAACTGTTATGTTTCAATCACTGTTTTGATGCTGTACGTGGAATAATATGAGAGGTCACAATTTAGGATTACAGTAAAACCATAATTTGAATCGTAATGGTTTAGTGATAACAGACTGAATAAATCAGGCATCAAGTGAAGAGAAGTATCTCTTCCTTCACTTTAAAGCTGTGTCATAATGTGTTTTTGTTTGAGGGGAGAAATGCAGGTTGATTTGAAACTCTGGCAGAACGTATACATGGACCAATTCTGGTTTTCTCAGCAGCATTGTGACAGGTTGTTTTCTATGTGTTTGATTCTGCAACTCTTCCTATTCTTGTGATCTGAGGCATTTTCTTTGTGCGACAGTTAAGATTAGATATTATTACCTATTTAGATACATAGTCTGTTGCATTAGATATACTGTAGTATCCTAATGTTTAATAGCTGATAAATAAGAATATCTGCTGTAGAATGAGGGACTCAGCTAATGTTGTCTCTGACTGGAAATTTTGGTCTCGTGTCAATAAATCTGGTATGGGTGGTATCAAAGACAAGAACAACAATGTTTCCAGTTCTGGTTTGTGGGGGTTTTGCTTTGGTTGGTTAGTTGGCTGGTTGTGGTTTTTATCACATATGAAATGGATATCAGTACCATGCAGTATTAAAAGCTCTGCAGGGTCTTGATTCTCCTCAAGATGTAGTGCTAGGCCCAAAAAATTCTTCTCAAATAGAATAAAGCTTCCTTTGTTATTTGCCTGGATTATGATACAGAGGGGATAAGGAGAAGTGTTAGCCTCAGAAATATGGCTCAAAAACCTGGAGCTGTTCAAAGAACTTTTCTGGATAGTCTACAGGAGACACTAAAGACAGCCACTTGTGTACACCCCAGCCCTTTCTCAGGATTTAGGCATATTATAGTAAGAGACTGGAAATGTGTATTTTCATTGCTTGGGCTCTGTAATCTTGAATTTTCTCTTGAATACAGATGTTCATAGTTTATTTTTCAAAGATACACAATTTCACTGTTGAAGTGTGGAACAAAATGGAGATGCTGGCCACTTTTGTAAGCTATCCATGTTTACTTAAGGCTTTATATACATATCTCTGTTTGTATGAAGCCATAAATAAATATATATATAATAGGTGTTTCTAGTCCACATATTATGTCATTATTATCTATGTGAACATAGGCACACATTTTGTGTGTCAAAACATTTCTGTATTTGTAAGAATCCACTATTTGAACCTTGGTCACCTTGGTCTTCTTTTTCTCATACCAGTAACCTCCTGTGTGTTAGGCTGCAATATAGAAGTTGGGTGCAGCTATGTTAGCTATGTTTGCTTTTTTCTTTTTTTTTTTAGTTCTATGTCAAGAATTGAATTTTGTGAAGGATGCGGGTGTTCTTGATAGATCTTCGGAGTTATGTCTGTGTTTTTTCTACCCATTTAGGGTTAGATGGGAACCTGGTTACTGAGGTACAGAGTTGCAGTCATGTAAGTTTCCTCTTAAATACAGATATGTCTTAATCCATAGGCAGCTGCTGAGTGGATTTTATTTTTAGATCTCAGTTTGGGATTTGGGCACCTAAAGTTTCTTTAATCCTTTCCTTAGATGCCAAATTCTTTTTTTGGATCTAGCCTTTAATAGCAAAGACAGGAAACTAGTTTTTCTGTAGTTATTTTCTTACTGACCAAACTGATAGTATCTAAATTACATTTTCTGCTACAGGCTATTGAACCTTATCTCTGGCTGTTGAAAAACTGTACAGTCAAGTAAACTTCATACATGAAGGAATCTACTATTCAAAGAAGGAAGAAATATAAAAACAGTGTATAGGTATAACTTTTACAACTTTCTTAACTGCATGCTAACTTGTAAGAGCGGATAAAATATAATTATTGTTGTTAATAGTATTGTAAAAAAAAAGTCTGTCAAAGTGTTTACCAACAAAAGTTTGTTTCCACAATGACAGGTCAATGAATATCATTAAATTAAAGGGCAGTATGTCTAATTTTAAATATATATAACTTCTGTAACTAATATATATATATCTTTAGTACTTAAAGACAAATTATTTTGGTCAGGATATTGGAAGTGTGTCATCATGCTATAAAACCATTGTTGGATCAGACAGCAGGTGATCAGTAGTTGCTTATTTGAAAACTGTAGCCTTGGAAATCTTGTACGAACATAGGAATTTGGCAAACCAGGCATTTCATCTTCAATAAACTAGTCGGCCTCATTTACATCTTGAATTAAATGCTTATACATTAACACCCATCCTTTGTAGCAACTTTTGCAATATAATAAAAGGAAATGGTTTCTTAAATCTGTAATGTACTGTGTTTGATGAGTGGCTATATTTCTGAGTGTGGTGCAGAGGGAGAGAACATTTTTAGATATTTCCTGTTGGAAATGGAACTTGTTGTTACACATTCAAAAATACTTGTAGTTGTTCAGAATTTTTTATTTCTTCTGAGGTTCGCTTGTATACTAAGCTTTTTGTGAGTGTTTTTTAATACTACGAAAACAACTGATGTAATAGCAGAATGTGCATATATGTTATACTGTAATGGGGAGTACCTGCAAGGTGTGATAATAATGAACAGCACATTCTGATGTACAGATACTAGTTTATAAGCGAGCAGAATTCACCTTTAGTATAATCTGCCCTCTAGACTTGAGGTTCTTTCTGTCATTCTTTGCTTTTTCCCATCAATATTAAGCATTTTTTAGGATTTAGATTTGGTACAAATGAACATAGGGAGAGCCAATTCTTAGTTTCATTTTCTGAAGTAATTTAGTTTATCTGAACATTCTGTACTTTCTTCCTGCTTCACTAACATTTCAACCTGTGGATGAAGTAACTGCATCTGACAGAGATGGAATCTTAAAAACACATGAGAAGTGGTGGCTGGGATACAGTAGGTAACAAAGCTACACAGATGCTGACTGACCAAGAAGACAAACTGCTGAGAAAATGCACAGTTTGTATACTGCCTTTGCTCATGCAGTCACTGGAACACACAGGGAGAAAATGAAGGCATGTAGGAGGAAAAGGTAACTTGTTTTAGTTGTGTGAAGGAAAAAGGGAAGAGAGTGAACTGGCAGTGTTCTAGGAAATAAATGCAGGAAAAACAGAAGCTCTTCTGCTGGAGAAGAGCTCTGTGGAGAAGGACCTGGGGGTCCTGGCAGATGACAGGTTGGCTATGAGCCAGCACTGTGCCCTGGTGGCTAAGAGGGAGGAGGCATCAGGAAGAGTGTGGCAAGCAGGTCGAAGGAGGTGATCCTCCCCCTCTACTCTGCCCTCGTCAGGCCCCACCTGGAGTATTGTGTCCAGTTCTGGGCTCCCTGGTGTAAAAAAGACAGGGATCTCCTGGAGAGAGTCCAGAGAAGGGCTACGAAGATGATTAAGGGCCTGGAACATCTCCCGTATGAGGAAAGGCTGAGTGAGCTGGGACTGCTCAGTCTGGGGAAAAGAAGACTGAGGGGGGACCTAATTAATGTTTATAAATATCTTAAGTGTGGGATGCAGGGGGAATTGGCCAGCCCCTTTTCAGTCATCTGTGGAGACAGGACAAGGGGCAATGGCTGCAAGTTGGAGCACAGGAAGTTCCGCACCAACATGCGGAAGAACTTTTTCACAGTGAGGGTGACAGAGCCCTGGGACAGGCTGCCCAGGGAGGTGGTGGAGTCTCCTTCTCTGGAGATATTCAAGACTCGTCTGGACGCCTATCTGTGCAATATGAGCTAGGGAGCTGCTTTGGCAGGGGGGTTGGACCCGATGATCTCTCAAGGTCCCTTCCAACCCCTATGATTCTATGAATATATAGAGAGAGCAAAACTATTGTGATCAGTGTTGTGTAGTATTTTAGATAAAGCTATAGAAAACATTAATCCATTAATTTTTCATGGAGTAATTTGATAGAATTATTGCAAGTTTCCTTTATCTTTTTTTTTCTTTTCTCCCTCCTGTTCACTTTTCTTCTTTGTCCTCTTTGTAAGCCAACAAGGTCTCACATTACCAGCAAACTTTTTTTTTAATATATTTTCTCAATGTCAGATCAATCACTTTAAAGACAATTGAAAAATCAACTAGGAAATGGTTTAGCAGTGCCTCATTGCCTACTATTAGTATCAAGTAACAGTAGTTGCCAGTCTTTGCATTTATTGCAGGTGTAAGGCTCCAGACTGCAAAAATCAATCAACTTTCCAAGCAGTCAGGTCATTCTTCTCTAAAATATAAGTAACTAGTGAATGAAAATAGGGCATTACTTTCACTTCCATTGAATTTCTTTGCTTGTTTTTGGTATATAATATTTAGATATTGTGTTTAGTCACTTGATTGGATCAAAGACCAGAATCATGTAAATTCTAAGTAGAGCATTAGTGTGTACATACAGAGAGAGATACATATTTAAACACTCATGGTTTTAGAATTAGACTGCATTGGTCTAGTATAGATCTTGAACCACTGTATAACGGAGTGGAACGCCAGGCAATTAACAAAGACTTTTGTCTTTTCAGTAGTGAATTGCTGCAGAAGTTTGATTTTTATAATCTATTTGTATATTACTGAGGGTTTTTTTAATGCCCTTATATACTGAACTTGCATCCAACTGCTTTTAGAATGAATGGTTTTAAACATATGTTTACAGTTTCTGTGTTTATTTAGCAATATATTATTTAGAGAGGAAAAAAATGACACAGTAGTTCTTTGTTAAAAGGAGTACGTTGAAAAGTGCAGAAAATTAATGTAGAGGCAGGCAATCAATGACTTTGTTCTGTTATCCTGATAGGCTAAGTAGCTCGGTCATTATATTAGGCTGCTATAGATTGCACTAAACTGTAAAAGCATAGAATAAAACAATGCTAAATGCATCTCCATTAAGATTCACAACTCTCTTAAACCCATGGGAAGATTTTTTTGTCTACAAATAAGAGTGGTGATCATTCTTGCTGGTCAAATCATAACTATTTGATCCCTCTCACCAAGTGCTATCTGACACCTGCTTACTTGTTTTTTCTAAGAACCATATGGCTTAATATGTATAAAGGATGTTTGCACTGAGCAGCAAATTATTGTTTGCTCATGGATGGTCAGTTTGCCCATTAAAAAAACCCAGAAAAGTCCTTTTCATTGAATTGAACAGTCCTGCCTTAATCCTAGATGGGCTGATTCAAACCAGCCAGATTTAAGGGGGCAGATAGCTTTACAACAAATGTTAATTTAATGAGCATGGCATGACAAAAAGCAGAGTTACCTTCAAAGATCTGAAAGTAAACCATGACAAGCCACATGTCATTAAGTCTGGCTGAATGCATGCAACACATGAAAGCTTACTGAAGTTGTTACAGAATAATAATATGCCATCCTATAACAAGGAATACTCAAAATAAAATATAAATAACAAAAAAAATGCTGTTGAACAAGCCGGTTCATTCTTGATTAGTCTAATCATCACATAATGTATAATGTATTTTTCTAAAGCAAAAGAATACTTTCTCTGCTGAAAGGTGTTGGATATCTCATTTTTATTTGTGTTCTCAGAGGTGCCTTTAATTGTATAGACATTCTTTAAAAAATAGAATAAAATAATAAAACCACAAGAAAAAATGAACAGTGTTTCTGCTGTACATACATTTTACTCTCAAAAGCTGAATCTTTCAGCATTCAACACAAAGCCAAGATGGAGTACAAGGAAAGAAGCCTTTATTGTAAACAATGCAGCACTGGCTTTAAGACTAAAGTGTAGGCTGAGTGAAGGAAAGGAAACCCAAATGTCATAGAAGAGAACTTTTGGGAGGCCTGTCCCAATGTCATTCAGTTCTCAAGAAAAATAGTGTCCGGGCTATTACGTAACTAGGGTTACATCTCCAAAACAGGTATAGTCAATTTTCTGCATCTCTAAGTATCCTAAATGTACAAAATACCATCTCTAGAAAGCAGAATAGGAAGGCCATATTTAATGAAAGACAATACAGTATTAGCCTGATTATTCTCAGAATTATCCATAACCGGGAAACCATTTTGGGAACTGCAAATCTTTAAGTGCAAACACAGTTTAAAGGGAATAAAGCAACAACTAGTGGGTGGAGATCAAGTTCTGCATTAGCAACATCAAAGTACAGAGCAATGTTTCATACATGTTGTAAGAAGTCACGTAAAAATATCAGTTTAGATTTTTAATTAACTAATATTTAATTGAAAAGAAACAAAATTGTTCATCAGAGCAGCAAATGTTATACTTGTTAAAAAGGCTAGTTACAAGTGTAAAATTAGTACTATCTACTTCAGAAAATCTGTTTCATCATTGTAAGTCTAGTTACAGAAATAAATGTGAATCAAGCTTAGCTTATGTTTTTATGCGGTGTTTGTTTAAAATATAAACTTGACTATCTGACTTAGCCTCTAAAGAACAAAAAATGGTTCAAATATCCCAGTCATCTATATGCATGTAAAGATTATATGTATTAGAGGCATGATTCATTCTTTTTGAACTTCTACCTGGGGCAAAAATGCTAATTATTATGAAACCTCACTAATGTTCTTACTCATGTTTTGCATCCACAGGTTTTAAACCATGTGCTGTAAGAAGTAAGCTGAGCACACCCACAATTACGCAGTAGAGGTCTAAGTAGCCACAATGGCTGGAAGTACAGGCAGAGAAGGACCTGGGGGTGTTGGTTGACTGCAGACTGAATATGAGTCAGCAGTGTGCCCAGGCAGCCAGGAAGGCCAATGGCATCTTGGCTTGTATCAAAAACAGTGTGGCCAGTAGGTCTAGGGAGGTGATTGTGCCCCTGTACTCGGCATTGGTGAGGCCACACCTCGAGTACTGTGTCCAGTTCTGGGCTCCTCACCACAAGAAGGACATGGAGGTCCTGGAGCGAGTCCAGAGAAGGGCAACCAGGCTGGGGAAGGGGCTGGAGGGCAAATCCTATGAGGAGCGGCTGAGGGAGCTGGGGCTGTTTAGCCTGGAGAAGAGGAGGCTGAGGGGAGACCTTATCACCACCTACAACTACCTGAAGGGAGGTTGTAGAGAGGTGGGAGATGGTCTCTTCAGCCAGGTGACAGGAGATAGGACAAGGGGGAATGGCATGAAGCTGTGCCAGGGCAGGTTTAGATTGGATGTTAGGAAAAAACTTTTTACTGAAAGAGTTGTCAGGGCCTGGAACAGGCTGCCCAGGGAGGGGGTTGAGCCACCTTCCCTGGATGTGTTCAAAAAAAGGGTAGATGAAGTACTTAGGGATATGGTTTAATTTAGGATGTGAATGGTTGGACTTGATGATCGTATAGGTCTTTTCCAACCTTGTGATTCTGTGATTCTGTGATTCTGTGATTCTGTGATTCTGTGGTAGTAAATATTTTCCTGTGCTGTGGAGCAATGCCTTGGAGTGCATGCAAGTATATGGGAATGCATTATTTCATGACCCACCTTGAGTGAAAATAACTGTCCATTTCTACAGTTCTAGATATTTGAAAAGATAATTCACTGTAACTTCAAATGTAAACATCCCTAAGAAGATGTCAGATGTTTCTAATGTTTGGTATACAAACTAATTAAATCACAGCATATATTTACAAATTTACTTTTCTTGGAATAATGTTGACAATATGGAACAAAATTTGCATATGCCTATTGTTGCTCACTGCCTATTGAAAAATAAAACTTCATATTTGCAGGAACAAAGTATGTTGTATTTTCGAGTGATATTCTTATTTTTTCCTTTGATCTCTTTTCAATTTGTCAGAAAAGTACATCGTGAAAAGAATATTACAAATCAACTTCACCTTTTGAGAAATACCTTTTCTCTTGGTTGATGGAGGCAAGAAGGTTGTGAAAAATTACCCTTAATGCGTAAGGCTTTGTACAAAGCAACCAAAAAATTGTGTAGGCAGCCCAACTTTAAAAACCCCATACATTATCAAAAAGACAAGACAAACAAAAATGGACAAAAAGTAGCAAACATCACAGCAGTACAGCTTTCACTAGTTGCATTACTTCAGAAGAAACTCATTGTTTTTGCCCTCCTAAATTTCCCTGAAACCACCTTAAATAGCTGTCTTTTATGCAGCCCACAAGCATATCTCACAAATGTGCTAAAGATTAATTCTAACTGAACAAAGTTAATAATTTTACACTAACAAAGGGATGGCAGCCACAGTGTTGTTTAACTGATTGAGATTTCAGCAGAAATCTTGGAAACCTTTGCAGTAAATGTGTCTGTGCGTTTGTGTGTGCACTATAAAGGAGTGGACACTTAAAGGACAATAACATAGAAAAAAATGTACATTAAAAAGATGAAAATACTCTTATGTATTGGAAAACAGAAATAATGTTACTGTGTGAAGTACCTTGCAACTTACTGCCACTGGCACATTTTTGTGTTTAGACTGATTTATGACATATCCAACTCTGTCAGCAAGGAGATGGACAGCCTACTGAGGGCTACTGGGCAGCAATATTCCTGTGCAAGAAATCTGTAAGATGTTGAAGTGTTAATTAAAAAAAAAAAAAAAAGAAACAAGGGACCTTTTTACATGCTGTAACATGTTGTAACAAGCTTATATGCCCTTTGCAGTACAAGACCTACATTTTAGGAAGGCACAGTACTTCCACTACATCCTGTCACAATTTAGAAAGAAAAACAAAGAAAGATTTTTATCACTGTTTATACAGTTCTTGTGAATATGGCCCCACAATTCCTGTGGGAGAAGCACACAGGAAGAATTCTCTAACATGGTGTCCTACAGGTACAGTATTTTAGAGTTTTTGTGTTGAAAGCAAAAAAAGAAAGGTAGGAGGAAAAACAGAGGCTGTTCTGTTGGCAGTAGAACAAATAAACTTCGTTTCCTGTCATTTTGCTCCTTCTTCTTTGATTCAGTGTAATTTTATAAAGGACAAGGTCCATTTTCCACAGTGATGGCATTTATTAGCCTTATTTTTAAATGGGAGTTAAGCTAACTGTGAAACTTCTCCATCAGAAGGTTATGTCTGTCTTCTACCTGATTGCCCATTCTTATTAATTCTGCAAGACCTTTGTTATCATTGTTTTTCTGTAATGTTTGATTGATGTTTGTTAGTGCTCATAAAAGTTATAGAAGAGAAAGGACACAAGAATCTTCGTGTTACAGATTTTTTTTTCCTCGTTAAATAAGGAACAGTGCTGAGATTTTTGAGGAAATACTTTTCTCTCTAAAGGTTTAATAATTAGTGTAATGCCCTCCATCACCACTCCTATCATGGACTGCAACTGTCCTCAACTCCAGTGGTCCTCAGACAGTTCATTATCAAATGGCATTAAACAGGAATGGCTAAGTAGTTATGATAACATCCTGACATTGTATCTTGGCTTTTCTGTTGGTGATGTTGCATTTCCTCAGTCAATGATTAATTAGCTCCTTAGCTATTTCATCTCTTCCTTTCTGCTGTGAGGAAAAATGTGTGAATGATGGGGAGGAAATTATCTCCCAATCTCCTCTCCGCTGGAGGCAATAGGAAGAGGATTGACTTCTAGAGCTTTTTCTTCACAGAATGCTAACTGCGTCACAAGCATTCACATGCTTGTCAACATGTCCATGACCACACTGCCAATGTCAGCAATATACAAGGCCCAATTGGCATTCTCTGTAGCGATAACAAGTAATACAAGTGTCTGATCCGCATACAGAAACTCACACTTTATTATTTTATTTTTCCTTTTGCAAGATTGGGATTTAATTTGCCCACTCATGTACAAGGAAACTGTTCGAGTCAACAAATGTCACTTCACTGAAGTCATGTTGCAGGTGAGAATCTTTGCCTTTGTAATTATTAGGACCAAGATCTGCTTTTCAGAAGGGAAATAAATTTTGAGGACTTTCTCATGATTTTGTGTTTCATAACTTTGTTCATTTTATTGCCAGAAGGCAATAGCAGAAATTACAAGGCTTGCTTTAAGGATCAGAGAAAACAGAGATGCAAAAGTTGTCCTCTACAGTAGTGAAACAACTGAAAAGGAGCATATGAGCATGCATATTATGCATAGGTACAAGACCTCTACAAAACTGGGACCTTAACAACAGGTGGGAGCACATAATAACAGAAGCCTACTGTCATCAAGCATGGGCTCAGAACTTTTCCACAAAGAAAAATTAATCAAGCCATTTTTGTAAGGAGCTTGCTCAGTGCTTTAATGGCAGTAGGCTCATACAAGAGTATGTCTTGTATGGTAATGGTCTTGAAGATACCGCTCGATGTGTGCTAGCAAATGAGATTTCAGAACAGACAGGTGCTCGAAAATTCCAGCTGGTGCAGTGGTTGTAGTGGTTCCTGACTGCTATGCTTTCAGGAAAACTAAAACCCCTCACTGCCCTTTGGATGAAGCTTTATTTTGAAGTGTGTTAACTTGGTAAGAAATAGTTTAACTATATTTAAGAAGTGAGAGAAGACACCTTCAACAAGTATTACAACATTTACAAGCTTGAATGAGAATACTTTGGAAGGAATTGATGTTTTGTGATTGAACTGCAGGTAGTGCACACCCACGCCTTTAAATTGTACAGCAGAATCACTCAAGCTGAATTATGCGGTTGCATGGAATATTTTTGGGCTTTCAGTTCAACCAAACTGTGTATATCATAAATATGGCTATTGCTTTGTATTTGCTGTGAAAATATAGATGCCTTAGAAATTAAAAATTCCTATCTCTTTAGTATTGATTTTTTTTTGATGCCAAGAAAGTGGAACTGTAACTTGAAGAAAGTATATGATAATGTAATTTTCTAAGTCATAATGACAATATAAATCATTAACTTTTTTTTCTTTTAGCATGTTTTATCATACATATATATATTACACAGCAGACTATTTTATAGAACTTAGCATGAGAGGTAATCTTGGAATTTATCTTTGGTTTTAAATCAGGATCTTTATTAGGATTTAAAGTAGATTTAAACCGGTACTTCAGTTACATAAACAACTAAACTAGAACGTAAATATTTAAAAACTGTTCTGTAGTTACAAAATCAAATTACATTAGCTTCTGGTTTTAGAAACCATAAATGATCTGCCACTATCATTTACTTAATAATATAGCAGTAGTCTTCCAGGGAGGGAGTTGTGGCATTTGATTAATCTTTTTTAAATTTAGGATGAAGGAGAGTGGTGAATCTGGAATGATAATGAATTAGTGGTTTTGAAGTTCTTATCACTTAGCAGGAAGAACTTCTCTTTTTATTGTCATCATGAAAGAGTTGTTAGGAATGCTGCCGCAAAAAAAAAGTTTCTTAGATGAGAAAGTATAGCTTTATTCCAAAATTGCTTTCACGGTTAAGCTGAGGCAGCAAATCTTTGGTTAGATAATATGTTTCTTGACAGAACAATTCTCCTTCCCTGTTTTTTAAGACATCCTGCTTTCTCTTTGTATATTTTATTTCAACCAGTCCTAATGCTAACCAGTACGTTAACTGATATTTAAGGCTAGCCTTTCCACCTTTACATAATATCACTGTGATAATTAAAGTTTACTCAATCACAGTTCATGGAGGGTGGCAAATCAGGCCTGTATTGGTACAGCTTAAGTTTTCCTAACTTGTCACTAACAGCATCAGTCTTACTGTTTGCCCCGTTCCTGAATTCACATCCTCTGTCTCATGTTGCAGCATTAGAGATCATGGTGGTGCGTGGTCAAAGCAATCAGGCAATCAATGAAGCTGATACCTAAGGAAACAAAACAAAAATGGTTTTGAGCCAGCTGGGTTCTTGAGTCCAACTGTCCCTTTGATTGCAGAAATATTTGTGCTGCCTAAGTAAGAGAACAAAAGTTTATGTTGGTTTAAGCTGAATGCTAAACACCACCTTTAATTGTAAAGCTGTTTACCTGGCAAACAGAGATAAATTTACTTACAGTTTTAAGCCCGGGATTCAGTGAGCTGAATTTTGGGTGTGTCTGGATTGTGTGCAACAGTAAAACATTCAAGACTGAAATTCATTAGTTGGTACTGGACTTGTTTGGTTACTAGTGACTGATTAAAAGCTATCAATAATTCTGTCGTTTTGATGTATCCTGCCTCTGCAGAGCTAAGATACTCCCTAGGCAGCTTAAGCCTTTCAGGACAACCTTCCCAAAAGAAGGCCAAACAAGAAAACATTGTCAATTTTGAATTGAATCTGTCATAATGGATGAACATAATATTTAATTTCTGGAGTTGTATTACTTCTTTGAAAGAAATACAATATATTGGAAAGCATCCAGGGTAATTTGAAGGATGCTGAGTATCATAATGGACAACACAATCGTTCTGATCACACAGGATTTCTGCACTTCACACAGTTCAAAAATAATCTGCTTGAGTATTCAAAAAAGTACAGAACTTAGTAAAACTGAGTGAAACTAGATAATTTATCTTAAAACAGCTTGAGTTCTGGAGTAGAATTAATTAATCGAAACACATTCAACAGTAACAAATTCCTCATAGAAGAAATAGATTACTCTTCACCTAGCAGCTGAAAGGGTGTTTCAAAGCCGTAGGCCAGGTGTCTGATAAGGTATGCTCAATATTGTTTTGAAACTATCTAACTTGCAATGAAAAGCAACAAATCTTGAAAATCTTAGGAAAACCTTTCTTTTGTCACTTTTTTCAGAGTAAGAAGTAAGATTCTGAAATTGCATTACTGCTACCTGTTGTCAGGGACTAGATAAAACCGTAATAAAATTGGGTGCACGGAGCAGTCACCTTTAATTTGTTGAATGGAATAAGCTATTAAACTCTTACTATTAAAAAAAAAAATAGCTTAACAGTAATAACTGGTCAAAACACAGCCTTAAGTAGAATCTACAAGTTTATGCTGCCTAGGCTCCTTTTAGGATGTAGATAAATAAATAGGCACCAAAATGATAGTCTTTTGTCAAAGGAAGGCAGGGCGGGGTGGGGTAAGAGAAATGTTTTGAGCTGGATTTGACTTCTGATGGCATAGAGCTGTGACCAAAGCAATTTTCAACTGTTTGGTTACCGAGTTCTGAAAAATGACTCTGCATTCCTTGCAAATAGATAGAACTTAGCAGATTCCATCATCATCTCTTCTTGGTTTCTTTTTTATAATGGAAGGCTTTAATGTGACTCAAAATCTCAACAAATAAAGCAGAGGCCATGTTATTCTTGTACTATTTTCTAACTGAAACATTATTTTTCATTTAACAACAGCTCAGGAATAGATGCATTTTTAGTCTTGCAAAATAAAATTATTATTCAGTTTCAGAAAGTATTTCACATGCATCTGGAAATATTTACATATATATATATATTTCTAAATGTTAGGAAATCTAAGATGCAGTCAGGAAATGAATGTACACTGCAATAACTCTGTGGCAATTAGAAAGCTATGTGTTCAAGTACAGTTTAGAATAGCTTTACAATTACACTTTTTGTGCTGACTGTGGCAAATGTAGCAGAAGGGAGAGATTTTAGGAAATATCAACAAGTTGAAAAACAAAGCCTGAACAGATAATAAAATTATCAGTAGCTTTTAGAAATTATTTTATTATGACTATGTGGGTTTTGTCTGCATCACAGTTAGTCTGGTCTCATCTTTGCTCAGTAAGACTAAATGTCAGTTATGCTATGGTTCTGCAGTGAATTATTTTAAATGTGTAAACTTACATCTTGTCTATGATTAGAACAAAGCAAACAAATAAAAAAACCAACCCCCAAACTCAACCCAAACCAAACTATTTACCCATCACAGTTGGCATACTTGCTTGAATTTGCAGCTGAATTAAAGATTATGGAATCCAAATATGGTTTCCTAGTTTTACCACAGGTCTGGTCATTGCAACAGAGATTTATCAATGACAGTTGGGGTTTTTTTTAGCACAATCTGTCTCTATGTATGCAGTTCTCTAAATAGTTCTCATGCATTTACAGTATAAACCTGTTCCCCCAGCAAAGCAAGAGGTCTCTTAGTACATTTGCATTTGTGCAATGCCTAAGCAGACAAAGAACGATATCGCAGTTTGAACAGTTCTCCCCCAGCAAGCTGACAGTACAGCTGTTCCTGCAGAAGAGAACTTCATTGGTCCAATGTTTTACTTCTGCTTCACAGGGCAAAGCATGGTTGAGAACCTGGCTGTCAAATCCCAGCACAGCTTTCTGGGAATGATGCCTGCTCCACCTCATTTTTTTACTGTTACATGCTATAGGAAAAATGCTCTATTTCCTTAAAGCATTGATATACAGATATTGGAATTTTTTGTTGGAATGAGAGGCAGGGAAGCCTAAACGTACAGGAGGACTGGGTCTATGTCAGTGAAAGAGAAATTAAATGTGACAGATTTATCAAGATAAAGAAGCAAAAATATAAACTTGAATATTCCAATTGAGATATGCTGTTTTAGGCATTCATCTCTGACATGTTAAATTGGAAGCTGGTACCTTTCTATTAGTAATAATGGACAGCGATCTGATCTGAAATGAGACACGTCCTTAGAATGGGGCCCGTGGGAGAGAATGTTAAAGCTGTAAATGCAAATGATGTTGAGAGCAAGAGTTAAATGCTTGGAAACATCTCTCAATACAGTAAAAAAGGAATTTGAGTAGATGTGATGCAGAAGTCACTGCTTCATGAATATAGACAGCTTATTTTCTCCGAAATCCTTTCTCCACCTTCTTCTTAAAATGATAGCTGTGTGTACTTTCTTGTTTCAACTTGGACATTTATTTTCATTATAACACCGTGCTTGGTAGCAGTCAAAAATGAGACAAATTTTGCAGAGATGTTTGCTAAGTAGTTTTGTTATGTTACATTGTAAAACTGGGTAGGAAAGACTGATCTTTTGTACTCAAAGAGATCTTGCATCTTTCAGTGCAAAAGACTTAAGTGTCAAGAGTGCACTATTGATCAAAATATCAGCAGGCATACAGCACAGCAGTCACTTGACAATACAGAAGAAAACTACTTCTGTCAAAGTAATGTAAAACCCTTCATTGGGTTTTCAGTCTTCCTAGAAGTACACCTATAATCTCACTCTGTCAGAAAATAATATGAACTGCTGTGAATAAACTCACTGTCGGTTGCAATTATGCTCTGCGTGGACTATTAAACGGCAGACAGTATTCTAGCAGAAGCCAGTCTCCTACCTCTTGATAACCTGACCAGTCTGTTTAAGAAACAAAGGCTGGCACTTGAGCCTAAACGACTGACAGGAACAGTAGCTAGTTCCACAGCTGCTGTGTTACCCTGTGCCCTACATTGCACCGGGACCTTAGTGCGGCAGCCCCTTTGCTGGGGCTCTGTTTGGGCTCCCAGCTGGTCAGTCAGACTGCTGCGCAGGTCTGCCTTAAGCCTTTCTCATGTCTGTCCCACAAGCTGTCTCATGACCTGCCTTACAGTATTAAACTGATAGGGTTACTGGCAGCCAGACTGGGTGCTGGGCATGCTCCTGTCTTGCTTTTGGTTTAGCTTTTACTTCTTGATCTCGGTCTTTTGTCATTGCAGGCCTTAACTCCAGTCCTTACATTAGCTTACTCAGAGCAATTCCTGTGACAGCAGTTATGGTTATGATCTTTGAACATCTACTGCATACACTGAGAATTCTTCCAGTTTTCTAGAAAATTCCATTTCCAGAAAGAAGCGAATGTATTTTCTTTGTCCTGAGACAAACAGATGTCAAAATTTTCCAAAGCAATGTGTTCTTTTCACATTGTACAATTTGACATCCTGTCAAACCATCTTACCTTGGCCACACAGCAAAATATTGGCATATCTCAGATTGCTTGAAGTCAGCAGGCAAATTGAACATCTTCTTATTGGCCTTGGATCTAGAATGTCACCTGGGCCTCACAAATGTTATGAAATGGAATCTGTCACAATAGGATGAGGTATATTATTTCATAATAATGACTGTCCAAGGTGTAAGGCATTTTTAACCTCCCTCTGTCTTCCAAAGATACATGCCACAACCTGCACTGAGTCAGGTGATAGTTGAATCTTGCTCTGAAAAGGCTGATTGTCTTTCCTGATGCTTTCATTCTGCAAATAGAAAAGTACCTCTCACCCTCTCATTATATATGAGATAGTTCCACTGATCAATACAGCATTCATGTTACTAGCAGCAAGACACGTTAAGAAAGATAAATGGCACTAAAAAGAATGGAAACAGAAGGATTTCTTGGAAGTTTGCCCAAGTACTCTGGCAGATTTTGTGGAGCTGTGCTATACATTATACCAAGTCTAAAATACAGAGAAAAGAGAGCTCACAGGGTACTGCATCACATGCTCTCCTACGAGACACAAGGAGGTCCTTGCCCAAAGCCATATGTCTTTTGCTGTAGTCTCTTTCTACCAGGGTTTGATGAATCTGGGAGAGGCAGCCAAGCTCTGATTATTCTCTATCAGAAGAGCTGTACTGGCTTCACTGGGTCTGCTGGTAAAACCTCCCAGACAGTAGAAAAGCATTTCTTAGACTGAAGCGTATGATCCAAATAGCACTGGGAAATGAAACTCTCTGGGAAAAAGGGTAGGATTCTTCGCTGTTCTTTCCACTTTCCACCAGCACTGATAGGATATGGTAAATTTCTTTCATTTCATTATTTGTTTTACAACATTCATTCTGGGACCATGACAGTGAAACTACATTATTGCACAAAAATAAACAGGTGGTGAGTTTACCTTGATAAAAACCCTTCGGTTGAAAAGCAAACTTATTTACCTATTTTCTCAGTGCCTAAGGACATTTCTAAGGGGATGTACATTAGCATGACTGTCTTTCTAACAGGTCGATGCTTTGGATCAGCAAGAGTGTCGTTTCAGGAAACTGGTATCACAAGAAAGAATACACTATTATTTAAGGTATGGAGAGGCTGTACAAACAGAGGGCTGTATCACATTTGCATTCAGAGAGGAGCACAGTCCGGTATGCCTGTGTAATTTAGTATCAATAATAAACTTTTGTACCTCTGGATTCTGAAAAATAAGCTGTGTTTCAGAAGGTTGGCAGAAATGGCACTGTCTTGCAGTTCAGACTTTTGGATGTTATCCAGATGCAGTAACTTTGTAACATGATAAATAATATCGTACATACTGCATTGACCTGTGTTACTTTTGTATGTTTTCTGGCTGCTGCTTAATGAATTGCCGTTATCTTGCCCATCTGTTTTCCTTTTTGTTCGGTATCAAGTACCATTTACCAAGAGGGTAGATAATAAAGAAAGGTCCATTGAATACTTTCCAAGTAATCTGGACTTCCACAGGCTAGGATGTGAAAGAGAGGTGTAACCCTCCATCAGATTTCATAGGTCTGAACTAAATAATATGTGTGTTTGAGCAGCTGATTGACTGAATGTAGAAAACTGCTACTTACCTCCTATTTTCATCTTGTCCACTGAATAATGAAATAAAAACAGGAAAGGATTTAGCTATGTTTTTTTCTAGAATACATTCTTACCAGCAGTACTTGTTGTATCGCTTATATTGCTTATATGCTGAATATATTCCCTTCACACTGAATTTATTCTGGGTAGCATAACAACTGAATAAATGTTATATGGATTTAAACAGAGGAATATAGATTTTTTTCGTATTACTATTTTATGAATGGTATTATAACTTTGTCTAATACATTTGTTTATAGAATAAAGTATTTCATTTTTGAAATGTGTGACATGACCTATTAAATCTAAACACTCATGACTTAGAAAACATGAAGAATATGAAACTGAATAATTAAGTTCTAAATGAATTTAATTTTACCAGAGTAGGCCACTTGTATATACCATTACTGGCAATGCTGGCTGTAGCAGTTTGGCCAGTTTGAGTCACTCAGACCACTCCTAGGGTCCCCTTACATGGTGGTTCTAGGAGGATGTGATCAGCAACTTGCTCATGCAGATCTCCTACAGAATTTAGCATAACAAAGGAAAAAATAAAACGTTCCGAAAATTTTTTCCCCTCTTAGAAGTCTGTTCTGTCAAACATATTTACACCACCTGTTTGTTTGGTTTTTGTTTTTTCCAGGGTCTGATTCAAAATCTGAGCAAGGCCATGGGAATTTTTCAGAGGAAATATTTTCAGACCTTTATTCCATTTGCTGCCTAATTCTTTTCTCTCTTTATCCGTGCCCTACTTCAGCACTAAACAAGCTGTGAGTTACATAGGACTAGTCGGACATCTATCATGTATGTAATAAGAGTTTCAGTTCTGGTTAGGCATATTCTTTTCTAATAGGAAAGAGAAGTTGTTTTTAAAGCTAGTGGAAGAATGTTGGAGCGGCACTTACTGAACAACAAGACATACATACAATTAGGACAGATCCAATTAGTAGTGCATGAAAAATGATGCTTAACACTTTCCTATCAGTGCCTTAACTGAGTTTCTGCAGGGTATAGCAAAAGCAATAACTGTTACACCTCTAGCCATCATAAATGTTACAATACCGTGATATGTATAAAAGGCAAGAAAATACACTTAAAACTTTCTTAAACCCTAACCTTACCAAAACGTTAGTATATTCTCAAAGTTATCAAAAATTTATTAGGCTTATGATTCAGTTCTCTCAAGTACAAGGCTTCCTATTCAGATGAGGAAGAAAGGTCTGCAGCAGGGACAGTTCTGTGGAGAAGCTGAATGCCTGTTTCTTCATCTTCTCTGGAGGTTGGATGCCTCTCCATCCAGAACCCTGTGCTCAGATTTAGCCTTTGTTATATTTGTTTTGTGCTTATTTTTTCCCCATTTATGTGCATATCTCATTCTGAAACTAAATTTCACATTATTTTAAAATACCCTAAGTTAATCCACTCTGTATTTTCACAAATATTATGGCAATCTAAAATATGCAGAAACAACATATTTGTCTGAGGCTTTTGTATTACTAGCCTTCAGTTTGCTCACAGAACTGTTTCATTGCCCTTGATACCGTTCGGTATCAAATTGGGTTTACCTTGGTTCTTTTCCTCTGGACACGCCAGTATTTTTAGGAACATTTCCCAGAAGCTGAATGCTGTGGACTGTGGTAGTGAACTTATATTATTTTTTCTGGCATAGGTTTGGCATATTTCTTTCTAAATAATTCACTTTCTAATAATACACTTTCTAAATAATCCTCTGGCATAATTCAGCAACTTCCAAGGAACATTTCCTTCCAGTATTCCATTTGAGTTTGGGAAGTGGTCACAGCCCTGAGCTTGACTGAGTTCAAGAAGTGTCTGGACGATGCACTCAGTCACATGCTCTGACTTAGCTGGCCCTGTGTGGAGACAGGAGTTGGACTCGATGATCCTTATAGGTCCCTTCCACCTCAGGAGATTCTGTGATTCTGTGATTCTATAACTGTACAATTTGCCATTTTTGATCCACACTGTCTTCTGTCACCAACATACCTTCTATCATTTCACACTCCAGGACCCGGAGTCACTGACCAGACAAAACAGGCCCAGCAAAAGAGCACAGGGAACCTCTCATGGCTCCAGTCATCGCTTCTCTACTCCCTTTGCCCACACCTTTCTGCTTGCGTTCCTACAGTCTTGGCAGCAGCTCATACACAAGAAGCCCATGTCAATCAAAAAGCACATTCCAGAATAGTTCCTGTGCTAGGAAATACTCAGATCTTCTTGGACTGCCCCACCCTTACACTGTCCTTATTAGGGTCAGTGCTGCTGCAAGTTTCTGAGAGATATGATACAATTGGCCTTTTGCCATCAAGTATTGTGAGTGTAAGAAGAACAGGCTTAGAATCCAGCAGCTGATGAGCCTCATCATGCTATGCAAAATTACTCATTCGTCACTATCAAAGTTTTATCATTTGCAATTAGACTGTTATGTTATATTTACAAAATTTTCCCTTCTTTTCTGGTTTAAATTAACATATACTTTAATTGAAAAATTGTTTATGAAATAAAATAAAATGTGTCAAATACTTATTTAAATTTTCTGGTAAAACAGTTTCTAAGGAAGTATAAAAAAAAAAAAATAAAAAGAGTAAAATGAGTCACCCCAAGATGAACATCCACTGGAATTAAACTTTGCATTTCACCATCTACATAAGTTATTATTTTTCAAGTTTGAGAAGAATATCTGCCAATTGGTTTTATTTATTGTTATTTTACCATTATTTTGTGGGAAAGCGGCACCAAACATTCAATTTGAGTTCCTCCAATTATACTAAACCTTATACCATCCCTTGGAAAAGTATGTAAGTTTTTTTATCTGAAAGCTGCTTTGAATCTCAGATTTGATCTCTGATCTGCTCCCCCCTTTTTATGTTTCTAATGAATCTGTAAAGATACTTTCTCAACATTGTTTTCTACATTTCCTTGAAAGCCCAAAGCCGCCGATCCATTAGAGTCCAGTAGTTATGTCTCGATGCATTCTGCTCTGAACCTATGTGCAGATCCTATTTGTCTTATTTTTCTAGACGATTCACCAAGCCCACTCTCAGATACCCAAAACCTCAGATAGGTCACCATGTAACAAGTCTGGATGGTTCAGTTTAGTTAAGTTATGTATTCAGGCAAAATCTCAATTTACAAAAAGAGACTGCACCTGGATTCATGTGACTCTAGAAACCTGCCACCACAAATCTGTGTTCTGGTCTCTCTTATGTCCATCTAATGAATATCAATGTGCATTGTAAAGCTAATCAAACTGAAACATATCCCGAACATGACAGATGAAAAACCTGCAAAAAATCCACTCTTTTGCCTCCCCCTCATGCTTCTTCCTCTTTATGCCTGTCACTACTGCTAATTCTTCCATCTCCACCAGCCACGTGGATAGGACTGAGCTGCTCCCTGGGGGATGCTGCACCAGGCTGGTGGGAGCAGGGCAGGACACAGGGGCAGAGGAGAGCAGCCCCAGCGCAGGCATCAGGCACTTTGGTGGGTGCAGAAGCTCCTGCAGTTTCAGGCAGACCAACCAGTCTATAAATGTCACTCTCTGCTCAGAGGATGAGAAGCAATTTTCCTGAATTTTCTGCATGAAGCAGCAGTTAAAAGCTTTGTGTGTTCCTGTCCTACAGAGTTACAGCCAATTCTCTTAGTTAGAGCAGGTGTGCCAGGAGGGTTATTTTCAGGATCAGGTCAAAGAACACACCAGCACTACACAAATTCACCAAAAGCCACTCACAGCCCATTTGCTGTCCAGTGTAAGAAACCCAACAGCTAAAATGTGGCAGTTATATTCTTATTTATCTTTATGACTAACTTTTGAAGCAGCCAAATGCAAGACATATTTATATGAGGATTTGAATGTACTTCAGGTGTAGTATCACTTAGGAAACAGCACTTACTTAAACTTCATTATAAAGCATATGTTTTAACCTTTTTTAGGCTTTTGTTGTCAATGCTACTCATTCCGTTTTACAGCAGCAATAGCTGGCAGTAGACTCTTTTGAGCTTGGACACACAAACGGAAATTCCCATGGAATGGCATGATGGATGGAGCAGCCTGACAGAGATAACAAAGAAAAACTCCTTTGGAATGTATTTTCTTTTAGAAAAGATTTGTTTGGGTTTGCTCCTGCATGTCTCCAAAGAGCCATTTATTTTCCTCGCTGACTATTTTAAGACTATTTTAAACTTTTTTCACTGCCTTTACACAGACCAAATTATTATAGAATGTCTTCCATTAACACCAGAAACAAACAAAAAGAATTTCTTGAAACATGGCAGAAGTGAATTCAGATTGTTTAAAAGAATTAATAATATCTGATTTTTTTTTTTTTAGGCCCAGTTATAAACCAAAATCAGAAAGACTTTGAAGGCATTGTTTTAATAAAGCTACTTCTATTTGTTTAAATCCCTGCCACTCTCCCAATTAAATTAAGAAGTACTGACTAATATAGAACTTTTCTCATATTTAAAAATTAAATATTAAAATACTTTCTTGAATGAGTAGCTAGGAGATCTGAAGGACAGATTGAGCATTTCACAGATGGAAAGAAATAGCTCAACTGCTTTGTTTTACTTGACAATTTAAATGTGACATGTAAGCAGCCCAGCAGGAACACTAATACTTGGCCCCATTTTTCTAGAATAGGTCTATCTTTTAATCGGGAAGTGCAATATTGCTATGTATTTGCTGACATTGTGCAACACCTGTTCTGCTTGGTGCCCCCAGACTCTTGCTGAAGGAAGCTGGAAAGGCGCTGGGAGAGCAGTTACCCTCCATCGCCTGGGACAACGGAACAAGTTTCCACAGGCAGCAGCATGTCCCAGAGGCTGCTCCTGGCTGCAGGCTTCCTCCTCCACACACACCCTCTGCTAGCTCTGCACTCAGCAGCAGCCAGTGCCAGGTTGGTTACCTAAACACACAAAAAAACAACCACAAAACCCAGACCCTAACAGTGAACCAGATACTTCCTTGCCCGGCTGGTGAGCTGCAGCAGTCTGTGGAGGTGGCCAGAGCTCAAGCAAAGCAGGGAGGGAAGACCTGTGGCTGGAAGCGTGGACATGGGATGCAAAGGTGAGAGGAGACAAAGGTAGCAGAATCTCCTCCTCTTTCATAATTTCTTGTGTAACTTCACAGAATCATAGAATGCTTGTAACTTCATAGCATCTTGTGTAACTTCATGGAATTACAGAATGCTTTGGGTTGGAAGGGACCTCAAAGATTGTCTAGTTCCAACCTCCCTGCCATGGGCAGGGACACCCTCACTAGATCAGGCTGCCCAAAGCCCCATCCAACCTGTCCTTAAGCACTCCTAGGGATGGGGCTTCCACAACCTCTCTGGGCACCCTATGCCAGTGCCTCACCACCCTCATAGTAAAGAATTTATTCCTAACATCTAGTCTAAACCTCCTCTCTTTCAACTTGAAGCCGTTACCCCTTGTCCTATCACTACACTCCCTGGTGAACAGTCCTTCTCCCACTTCCCTTCATGCTGGGACAAAGAACATTGCTTGTATGGCAGCAGCATTTCTTTATATTTGTTAAGCAAATGAGATATCCTCAGTCCTCTTTGTCATTGGAAGGTACACATATAAATCAAATATTCTTTAATAGGTCATTTGTAGTTGACACAGGTACTTATCTTGTGAAAGGTAAAGTAAAACCTGTTTCCTGACAAGGTCTCCTAAGAATTACAACAAATAGATATATATTAAAATATATTTCACAATATAATTATATATTCACACGGTATAATTATATATGGTATAGTATATATACTATATTATATATTATATCAGTATATTGTATATTATATACACATCATATATTAGTATACATAGAATATATTATATACTATAGTGATTTATATACTATATATATAGTTGCACAGTATAAATATATACTTATATATAATATATTTATAAATATAGACATACACATTGCTGGGCACTGTGGATTTCTTTTACCTCACTGCCAAACATACAGCATGCAGAATCAGGAGGGGCTTGGATATTATGATGTGAAAACCAGAAATGTTCCTGACTTTTACAGAAAGACCAAGTTATTTAATCATATTCAAAGGATCAAGAACTTTTTGCTGGTTTTAAAGCAAACCAATCTCTTGGTGCTGTTGGGAGTAGACTGCATTTTCAAATGAATCTGGAAAATGCTTCAATCAGTAAAAGAAAAGAAAATGGATAACTAAGCTGTTAGGCCTGAGGTTCTCTGTTCACACACAGCCTTCAGTCCCATTTGTGAAAGGGGATTTTGACCCGTGTTCTTCATTTGTTTTCAGAAGAACTGAAGAGACATGGTAGTAAGCATGTAGAATTGCAGAAGTACAGTCTTAATTACCGTCAGGCTCTCTCCTAAATGGTCTGTTTGTTCCAAATTCTGAACCTTGTATTATTTTAGCCCAAAGGAACCATGACTGTTGCTAGTGCCCTGTTTCATTATCTTCTCCACGCTAATCTGAATGAGCTGCTTTTTCAGCCTCTACGCCTAATCCAATCTGATAATTTTCAAATAGTTGGCTCTCTCCTCTATTTACTGGTCCAGCCCAATTTAACGTTATCAGGGAATTTAGGTATGTTTGAAATTGCATACTCCCTTCAAGGTCATTTATGTCCACAAAGAAACCTGCAATAAAAGAATATTAATGAGATAGAATAAAAGCAATGAAATTCACTTACAGCTGAAATGTACCTCACATGTCCTACAAAACAGAAGTCCAGTGCAGTACTCACTAAAGCTGCTCAGGTGGCACCTTGGGGTGGTTAATTTAAAAAGGCATATGGTACATTCCAGTGGTGATTTTTCTCCCTCTTATTGCTTTCTCTCATGACCTTTAACCTAAGCTTAGCAAAGCAATAATGAATTACTGTCCTTTCTGGGCTGATTTGGAAGCAAGAATGCCTCTGGAAAGCCATCTTTGCAAAACAGAATGCCATTGGGAGAATCTGATTATGTAACTTTTGTATGGTGACATCAAAAGCTTCAATTTAAAAAAAAAAATAAATCACTGTGTCCACCTCCTCAATACAGGTCTGTTCTTCTTCCTGCATGGTAGACGTGAAAGGGGAAAGGAGTGGAAATTGGCCAAGCTGCAGGGAGAAAAGGTCAAAATGAAAGGGCGCTCAGGGAGATAAGTGTTATTAAAGATGGGTATCTTTGCCTACTCCATGGTGCCACCATGTGCAGGGACCATCTTGAATAATGGATCCCAAATTGAGCCAAGTTTCTATGGAAAAGAGGGTTTCTAGGCAGGGGACAGATATTCAGAGACAGCTGTAAGATTTCATTCCTGAAGTGACTGGCCTGTTTGAGCTGTGGATAACTTATTAGGTGTAAGTTCTTTAGGGGTAAAAAAAAAAATTATATCTCATTTATATAAAAATTCTTCACTGGGAATAAGAAAAGTGTGTGTTGCCAAAATCTTTGCTGAGAATAGTTTTTACTCCTTAGTACCTGCTTTTAAAAGTAGCCTTTTACAGAATGTTTTAGAACAGATGTACAAAAACCCACCAAACACCCCATGAATTTAACTGTTCAGCTTTTAACTCTTTTTAGTCTTTTTCATCTTTTTCTGACACAATGAAAATGAAGTTGTAAACATGTAGCTTCTCTCCTACTGCATCTTTTCCTAAACAATTTCTGTGGAGCTTTACTTGCTTGCTGGTACTTTATATGACTGCATTGCCTCTGTTTTTCCTCCCGCCGCCTGCAAGCGCGGGGTCCCTGGCTCCTGTGCCCTGGCTGCAGCGTGGGTACCCAGCCTGGGTAAAGCAGGCTTTTCTGCAGAGCTCTTTGCCATCCTGCTCAGCATCCTCCAGCATCTCACTCCACTTCTCCTCAGTCACAGTTTCTCCCCGAGCCAGAGCAGGGTAATTGCCCTCCCGATGAAGTGACCCGAGGCCAACCCGTGAGTTACATGACCATTGTGTACTCTTGTCAGAAGGAGCAAATCAGAGCAAATGATTCATGCTTATGGCATCTCCCAGCCCTGAGCTGTTTATTTCACCTCTCTGGCTGGCAGCAGGCGCACCTGTAAGCGCTCTGCTCCCTGTTTCCCTCCCAGGCACGCAGCTCTGCAGCCCCTGAGCAGCACTGGGGCAGGCTCTGCACCCACTTGGAGGACAGGTGACCCCTGACCCATACTCAGCATGGTCAAGAGTCCATCCCACCCTCCCAAGCCCCACCCCAGAGGCACGCAGCTGTACTGCCTGCCAGAACTGCAACCCTAGTCTGGTGGACAGCCTAAATGTTGGTGTCCAAAGATATTGCAGAGCTCTCTTTCACTGTGCATCATCTCTTTAATTCAATTTGTTCTACCTTTCTGTCTTGTGTTCTGAGTTTTCTCAAATGTGACGTGCTTCTTAAGTACAGAATCAAACACTGCAGTGAAATATGGGTAGACATTTTTTCACTAAATCAGCAAGATAATTAAAGAATTCAAGCACAACAGCGAGACATCTTTTTTTCCCCTTCAGGAATTCATAATGAATGTTCATTAATAAATTACAGCCTAGTGGTACATGAACAGATGTGCCTATGTGAACTGTTACATCTGCAAAGAATGGAATCGTATTCCACACAGGTCTCAAAATCTGCATTAGAACCTCCCTGCTCAGGTCTGAAGCTCTTTCTACATGTTGGGTCTTTAGACTTTGTAATTTTTCCTGTTATTTTACAAGTAACTGCAGTCAAGCCCACAGACTTGTCGATTAGTTGGTTTTCGTTATTTTAATTAACGAGAGCAACTACTGTAGCCTGCCTGCATGTCGTAGTAATGGGCCCCTTTCACTGTACTCCAGCTTGCATTTGGGGAGTCTCTAATGACATAAAACTTCCTAATTATGTGTCTTTGCTTTTTCCTAAAATTAAGATCATCGTGCACACAAATTCCACGCAGTTGCCTCCACAGAATAATAGAAAACTGGAAATTATGATTTGACTTGATTTTCCCTTCTGTCTGGAGGATTCACAGAAGACAGGATTTAAGTCTTAAAGTTAAGGAGATTAACAGAACAAAATCTTGAATTAGCTGTTTGAGTACAAAAACACCAAACAAAATTATTTAAGTTAGTTGGGCTGTGCATATGCTAGACCACTCCTTCCTAAATGGCTCTTAGGTAACCATAAAGAAATAAGATTACAAGATAGAAGTAATTATTTGATAACATGAAGTTTGAACCCACTTACTGATCTATGATGGTGACCGACTCATAGTTTTTCTATTTTTTCTAAAATCTAAACCAATCTTAAATTAATTTTCCTATGTACTATCGCTATCCCTTCAGGAAATAAAGGCACTTTTTGAAGTATTATTTTTGTATTTTTTAATGTATTTGAAAAACAGATCTCATTCACCTCCCTTTTTCCATTCTGCTGTTGAATCCTAAAGTGGAAGTGTAATTGCCGTGTTTTAAAAGAAATAAATACATGAACACATTCATTGCCAGAATAAATCTTTGTACATCTTTGCTACTAAAATGATGCTAATGCTTGTTTTGAGTCCAGTAAGTTTTAAATTCAAATAACCTTACATGCCAGGAGATTCTAAAGTTTGCTTTTATGATATTTCTCCTATTGCACAGAAGCAGCGTGCAAAGTAAGGGACTTAAATATTGGTGATGTTCCTCTGCAAAAGTGTACTCTAAATATTTGCACTGTATAGCATGGCTTTCAGGTAGCTGGAAACTACCTGCCTCTGTTTCTTACCCTTCCTCCTCTCCTACACACAAAAAATACCTGATACATTTTTATTCAAAAACTGTTGCTTCAAGATAGTCACTAAATAGATGTGCAGTAAACATTAACCTGTGCAACACTTTTCTTCTGTACTCTCCAGTTACTCAAATTATTCATATTGATTTTTTAAATTATTCAGCATGTTCTTATATGCAGTAATTTGTTGAATCAATTTAGGTTTAATTTCTTATTACAGTCCCATAAATCTTCTATGTGCTGCTTTGCGTTAGCGATATTGACTCTGTGCAAACAATTCAGGGGCTCTAGACGTTTTTCAATATTCATCACTTTAAACATGATTAAAATTTTTCCCTCGGATCCTTATTTCTGAGGCCTAAAATTTAGGCAATAACCTATTTAGGGCCCAGAACATTTCTTTCATTTCAAATATTGATGCAGTTGATTCAGGCGCCTCCAACAAGCGAGGGAGCACAAAGCTCATTGTTCCCAGTATATCGCGTGCCCCGCTGCTGTTGGTTTTGCATACTCAATTTCCTCTCACTAGAAAAATAGCGAGAAAGCCATTTTTTGAATCCTTTTAATTGCACAGTTAAATACCATTAATTTTTCATCTTGATTGATGAGAGAACATTTTAATCCTCAAATACAACCTATTGCCTGATCCCTCCAATTTCAGGCAGCTTGCCATTCCCCAGAAAGCCCAGGTATTTCTCCTTCCGTTCGATGTCGCTGCCCTGTCACTGCCCTGTGCCCTCGATGGCAGAAGTAGCTGCCTCTGCAGGCTGAGAGAGTCATGCACGGATCAGGTATGTCAATTCTGCCTGTCGATGGCTGTAGTCTATAGATGCTTGATGCAAATACACACAAGAAGAAAGGTATTTCCATACCGTCTTACTACAGGCAGAGAAGGTTCTGGGAAAGCCTGGGGTTTGACCATGTCGCACTACGCATGCCCAGGAAGAGACATTAAACTGCCAGAGCAGACCATGCAGTATAAATCACCATTTATAAAAAGACCATGAGCCATATGGCAGCCATTTGTAGGTGGAATCCATCCACAATTTACAATAGCAAATGCCTCCTCCTTCCTTGACCAAGCCAGAGCCCTGACACTGGCATGCTTCAGTGCATGAAGTGAGAAAGCAGGAGTGTATTTGGTCTGGCCAGGATTGATTCTGCTTGGCTACAGCTTGCCACTCACCTGAGCCTTTAATTTGGTTTTTTCCATAAGTTCTTATTATTCCTCTACTGCTTTCTTAGAGGAGCGTGCAGTATCAGTCATCTTAAAGAGTAGCTGTGTATGAATTCTCAAGGAAAAATTAGGATCTTTTGAAAAGTTGAATACTGCTTCTTACTTCATAGACACGCAAAGACCTAATTGATGGGTTTGATGGCTCAAGGAAGATAAGACTTTCCTGTAATTGTATCTTGAATTTGACTGCTAGGTAAAGATGAGCACTGACTGAAGTCTATGAAGAATTCATAAACTTATTAAGAAAAAGATCATTATAAGCTCTTTTTCGGTTCTTCATTTTCTAATTGAACATTTAAAATCCTCTAAGTGCTGTACAAACAGTAGGTAAGTGATCTTCATAAACTTCACTTCCTTGAATTATATAGCCCTACTTTAAGGATCTAGAGACTCAGAAGTCCTATCCATGTGAACACAGGGGGTTTTGATATGGCGTTGGTTTGTTTGGGTTTTTTTAATTTGCATTTCTAAAATCAAGAAAGATTTAGTTCAAGCCACAAGTACATCTAAGTATTATAGATTTTTCTATTCTCTTTTGAACTCGTGAAGATTTTTGTTCTGCACAATATTCTATTGACATAATTTCATGTTTTATGGTGGAAGACTTCCAAACATTCACTCTGCATATGTGAAAACCAAACATGTGTTTTGACCTTTAGTTTTCCATGTTTTAACTGTGTACCATCCCACCTTCTTCTTTTATGACAGATTGCTTTCTTTAAGTGCCTGTGGTGCCAGAACCTTGGCACCACTGTGAGCCCTGGTTCCTTCAGAGAACCCCAGTATTGTGTGAGGTGTGACTTCACTTTAGAAATTTGGGTTGACTCTTCCTCAACACATCAGATACATCCATGTGCCAAGTAAATTTGTTCTTTAAAAACTCTTCTTTGTCCCTTATGTGTAAGAAAGTTCAGGTCTTTTGCTCCCCAAATCTCTCTTGGAATCTTCAAAAAAGTGGCATCACATTAACTACTTTCTAGTTCTCCTGTACATAGACAGTTTCAAGTAAGATATCGCACTGTATGGCTGGCAGTTCCTAGCATCCCTCTGGAGCCTAACTGGTGATACTATCTGGTCCTAGCAATGTGTTACTTTTTGGTTTAGTCCATTTTACCATTATGTTCTGTAATCTCATCTACCAGCCCTCTGCCTATCACTAGTTCTGCATGTTTCTCAAGTTGTGTTTTGACCTGCCTTGTCGTCTTATCCTTAAGCTGAAACAACTCATGATTTTGTGTGTTTCAGTACATGATTACTTCTGCTGTTCAGGCATGCAGTCTTTCTGGTGGGATTCCTAAAGTTTTGTTGTTTGGTTGGGGTTTTTTTTGTGATAAGTATTTGCCCTGTGCTTCCCTTAGGGTGAGTGTCTGTGTCACTCACAAAGATTTTTCGCCTACCCTCCCTTCATAAATCTCATTTTTATTCAGCTTTGAAATAAGCAGTAGATTTTTTTGCCTTGATAGATAGATCCTGCAAAGAGTATCAAGTGCTGGTACTGTGTGATCGCCGTGACTTTGTACAGTAATATTATGAACAAGGTGTTGCGCTCCAGACCAGCTGAGACGTTGCTTCTCCTGTTGAAGTTCCCCATCTAACTACTACACAAAGTAGTCATTTACGGTGTCTAAGGATTTAGTCTCATCTTCATGATCGGATAGGATATCTATTCAAACTACAGGGGGGTAATTGCAGTCTCCCATTATCATTGTGTTTCCCTTCCCTCTTTGTTGCCATGCAGGATGTCAATCACATATCAAGCTTGTTTTCACATCTTTATTTCCACTCTGGGTGGGTTTATCAAGACCTATGGGATGAATTGATGCCATATTGTTGGATGCAGGGCTGATAGCCTAGTCACAGCTTAACAAGGGCTGTCAGTAGATATTTTCACAGTGCTGGTTATTGTCAGAAATACTGCTTTGAGAAGACAACAACCTGATAAAGGAGTGGGTGTACAGTGTGGAACAGGACTGGCTTTTCTGGTCAGACAGTCAAACAAGTGCTGTGCTACTGTCCATGTGGTATTTCAGTTGACCCTGTACTCTCGGGACTGTTACTTTAAAGAGCACCTCTTGTGACTCTCCCTTTTCTGGTCTTAATAATTTCACATGACTACTTCATGACTACATACACACACAGAAATTTGCATTACACTGTTCAGTAACTACTCTCATTTTTGAAAACCCTTAAGGACCTCAAGAGGACACAAATCAGTAGTGCTAGCACCACCCTGCAGAGAGACATGTGCTGCCATGACTGAGGTACAGTTGATTAACCAAGGTTCATTTCACAGTAGGATGGTCAAGTCGACCCATTTAAGAAGGATCTCTTAATTTCTAGAAATTAAGAATTATCACACTCAGTAAAAGTTAGTAATTTTAATATCTTTTGGTGTATGACACACAGAGTAAAAATGTACCAAATATATCCCATGATACATCCTTTCATTAGATTCCTGCATATAAAAAAATTAGGGTTAACTTGCTTGGTTTTATATATACATATATATTGCCCACATGTATCATGTGGTATTGTTTGAGTTAAAATCTCGTTCTTGAATTTTTGTTAATATATGTAAACTGTACTTCAGATTTTGCCTGCATATACTGATTAAAGTCTTGACTAATAGTAGAAAAGAGCCTGAAAATAAGCCTAAATTAAAAATACTGAATAACTGATACAAAATAAGTATGAAATAATTTCTCTATTCAATTTTAATACACTTTACTGCACTGTGCTAAATAGAAATTTGAAGTCTTCTTCCATGTACCTGCTATGTTTTGGAGTGTGAACAACATTCATTATTTAAAATATCTGATTAGCAACATCCATCAAATGTACAACTTGCATTGCTAGGTACAGCTATGGACATAGATAAAGATATAGAGTAACATCTAGCCATTTATTTCTTAAAAATTAACTAATATGATTATCAATTATTATGTAATATTACTAATTAGATACAATAGCCTAAGGGACAACCCACAGGATGCTCATATTTACACTTGTCAGTTGTGAGGATGGTATATTGGTCAAAGATCTGAACAATATTATTTATATCCCGATCTCAACTTAGGACCTCATACTTTGTTTCTGCTTGGGAAACACACATGGGTCTTTCTGTGATTCTTTCATGATATTTTTTTTTTTATTATAAGGGAACAGGTGAATGCTTTATAGCTGATTTTTAACTAGAGATATGAAAAATGTATTTCTTACTAAATAGTCATGACTTGAATAACTGTAAACAAATAATTTTCATATGTAGATTTTCTTTTCTTTTTAAGAATTCTTTACATGGATGTTGTGTTGAGGTATTCAGATTTTTTTATTTTATAAATTAAAAACAAAGCATTTGAGAGTAGAATTGTTTACTATAAAAAACCCCGAAGAACTGAAAGTCAAAATGTAACACAAAAATAAATTTTCATACAAAATTTGAGATGAAACTGTTGAATCATATTACTTCTCTGCAAAATCTATTACCTCAACCCAGAAAATTGCTCCAGAAAGCTGAAAAAAGGAAGGCAAATAAAATCAAACAAAAGAGTAAGATAAACCCCATAATGATTGTGGACATGTTGTGTTATCCACTGTCATTTCAAGAACATATTTGTTGTATTTGTTTCTGAACACATAAAAGCACTTACATTGCAATATAAAGCAATCATCTACTTTTCAGTTTTGATTTTTAACATATTACAGTATGGATATTTAGAACAGAAATAATCATAGAATCATAGAATAGTCTGGGTTGGAAGGGATCCCAAGGATCATAGATTGCCTTCCTGTCCCTGTTGGCCACCCCTCTTCTGATGGACCACAGCATAGTATTTGCCTTCCGAGCTGCAAGAGCACACTGCTGGCTCATGTTAAGTTTCTCATGCACCAGAATCCCCAAGTCCTTCTCAGCAGGGCTACTCTCAAGAAGCTCTTCTCCCAGTCTGTATCTATGTCTGGGATTCCTCCAGCCCAAGTGCAACACCTTACACTTTGCAGTGCTGAACCTCATTAGGTTCACCCGGTCCCATCTCTCCAGCCTGTCAAGATCCCTCTGGATGGCTTCCTTTCCTTCTAGGGTGTCGACCACACCACTCAGCTTGGTGTCATCCACAAGCTTGCTGAGGGTGCACTCAATTCCATCATCGAGGCCACTGATAAATGTCAAAGAGCACTGGGCCCAAGACAGACCCCTGGGGGGACACTGCTTGTCGCTGGTCTCCACCTGGACACAGAGGCATTGACCACCAACATGGAGCCACTGACCATCACTGACTATGAAATAATGTAGTAAACCTGTGAATTCTTGTGTTTTATTCTAGAATCACAGAATAGTTTGGATTGGAAAGGACCTCAGGGCCCATCTAGTTCCAACCCCCTGCTATGGGCAGGGACACCCTCCAGTAGACTAGGTTGACCCAAAGCCCCATCCAGCCTGGCCTTAAACACTGCCAAGGAAGGGACAGCCACTGTTTCTCTGGTAAACCTCTGTCAGGGACTCACCACCTTCTTAAAGATTTCTTGCTAATATGTAATCTAAATCTATGCTCATTTAGTTTAAACCCATTACCCCTTGTCCTATCACTCCATGCCCTTGTACATTGTCCCTCTCTATTTATCCTGTAGGCCTCTTCAGGCACTGCAATGATTCCCCTGAGTCTTCTCTTCTCCAGGCTGAACAAGCCCAACTCTCTTATCCTGTCCTACTCACAGGAGAGGTGCTCCAGCCCTCTGTCTATCTTTGTGGCCCTCCTCTGGAACCGCTCCAACAGCCCCATGCCCTTCTTATTCTGGGAACCCCGGAGCTGGATGCAGTACTCCATCTCATACTCTACTCAGCAGAGCAGAGTAGAGGGACAGATTCTCCTCCTTTGACCTGCTGGTCACACTTCATATTGGATATAGCAATTTTTTATTTCAGCAACACTTTGTAAAAGGTTGTAATCCCCATTGCTCTATTTCTCAAATGAACAACAGAGTTAATGAAATTAAAGCACTTGTTCATCAGCTTGTCCACCTAAATACCCATTCTGTATTTAAACATTAATGTAATGCTATGGACCACAGGGCTCGTGTCAGTACGATTTAAGGACTGCCTTAAGACTGCTGTCTTAGTTGGACTTACCTAGAATAATGTGTTTTATAACAGCTTCTTGTGTTCTGCTAGGGGTCTACTGCACACATAATGGCAACACAATCAAATGTTTAGCATATTGATAATGAATATCCAAAGCTGAGAGCACTGGATAGCTAAATCATCCCAACTAATCGGGCACACGAAGAACATGAGGTAGTGGAGAATTAAGCACATCATGAAAATACCACCAATTCCTCTGTGCGCTAAAAGTGCAAATAGAAACAAGTAGGTTTTGATGTATTTTGTAGCCAAACTAAGGAAATCTACGTGGCTGTATGTATCAGATGACAATTTGGGTGGGTGGCATATTTCTAATGTAACCAGAGTTTAAAATGTAAATCAGTACTTGCCCTTCTTTGTAGTTTGCAATGTTTGACTTGAGTAAATGTGAAAACACACAAGTGTCAGTGACACAGAATTTGCATCATGATCTTGAGCATGTTTAAGAAAATGTAAAAATATTTCCTGTCTTTGCTTTGCTCTACAGAGGAGTTCTGTGAATATGTCTATGAAGAAAGGCCATTTTAAATCCCTGTGTGAGGTAGACGTAAATAACAATCAAATGGAAAGGCTGGACAAAATGTAGGGGTGGACATTAAAATGAGAGGAATGACAAGATTAATTGCCTTCATTGCTCACAACACAATATCACAGATGTAGATCAAAACAGCTTTGCTTTGCTTCTGCTCAGTTACACATTAACCATTGTAAACCAACGTGCATGAAGTAAATGTTACGGGTTAACACCATAGCTTAACTACAGCGAGTATTTTTAATGGGTCTACAGGCCAGTAAAGAAATTACTAGATTAAAGCAAAGTGCCCAAATAAATAGCACACAGTTAATAATAGTGTACAGTACATTTACTCTGAGTAATGAAATGCATACTGCAAAATGTAGTTACTTAATCAATGCAGGGGAAAAGTAAACCAT
Organism: Porphyrio hochstetteri; assembly: GCA_020800305.1. NCBI lineage: Eukaryota > Metazoa > Chordata > Aves > Gruiformes > Rallidae > Porphyrio > Porphyrio hochstetteri. The sequence goes on from CM036938.1 coordinate 28,132,470, forward strand.
GTCTGAAAAGCCATCTGAGATCAAATACCTGCTGGTAGTTTCACCTTGCTGTGAGATGGAAGGGGAAGTTGGAAGAGGGTCTTAAACCACACTGCCTGGCTCCCATGCTGGAGGCATTGCAGAGGGAGTTGCCTTTGGATTTCCACTGGTCTGAGTGCCTGCTAGCCATTGCACCACCAAAGCATCATCCGAACGCAGCGTGTGCTCTCCGGGAACTCAGAACCAGAGAAGGGAGAACAAGACCGAGATTCACTTCAAAAGTACAGGCCTTGCCCAAACCAAAACACAGGTATATCTCCTGGGACCAGACTGCAGAGAGTATGTGCCAGGCTGGGAACGGGAAAAGCCCTGCCTCTGTATTTTCCAGAGCTGTTCCGGGAATTGCTACTTTACCAGATGTCTCCACTGAACTGCCTGTGGCCTATTTGCAACACCTCCCAGTCATTCCTTGGAAAACCTCTGCTGCTTTTCAGTCCTGCATCTGAGTATTTACTGGTACCTGAAATGCACCCAGTGCTTACCTCTGGGCACTATGTGTCTGAAATTGCTAATTCCCAGAGAGGCTGGCAGTCACCACACTGAGTCTCTGCACTAATAAGCCCCTTTTAAAAACTCTGCACCTTAGTTTGCTCACTTGTCTGTAAAAGCTGTTAGCCACTGCAAGCTGAAAAACTGCACCTAGTACTCATTTGCCAAAGAGAAGGAGGGATGACACTTTAGGGAAAGCCAAGACCTACCCTACTACCTTGAGTGAACAGCCCACCCACGGTGAGTTTAATTCTGACAAACGCAATTATAAGCTGCTTTGATGGGATCTGATCACCTTGTGAGTAGTAAAATTCAGTAGCCTGTTTACAAAAGTAAAGAAAAATAACCTTTCAGTTTTGTATGAAGAGGATGCAGCATTTTGTGAATGCCCGCAGTACCAACAGAGAACCTAGCCTTTTTTGGAAAGCTGGGTTGAGCACTCAGGCAAAGTGTAAGTCATCTTAATAAACAGCAAATAGTTTAATTGAAAGGAACAATAAAGGCAAAAGGGAAGAGCAAGAAATGGCAAAATTTCCTAATTTCTCAATGTCTTTTCCACTGTTTGCTGAAGTGAAGTGGACAGAAAAAGAGCAGGAGCTGGTAACACCTCTGTGTTACTCTGTACTTCTGACCATTTTCTAACTCTAAGAGATCACTTCTGGAAGGAGAAAACAACTTCAGTGTGTGACTAATGCAGGAGACAAGCCATTTTCTTTAGCTATATTTTCTCTTGGTTACAGCAATTAGCAATTTTTTAAAGAAATATATTACGATCTTTGAGTAGTCTCCAGGAAGTTTCACCAGAGTAAAAATTACATATATCGAGCACTTACTTCTCCCATATGGGTACTGGTAAGAGCAGAACCTGGCAAGGAAAGAAGGGTGGAGGAATGTAAATCAACTTAATAATAATTTAAATCAGTAAGCAGGAAATCTTGTTTTAATGAACCTTATTATCCTGTTTTTCATGAGTAATTTTTAGTTACTTTCTCAAAGGAAGGTTGATTCTCATTAGCTGGTAAAATCATTGTATAGTGTAAATACAGAACTTACAGTAAGTATGATACTTTTTGCTTTCTGGAAGGAGTTGTAATATTTGTCTGAGCACCTATGCAATTTAACATAAATTTTACCTACATTTCTGTGTGTTTTTATTACAAGAAAATAATTCTTCTCTGCTTTCCTGATGAAGACTAACTTTTTTTGTTTATATCTGTATCTGCTGAAATTACAGAAATGTAGAAAATGAAATGGAGTTTTAAAAAAAAACCCACAACCCAAAAAGCAGTATATGAAACTGTTTTATCCATCATTGGGAAGGCACCTTTAAATAATCTAAGTAACATAGATAGATAATGTCCTAATAGTTTTTATTTTTAAGTGATGTAAGCTGTTGAAAACAAATTGTTACATACAGTTAGTGGACTGAAGGAATTAATATTCCCAAGCAGATTTTAAAACTTGCAAGTCCTATCTTTTCACGTTTTTGTTATATAGATGCTGAAAGTGAAAAAAGAAAAAAATCTATCTGCTTCTTAAATTCACTGTTGCTTTTGTAATTATGGAACTAGTCTTTGGGCTGTACTACATGAATAAATTACAAGAAAAGTATTTCCTCAGCATCATCAGAAGAAGCTGTTGGTAATCATAAAAACTCTGGGTCCATTTACATACTATGTGTCTCCCAGATTATGCACAGTGGAAAGGATTTTTACCTGGTATCTTGTTTGACTTTGTGCCTAATTTCAGAAATAGCTTTTGACTTCCCCTTTTCTGTTAACCCAATCTATGTAAAATCCTGCAAACAGATTTAAACATATTGGAAACTTGGGTTCATCAACAGCATAGAGGGTTGTTTTCCCACTATTCTGAAAATTTAGCGATATTCTTACTGATGTTACAGAAAATGATGGTTGGTATGCAATCAGGAATGTTATGGTATAAAGAAAAATACGTTCTCCATCATGTCCTTTCTGCTCTAATGTTGTGTAACTACCTGAAAGCCTGCAAGATGGTGATACTGTAAGATGATTTCCTGTTCCCATATGTTTTACTTTAATAAGAACTGTAGACCACCTGGTTTAATCCGTTAATTTTAGAGACAACCAGGGAATATATAGCTGTGGCTATAGCATATAGAAAGGTGCATTAAGATGAATTATGTATTTTAAAGCCATAATAAATGAAGCAGCAAAGAAAATGATTCAGGGAGTTGACCAGTGGCCCAGATCCTAAGCTGTACTGCAGTATCTGTGCGAGATCCAGCTTTGGTAAAATGTTTCTGTAGCTGATTCCAACCAGTTTATTATTTTAAATCTGTAGTGATTTGACTAACACTGTGCTACGTTATTAATGTAATGTGTCCTCATACAGTCCAAAGATCAATTGCAAAGTTCAGCAGCCATTCTCCATGGCCAGCTTCCAAACTACTGAGTAACTCTCTTATCCATGGGAACAGCTGACAGAAAAAGCAGTTTTTCACTGCAAGGTGGGTTCTACTCTCATCTGTCAGAAATTGAAAGCTGACCTGGTCATCTGCAAACATCTTCTTGAGTCACTGTTCCTCCAAAAAGTAAAAAGATACAGCCTATGCATTTATTTTGACAAAGAGAAGGTAATCAGAAAAAGTCAATATGGATTTACCAAGGGAAAATCGAGCTTGATCAGCCTGACTGCTTTCTACTGGCTGTTTGGAGGAGAGGAGGGTGGTGGATGTAAAACAGTTCGAATTTAGTAAGGCTTTTGAATCTCCTTTCCACAGCATTCTCATTTGGAAGGTGAGTTGAGATAGGCTGGACAAACAGGCTGTTAGATGAACAGAAAATTGGCTGGACAACCAGAATTACAGGCTAGTAATCAATAGCTTGACATCTGGCTGGAATAAATACCTGCTTAGCCAGGCATCTGTACTGAGGTCTGTATTGTTCAATAGCTTAATCTGAGACATAGGTGACAAGACAGAACACAGCAGCAGCAAATCTGTGGACAATAGTAAATCAGAGGGAGTGGTTGGCACACCCAACAGTAGTGTTTCAGTACAGAGGGACCCTGAGAAACTTAAAGATCAGACCAACAAGGGATTGGTTTCACCACAAGGGCGAAGATCTGCACCTGGGACAGAATAATCGTTTCATCAACTAAGACTGGGAACCAAGTGGATGAGAATTAGCCCTGGTTGCAGGGACCTGGGGGTTGCAGCAGAGTATGTGCCAGCAAAATGCTTTGTTGTAGTTTTGCATGGTGGGGTTCTGGTGGAGAAGGGGGGCTGCAAGAAGCAGCCAGAAGCTCTCTACAGGCCCAACAGAGCAAACACCAGCTGGCTCAAGGCCAGAGTCGTTGCTGACCAAGGCTGAGCCCATCAGCGATGGTCACAGCGCCTCTGGGAATCACATTTAGGAGAAAAAAACTGCAAGCAGCTGCTTTTTGCCACCAGAGAAGAGAGTGAGAAGATGTAAAGAGCTGTGCAGACACCAAGGTGGTGGTGTCCCGAGTGCCTGAGAGAAAGATGCCCCAGCAGCCCATGGAGAAACTCATGGTGGAGCGGGTGTCCCCCCACAGCCCATGGAATAGGCCAAGACCCCACCTGCAGCCTGTGGAGAGGCCCCATGCTGGAGCAGGTGGAGATATGCAGAAGATGCTGTTACCTGGAATTTTCAGCCTGTGGAAAGAGACAGAGATGAGTAAGAGAGAGATCCATGCCAGAGCAGGTTTGCTGCAGGCGGGTGGAGGCTTGTGACCTCATGGAGGACCAGGCTGGAGGAGACTGGGCCTGAGAGACAGAGAGACATTCTATGATTTATGACTGCAACCAACAGAAGTGACCCACGCTGGGGCAGCTGGTGAAGAGCTGAAGCCCTGTGGGAAAGGACTCATGTAGGAGAAGTTCGTGAAGGGCTGTCTCCCATGGGTGGGACCCCACGCTGGAGCAGGGGAAGAGTGTGAGGAATACCAACCCCCCAGCTAAGAAAGAAACTAACTTGTGAGGAACTGACTGAAGCCCTCATTCCCCCATTCCCTGACCCTCCTCGTGCCACAATGAGGGGAGAAGGGAGCGAAATCATGACTAAAGTGAAGTCTGCTAAGAAGGGAGTGGTGGGGGAAGGTGCTTTAAGATCTGGTCATACTTCTCGTTATCCGACTCTGGTGTCACTGGGTGTACAGTGCAGTGTAATAAATGAGAGAGTTTCTTTCCTTTATTCTGTGTTGAGTCTGTTTTGCCTGTGATGCTCTTTGCAGAACGATCTCTCCCTGTCCTTATCTGGACTCCTAAGCCTCTCAATAGATATTTTGTCCCCTGTCCAGCTGAAAGGGGGAGTGATAGAGCAACTTTGGCAGGTGTCTGGCCTCCAGCCCGGGAGAAAAATAAAGCCAGAGCTTGGAAGAGCTTGATACAACAGATTAAATTATCTTCTTCCACATGATTAAGGTGAGACTGCACCTAGAATACAGTGTCTGGGTTTGGGGCTCCTGTTCAAGGTGGATATTGAGAAAGTAGAAGGAAGCCATTGGGGTTACCAGGTGGCTGATACCATACAGCATATGACATTGGAGGTGCAGTAGAGACAACTGGGCTTGTTTATTCTGGGAAAGAGGAATGTGAGAGGCAATTTAACATCTTACAACAAGTACATGAACATGTGTTTCAAAGGTGACAAGAGTCAAATTCTTCTCTGTAGAAGCAGAAGGAAATACAAGGGGCAGCAGCCACTAGTTTCAACTAGGAAGTTCAGATTAAACATGAAGATTAACTTCTTCATTTGCAGAGCAACACAGCAGTGGAAGGGATATCAGTATCCACAGAGACTGTGGAAAGCTTGTCCTCAAAGGAAAACTCAGCTGGACAAAATCACAGTTGGCCCCATTCTTATGTTGCAATAGCCCTGCTTCAAGCAGGAAAGATTTCTTCCAGCCAACATTTCTGTGAGTGTGATTCACTACAAACTCTGCTTTCTGCACCAGGTTCATTCGATGATTCAGATAAAATCCACTTACCTTTCCTTCCTATAGTGCCAGGCTGGCAAGGACTATTATGTTTTTTCAGTTTGTTTTCCATTCAATTTTTCAAGCCAAAAATCTTTGGTGGTTGAAGATGAAACAACTGGAAGTTCCAGACCAGTTACTATAGCTAACAGCACAGAATTAAAAATTGCATAATCTCAGGGGAAAGAAGGAGGAATCTGAAAAAACAAACAAACAAACCCCAAACATTTGTAATCCTTGGCACAGGATATCATTTAAGAAAGTTAAAGAATACTTAATAATATGCCCATAAAATATCCTAATAGTAATACAATTGGATAAAGGATTAGCTGGCTGCACATGCAAAACCTTGGCTGCAGTAGTGGGAAGAAGTTATTGTAATTTTTAACCAGCTAAAATAAATTGGAATTTATTTGAAATTCATGGCTTTGTTCACTGCATGGAAGAGAACTTCAGCCACACTGGATTGAATGCATTGTGACACTTGAAAGATACCGAGTTGCTTTATTCATAATTCAGATAAAGACAAGACTTAACCTTCTGACAACAAAGTGATGTCTGAATATACAGTGATTTTCTATTGAATAAAAGGACTCTCCAGAAAATGAACATATTTTTCTAAAATATTCTGTAGTGTTTTAGAGACTTTAATACAGGTATAATATTTATTAAAAACCACAGAATACCAGACAGAGTTCAAGGCCTCAAATGATAAAGTAACTAAGTTCTGTTCCAGTAAATTCTGTTTCTCAGATCACAGAAAATCTGCAAAGAAAATCCTGTTGAGGGAAAACTGCCGTAGATGCTAAGAAAAGGAAAGCTCTCAGTTTCTAATTCTGACCTTATTAATCAACTGTGCACTGGAGCTGCACAGTGCACTGGCATTCATACATAATGAGAAATGGGGAAATCATTCTCAGCAGACACATGGCACGGAGAATGCTGGACTATATTAAAAGCTCACTAATGAGGATCAGGGACTTTCGAGTCCCCTTGCAGGGTTTCTATTTTCCTTTGTTTAATTGTGCTGGTTAGGAGAATGGTGCACCTCCTTCCTCAGCTATCATTTTACAAAGACATTAGTAAACCGAGATGAAACAGCTCGTAATTTGGCCCTTCTCACTGTCGTGTGCTCTCGACCTGAGATATCCAGTGACAAGAAACCTGCTTTAGGTTGACTAGCATTTGTACCTGCTTGTGAAGCAGGTAAATCAGTGAATCTGGAGGAATATGTGAGCATCAAGAGATACACTCTTGTGACAACATTTTCAGGAACCAACCTGGACAGATTGTTGGATTTTTCTTTCAAGGGATCAGCTGTCTCAGTATAAAATCATGCCATGTGTTGCACGCTACTTTTCTAGGGGAAACTCTTAATTGCTACCATCAGTCACAAAGCTGGATGTCGCTTATGCTAGATTGAATTTAAGCAGAAAGAGAAAAAGACGCCTCTTTATGTAGCGACGACCATGAGGTCCCATGTATAGCACGTGATTGTGAATGGCTGGGGAGAATTACAGCCAAAGGAATCCAGGCAGTAGTGTTCCAGGTGGAGCTGCATCTGTCGCAAGCTGAAGTGGTGTAAAACCCAGTTTCACACAATATCGGGATGTCATTGCAGATATCATTAAATTATGGATATGCAGATAAGCTTCTACCTAGAAACTATTAAAAACCCCCTTTCTAGGGATATCGATTGCCTGAATGTGCAAGAGCATGAGACAGGAAACAAAAGGAAGCATGAAAGAAAGATTGCAAAGATGGACTTTTTCTTGTATGGCTGTTTGCCTGCACTGCCATCAGGGAAAGGAGGCTTCAGGTACATTTGATATAAACAAAAAGCTAACACCAAAGAAATAACTGATTTGCATAATCGATTTCCCTTCTAGGGCAACATTTAAAGAGCATTAAACATACTAAAAGACAAACACATACTAAACAAATCTTTATAAGTCAATAAAGTAGATGTTTAAAATACTAGTTAATGAGTTTCTAATCATGGTAGATCTCAGAGTTTATATTCTTCCTAGACACACACTCCTCTTTAACAGAATGAAACAATTACATTGCAAACACTCAAGAGGAGACCTGATGTTCAGTGACCACGCATGATACTATTTTGCTGCCTTACACAGTTATCAGTTTGACATACTTGTTATACATAAAGCCACTTCCAGTATCTGCTGATCAGCGCTAAGCATTTACTTTCCAATTTCCCCAGAGTAGTATCCACTCACAAAATTATTATTTAAAAGCCATCATTCTAAAAATAGATACCATGTCAGTACTCATCAGACTATAGGGGTAACAACAACAATTTCCTAGATATAGCAAAAGAAGACCATGTTATTTTATTTTTACAGACAGAAAAGCCTATCCTATGGGTTGACCAGATCCAGTACAGCTAAGGACATAGGAAGAGGGCATCCAAGTCCCTTCCAGAGCATGAGCACCATAAACAACTGCTGCTAAGGTGTGTAGACTAATTAAGAGTCCAAATAACAGTTCCAAATAAAGGAACAGTTATGAGTCATTATTATCTCAGATAGATATGAAGTAATAGTAGTAATGAAGTTAATCTTTTGCTCAAGATATATATATAAAAAAATCACATTTATGCATAGGTATAGACTATATAGACACCAGATAAATAGCTTTAGCATAGTTTTTAAAAAGACCAACAGAGTGGTTGGAAGATTATGATATGGGAAGTAATTAACCCAATACTAGCAGGGATTTTTCAGCAATCTAAATTGGTAAAAATTAATAAAAAAGATGCCAGGTGAGGCAATGAACTTTTTTTTTTTCAAGTAAGTTAATAAAGTATGTCACAAGCCAATATTAAAGAAAATCAGGAGATAAAAGACAAATTACTGCCTTGGGCAAAAGCTGGGAAGGATAAAGATAAGCAAAAAATATAAAAAGGTATGCTTTCTCATGACAGAAAGATAAAAGCAGATCTATATTAAGTCTTGGTTTTGTTTACCATACAGAGCAAGGTAACTGTTGTTTAGTTATGTCAGAAAAAAACCAGAGGGGATTCAGTGATGATAAATGCAGCAGTAATGCACACTGAAGGGGAAAAATGAGCTACTTGTACATATTAAGACTAAATTAAGTGTACTAAATGACAGGGACATGGGCATTACTCTAGACAGCAATACAATGAGGACCTGCAAATGGAAAAATAGAAAGATACAAGTATGACAAGTGGTGATAAGGAGAACTACAGAGAAGTTATCTTCTGCTACAAAGATCAGGGCTGATGCTTACTTGGAACACTGCTGGTAAATAAAATAAAAATTGAAATCACTTATTGTAACCAGATTGATAACAGAAACTAGAAACTTTTATTTAATCAGCTTCTGCATTTGTACTGCCAGTAATCTTCCTGCATAGCAGTTCATTCTCATTGACTTATATAAACATTAAAACATGGAACCTTTACAATTGTTTAGTTGCTTGCTTTCCTGAAAATTACAACTCCTTATAGCTATAATTATTTAACTAAATAGTTCAAAGCTGCACAGGTATTTGTTCATGTATTAATTTTTTCTTTTCATTATTCTAGAAGGTGTTCAACCATTCATCGATGTTTGTTACTTTCCCATGTCCTCTATGATTTCCTTTTTTTAAATTAGATTCAGACATCTTAATCTAAGCTTGGGTCAGGCTGTATTTGGATTGAAATAGGAATTCAATTGAATTGTAACAAGTAGTATTTAAAATTAGTCTAAGAAAAGCCAGTGGAAAAGAATACATTTTTAAAAAGAGAAGACTGAAAAGGGAGCAATAACTGGAAAAAGGCAAATGTTAAACACATGCTCAGGAAGGCACGCGAGAGAACCAGGAAAAGTACAGGTTAGACAAACTCACCTTAGTACATGGGTGCCTTTATGGAGCAGTTCCCTCTGGAAACCATTTTAAAGCACATGAAGGGCAGAAAGGTTATTTGGCACAGCCAGTGTGCATTTGTGAGAGGGAATTTGTGCTTTACCAACCTGGCTGGCTCCTGCGATGAACTGTACAGTGTTATGTACAGATGTCATTTGTCTTCACTCTGCACACAGTCTCTCATAGCATTTTTCTGTCCAGACTGTAGGCTGTGAGAGCCAGAAAGAAGCTCATGAAGACCAACAACAAAACGTGGTTTTACACTTGGGACATAATAGCCCAGTGCAATAGTACACAAAGTGGAGTGACCAACACCCGGAGAGCAGATCTGCAGGAAAGGAGTTGGAGGTCCTGCTGGGAAAATTGAACAGGAGTCATCAGTGTGCCCCTGTGGCAAGAATGCAGCCCCCCTCCCAAAAGTCCCTCTTTTTCATTCATCATCTGGAAGTAGAAAAGCAGAATCACAGAATCACAGAATTGTAGGGGTTGGAAGGGACCTTGAGAGATCATCGGGTCCAACCCCCCTGCCAAAGCAGCTCCCTAGCTCATATTGCTCAGATAGGCGTCCAGGCGGGTCTTGAATATCTCCAGAGAAGGAGACTCCACCACCTCCCTGGGCAGCCTATTCCAGTGCTCAGTCACCCTCACTGTGAAAAAGTTCTTCCGCGTGTTGGTGCGGAACTTCCTATGCTCCAACTTGCAGCCATTGCCCCTTGTCCTATCCCCACAGACCACTGAAAAGGGGCTGGCTGATTCCCCCTGCATCCCCTGCTTCAGATAATTATAAACTTTGATTAGGTCCCCCCTTAGTCTTCTCTTCTCAAGGCTGAACAGTCCCAGCTTACTCAGCCTTTCCTCATAGGGGAGATGCTCTAGGCCCTTAATCATCTTCGTAGCCCTTCTTTGGACTCTTTCCAGGAGATCCCTGTCCTTTTTATACCAAGGAGCCCAGAACTGGACACAATACTCCAGGTGGGGCCTGACCAGGGCAGAGTAGAGAGGGAGGATCACCTCCTTTGACCTGCTGGCTACACTCCTCCTGATGCATCCCAGGATCCCATTGGCTCTCTTGGCCACCGAGGCACACTGCTGGCTCATGGCCAACCTGTCATCTACCAGGACCCCCAGGTCCTTCTCCACTGAGCTCTTCTCCAGCAGGTCATCCCCCAGCCTGTACTGATACAAACAGTTGTTCCTTCCCAGGTGCAAGACTTTACACTTGCTTTTGTTGAACTTCATCTGGTTTCTCACTGCCCAGCTCTCCAGCCTGTCCAGGTCTCTCTGGATGGCAGCGCAGTGCTCCTGCGTGTCAGCCACTCCTCCCAGCTTTGTATCATCGGCAGAATTCTGCCCTTTCTAGTTTCCAGCCTTTTGAAGAACAGCTTTCAATGAGGAAAGGTATTCACTCTGAAGCAGGTCACTACAGCAAAAGTAACTGGCAAAACATTTTCGACACAGAGGGATTCAAAACGATTTTATTTTTATGTGAAACATATCCATATTTGTTGGACTGGAAATACTGAAAATATTACAGCTATGCTAATGCATAACACTAGGATATATTCATAAAGCTTGAGCTGACTAAAAAAATTAAAAGTTTTCCAACTTTCTGATTCTGTGTATAGTTATGTGGCCTTTAACTTTCATATCTGAGGAAGGTCATAGATGTGCCATATAACTTGTTTTATTAAAATAATAGGTTATAGTCAAGGCTATAGTAACTTTAGGCCTTAGCTTAAGATTTTTGCATTTTTGCATTTAATTTTACATAGTTTCTTTTAAAAACTGTATTCTTTTAATATAAAAGAACATAACGGAAGTCATTAGTTTGTTTTCAGTGCATTTAATATCAATTTCCAGGATAAAAGAAAACTAGAGAGGACTCAGAGGGGGAAAGAGGATGAATACAGATATGTAAAAAATTTTGAAGAGAAATAGAAACTATTCCTCTGGAAGGAGCGGAGGCATGGCAACAAGGTACTCAGCAGTCTTCTCTGCCCCTGCCTTCTTTTCCTCCTATGAAAAGGAGTGTCTGATGCTCTCCTCCCTTCTTCTGTCCACCGGTGTTGTCCATGCATCCACAATTAGCCATGCTCCTGCCAGTTTCCTTACCCTGCTATTATGACAGGGGAAGATTCTGAGTCTTTCTCAACACAGGGATACCATATATCTTGTAGTTTTGCAGTTCCCATTGGACTTTTTATCCTGTACCCAGTTTCACATGCCTTGCAGGACCAGTTGTCAGTTATCTGGTCATCTGAGCTTTGAATACGTAGAAGCCACCAATTCTAATCATTTATTTAAGTAACGTGTTACAGCAACGATCAAGAGGAACATGATGAAAACAGTTTTTTACTGACAGAGTTGTCAGGGCCTGGAACAGGCTGCCCAGGGAGGTGGTTGAGTCACCTTCCCTGGATGTGTTCAAAAAAAGGGTAGATGAAGTACTTAGGGATATGGTTTAGTTTAGGTTGAGAATGGTTGGACTTGACGATCTCAAAGGTCTTTTCCAACCTTGTGATTCTGTGATTCTGTGGTTCTGTGATTCTGTGAAATGAGTTTATGGCATCAGCTGCACGATTTCCCAGGCTGAATGAGAAGCAAATGGTATTCAATTCAGCACTTTCTTGTGAGACTGAACCAAAACACAATCACCCGGTCTTGACCACTAGAACACAAGGTGTTTTGTTATTGGTTTGTTCTGAAAAATACCTTGATGTTTTAGCTAAAGCATAAGAGTTATTTGTATTTCCTTTGAAATCCACCTTGTTGTGTATCCATATTGTAGGAAAAGTCTGTTCTGAGACTAAAGACTGGATGAAAGTGTTCAGGATTTGCTGTCAGTCAGATAACATTTTTCTTTAATCGTGAAGCTTTAAACTGTATTAACCATACTTGTGATCCAAGCAACCGTTTTTCCATCATCATTCAACTGTGAAGGAAAGGATGAGACAAGCAGTCAGCAGTCATATTGTCTGTTTCAGACCCTATTTTAAATTATATATAAATTAAAGAAATCTTGTTAGCAATTATATAATTCATTACACTGCTTGTTCAGGGCCTTTTCCTGTCAGGAGTGTCATGGATGGACCATGAGTGCATAAAGTTTGACTTGACCACAACCGCAGATGGGCTATCTGCTTTCCTCTTAGCCGTATCAGTTAAAAACTGCATTTCAAGCATCTAATACTGTCTCCAAGATTGGCAAGCACCAGGTATTTCAATGTGAAAGAGCCTTCTACTTCCCTCTGTGAAGGCTTCACTGTAATGTTTCATCCATAGTCAGGTATTAGTTTAAAACTCAAAGACATGATTCTTTTTTTTTAACCTCCTCAGTGTTTGTCAGCAGCACTGTTATAACTGCTGTAGACTTGGCATGTGTAGAAAAGTCCAAAGCTTCTGTGCATCCTTATGAAGCATTACAAAGAGAGGCTGAGGGAGCTGGGCTTGTTCAGTCTGGAGAAGAGAAGGCTGCGGGGGGACCTCATTGCAGCCTTCCAGTACCTGAAGGGAGCATATAAACAGGAGGGGAATAAATTAAAAGGGCAGACAGTGGCAGGACAAGGGGGAATAGAGTAAAGCTAAAGCAGGGAAGGTTTAGATTAGATATTAGGGGGAAGTTCTGTACGGAGAGAGTGGTGAGGTGCTGGAACAGGCTGCCCAGAGAGGTGGTGGATGCCCCGTCCCTGGAAGTGTTCAAGGCCAGGTTGGATGGGGCCCTAGGCAACCTAGTGTAGATCCAGGCCTGAGGTTGGTGGCCCTGCCTGTGTTGGAACTGTATGATCCTTGGGGTCCCTTCCAACCCAGACCATTATATGATTCTATGATCCTTCACATTCTACAGCAAAGAGTCCTACCCCCTAAATACAGCATGTTCTTGCAGCACTGTGCAGCACATGGTGTTGTGTCAGTGTTGTTGACATATCTGCAACCTTATTTTGATGCAAGGTCTACAGCTTGCAATATCACATTGCATGAATACTTGCCTTTTAATTATTTTCATGAGATATACTGTTTTGTTCTCTTTACTTCTTTATCCTTTCTAAGTTCAACTTTCCCATCACAGCATGGAGAAGATATGCTGAGAAAGAGAGTAACGCCAAGGAATAGAGGAAAATGCAGAATATTTAAAAGGTCACAACAGTATGGCATACTATTTTGATTCATAAAATGCTAGACAGTCTAAATGCTTCCTGACACCTCATTCTAATGACAAATACTCTAATAAGAAACATAAATGGCAGAAATTATTCCATTTACTTGACAAAGATTATGAAAGCAGGAAGAGGTGCAAAATGAATCAGTTCTTTTTGTATAATTGTATTCATGTAGTGGTCTTTAGACATATTATTTAGAATGACTAAATAACAGATCTAACTTAGCCATTAACTATAATAAAAGAAAATGGGGGGAGATTTTCCTTAAATTGATTATTCCAATTTTAAAATAAAAATCGTTAAGGAACCGGATTACTGTTAAATCATTTTCTGTTCATTTCAGTATAACTTTTTTTTTTTTTTTTTTCCTGGCATAGTGTGTTGTATTAACTTCCTTCTTTCCAGGAAAGGCTCCACTGGAGCAAGAATCACACTTAACTCAAGCGGACAAAATTGATCAGAATTTATTAATAGGTTTGTTACTGCGCCTGCTAGAACACTGCCAGACTGTTCTTCAGTATTCTAAATATGCTAGAGAGCATATTTTTATTTGTACCCAATCATGTTTTATCCGGTTTTGAAGGCTGAAAAGAGCAAGATGTTTTGTTAGTAACGATGCTATTTTCAATGTAATCTATTTATCAGAATAGGAACTCTGCTAGCACAGCATTTAGCAAGCAGCGCTCTTCCAAGCAGCCCCAGCACAGTATCTGCTGGCACTGGACTGATGGAGAGCTCTCTAACAGTGCAGTTGAGGGTTACCATAGTCACCTCTTTGACCTTTTTAGCTCCTGGCTGCACAAATATTGCAACTCTTTCAAGATATCACAGCCCTTGCTCATAAAACAAAACTCTGGTGGCTGTGAGTGTCCAGGTGTAGCCCTGGTGCTCAGGTGCTCCAGGCACTCATGCCTGTATTGTTTGGCCAGCTATGTTCCCAGAAGAACATGCTGAGCTCTGGGTGCCCTTGGGCCTCCCTTCACTCAGGTTCATGCCTCATATTGGACACCAAAAATGACTGTTGTGTTTTAACCCAGCCAGTAGCTACAACCACATAGCTGTACGCTCACTGCCCCCACTCCCAGGGGGATAGGGAAGAGAATTGAAAATGGAAAAGAAAAACAAAGAAACAAACCCTCATGTGTTGAGATAAAGACAGTTTAATAGGACAAACATGTAAGATGTAACAGTAAAAGAATATACAAAACAAGTGATAAACAGCACCATTTCTCACCATCAAGAGTCAATGTTCTTCAAGACTCCAAGCTGCCCTGCCTCCCAGCCCAGCCCCCAGCTACGTACAGAATGTGACATCATATGGTACGGAATATTCTTGTGGCTAGTTTGGGTCAGCTGCCCTGGCTGTGTCCTCTGCCAACTCCTTGGGTGTCCCCACCTTCTCACAAGAAGTTGAAAAGCCCGTGACAGCTGAGCAAGAACTAAAACCATCAGTGTGTTATCAACAGTATTCTCCTAAATCCAAAACACAACACTCTACCAGCTGTTATGAAGAAAATTAACTCTATTTCTGTTGAAACCAGGACACCAGGATAAAAGAGGTGACACAAAGCCCTTTCTTATTGGTTGAAGTTTTACAGGCTTGAGGTCAGAACACAGATGGGTCCCAGGCTTAAGATCTTTTTCCCACTCACACATTCCTTTTAATATGTTTCTCAGGCTGAGGAACAAGGTTCACTCTCCTTGATTCTTAGACCATCAGTTTTTGAAAAACAATGTTCCTCCTCTCATTTTACGCCATAATGATATGCACAAGGCTTTCTACCTTGACTGCTAAAGTATTTATTCATTTTGTGCAATAAGCCATAGCACGAGCATAGAAAGGCTGTGGCTATTAATGCACTGATGCTTCTCATACCAGGGCTATCACACACGATAAATAGAAAAGTGAGGTTACTGGGTGATCCACATCCTTCTTTACTGCAAAGAGTGAGGAATAAAGAGCTGCCTATGTCTCTCATGGGGATTCCCTGGGGATGTAGGTACACATCCTGTCCAACTACCATCTGCAGTGTAGCAACAGTCACTTAGGAGACATGAAGAATTACAGAATAACAACATACTTCAGACTGGAAGGGAGTTCTGAAGATCTCCAGTCCAACCTCCTGCTCACAGCAGGGTCAGCTGGGAGGCCAGACCAAGTTTCTCAGGGCTTCATCCAGTTAGGTCTTGAAAATGAACATAGAGACTGCACAAGCAGTCTGGGCAATCTGTGCCACTGCTTGACTGTCCTCATTTGGAAAAAGTTTTTTAACCTTTTATCCAACTTGAACCTCTAATGTTGCTCTGTGTGTCCATTGTCTATTATCCTCCTTCTATATACTGTTGTGAAGATCCTGATCCATTTCGTCAATAATCAATTTGTAAGTCTTGGTTGTTATTTGGTTGTCTCCCAAACCCTCTTCTTGAGGCTGAAGAAGTCCAGTTTCACTTCAGTTGATTTCTGTCTTTCTTGGATTTGGGGCCAAATAACTGGAAGCAGTACCTGCTGCTCTCAAGAGCACCAAGTAGAGGGGATATTGACTTCTGTCTACTAGCTGTGCTCCCATTAACAGAGCCCAAAATGCTGATGGCCTGTACTGCTGCATGGGCGTCTTCTTTCCCACTTTGTATTGAATAATTGAATTTCATGAGCTTCCTGTTGTCTGTTTCCTCCCATATGTATAGGTCCCCATTCAATCGCAGCTTTCCAGTCCTGTCTGCTCAGCTCTCCAGTTGGAGGGTGTGAAACTCATACAGCTGGGGAAGCTGGCCATTTTTACTACTGCAAATAACAGTGTTTTAAACAGACGCTCGTAACTCATGTGTGTTTCCACTTGATAAAGACTCATAAACTTGTTCAGAACACAGCATCCCCCTACAGAATTGCATAAATTCTCCCTGGTCCTCTACACACATGACATGGAGCCCAGTAAGTCATATTTTTATTAATCTGCACACACTGCGATTTTTATTAATCTGTGTGCATTGCAATTTGGTCAATAAAATAAACCTTCTCCTCATTTGTCAGTAAGGATTTAATATCAATCCCTTTGCACTACCATAACCTTCTAAAACTACAAGCTAGAGTGTTAACACAGGGACAAGATGTACATTGTTTAATGGTTATTTATATGAAGCATCTCATAAATCAATGAAAGTATTCACGTAGTTAAAGAGATTACAATCTAGTTCTGGAATGCTATTATATGTGCAAAATATTGCACACAAATTTTAAGGTTATGTTACAAGTGCTAAAGAAGTAATGAGATCTAAACCGTAATCGTATCTTGACACAGAATGCTTGGGTTTGTCTGCTTGGTGAATTCATGTAATTCCAATTTGAAAAATTCAAGTCTCTTGAAATGGATAGACTGGGTGTCAGTACGGATTTCAAGTATCTTGCACAGTAAGCCACGGTAGTTGCAAGAGAGTGAACACATAAATATGCATATACATTCAAAACCCTACTTCACCACAGCTGGAAAAACTGTAATATGCTGTTTTCAAAAGAAAATCCACATACCAAAAAGCAAAGGCATATGAGATCTGTGAAGCACCAGTACCGATACTCTAGATACAAAACCTAAATAAAACAAATCAACAGTAATCACCTCTCCTCAAAATGGGCGCTACACAAATGTATAAATCTCCTCCAAGAGTGGAAATAATTTCCTCTTCCTCCTATTCCTCCTGAACCTCTGTCATCAGGGTGCCAGACCTCGCTGTAGCTCCTTCAGCGTTCTGTCTCCCGGACAGGGACCAGGCTGGCTCCTGCAGCCCTGAAAGTCCTGTTCTGTAACAGCTCTAGCTACCAGCTCAACCACTGATGGTGTTTCTCCTTCTCTTTTAAAATTCGTTTCGCCTAAGTTTGAAGGATCCTTTTTTAATTACTTCCTCTCAGAGGCCTTAAAAATCCTTCTTGCTGTGGTGATGCCTATTTCTGCTTCTGTTTTTACACCACTGTTATTACAGCACTGGTGCAATGTGTGCAGTTTCATCACTGCCTGGGCCCCTTAACACCTGACCAGCACTGATAAGAATCATTCTGTGTGTTAAGTGTGATGTGTTAATACAACCAGCTCAGCCCCAGCAAACCCTGTGGTCAGCAGAGTCACTGACTGGTGACTAACAACTGTGCACGCAGCTGGAGAGAAAGCTTTATGTTCACCCCTTACTGTCTTGCCTTAAGACAAAAAGAGGACCACAGAAGTTAATGGAAGGACAAGAGACATGACCTGGTGCCTCTGTGGAGCTAAGAAGGAGTACAAGGCATGTCAGCATTTGCTGCCTGTCGGCCTTCAGCCAGAGCTCCCCGGTATCATCAACCAGCACAGTGCAGATGGCACCAATCAGCGAAGAGAGAATACAGGAGAATTAGATATACTGAGAATCCAGATGAAAAACAGCAATACTATCCTTCTTTTCCTATTCTACAAGAATTTCTCAGACTTTCTTGTGCAGATTACAGCTATGACTGTATCCTCTCCTGCTCTCTCCTTCCTCTGTCCTAAATGCTTGAACACAGCTGCTTTGAGCACAACTGTCCTTTGTTATTGTATTGAGTTTGCATCCAAAGGTTGAGGGGGGAGAGGGGGCTACAGTGGGGTCTCCTGTGAGAAATGGCTAGAAGCTTCCCCAATGTCCAACAGAGCCAATGCCAGTTGGCTCCAAAATTGACCTACCACTGGCCAAGGCTGAGCCCATCAGAGATGGTGCCTCTGGGGCAGCAGAATTAAGAAGGGGAAAAAACTGCACAACAGCACCCAGAGAGAGGAGTGAGATGTGAGAGAAAAAACTCTGCAGACACCCAGCTCAGCGCAGGAGGAGGGGAGGGAGGTGCCCCAGGCACCAGAGCAGAGATTCCATTGCAGCCACCAGAGAAGACCATGGCAAAGCAGGCTGTCCCCCTGCAGTCCACATAGGATGATGGTGCAGCAGATACGCACCTGCAGCCCATGCTGGAGCAGGGGGAGACACCTGAAGGAAGCTGCAACCCTGTGGGAAGACCATGCTGGAGCAAGCTCCTGGCAGGACCTGCACCCCCTGGAGAGAGGAGCCAATGCTGGAGCAAGTTGGCTGGCAAGACTTGTTACCCCTCGGGGGACCCACTCTGCAGCAACCTTGTCCTGATGGTCTGCACCCCGTGGAAGGGACCCACACTGGCGCAGCTGATGAAGAACTGCAGCCTATGGGAAGGACTCATGTTGAAGAAGTTGGTGAATGTCTGTCTCACATGAGAGGGACCCCACGCTGGAGTTGGGACAGTTTGAGAAGTCCTCTTCCTAAGGAGGAAAGAGAGGCAGAGAGAACGTGCGATGAATTGACCCCAAGGCCCATTCACTGCCCCCCTGTGCCACCGGAAGAGGCAGGGAATTTGGGATTAGGAGTGGAGTTGGCGGGTAGTGATAGAGAGGCTTTGGTGGGCACCTAGCCTCCACCCAGGATGAACCCACGACATTTGTCACAGGGTTACACTGGTATTTTGATAATTTCTGTCTTAATCCACTCAAGATATCAATCCATACATTTAAATAGTTCATAACAGTGAAGCCAAATCCTTCTTCAGAGAACAGTAGTGTACCACTTCCCCATTCTACCACTAAGAAAGCAAGCTTCCTCTTCTTATTTATGAATCTTCCCCTTAGATTTCTTTCATCCCTACTTCCCTTGTCTTGGTTTCCTCTTCGTTCTCTCACAACTATGCAGAATCATTCTTTCCTTTGCAATTTCTCATATACTGACAGTTTTTCCCTTTACCACTTCCCCTTATTTAATTTCTCCCTCACCTCTCTGCTCATATTCAAGTAATACGGACCACACTGACCTTCTCCAGTTTGTGTTACTGCCTCCTAATACTAATATTACTTTATTAACTCAATTACAAAATGCTTACTTCTTTTATATTTTAACTTTCATTCAGTTCACTCCACTTTGTTGTCACTTTCTGCATGCACCAAAGACACTGTTGTCAGTTCTGCAAGGTTTTATCTTGCTATTACTCTTGTCTTTCAGAAACATTTTATGAAATTTTGTATGAACGTTGTTATACAAAAATAAATTGAATTGTTACATTTTGTCATTCATGCCTGAATGAACGTGTCCTGTGGAAAAAACCACATCTGAATTTCAAAGTCTTCACAGGATTAGGTTTTTCAGGGGTTTTTAATGACATATTTTAAGCATTGCCTGCAGTGGAGGAACTAAAAAATGTGGCTAAAGGAATTATAGATGTGTAAAAATGACACAATACACTGAAATAACAGAAAATAAATTTGAGATAATCCAAATTAGTGAGAATTATTATTATAGGAATTAATTGGGGGAAAAAATACATCAGTGAATCACACAAATCTTATTTTCTATCAATTTCTCCAGCAACCACTTATCTCCAAAGTACTATAAAACATTAGACAACAGCAATAAACCAACGGATGTGCTCATGGCACTCTTGCACTTACATTAAAAGAATGAAAAGGTATGTACTGCAAAATAATGCATGTACAGTAAATTAAAAAATGATTGGGTAATTCAAATATCTAAACAAAAACAGGTATTCAGTGGGATATCAGGAAAGATGAAACTTCACACATTCAGATCAAGACAGCCACAAACAGGAAATCAGATGAGGATGAAGATGTGGCATACTTACCTGTTAGCCGCAATCCTTGAAAATACTATTAACGTGAGAAAGATCTGCTTCAGAATGGGAAATTTTACTATGCTTGATTTTTAAAATACAATGATGCAGTGAATAAAAATACCACCCTGAGATGATACTATACTTCACACCCTTCTATCTGGATGTGGGAGAACAAAAGAAATGGCAACACACCTCTCCAGAGGCAGAATGATGGTGGGCTGAATTCTGGTGTTCTCTCACATCAGGTGCCTCACATGGAATATGTCTCAGGTCTCCTCAGTGAAATCACCCCATCTTCCACAGCAAATTTTACATGAAGATTTCCTTCACACTTGAGGGATTCCTTTCTTGATTGCCTTAAGAGTCTCTCTGTATCCTATGTTGCAGTTCCATAAACTAACTATGGAGCTGGGAGGAAAAGGAGTATGTGTTCATTTGAAGTAATGTCTACAAAGAAAATATCAAAGCTGTAGGTTTGATGAAGGTGGAATTAATGACTTGCCTTTTCTTTTGTTCTTGTATCTTCCTTTGGAAAGGGACATTATAAATTAAACCTCACTACCCTATCCCTTCAGACCCTTGTCTCTCTCACCAGAGAGACATGGTTGTTCTTCCACACTAAAGCCAAGCAGCTCAAAAAGATGGATTCAGAGTTTTTGGTAAGAATCACAATGTGACTGTGTTGCATTATTCTCATTATTCCCCTTTGATGGCCAGACCATATTATTTTATTTCTTTCTTGCTGTCTCACCACCACCACTGACAGAAATCCTATCTGGGCAAGAGTTTGTAGCTCTTTACTAAGTAGTGTAGCAAAGGTCAAGAATTCCTGAAGCAGAAACATTTCTTCCCTGCCAGCACCAGAACCACAAAAGTCACAAGATTGGCTTGTAGGAAGCAGAGTTTGCATTTTATCATTTCCCAAGTTACAACACACACCTTGTTCTTTTTTTAAATGAAATTTTGCCCTTTGCATCCAAGAAAGAATAACAAGATCATACATACAATATTCTTCTAGTGTGAAGTCTATCATTAATTAATAAAGAAGAAATGCAACTATAGCTTCAAATTAAAAAAAAAAAAAACACCACCAAACTTATTTTCAAAACTGCTTAGAATTGCAAGGAAGATGCCATCATTATTCCCAAATTTTTATTATGCCAACATTTTAATGGCTAACATCTCATAATAAGATATTTATCATCATCATTTTGTGTGTTACGGGGGTATTCGCACACTGTAGTTCACATCAAGTGGTGGATTATAGGTAGCTGCTAGAGGAAGGTGTTTGTATATATGCCTAACTACAGCCTACAACCTACTATTTGTTAGAATTATTCATACTGTGGTTTTGGAGTCCAGGCTTCACAGAAGTATTGGTTAAGAAACTGTAATAAGATGCCTTTGAGATACGATATAATAGGTTTTTTTCATTTTTAAACAGCTTCAGGAAAGATTTTCTGTGTACTAAACGCTTCATTTAGTAGGGTGGAATTTAGTCTTTGACTGAAATGACCAGTTGCTTAAATGTACTTTACTACTGATGCATAACAGTGAAAGAAAACAAGCAAAACAACTGTAAATGATCAAAAAGAAACACATTTATGTAAGATATCGTTCTGTAACTACCTGTTTTCACTGTAATAGCAAGCCAAATACCACAGACCACCTGCATGCATAACATTTTCCCAGCTACATGGCATAAGACTTCTATAGTCCTTAGCAGACTCCTTTTTGGTTTGAAATGTAAATATCTGCTACGCTTTCACCTTCATTTCAGTGGGGCTTTTGTCCTAAGCAATTTGAATGCACTGACATTTCTTCTTAGTAAATACACTGAAATTTGCTCTTTTAGGATCACAAGTATCCCAAGCATGGGAGTTACAGCCTTTGCACGCTTCAGCTATTTCAGAGATGCCTGATTATAAGACTTGAGCCTATTCTTAGCATATTTCTTGTTAAAGTCCACTAGGGAAGTACACTAGTAGGTGGTGTGCCGTTTGGCAATAAATTCCACACAGAAATGTAATGGAGATGTCCCTTTTTGTGTTGAAAATACGTTCTTCACAGGCCTAGCTCTAGTCTTTGTGGGAAACAATTCAACTTTCCACTACAGTGAGAGCAAGACAGAGATACCTGGTGAGAGGCAATAACCCTTTCAACTCACAGGGTCCAAACATTATTTTATGCATGCCTGGTTTCTCTTCACTGGTTAATAAAATATTCAGTTGGTACACTAGCTAGGACTGAGTAACGTTTGAGAGGAGGAAGACCTCAGACTTGCATAGGAACGGTTTGATCATTTTCTTCAGTCTTTCTCTCTGCTGTGGAATTAACTGCCAAGTATTTTCTTGTTCCCTTTGTGCCTGGTGGAGTTTCTGTGTTAAAGAAAGCACTTCATGTAGTGCATGTTGTTTACGATTCCTGAACATATTCAGTATTTCTCTTGATCTTAAAAAATAAAAAAAGTAGTTATAGCCACTGAGTTGACAGTTTCATCAGATTTTTTTACACCAGTACAGCGTTGCAGTAGCCTGAATGTGAAATCTGCAAGGGGCCATGCTTGTAAGATTCATTCCTAGCCTGATTAAGAAATGAAAAAAAAACCCAAAAACAAAAACAAAAAAACCCCCCACCAACTAAAAGGGAAACATTTTTCCTTAGAGTTTTTAATAATCTGTTTCACAAAGCTTGTCTCTTAGCTGAGTTTCCTTTGAGACTATTTGAGTGCCAGTAGGATACATGAAAGGTTTATAAAAATAAAAAGGATTTAACCATATTCTTCAAAGTGCTGTCATCTATTTTGTCCATCATGCAGAGATGACAGCCCTCATGCTATCTCCATAAGACTGAAGGGTCTTTAGAGTACCAGCAGGAACATGCTAGTCAGATATAACCTTAATCCAAAAGTCAGTCCCTCTGTCTCCAGCAGCACTTATTCTTCTTTCCCTTTTTGGCAGAACTAGAAGGTTAATTTTAAAGAGTCACTGTACTGTATCCTGTAATCATGAGAAATTTCCACCAAAAAAAGATGAGTAGAAAGTAGAGAGTTCAGCAACCTCTAAATGTATCTTTCTGTGGGAGAAGATTTTTGTTTCTGAAATCATCTTGAAGAATCAATTTTCACTAGGTAGACACCTTGATACATATGTCAAAATTGGACAAGAATTATAGCCCTGAACACATAAATCAATACCTATCTAGTAGGCATTTGAACACAAATTCCTACCTAGCATGTGACATCTGCAGTCACTTGTTTTTCAACACGTATTTTTCATGTGCTTTTGTACATACATCTTTTGTTGGCAGACATCAAGACTGACCAGCAGTTAATCATAGTTCCACCTGACAGTAGAATGGCTCATTTGCTACCTGCACAAGAAAATGAACAGCAAACCCCACCTCCCCAGCATCTTCTTATCTTATTAAAAGCCAAAAGCATGGTTGTAAATTTGTGTTTATAACTTCTGCAACATCATTATCACTTCAGAAAATTTATGAAAGCAGATTGGAGAGTAAAATCTTTACATAATTTTAATAGTTTTAAGTAATCTTAAAAAAAATCATTTACTTGCATTCCTGTTTTTAATCATAGCATGCTCAGATCAGTGCTTCTCTTCACAGCTATCACACAAGCAATCCAAATGACATCAGTGAGGTTTCCCATCCACCATAGTTCTGTGCAGCAAGGGAAAAATATCATGGGTCTGTACTATGCCTTCACTCACTAATCCATGATGGGGACCTCTGAAAGCAATTGTAATGAAATAAATCACTATTAGTAAATAATACAAGAAAAAATATTTTGAAAAGTATGATTATATATCTCCAAATATGGAGTAAGGAAATAGGGGTACTTGTGGAGTTTCTGCTGTTAATGTCATACATCCAACTGGACCCTTTGGCCTTTTAGATCCAGATGTCTGAATGAGACTGAAAATCACCTGTGGAAAGCCTTCTGTAATACAACTTGTCAAAAAGACATAGCCTCAATGAGACATGACAATTTATATCACACTACGGAGGTGTGACAGTGCAACTGGGGACAGAGGTTTACTATTCGCTCTTCTTGCAGTGAAAGAAGTTAAAACTGTCTTCAGGAAGTCTAGCATTCCCTGGATTGAGGTGAAATGGAGTAATTAATGGCAGCTGTCTCCCTGAAGTGCTATGTGCTGCCTGCGCTGAGGTGAGTTCAACAGGACTATGAGAACATAAAATGAGAGCAGTCGTAATGAATCAGACCAAGTATCCTGTCCATTTAACCCAGCCTCCTGTCTCAGCCCTACATCCTAGACTCAGATGTCTAGGAACAAAATGAGAACAGGGCAACTGTGTTGTGGTAACACCCAAGAAGAGGCACTTGCTTTGCAGGTCAGGAAGGCAGGACCTCTCAGAACATGAAGTGTTACTGTCATGCACAATCAAGAACTTGACAGGTAGGAAATAAAGGCAATTTTTTTTCCAAATTTAACATAATTAAACAGCACTCTTGAATTAACTTTCAATAGTTGTTATAAAATAACATAAAAACTAATGCATGGCGCCTTTCCACCTATCAAGAAAATCTTTTTGTTTCCTGCAGATCGTCTCTTACATTAGACATACACCCTCAGGTAACCGTCAGAAACAGTGCTGAAAGATTCTGAGCTTTAAAATTGCCAGTCAGAGTCTCTAGATTTTAAGTTTAGGGTAAATCATAGCTTTAGATACACGAGGTCATATTCACCTCAAATGTTATATTCTTGAAATCCCTTGGATTAATGTAGCACAGACTTGGTGTGATTTTTGGAAAAGTTCACCCAGAGAGCAATTGCTTCATGTTGGATGACATATTTAAGTCCTTTATTGTTTCTGACAAATCACTTTGCTGCCAAAGCATTTGAGAAGTTCACAACTCTTCTGTCTCCAAGGTACAGTATATTTATCATTTAATCCTTCACTGGACTTCAAGATATAAATGTTTTTCAGGGTCATTTTCTAAAAATATCATTATAAAATTATTCAGGTTCTAAAAAGCTTATACCATTGATTCTGAAGTTATTTTTCAGTGCCTTTAGTGCAAACTAGAAGTAAAAAAATTGATGAGGCAAATATCTGATTCACGATTCAGAAGTCTTAGACAGAGCAGCCAAAACACTTGAGTGTGAGTGGGCACTGAAGACCCACAGATACAACTGTACATCTCCGTTACTCTCTGTATACTCACATATACACACACAATCATATACACATTACTGAAAATATCTGTCAGAAATTTTGTAAAAACTTTTGTTTAAATTATTTCTGTCATTAACTGACCTATTAAAAAATAAGAAATTACAAAAAAATTCCTGGGTGATTATCATCCCAGATCCATGCAGTCATATTTCACTCAGTTGTTGTGAGCTCTCAAGAAATATGTTTTATAAAATATATAAATATAAATATACATGTACAGCTGGATATTTTATATCATTACTAAAACAGTGTGTTATCTTTCACTTAAGCAGGCTACTTCTCTATCAGTGTATCAGAAGCTAAGGAAGAAAAATGAAGTCATATTGTAACAATTTTTTTTAACTTCCAATATACTTGTTAGTCTCATCTTCTTTCCAATCAGATTTGAACGTTGTTACAAGCAAGCTTAATTACCTTTGCAATAAAAGCAATTAATTTGCTTCAAAGACTTAACTATAATGATTCAAAATACTATTGTGAATCTATAACACGTAACAATCACTGAGGATCATGCTGCAAATGTTAGTAGGGTTAGCCAAAGCATCATGTAAATAAATGACTTAATGACTAATGCAGACCTGTCTAACACAAAGTAGTCTTCATCCTCACTTGGACATACTTCTAGTATTATAGTGTACAAATGCAATAGTAGAAAAGGATAAAACCCTTACTGTATCCTTTTTTATTATGATTGAGAGAATGCATTTTATACAAGCAAAAAACTAATGATTAAATAACCTCTTCAGAAAATAGGAAAATTGGACTCTTCCATGGCTACTGTACTTCTCACAGACTGTAAAAAAAAAGTTGTGTTTTACAGAACTCAAACATGCAAGGATTTCCTAATGACCCCAAGTAATTCTTGCAGAAGCAGTTCCGTACGTGCATGTGCACATACACACACAAACCCATGTGCATACGCAGGCCATCACCTTCCTCCTCCCCTTTGTGTTCCCATCTACCTGCCCATGCCAGCAAGGAATTCATTCCATGGACACTGATGCTAACACATTAGTGTAGGGAGTGGTTACTATCCAATTGCCAGGAATTCATTGCTCATAACTGCAAGGTTTTCTATCTACTGGAAATAAAATTGGTTATGTCACATGCAGAGACCATCACTGCTAGGGAGTTAGCCTTGAGGAATTGTAGGATGTTAAAAATGTGTCGTTCTTCATTGCAGCAATGTTGTCAGTCTGCAGTACATAAAATATCATGTCACATTTATCACCCAGAATCCATACTGTTTATCCATTCAATACATACAACGGTGCACGAGTTTGCAGGTCCCACTGTTTGAGAATACAGCACAGGGTGCTTCAGAAGCTCCAGTATTTGTGTCATAGGACTAATAGTGGCTTTGGTGATGAGCCTAAACAACGGTGCTACACAATCAGCCATGCAAAGAGACTGTCTTCTCTTCCTCCTTACGCCCAAAGCTTTTACAGTATTGCTGTTTTTCACTGACGGAGAGCACCTGTACCCAGAAAGAAAAAGCCTTTTAAATTAGTATAGTACCCACCCGATGGCATAAGAGGAGGGTGGGTGTGAAGCTGGTAATATCCAATATAGGAAGTGGAAGTGAAAGGACTAAATATTTTAATGAAAAAGACAGATGCAGTCCTGAACTTCTACACTATTTCCTCTCTTCCTTTCTGTAAATGGAGAATCAAAAGCTTTCTGTAGATGTGCTGTATTCTGGAGAAAGAGAAAGGGTGTGCAGGACAGGCAGGTTCAGGACAGCTGGAGAAGAGGGATAGAGAGATCAGAGGTGGGGGCAGAAAGAGTGCTACATGTGGGGTTCCAGGAACAGGGCTGGACAGCAGCGAGACAGTAATACATCATTCAGTCAAAATAATACAAACACATAATAAATAAGTAAAGCATTATAAAAGCATAATTAACAGTAGACTGGCAAATACCTACCAATGCAGCCTTTGAATAAGGACAAAAACAGTCTTAGCTTTTGATTTTCATGGACTTCAAGCATTTTGATAAAATTAGACTTTGAAGCAGATTCTTTTGTCAGATTTTCTAAAAAATCCCAAAAAAAACAACTCATGGGAAGTTTCAACAGCATTCTCAGGCAGCTACTAGATTTATAAAACTTGCATCTCCAAATATTTGAGTTCTGTGCACATTCATGGAAAAGTAGTGATACAGCCTGCATTAAAATCCAGTGCAGAAGAGGAACTCTTAGCCAACAGGCTTTCAGTGTGCCATTAAGTGGACTGCTATTTGGATTATTATTAACAGAAGAAAAAACCAGAAACTTAGCTTTTAGAAAGAAACCATTACCCTCAAGTAAGAAATAAGAGAAGTGAAGGGATGACAATAAGACCTCTGCTTTCCTTCTAATTACTATACAATTAAAGCCTTGTGGAGTAAGTGCTTCCAGGAATAGACCAATAGAATAGGATCTTCCATGAAGAAGAAAGGAAAAACCGTGGCCATGACTTTCTGTACTTTATAGCTGAAGCAATCCTCAGGTAATGAACTACTAGAGAAAAGAGTGTACAAACCTGGCTTGTTGGCTATTAAAAGGCAAGAGGCCTGAAGAGCTACAGAATATATCTAGCTGCAACGGGGAGGCCACATTTATATCTGTTTTTCCTTCTTGAACTGTTATAGAATCACAGAATCACATAATGGTCAGGGTTGGAAGGGACCTCTGGAGATCATGTAGTCCCAACTCCCCTGCTAGAGCAGGATCACCTAAAGCAGGTTGCACAGGACAGCATCCAGCTGGGTTTTGAATGTCTCCAGAGATGAGACTCCACAACCACTCTGGGCAGCCTGTTCCAGTGCTCTGACACCCTCACAGTGAAGTAGTTCCTCCTCACATTCAGGTGGAACTTACTATATCCAAGTTTATGCACATCGCCTCTTGTCCTGTCCTTGGGCAACACTGAAAAAGACTGACCCCACCCTACTGAAACTGACCCCTCAGGTACTTATAAGCATAGATAAGATCACCCCTCAGTCTTCTAGGCGACAAAGTCCCAAGTCCCTCAGCTCTCTTCATATAATCATCTTCATAGCCATTTTTGTACTCCTGCCAGTAGCTTGCTGTCCCTGAACTGGGGAGCCCAGAACTGCACACGATTTTCCAGATGAGACCTCACCAGCACAGAGTAGAGGGGGAGGAGAACCTCCCTTGGCCTGTTGACCACACTTTCCTTGATACAGCTCAGGATGCCATTGGCTGTCTAACAACAAAACTGTATCAAAATGTTTATTATTGCAGTTGTTTTGGGTTTTTTTGTTTAAATTATGTCATATTGTATTTCAAAAAATAATTATGTTACTAGCTTTTGCATTATACAGAACTCTTAAAAACATAATCTACGTACAAATAGGACTATACTGACCAAACACTGACAAACCTCCATGTTTTCTAACAGATGTGTGACTGATAAACATAAAAATCCCTTTGCTGTGGTTTATCTCTGTTTTACATGGCCAAATGGCTTTGTGATTCTCATGTTGGCCAATTTTTAGGAACGTGTCTCTGAATACAGTAAGTTGACAAGCTCTTGCCACCCATGACAAAATGTCTCTAAAATTTTTTTAAGCTTTTTCATCTGTCAGTCTAGATAGTGTCTGCTCAGTGATTGACTGCCACTAGATGCAGCAATAATTCTACAAACAGTGCAGGTGTCCATCTGTGTCTTGCAGGCACAGTACTCGTAATTCAGCAAGTGTACTTGAATGAATTTTAAAGTCCCTGTGGATCAGAATGAGAAAAGGATATTTGGGAGAGGTTACATCCCATACTATACTAACTGATACCATTGGACACAGGCAATCAGACATTCTTCAAGTCTAAAAGAGAAACAACAGGTTTGTCTTCAAGCTGGGAATAACTGCTATGACTTTAAGTGAAGTATTTTAAGCAGTTATAAAACCAGAAGACAAAAAAAAAAAGAAAAAAGGAAAGGAAAAAGGAAAAGAAAAAAGGAAAGGAAAGGAAAAAGGAAAAAGGAAAAAGGAAAAGGAAAAAGGAAAAGGAAAAAGGAAAAAGGAAAAGGAAAAGGAAAAGGAAAAGGAAATGGAAAAGGAAAAGGAAAAGGAAAAGGAAAAGGAAAAGGAAAAGGAAAAGGAAAAGGAAAAGGAAAAGGAAAAGGAAAAGGAAAAGGAAAGGAAGAGGGGGGTGGGGGGAAGGAACTTGCTTACACAGAAGAGCAAAGAAGCTTCTTATTGATGGGGAAAAGGTGTGATGGCCATTAGTACTTAAAGACAAGGGCAGAGAGAGGTCTTTGGTAGTAGGGTCCTGATAAGGGTAAGTAATTAACTGGTGATGGCTTTTGGGAGAAATTCTAATGCACGATAAAACCAGAGGCCTGAGTGAGTTGGTAATTTTCAGACTAATAAAATGAGAACATTTTATTTTCTAAGCTATATTGACTCACTGGGTTCAACTCACTGTTACAGTTCATTGGCCCAGGACAAAAGAATATTCCAGTACTATTTTCTTTCCAACTTGTGGGCAATAAATTACTGTTTAACTTTCCCTCATGAAGCAGATTATCTTCCACAGTCAAATCCAGAGAGCTGTTTTCTTTCAGTAACAGGTAATGAGAGCTCTTCCCACACCAACCTCCCTCTTTTCTCTACACCTGTAGTTTCAGTTCAGGTGGGAATTTTTCAACAAACAATTCCACTGTTCTCCTCCCAGGACCATCACAGAAATTGGATCTACTCCTTATTCAGAAAAGAAGTAGAAGGACTGAAGACTTTACTTTGTGTCTCAGAGTAAATGTAGATGAGCCTGCTTATCTGTGGTCTCCTCATTCATGCGTATTATCACTGTAATCATCACCATTTGCTCATATATTTTGGATTCATTGCCACTGACAGCTGTCCACACTGAAAATGCCCAAATTCAGTGGCAATTTCTCTTTATTCTATTTGGTTTACACCATTTTCAGTCAAAGTTGCAAAGTTTTCTAATTAGTACTTATGCTCTTCAGAGTGGGTGATATTTGTAGCTCTTGCTTTTTTATTGTCCCCACAGCTCATATTGTTACTTGAACAACCATTTTAAAGCAAGTTTTAATGACTTTCTTGCAGGAGGGTAGACAATGGAGTAAATAAATAAAACTTCTTCAATATGTAAAAGAAGTCAAAATGAACTCCTTAACAATGCTGCCTGAGTCCTATTTCTACAGAACTCCCTTCCTGGCAAAAAACTTAAACACACTTAAAACCTGCTGGTTTCAGTGACAGATAATTACATGTTTAAGTATTTTGTCAGTGGCTGAACACCATATTCTGTACCTCGTGGAATCTAGCTTTTAGACAGATCTGCTGGATATGAAAGGGGATGAGGGAACTAAAATATAGGATATCAGCACCCATAACATTTTTTTTCAAAGTCAAGAAATAAACTTCTGAATGTGAATCGTAAACTCCAAAAGCTTATAGGAAACTTTGGAAACTGGTTTCTTATATTACCACAATGAGATAGTAGTGGTAGGAAAAAATAATTATTCATATTTTTAAGTAGTGTATCACCAGATGTCCTTTCCCAACTATTCAGTGTCCGTATGGCAGCCTTTCTTAAGTGTATTTGTCCACATACAAAAGCAATCCCCATAGAGATTCTGGGCTATCAAAACATGACAGAAATATGAACGTGCCCTTTTCTGTGCTCTCTTCCCTTTAAATCTGCCTCCCCAAAACAGCAGATACTTCCAACTGTATATTCATGGACTGGCTTTGAAGTTAATTACCAGTGTTCTGGATCATTGTAAATGAAACCTAAAGGCCAGTCCAATCTACTGAGCTCCAAAGGGAGTCATTTATTTTATAATGTGTGACATATCTAAATATACTGTGTAATTACAGAAAGTTTTCTGATGCAATTTAGTTTCAGTTGGCTCTGTATTTGATGAAAAACTTACATAATACGATGAAGTACATTAAATATATGCATGCAATTTGCAAAACTTCCAAGAAAGAATGAATATTTTGTATGAATATAATAATGCCTTCTACAACCACATTACATGCAGGAACATGAAAGGAATACTAGATTAAAAGTTTATCACCCCATATATACATATATTTTATTGAATAGATAAAAGTGAAGAAAAGCAGTGGAAGTTTTGATACATACTCTTGCTGTGATGACTGTTTACCCCTAACTCAAATCAATCTCTTTCCTACAGACAACATGATCCAGGCTGTTCCTTGTACAGTCCACATCATACAGTCCAATGCAATTCTTACTGATTTATTTTCAGTCATGTTCACAGATGGATGCAGAAGCTGATCCCCTGACTTTGAATAGTTTGATGTTCATTTGGAATGTGAGAAAAAGCTAGTGGTGCTATGATAAAGCCAAGACAATATTTTAAAATGCTGACAGACAGCTTTTCTGACTCACTGGGAAGTCTGCAGAGCCAGCAGAGACTATGCAACATGACGCTTAGCCTTAACTGTGCTTTTCACCTCAAGTTGGCAAGCAATGCAAGATTAAGCAGAACAAGTGGCATCCAAAAAGAAGAGCACATAGGTAATTATGCAAAGGCAAATCTCACTCAGCAGTGGTAATACTGCTGGCCTCTGGAGATTGCTGCTTCACCACTGTATACATAAAGGATTCAAAATAAATAGCCATTCTCCAGGAACTCGCAGGCTGAACACAGCACGAGATGCATTGTACAAACCCACAGTCAGGGCAATGACTAAGGAACCTACTCAAAAGTATCTCCCCAAAAAAGTCTGTTGTAATGGCTCTCACAAATTCTCCAAAAGGAGGTATTCCAAAATATGGAGTAGCGTTGAGCCAGTGATTACTGGCTTACACCACCTAATCACAATGTGCAGCTGCACAGAATAATAGTGAAATTAATTTGAAGTTTATCCATGCAATAACAATGTTTTCCAGAAAATGTATGCATATTGCTTCAGATCAAATATGTGAACAACTGGTCAGTCTCCAAATAGGCAAGTTTTACAGCAGCAGTAACAACTGTTTATACAAAGACAGCCTTAACCTCTGACAAAAATATAATGCCTTTTTTCAAAGGAAAGGACTACGCTGATATATTCTGTTGAACAAGGTAGAAAGGCTATGGTATCAGTGACTAAAGCAATAAAGATCAACAGAAGTGACAGTACAATTCAGAAATGAATGTGAACTTCTGGTAGAACAAAATGGTTTGCAATAGGCCCTATAAAATCTAATTCAAAGTTCTGTATATGCCTACATTAGGGACTTAATTCTTTGGAAAACAGTATAGTTACTCTAAATGGCAATTCAAGTTTCAAAGGTGCTTAAATTAATAATTGTTCAGTTTTGATTATATGAAAATTCATACTTTATTTCAGAAGATTTAAGAAATAATGAGTGTTGGTTTAAGAGAAACAGTAACAGTGTTGTGGAAATCCTCGTTACAGCTCCACTTGTTAACTCGTTTGAAAGCACGTATCAGTATACATTGATTACATACAAGCTGATTTTTCCGTTGTTATTAAATACACCTACTCCTACAATGTTTACTCCTACTACTCCACAACTAGTACTACCACCGATGATAATAATAAAAGATGGAGAAGCACAGTTTCATTTAAGCAAACCATTTTCTGTTTTCTATCATTGTGCTTCTATCATTCTGGCAATTTACCCAAAGGAATAACATAGCTAATTGATCCCATCACAG
Source organism: Porphyrio hochstetteri (assembly GCA_020800305.1). Lineage (NCBI taxonomy): Eukaryota > Metazoa > Chordata > Aves > Gruiformes > Rallidae > Porphyrio > Porphyrio hochstetteri. Next base: position 28,165,556 of record CM036938.1, read on the forward strand.
TCTGAAGACCTATTAGCCTCTAAGCTTAATTGTATGTATTAGTACAACAATGAGCAGAAATCCTTTATTTGAAGTGTTGGCTCCTGAGAACTGAAGGCAGAACGAGGGGTGACAAATAATGAAAATTGCTCAACAATCATTAGGTGTTACTATGAATGGAAATCTATTCTGTTTATTGCAGTGAACTGGACGTAAAAGCCTTATTTTAAATAAGAAAATTGTCATACAGTGAATCCAGAAAGCATGCTCTTTGTGCCATTCCAACTGTCAGCAGAATTTAAGAAGTGAGAACTCAAAACGCAAGAGGGGGTAATGAAAACATTAGTTAAAATTATGTTATTTAAATAAGGAATGAAGCTCATTCTCTCATGTACAAAGAAAGTGCAGGAGGACATAAAAAGCAAGCTCTAATGGATCAAGACTCCTGTCTGCCTGGACGTCTAACAGGGGCCAAAAGCAGGCAGGCAGAGCGGGGCATAAGAGCAGAGACATGATGGGACATCTCAGCAGCAGCTCTGTGGGGGCTGCCTGCCTGTGCCCAGGGTCAGCAGCAGCACCCCTCTGTTCAAAACCCTCTGGGGGACTTTGTATGGACAGAAAGCTGAACATGCCTCAGAGGCAGGAGGTGTCTAGACAAAGAAATTGTTCCTAGAGTATTTGCTTTGTTTTACTATAAAGAGAAGATTAAAGATTAGGGCTTGGATTTTGTCGATCCGATGTCTGGAAAACAAAGAGAGCTTTATTCTCAAACCGTGAACAGGCTTGCACACATTTTGTAGAATGTTTTGTCCCTTTTGTCCTTACTAGGAACAAACTCCTGGTCAGCTTTGGTGAGGACCTTGTTGAGGTGCTCGTAGTCCTAGACAGCTTTGCCAAGAGTCAAAAGACCAAGGATTTGTTCACAGATTTTCACAGGTCTTATAATTTACCCTTGCATAATGATAGTCACATAATGGTCCCAATCCTAGTTAATAGGGCATACCTACTGAGATCATCTCAATGGTAATTCAATTTAAACGCAAACGTTTGTAGGGTATCTGCAGTATACAATTTAATTACATTAAGATTAGTTTACTGTCAGCCTCAGTGATAGTACTGATAATTTGGCTATGTCAGCTTTAGGTTTGAATATCTATTTCATTTAATGTGTAGACCTAGGCCAAAATAATCAGGAACTTTTAAGATAAACTGCATGTTCTCGGCAGAAGAATGGTCATTATATCTACTTGATAGCACAGTCCAGGGGAAATCCAGGGTAGTGGAGATTATCTGCTTTAAATCTGGACAATACAGAACTTACCTAATTTTCATCTATACTATGATTTACTATTGTGTTACTGCTCCTTGAGACAGCATTATAACCAGGCTATTACACTGGTAGCTTCATGTCTCTTTTCCTTCCTGTTGGACAGCATTCTGCTCTGAAAACACGTATCTCTCATAGGTGTGAAGAAGAAAAGTTTTGCAGGAGCAAAGAAGCAGCCCCCTTACTGCTAGTAAGGCAGCCAAGTGAAAGCTGGGTTAGCTGCTTGGCCCAAGGATGGAGGATCCAATTATTATGCATGAACATCTTGAATGGCACATGGGACAACAAGGGGCAAACAGACAACACACCAATGAGGGTACCACCCAGAGCTGGTCTACAGGGTTTGCTGAAGTCATCAAAGCTGATGTAGTCCTGTCCTCCTGAGACACCACCTTCTGCTAGGACCACTTCCCAAGGAGGCCAAAAGTCCTTCTTTAAAAGCTCTTAGTAGGGTTCTCTTCTAAGCACGGCCTCGGTAAGAGTATGTGTCATTGAGAGTTTACCCTGTGCATTCACCTGTGACAATGTAAGAACCATGATAAAGAGCATGTTGGGAGAAAACACGTAAAGCTATGCTGCCACCTATGTATGCCAACTACCTGCTTCACATGTCCTCTCTTGCTTTCTGATGCACAATGACACAGCTTCAGCAGCTTTCTCACCCACCTACTCTTCTAACCATAGTAGCTTACACTGAGCAAACTCTTAAGAAAGGCATAAAATGTGTGTGTTTATATCTCTTGAGGGGGAGTACAGAACTGAATATGGCAACAGAAGGAAACACCACAGCTCATTTCAAAACAACAGAAACAGGCTCTGAGGATTTGTCCTGGATCAGTCTGTAATGGGGAGCACCAGGTATGTCACCTTCAGGTTCATCCAGGATCAGGTAGTAAGTTAGGATCATCTTTCAAAATCCTAGCTGTAGACCACGGTATTTACACCCCATGCACACACTAAATCCCACTTTAGGGATATAAATCTTCTACCACAGAACTCTGGTATCTTGGTTCACCACCCAAAGATGCAGAGGGTTTAAATGGATCACTGACCTTTCTTGGTCACACAGAACCTGCTCACGGTGCTCTTTTGTGGAAACCTTCAAGAACAAGAGAGTCATCTCTGAATTTCATCATAAGGGGCTTTGTTTGCCTGGGGGAACTATATACAATGTTAACGCTAAGGTGAATTTTCTTAATGGCACAGGAGCACAAGGCTGTGAGTTAGATAAAGCAACTGCTCAGCTGGAAAAGCTTATGAAAAAATACTGGTCTCTAGGCTCAGGCAAATAATTTGAAGAAATATACAACTGAGAAAGATGGAGATTTTGCTGAAGGTGCAAACATTGTAATCTGAGGTTAATACATTTCCCAAGAGGTTTAGAGAGTGATTCTGACATTACAGAAGTTTTCAAGCTGTTAACATAATGCAATATTTATAAGATATCTTTGAAATGTTTAAAAATGGGTGTTTGGAAACCTTGATGATTTAATATATTTGATAATGATAGTCTAGTAATTAAGAATGATTTTGTTTTCACCGAAGATTATGAAGGATCAAGATCTAGAATCAAAGGCAATTTTACAGACCCAAAAGGAAAAAGGAACTCTATCCAACATGCATTACTTCTCCTTCAGAGCCTTTAAGGCTAGACTCTAGTGCCTTGTGGGCACTAGAATGGAATTATTGAACTGTTTTACTTTTAAGAATTAAATTTTGCTGAATATTTCAGAATCAACTTATAAAGGAAAATCGAAAGTTCTCTAAAGCAGTATAACTGAGCTGTAAAGTGTTGGGCCCAGAACTACTGCTTTGTGAAAAGCATGGTCTGAAAAGCTGATCCTGGTCAAGGTTTCATTAAATCAAGCACTAGCTAAGACAGAGAAAACAACTGCTTTCTTGCATAGGCAGTAGAAGGAGGGACAGAATTTCTCACTGTTGCTACATGCATGAAATTGTCTGATGTCATCCATGTATGTAAATAAAACAATAAAGATAAAGCAAAACATGGTTTTGGAACAATCACTAAGGCCTTCCAAAAATACTGAGAAACAGATTAAATCCGTGTTTTCAGTGGATGTTCAGGTGCTTTTGTAAAATTAACGTTATATATAAACACAAATCAGTGTTTAAGTGCCAGATGGTTAATGAAGGCCAGCCAGACAACTTCCATAATTCACAATAATGATTATGGTAATGTGCCTGCATTATAAACTGAACAGCCGAGTGATACATAGTGCCTACTTGAAGTAACAAAGCATTTGGAGTGTTTAATATTAGCTAAAAATGTTGCATTTCTGCAAAAAAGACAGGGAATGTAAGTGATGGTTAAGTTGAATGAAAGGATCCTCAAAGTTTGTAACAAATATTATAAATAATTTTAATCTTCATTACTAGCAAGCAAAAAGAATTAAAATGAAGTGACAGAAATTTAAATATGAAACTAGTTCCACTATTGCATCCAATAATGAACAGCTTTTCCATTCCAGCATTTTCTGTTTTCTTTGGCTTTGATACTGGCAACAGAGACTCCCACTGCTTTTTTGGGACCTCATTCTTATGAAATTTAGCTTTGGTACAACTGTGATAGCAGCATATCTAGTACTTGCCTGGGATAATGGATTGATGTAATGATCTATTTGCACGTGCAGTTACAAGATGATACCTGCAGATTAGTCCTACAGTTGAAACAAACGATTTCCACTCTGGCTACTGCATAGCTACACTTTTTGAATGAACACAAGGTTGAATTCTCTACTCCATTACTGACAGGAAATAGGCTGGATCATAGATCGTGTCTCAGATACTTAGGAGAGTGCTGGGTAAAAGGTAATGCTAAGACACAGTTACAGGGTAAAGAAGCAAAGTCTTGTGGTTCTACCTGAAAGCTGATGATGACTTCTATTCACAGTGGTCTCTGGTGGGAACTCTATACTCCCCAGCTATCAAAATGATGCTCCTCTTCCTTAGACACTAGATTTTCTCCACAGACCATGCCTGAACAGTTGATTTTACCTTTGCAGCAGATGCCTTCACCTTGACCTTTTTTTTTTTGGACAACATTTTAGCCTTCTGAAATGCTCATGTGATCTGATGCACCTGTTCTGCTTTTCCTTCAGAGAAGCAAACAGCAATAAAACAAAGGCTTACTCTTTCTTTCCTCATTGTCTTCAGGATTTCAACGTGTTTTACCAGCACTCACATCTTCAGTTTCTGGCTAGCTGTTCATGCAAGGTGTCTCTTTAAGAAGAGATAAATCACAAGATGCTGGCATTTTTTTCAATCTACATCAATATGTTAATAAACACAGGCTCAGCAGATCTATACTGCTACCACTTCTAACATCATTGTTTTTAAAGCATTTATTTATGGAGTACCTGAACAAAAATAATTTTACTTTTAAAAAATCTGGACAGTATTGTATTTGAGCCATAAAAATGTGGATTTAAGTGTAAAATTTTCGTTGGATTGGGTAACCCTTTTATCACTGATTGAAATGACTATTTTTTCAAAAAAAAATTCTTGCCCTACATCTTCTTGATTTTTAAAGCCATTAAAGTTTCTGTAATTAGTTCATCACACAGACAACTTCTAAACTTTCACAGTCTGTTCAGTCACTTCCTTACACCTGCACCGCCACCACTGAGCTGGAACCCCCTGATTTTTCTGGAGTCTGCAGATTTTTCTGCAGTCTGGGATGGTGAGAAATACGCTTGACACCATTTTCCTAGGAGTCAATTTGGAAATGAAACTGCTGTTGAAAGCAGGCTAGCAGCACTCTGCTTCTTCCAACAGCTCTGTTATCTGCCTCCTTCTACTTTTTTACATCCTCCTCCTTACCCTTCTGTCTTGTCAAACAGATGCCATGACACTGCATTGTCAATAGAAAGCAGTTTAAAAGATGCCAATATAAAAATGCCACACTTCTGCAAAGTGGGTGCTCTCAGAGTGACAGTTCAGTAATCCCTCTGGAATCTTTTCACAGAAGGGTATCAGGGTGCAAAGATGTTGCTTTCTTAGTCCTACACCTCGGATTAGACCCCTACACGAAACCTCACTTGTTTTAAAGACATGTCAATGCAACACCAGTGGAACGATGGGCTTTGTGCAACGGAGTTGCTCCAGCCATACCGTTCTTCCATTTCCTTCTTCATTATTATTATTAGGCACTTCAGGAGCCCATTTTTTGGTCTGCCTCATTAATCCTTTTCTCATATTTCATATCCTATTTCAGTCATTTCTGTATATTATCGTATACTGTTTGTATTTGCTTGTTCTGCACAGCATGCCTTCCATTATCCAGTTTGTTTTCCTCTTGTTTCAAGCCATGTGGTTTCCCTGGATTTTTTCCTGGGTGTTGGTCGCTTTGTTGTTTCTCAGTATTTCAACATGAGTCGTCTCATTTTGGCATTGGTTCTGTTATTACATGTATTATATCACAAAATGTTCATAATTCTACTTTAAAGCTGACTGACATTAATTTATTTACTTTCAATCTAGATGTACCAAGGAAATTTTGGATTTTAGCAATATAAGGTCAAGCACGATTTGAAGGGGACAGTCTATTATTTTGCCAGTGTTATTAGCAGACTATGAGAATGCTTTTTCAGTATCTTCCATACACAAACAATTTAAATGGGATAAATCAAATAGGATCACTCCAAGATTTCTATGTAAGCTAAAGAAAAATACTAATCTTCTGTGGGAGGAATAATGATTGGTTACTAGTAAGATATAAACCTCTGGAACAAACCTGAGAGATGTTTTAAAACCCTGGCAGTAACAATCTGCAAGATGCAATATCTGCCTAAGAAAAGGGTCAAATAAGAAGGAGTTTTTCAGTCAGTAATGTGTTACCAGGTTCGGTCAGTAAGACTGAAAGTAACTTCAGATAGAAATGTTTATTGTAAATATTGTTGGATTGGCTTTGCTTTCTTTCTTTACTGAACATCCATTAGGCTAACTTTCTGCCTTTCTGCTTTTCCTCACTCCTCCTTTTCTCCTCTCCTCCTCTCTGTTTTCTCCTGAGCATTTCTTTCTCTCATTTCACTTCTCTGTAATGACTGTTATCAGATTCTTAATACACCACATGACTTTTATCCCATTCTGGCTTTGCTACAAGGACAAACCAAAAGTTAATAGGTTCCACAAGCATGGACATCTAAGACAACATTCCGGATCAATGTTTTCAGAACATGATTGCTCAGATTCGTAGTATTATGGACTACGATCAGCATAATTTTTCTTCTGAGTTGTTTTTTAAATTGACAGGATATATCTGGATTCTGGTAGACATGCATTTTTCCATTTAAATGGAATGGTAATCAACTGCATTCTAATTCTACCACAGGAATATACACAACTAAAGTACTAATACTAAAGCCTTTTTCTAATACATCTGATATATGCAGTATATGATATTTTTAAAAAATAAGATATAAAGTTTTATATAAGATATAAAGTTTCAAAAGAAATACAATTTACCTCATGGAATACAGTATTAATGGTGGTACTAATGTTGTTATTATGTTTGTGTAATGAGCTTGGGTGTCCTGGCATAGATACAGAGGAAAGAAACTGCCTTTTATTGAAGGATTTCTAATATACTAATTTAACTCAGGTATATATATGCCACTATAAAGTTACATGAAGTTTATATACTCAAGTTGATTTATAAATAAATAGTGCCCATATTGAATGACTCCAGAAATCTAATTGTAAAGGGGAAATACAATGGGATTTACACTAAATGGGATTTTAGTCTTTCAGTGGGACTTAGGATCTCTTGAAATGCAAATTTTGTGATTATAAAATTGTATTTTATTAAATGTCTCACAGTTACATATCTAAAATGAGTCGTGATTATAGTTCTTCAATGTTATTTGTATAATCAACTTTCTTCATTTGAGGGATATCAGGGATTAGCGACTTTTTCTTTAAAGCCTCCCTGAATACTCTGACACACTTTGATTGAACACACATGATATTTCTTTACCTTCCAGGGATTTCTGCTCAGACCCATGTCTCTAAGAATGGGATAGGAGATCAGTAGAAGTCTCCTAAAGACACTGTTATTTTCTGAAGAGCATTAATTACTGTATATATAATTTAAAACATTTTAAATTAATTGTGAAGGACAAGAGAAAATTAAAAATGGATTCAGAATAGAGAGACTTTCTTATATGTGATTTGTGAAGGAGGAAAGCAGGAAAAAAGATTGTTTTCTGCCTTATAATGATTAGATAAAAAGCAAGAATAATTACCAGCTCAGTGGGTAGGCTGGTACAAAGGAAGAAACACTCATCAAGCAGTTGCTTTTTCAGCTTCGGCAGATTGCGCACATAAACACACACACACACACACACCCTTTGGTGAGTTTTGCTATCCCGTAAAATCTAATGAATTATCTTCACAGCACATTGTGATGCATATTGTTCCATATGATCGGTTGACGTAATTTCAGTCTTTTATATTATCTAAGACTTAACTAATGGCTGCAATACAAATTAGGGATAACAAGGTACATGTGGAAATGAGTGCGTTTTCTTGAGTCTTTCCAGATTAGGCTTGTTACCAGCATGAAATACAATGATGACTACAAATAATTCTTAATAATCTTGAGTATAAAATTAAGGCAAATCTGAATAAACCCTAATGAAATAAAACTTCTGTTTCCCTACTTGATATTCTGGACTGTGTTCATGTAAGTGATTACTTTTATCAGCTGTACATTCAAGGAAGTTTCAGAGTAGACCTAGGATTTTTTACATCTGGTACAGGCCAAACACATTAATATTAAACAGCATCCTATTTTATCTGAAACTGCTTGATGTACCTTACATTCTTTGTCAAAATACTCCAAAGGGTATCATATGCATTGGTCACAGGAAGAGGACCTTCAGAAAACCAGGCTGCAGAAATCCAGACTTGGTATCAAAGACAGGACTGACCAGACCAACATAAAAGACCATACAGAATTAGGCTTGTCAAGACAGATAGTTCAACGGCTATAGTTTAATTCATTGACATATGTCTGTTGGGAGTCAAATTCTCCTATACGCGTTATAGACGTCTAATATTAGTCAAAATACTAATTTTCCTGTCTTCTGTAACAGTAAAGTTTCTGAGGTTTCAACTGCATATAATTCTTGTTTATGTAGTAAGTATCATTAGTTTTAAGAAAAGGACAGGACATTTACAGAAATTAACAATGGAAATATATCAACGAGTACTGGAGTGGAGGAACAAGAAAAATTTGAAAGTATCCCTCTTCTAGACATGTCCTCCTAGCAATAGGCACAGGGGCTGTCAATTCAAGGGTTAGCATCAGGAGAGAAAGAATGCTTACTGAAACTCATGGTTCACATCACCCTGGCACCACAGCATTCTTAGAAGATACCTGCCCCCCCAGTTCTGCTCCCTGTCACTTACACCAATGCCTTACTCTCTTTAGAGGACTGGGTGCAATATAAACCAAAGACTCCAGTTACTCTTTCCCCTTTTTTCCCTTTCCCTTTCACATCCTGCAGTGATTTAAGGAACAACGCTACTGGCTCACTAAACTCTATGGTGCAACACACAGTTAATAAACTGTCCACGCTTCTTTCAATGAAAGATCAAAATTATGTACCTAATTCCTTTCTCATTGGCACCAATTTTAAACCCACTGTGGGAGTATTACATGACATTTTACTGCTATTCTAGTTTGTTCTTCTCAGTGATGCATACACCATACTTGGATTGAAACAGATCTTAAAAGTTACAAACACTCAGACCCAGTATTTCTTACAGGAAAACGCCCATCAGTTCAATTGTTTCAAGACACTAATTTGTGTAAAAATAAAGGGTCTGTATGGTAGGGAAAAAGAAATGGGTGCAAAGCGTAACACAGTAATCCTCAAGTAGATTAGTAAAGATTTTCCCCAAGCATAATCTGTCTTCAACCAACTCATATAATATATGCAAATTAGCAATGTGTTCAGCAACCAGTAACATGGTCAGAGTAAAGATGGATGTTCCATATATGGGAAAGGCAATGCTTATCCAGATGCTGCAAAGCTATCTTAATTTGTGGCTCCTTTAGACCAAGAACAAAGCAGATTGCCTGCAACCATAGCTACTAGTTCAAATGTCAAATTTCTCTCTTAAATGTACTACAGAGGCGGCAGCAACTGACAGGCAATCCAAGTGTAGAGGATAAGTGGATAATGGAAATTCCAGGAGAAATCCCTTGCAGCAATTGAGGAAAGCCAAAGGTGAAAAGAAATGCTACAGTCACTTGGGTGTGAATGTTTGTGAATATTGTGGATGCATCCTGCACTAAGCAGTGCAAATTCAGTATTGTTTCTGTCCTCTTCCTGTTCCTCTGCCAGAATACACTTTTTTTTTTTTAATTACTGGAAATGCAGACTACAGCAACATCAAGTCAAAATCTGACCCACTCAGAAAAAAAAAAAAAAAGAAACATAGCCAGGGATTTTCAGTTACTGCCTCATACCTACATGCACAGAAATTCTACTGTCTGCCCCGGTAGAGCAGAAAGTCATAAGGCTCCTTTACTTATGATGATCCTGCATGAACACAGTACTCCACAAGTTTGCACCAGTGCCTAGCAGGCATACTGCGCCGGGCTGCAAAACACGGAATTCTGAACAGGTTTATCTTGTGCTTCATGTTATAATGCTTTTGGATGGGATAATACTAATGGAGAGATCTGACCCTCCCTTTGCTTTGGAAGGTCAGTCCTATTTCTACACCTCACTGCTGGGGGAGCAAGTGAGGATTTATTTTTCTTTTTATATAAGAGAAGCCAGATAATAGAGCAGAGGGAAATCCCAGAAGTCCTGCTGTGAAGCATAGGGGTAGCAGAACAGTTCAACTAGAGAACATTTTTTTTCCTTAAATTAAGATCCTTGTTCAACGTGAGTTTTAAACATTGTCACACTGACAACTGGGGTGCTGAATAAGCTTGTTTAGGATATGAGTTAGCATTTGCCTGTGTATGTGCTTATGTGTAATTTACATAAGTTTTTTTGAGATATATCACAATTTGCAACACTTTTTCTAAAGAGCTTGCAATACACCAGATGGAATAATTTTGTTTCTTTTCCAAACGATTATTTAAAAACAAGACCCAGTGCAGTACTTTATCTATAATTACAGAGGAAGGTAAGAAGCAAGACATAAAGGAACTGTATGAAATACTCTTTTCTCAAAAGTTCTTACATAACATTTGACCTATGAGACCGGTTCCTGCTTATCTTCTCTGGATTAAAACACACTTTTTTCCATATCCCAGGTTGCACTATAACAAAACCAAACGTCCTTTATATGCATTAAAATTTGAAATGGTCCTTTTCCACTGGAACTGCAATGCTCTGACAATAGTATCAGCTGATTCAAAAGAAAACACAAGTACTACTGCAGCAAATGGCTTACGGAGAAGAAATATAGTTCAAGAAAAATCTTTAACTAAGAGATTAATTTAGTGTATGGAAGTCCAATTTAAACAGTCTTCTTAAAGGGAAAGTTAACCATATGAAGCTTGTCTTTAGCTACCTTTTAGATACTCAACCTGGCTCATATGAAGCTAGACAAGTCACCTCTGTAACAGCTCTGCTTTGTTTCAAAGTTCACATACCTTTTAAGTACAGTAAGTTTGTAAAGTCACTTTGCTTAAAGACAATTAAAAAGTTGGGCTTGTTTGGTTTGGTTTTTTTTTTCCAACACATTCAATTTAGTTACATATCAACAACATTTGAAAAACACACTTCACAACATATCTACAAGCTGACTAGATGGCTTAACAAACAGTATTTGAAAGACAATTCACACTCCAAGTTTCATCACTATAGATTTTTGGAATATGCTGATTGGAGACAACAGACTGCTATGACAGGCACACATAAAAAAAAGTAACAAAGAAATCTGCCACCTTGGAGGATCATTGGATCTTCCTGCACATCTGTGTGAAAGTAGTCAAGTCTAAATTTCAAATGTTGTAATTACCCTTTCCCTTGTATCTTCTGAAGGCCTAAATAGTACTGCATGCTCACTTACGCACACCTCCTTCTGTCACGTAACCAAAACAATGTGTTTTTCAGATTCTTTTGCCTAGGTTCTACACATTGTGATTTCATGAAAACCAAATGGAAATAATCCTTTTTAAACTATTCTGCAAGGGCATCACCCAGCTCCTTTGCTTGAATAAACTAAACCCATGCCAAGCAATTTTTTACTTATTAGAAATGTGGTCTATGAATCCTCAAATAATTAAGATTTACAGTAGATGAGGGACAAGGTAAAGTTTGCATTTTTTGTAGGTTTGAAAAAAATACTGCCATCCTATTCCTGGTAAGCATGCCTGTTTCACACACGTCCCTTAAAATTTTGTTGTAATTCCCTGCAGTGAAATCAGTGAAAGCAGTCCTGGGTCACAAGGGCATCACTACTGATGTATACAAACACCAAAAACAAGATACTTCTTTACAACAGCTCTTTTCATCACTTCTTTCTCCTTAGTGTCCACCTATAATGCAAGCAACAACTTATTTAAGAAACCAAATATGAAGTCCTGAAACAAGTCCCATTAAAAACGCTCACAATATTAAAAGATATAATTTTCACTTTGCAGAAATTATGTCATCAGCCACAGCTGTAAAAATCTATCATTCCTCATGTTTTTGTGAAGCTGAGAATATGGATAGCATATTAGCTTGAGTGTCGTGTCACTATTCCTGAGTACAGCAGGATTATTCAGAGGGAATTAAATGTAACTATAGCAGTAGGAGGGTATTTGCATGATGAAAGGAGTATAGATTTAAGAGAAGACTTCTAATGTTTTAGGAACTTACGACTAAATCTGAATCAAAACACATGCAAGAATTGCTGCTGGTGTGCCTTCTTTCAGAGGCAGCACTGCACTGAAGATTGGGATACCATTTGGGGCACAAAGTATCATGTAAAGCGTAACTTACAGCGCTATTCTATTTTAAACAGTATTCTTGTAAAGTGGTTCTCCATTTTCCAGGGAGCTCATTCAGTTTCATTTTGTTCCTCACTAAAATGCTCAGAAAATAACTCACCCTTGAAAAGGTTATCTGTAGACCTTGATGCTATCCTGAGTGGACACAATCCTAGTTGGGATACTTGCTCAAGAGAACAACTGGAGACTAAACACCCATAGGGGACCTAGGAACATATTGCTAAGCTTCTAGGACAGCACACCATGGCCTTCCTGACTCTTCGTAACATGCACGGATTTTTCCCTTTCTGATAGCAGTAATTCACAGACTGTAAAGTCTGACCTTTGAAATGGTGTCTGTGCTGGGCACCACAGCAATTACCTGACCCCTGCTCCCAGTAACAAGACCAGTTCTGGAAGATGTGGATGGTATGGAAGAGCTTTGGTAAAGATAAGCAGAGTACAGTGCAGAGACATGTCAGCCGCTTTGGTAAACCATTCCTCAGCCACAAAGCCCTGGTTGCTTGTGATTTAACTTGCTTTGCCTCTCTTTCTATCATCTGCAAGGAGAAAACACTCCACACTGAATACAGTAATGAAAATCAGTATAAGTTATATATTGAAGAAATTATATAAAATATAATTCAGTGAATAAATTATTCCATCCGATTGAATTGAGAGAGAAAGAGCAATTAGTGTCACTGATACAGGGAAAGGAGATACAGAGTACAATGCAGTTTGAAAGAAGTGAGGAAGTTAGCGAGGTACCGATGTCAGGAAACACGGGAAAACATTGACAAACAGCTTGCACAGTCTACAAAGGAAAAACAAGAGGAAGCAGGAAGTGATGGTGGAGAGGCAAGTTAGGGCTATATCCAAGAGGTAAACTGAAGAAAATCTGAATAGACTTTTAAAAGAAATGGTTTCAAACTTCATTCTTAAAAGGACTGAGGAGTCGTTTCGAGGTGACTTGTTTCTATTCCTAGTCCAAGTGGAAGGATCAGTTGCTTAGTTTGGGATCCAGGACTCCATCACTCTGAGAGAAGTCTAAGATAACTCAGCAGGCAGCAGTCTCCTCAGAACCCTCCTTCCTGATGTAATACAGCATCTTCAGCATTTTCTGGTGTTACTTCCAAATGAAGCCAGTACTCAACCAGCAGCAGAAACATAACAAACTTTTCCAGCTACCCATGCTACCAGCTAACTGGGGGTTGGAAGGGATCTCCAGAGGTCCCTTCCAAACCCGATCATTCTGTGATTGTGATTTCAAACAGGGCCTACAACTGCAAGAACGACCATTAATCAGATTCCAGTATTAATTAACCTTGAGATTTCACAGCCTATCTCTAGTTTAAAAATATATTTGGAGCACTGAAAAAGAATGGCAATATTAACAATTTCTGAAGTAATACCTAACGCTTGGTATATGGTGTACATTCCTACTTTACACAGTATCCTCCACACTTCTGAATACAGATGTTTTCACCATATGCTTGCATGCTGCTAAGTCAAATGTTTTCTCGTATCCAGAAGTCAGTAAGTCAGAAAGCTAGAAACAGCACTAAGTATTCACTGGTCTAAGGAAGAGTTGAAGTCCTACTGACACACAAATCGTTTCTAGCCCTCACTCGTTTCTTAGAAGACTGAAGTTGCATTGTTGCTCTAATGACATTTGCTTAAGTGAAGAATTACAAGCAAACTTGGCTCTGCACTAAAACAAAAAAAAACACCAGACAAAAATATTTTTTCAATTAATTCCACACCAGTCTTTCTAAAAGAGCTGTACTCCCTTCTTGGATACACCAGCTACTTATTTCCAGCTTCCTAGTTGACAGACTTGTTGGCATATTAACTCTTTGGCCTTTCAGCCATATGCCTGTTGACCTCATGGACAGCTGCCTTTATGGGTTTAAACCATATGTCCGGCTCCCACAACAACTACAGCCACACTGGATTATCACAAAGACCTTAGAGATATGGAGTGACATCATGCACTATTGTTACTGTCTTTGCTAGCTCAGCAACACACATATCCATACAGCCAGGCACGTCACAGACTTCCTCTCAATGCTGTGCTTCAGTTGTTGCAGACAAGATCCATCCAGCAGTCACAGAATTATCCAAACCCTTAGTTCTTCAATAGTACTTCTAATTCCAATACAAACTGCTTGTGTGAGACATTTCTGTTCTACATTAGGAGCTGTGATCTGTGTGTGTAATCCTCTTTACGCTGTGACGTAGCACATGAGTCAGCTGTCTGAGGTGGTATTCCTATCCTCTCTGAGCAAGAAAAAGGCAGCTAAATCACTCTAGTGTCGTGAAATAGCAGCATAGTAAGCCGTTTGTATCATAATGCTGTGGGTACCTTACACATTCTGAAAAGTGTAGACTAAATGGTAATTCCCAACTCCTACCCCTGAAGAAATCAAAATGGTAAATAAGCATATAAAAAATAATCATCATACAACAGCCTCAAGTTTACAGAAACGTGCCTAAGTGCTTGTACAGTTGCCAGAGCCTCCTTAGACCTCTCACTGCACTCCTACAGGTGTATGAAGTGACCCTGGACATGTCGTCCTTCAAGGTCAAGCCCAGGACAGAACATTCTTCATGAATAGCTTATTTTTCCTGGTATTGTATCAGAATCAGTACTTCCAAAAACACAGCAGGGATTGTATTGGAGCAAGGGAAAATTTCACAACGGCAAGAAGAAAGTGGTAAGAGTTTACAAATTACCAGCTCCTTTTAAAGGAAAGTTAAATCCTTTTTAATTTATTTATAACTAGCCGCGTACTTCGGAACTCCTGTGCCTTACCCTCCGTCTCTCGCCTCTTTCCTACCCCTAAGAGTTCCGCACCTTGCAGAAAGCCTCCTTCAGGAAGCGCTGCCGGTGCCAAACGCGCAGTGCTGACAAGCACGGAGGTTTTCCTGCCTGCTGGCGGAGGGGCCCGGCTGCGGCAGGGCCCGCCGGGCACAGGGCGCACAGGGCTCCTCCGGCCAGGCCCGGCCGCCCTCACAACATGGTGCTCCCGCCCCCAGGGCCGGGGAGCGCGCTAGGGCTTTCCCGTCAGGTTCTTCCCGCCTCGCTTTGCCGGACCGACGACGTGTTTCTCCCCCTCCTTCTCAGAGGGCAGCGGCACGCCGGGACAACCCCACCCGCACCCGCTCCGGCTCCGAGGCCAGGCACCCCGCAGCCGCCGCTCCGGTGGCAGGGGGGCAGCAAAAGCGGACGTGCGCCCGCTCCGGCCGCACAGCAGCGTCGCGGCGGCGCCACCTGCCGGCCGGCAGGGCGGGGGCGTTAGGGAGCCTAGGGTCCCCAGGAGCCCGCCTTTACCTTGGGGTCAATTAAGTTAATTAGCTACAGATGTAAGGCTGCTGTCGGCATTCCTAGGGGAGGCGTTCCCTTCCTTCATTGACTGTTCCTCGCTAGGTGAAATGTCCCTTACCTCAGCCGGGGCCTTGGGTACCCGAGCTTGGCCGCCGCACCTGCCCTGCACAAAGGTCACCCATCCCTGCTCCAGCCGCTCGCTGGGGCCTAGGTTGTGGGAGAGCTCGACAGGGCAAAGCTTGGAGAGTAAAAAGACATCCCTGAAAATGGCTGCAGTGCAAGGTTGAATCACTGAAGCTGGTTGTAAATTTGCCTGCTCAGGTGCTGGGTTACAGGCACAGTGGCAGGGAGCTCAGCAAAGATTGGCTTGCCTTTGCCTGCAACCTACAGCTCTGCTCACCAGTCAGCCCCATGAAGCTGGATCTGTGTGAAGCTGTCCAGACGCTGCTGTTTTTCTTCTGCAGTTGAAGTTGACTGTTTTACATTGACTACAGTTGCCTCCTCTAAGAATTTACTTTAGGAGCAGGCACCTGATGTTGCCCCTGTGCCTCAGTAATTCAAGTCCTAAGACCCAGATCTGCTACTGAGTGTCTTCCTCTTTGACCAAAACCCCCCACTTCTGTCTCAAGTAATAGCTGGATGCTTTGGAGCATTGTGATAACCTGTAGGCTGTGTGAGACAGTTCAAGTTATCCTTTAGTATTAGCTTTCCTTCTTGAAAATGACAGGGGTAAAGTGCATATGGAGACTCTGCTGGAAACCTTGACATAGCTGGCTAACAGGCCCATTAGACAGCAGCGCAATTCACCCCTTGATCCTCTACATATCCACTCTCTGAGCAGGTGGGGGGAAAGTCTTTCAGCATAATAATTGGCTGCAATTTGAACTGAAGTCTGCAGGAGGCTAGCTGACCATTAGTGACAAGTTACAGGAATACACTGCACACAGAATTCTTTGAAAAAGTATCCTTCCATTTCTAGGACTTCATACTATGGGTGTGTGAAGTCTGCTACCAGCTGACTACTTCTCTTGTACTGTGAGAATCCTTTTTCCCTTGGCTCAGTATCTTTACACAGTGAGCTCTTCAGGGCTGGGACAAACATTTATGTTTTGTTTTGCCTCAAAAAACTAGAGAACATAAGGCAGATAATAATAGATAATAAGTATTCACATGTGCTGCATATTCATACATGCTAAAGAAGTGCTCCAGGTCTGTATATTTTTTCAGGTCTAAGTTGCTTGAAAATTATCTCTGTGTTAAAAATACCAGTTTTTCAGAATGCACACCTCTGCAGAAATTTCTCCATGAAGGAAAAATTCCCTTTAGAAATTAATACATAAGGTGATGGTTTCATAAGGTGAAGCTGAAATTTCATTTTGGAAAGCAGCATTTAACTTTTTTCTGTTTCAAAAGCATACAGTATGATTTAAATATTTTGTTTAATAAAAACCCTGTAAAAGCAGGGTGTATTTCCAGCAGGCTCAAAATATACATTGGCTTGCAAACCAGTCAGAATCTTCACTCCCTATTTTCTTAGCTGTATAAGGAATTGCTGAAAGGATTTACAGAGAGCTTTTGCAGGCAGAGCTGATCACTAGGGTTTCTTTCAGGAATTTTTGCTCAAGTGAATGACAGTCCAAAATTAGGTGTTGGGACCTGCAAATATTGTGAGAGACAATTCTAATTCTCTAATAGTGGGCTTTATGTTTTCTGCGTTCTTTTGAACAATGACATTCTAAAATCTGTAAATTATCTACATATAATAAAGTTGCAATATTTTCCATGATTTATTTTAACATAAGAGATAAGACCTGGGAAATTCTGCACGCCAGCCTTCTGTGTGATTTCTTGGTTATTTTCTCCCTGAGTCCTTTTTCTGAAGGCAGATAGCCAGGCTAGTACCACCATATTTATTTTCTATACTGATTGACATACGGACAGTAGTATTGGATCTCATTTCCTAATGTTATCTCTGGGGCACACAGGACTGAATGCTGTCTCTTCAAATCTGTCCTGTGGTGCAGCTTCTTAATCAGAGCTGACTGGTAGCTTTTCCATTCCTGTATACATGATAGGTGGAAAATATCTGAACTTACATGTTTATAACAGTAGAATGGTTGTTCGCAGACTTTTCTCTGAAATTAGATGAGCCGTTGATGCAGTGAAAGTACTTTTTCACTGTTTATGTTCTGGATGATACATTAAAATATTGTTATTGGAAAAATCAACACATTTCCTTTGAAAGTGTACTGAAGCAGTAAAAATAAGATTAAAAAAGTTGAGCATAACTGTGTATTGTACAGCAATTGTTTTAAGTGAGATAACCATGGTTTGTATCCTTATTAACTGGCATAGTTTGAATAAGCAATCTGACTGGCCAGGGAAGATTATGAACTGAATAAATAAGGAAAATTCAGACTGTGTATATATACCACTTTCTTTGCCAGGAAACAAATTACCTTGAAGCGTGTAATGGAACAAACAAAATACACTTGGCTTTCACAGTGTGATCAGCAAGGGCTGCTGAAGTTACACAGAACTTTCAGATTCTGCCAACACTCTCCTGACGTTTTATCCATAAAAGATACGAACACAGACAGCAGTTTCTGGAGGATAGGGAAGTATCTAGCAATCAATAGTATAGTAGATTATCAACAAACATAACAAGGTGGCTTGATTGGAAGTAGGTCAATATGTATATCCAGTTTAATATTTTCAAGTTGTCCTACACAATGACTGTATAAAAATCAATCACTTTTTTTTTTCCTCCAAGATTTAGCAGAATTTCTATCTGGTTTGCTAGTTACATCAATAAAATTTTACAGGTGCTGTTACTGAAACAGAATGAAGATAAGTAGCGCGATAATTCCTATAATAACCTCTAGATAGATTCTACTTGGTGAAAAATCTCTAGCAAATGAGTTATGCCATCCAATTTAACTTGGAAAGTTTACATTCTGAATTTTCAGCCCCTCTATTAATTATGTTGTTTGTATCATTTTTACATCAGTTGTTCGATGAAGAGAAGAACCGATGGGTCTGGCCTCCTGTGGATGAAAAATACGACGCTGAACAAACATGGGAGTCATTCCACATGAGGTGGACTGTGCTCCTGTTTTCACAGTGCAGTCTGTCCCACTCAGTGCCTTTGAAACAAAGAAAAGCTGAAAAAAACCTCTGAGGCAAACAGACAAACAATTGGATTAATTAGGAAAACAAACTGCTGATATGACATATTCAACCGTGGAATTTGAATATTTTAACATTCTAACAGGTACACGGCATCAGTTTTTTGATCAGTTAAATTTTTGATGAACCTGTGACTAAGATCTGTCAGCTTTTACCCTTTTCATAAGTTAGTTTTTGCCTTTCTTAGACATTTTTTAAGTCAGGACATAAAAATGTCTGTTCAAAACAAGCACAGACTTTGTAACTTCATCCAGGGTATCCAACATGTTTCTGCTATGCAGTGTTAAGGAAGGAGGAACCTGTGGTATTATCTGTGCAGCAATACTACAATCAGTGGTAGGCCGGTGTCCTAGTTTCTCTAGGTATGAGCAGAGGCCACATAATTCCAAGACAGGTATCCACAAAAAGACATCTAAATTTCTCCTTTAGCCCTTCACTGGAAGACTCGCTACAGCGCTGCCTGCATAGAACAATTTTTAAAGATTCAGATAGTCTTGAGTTTGAGAAACCAGAAACTTTTAAACTTAAGCTACCTATTTTAGTGGTAAAGGGACTGGCACAGCCTATCTTCAGCCTGTTTGAAAATCTTAACCACAGTACCTACAGGTAAGATTGCTATTCATACCATTATAACCTAAAATAGGCTTATCCTCTTTTGTTAAGCAGGGACCTATTTTGGTACATATGACGTATACTTCAGAAGTGCTTTACAGAACCCAGATTCAGTAAGGGAAAAAATGCTGAAGTCCTGGAAAATAGATTCAAAGCCCTACAGAGTGGTGTCACTGTAGTGGCTGGAGATTCTTTAACCTCAGTTGTTGAAGATAAAAAAAAGCTCAGTTCACTCTATCATAAAAAAAAAAAAAAAGTCAACCTTCTGTTGACACATACATACATTCTCACAAAAAAACCAGGCAGTTTTCAAAATAACAGTTTTTTTACAGTAATTTCTGAACAACTATTACATACAAGGGTTTGAAAGACATGCTTGCAGCAGCTGTGCAACTCAGTTTTTCAACACTCCAGAATCACGTTTTCACCAGTAGCACCTACTGAATGATACAGTACGCTACTGGATTAGATCTGCCTTCTCTCAAATCACATTTTGCACTACTTTGGGAAGGTGAATAGAGAGTCTGGAGCAGTTGTGTATTCAAAAGTGTCAATAAAAAAGCTTACAAAATAATTTGGAACTTGGAAAAAAAATGCAATAGCCCCAACTCTACTGACAGTTGCATAAATACAGCTCCCAGGATCACACTGTTTTTGCAAAAAAAATGCTGTCAGGAGTAAAAATGCATCAACATTGCGATTTTGAGCCTGCATCTCTGCGCCTTAAAGCAGAATTTGGTTCAGTGCATCTGCCAGATCACTAGCAGGCTAAGACAATCCCTTCCTGTGATGGTTTCAGCTAAAATGCCAGTCTGTGGGCTGGAGATACTGAGGCATGGGTGTGTTTTACATCATGACTGATCAAGAAGGGTAGTCTTCATCTTCTTTAAGTTTGGGAATGGTAATTGTTTTCTTCTTGGAGCAGCAGAAAACCTTGCACTGCGCAAATTCAGAAGACACTCTCATGGAGCTTTTGAAGAGCTTTCCAAAACTTTTGCGCTTTCACTAGACCAGGATTTACTTTTTAATTTAATCATTAATGTGATACCAAGCACGATAACACTTACTGGTTCCTAACAGATTAAACTTATTGCTTACCGCTAAAGTTCTGAGATTCCCTCTCTCAGGAAACCAACACTTGCCAGCCTTAAACTCCAAAAGTGTTTATTTTGGAAAAAAAAAAAAAAGTGTACTAAAATTGCATCAGGGTATGGTGAGGCCTAACTTCTCTCAAAGGAAGGTGATCTGGGACCCAAGTGTGACAGCAAGTCAGATGGGAGCACTGGCCTCACCAGCAGCATTGCAGCAGTCAGGATCAGGGCCACAGATGATGATCACAGTCAGACATGGCCCAGTGATGCCCTGGCAAGGCTGTAGTCCTGAGGCGGGTGCAAGGCTGACCTAAAGGAGCCCAGATGGTGGGTCCAGGTCCAGGCCAGACCCAGGGAGGACCAGGACTGAGTGCAAACCAGCTACTGCACAGCTGTTGTGCCAGTGGTGAAGTCACACCTGGAAATGGCCCCTGGAGCAACTACTTGCTTCCAGCATTCTTCACCACACTGGTGAAGGAGCCCACCTTGGGCTCAGGCAGCTGAACTCCTCCATTCTACCAACACCAGAAGGGGTTCACATTCACAGCACTGACAAATATAGAGACGTGGCACACATGCAGAGACACACACTGTACTTCAACCAGCTCCTGAGAACCTTGGCAGAATTACTTTGGCTACTCTGGGCTTTGGTATCAGAAATGTTTTGTAATCTTATTCTGAGGAGCAAAAATTAACCAGTTTAGAACAATTTTTAGGCCTTTCTAATTAAGCTGGTCAGCTTACTATAAATGGCTGTCCTGGCTTTGGCAGGGAAAGAATTAATTTTCTTTCTAGTAGTTGGTGTAGTGCTGCATTTTGCATTTAGGATGAAATCATGTTGGTAAGAGACTCGGGGTTTTAGCTGTTGTCAAGCAATCATGAACCTTCCAGCTTCTCAGGCTGCTCTCCTAACAAGAAGGCGGGGGCACCCAGGAAGCTGGGAGGGGACACAGCCAGAGCAGCTGATCCAAATTAACCATAGAGATACTGCATACCACAAAATCCTGTGTTGCCTTTATAACTGGGGGTGGTCTGAGGGTCTTCTGTGGCAGTTGTGAGTCTTGTACGGCATTGGGGTGATAACTGAACCTCTACTTGCTGATAGTAGATAGTGAATTAATTTATTGCTTTCCTTGTGTGTGTGAGCTGAGAGGCTGTGTTGTTTGGGGGGTGGGGTTGGTGTACTGTGTGGTAGCTGGGGGCCTTGTGTGTCACTGACTTTAGGGGGAGAGAAACTGTGCTGTTTATCACTTGTTTTTTGTATTTTTTTATATATATATTATTATCATCTTTCTTTTTTGTGTGTCCTATTAAGCTGGTTTTATCTTAACCTACGAGTTCTCTCACTTACTCTTGTGGTTCTCTTCCCCCATCTTCCTAAGAGTTGGCTGAGGCTAAACCGGGATAATAGCCAGAAGTGCAAACTCCTGAAGCTAACGACCAAAGCATTTTGGTATGTAATCCTACTATTGCTTTATTTTTTTTTAAGCTAACAAACATAATCAATCACTGTGTCAGTATTTGTTTCTCTTGGTGTGCTTACAGGACACTGTGCCACTGTTTTACAGTATCACACTGACACACCTGAAAAATTTGGTAGGGGGGATCAGCCTTGCCCAGTTACAAGCTTTTAGCTTGCTCTTTTCATTAGATCTTTCATGCCTAGTCATACAGTATGTTATGTGCCTAGGATGTTCAAAGCAACAGCTGTAAATGTTACAATAAGATTGAAGAGGAAATATAACAGTGGTTAGTTGTCTCTTAACACTGTTTTTATCGGGACAGAAAAAAGTCTGCTTGTGGTTAAGCATGCTGTAAATAAGGAGGTACAAATAGAGATCTACACCATCACAAGTGTAAGAAATACAAGAATCTAAGAAGCTAGTAGCCTTTGACTTGTTTGTTCATATGTCTTCATGCATTTTTTTTGAGTGCCTTTCTGACAAAGAAAGGTTTCCTGACTAAAGTCCTTTGAGTTTTAATCCTAGTGTGTGCTGACAAATAAACAGGAATAACAGTTGTGCATTGATTAGGAGAGTCGGAGGTCTGTAGCTATAGCTAGTGCAGTCTCTGTTTGTGTAGTAGCTTCTATTTAATTCCATGGGGCCTGTTTTGTTTCACTGTTTTGAGGGGTTTTTTCTGGGGGGCAGGATGGGGGAGAATTGTGTGGCTGTGGTTTTTTAGCTGATCACTAGGGTCTAAGTTTTGATTCAATGTATTGCAGCTGAATTAATTGAATTAATTAGAGACCCTACTAGGAATTTAAACTATAAATGTTTTTTATTTAGAGAATACTTTAGGACATAAAAAGATTGCATGCAGTATTCGTTTACACTTTATAGCCTGTGTACATCTTGGTAAATTATTATGAGATATAAATATATGTAGACTGAGTTCAGCCTCTTTAATGAAGCTCTAATTTGTTTCAGTTTCCTGGGGAATTTTTTGGTAGTTAGGACTTCATTTCCTACTCTGAGTTACCCTGCAGAGCTCAGTTTTTGCTAACTCTTTGGAGGCCTGGGCAACAGGAACATGACTGAATCAGTAACTCAAGAGTGTAGAGATGATGTAAGTTCCCATGTAGAACAATGGTGGAACACGCTTCCTAGAGATGCGATCGATGCCCCAAGCCTGTCAGTGTTTGAGGCATTAGGACAACACCCTTCGTAACAGGCTTTTGTCAGCCTTGAGGTGGTCAGGCAGTGGAACTAGAGGCCTTAGTAGGTCGTGTCCAACTGAAATAGTCAGTTCTATTCCATACTACTCTACCCTTTTCAGGTAACTGTAATATAAAAAATACATTCATTAATCAGGTAGTAATTGCTATGAATAACAATCAAATCTTACCAATAAAGCAACAGTTTAAATATTTTTATTCTTTAATAAACGGTTTAATTTTTCAAACTATAACAGCAATTATTTATGTCTTATTCTCCCAGCATCTAAGTAATTATCTAGACAATGTGACCTAGAAAAAAAAAAAATCTTGTTCCACTGATTATCTTTGTTTTGTTTTTGAAGGTGTGAAAAGGTTTGAAAAAATAGATAGCTTATTTAGAATCTCAGTAGGCTGGGTCCTAGAGAATAAGTGATGTTAGCTATAAGATAAAATATTTTTATTAAGCTAGTTTAAAATCATTATTTGCAGTACTAATTCATTGATTTTAATACAGAAAGAAATCTTCTGTTGCATAGAAATTGCCACAGTGAATCAAGATAGAACTTAAATCTTTTTAAACCTCCTTTGCAATAGAAGCAGGAATCAAGGGACCCTGGGGAAGCACTCTGAAGTAGAAGAGTAGGAAATAATCCACTTATGCTGAAATCATCTTAATCAGATAACAAATGCTTTTAAAATCTCAAATTGTGAGCACAGATTTATAATCCTTCTTTCTCTAATTGTCAGAATGCATTTGTTTATATATTGTAAACCTAGATATTGACATTATTTATAAAAACTGCAATAGGTAGCCTGCTAAACACTTGTTCTTAATGGTAGCTACAAATAATATTACTTAAAAGTAAGGCTATCTTGAAGAAAAAACCCTTGGCTAATTTTAAAGTGCTTCAGCTAAATATTTTTTTAACTGATACAAAATTTTCTGTCTTCATTTTACTAACCTGAATATTTTCTTACTGTTGAATGGCAGATGAATTTTAGTATGCTAGGATTATATTAACATTATCTGTGTTTTAAGATGGAACACACCATACATTCCTGAATTTTTGGGAAAGGAGATGTAATTTGTGGTTCTGAGTTATTATCAGTGTCCACTGTAATCTGAGTTTTGAGGATGCATCTGAGTAACTGTTCTTGAACAAATCAATTGTGAAGTGTATATACTGTAATTCTCATATTTAAGAAATATTTGGTTCTGCTGTGAAGTGCACATATCTCATTTGCTTGGAAATATTCAGAAAAAAACAAAAGTACAGCATACCTAACTTAGAATAGTAACTCCAGTTGAAGGTACAATTAATTCACACTGTAGGAATACCAGATATCTGGGGGGTGGGCTATTGGGCAAAACTTCTGGGTGGAAAATGGGATGCCTCCAAGAAAAGAGGCATGAGAGTTTGTAGTTTGCAGTAGAATTTTGTTACAGGAATTATATTGTTTTTCGTGTCTGCCTGTCAGTACTCTGTCATAATTCTGTTAATTCCAGTATGACAGAGAATGAATTTGGTCATCAAACACTCCTTGGTATGGTGGTATGCTGCTTGTTCTTATGGAGCATAACATTGCTATGTGCAGCTACTCAGAAAAAAAGCTTTGTCTGAACATTATGAAAATGAAAAAATTATAAATTCTCACATGGACAAACTTTCTATTTATGCATGCTTGATTATTTTTATTTAAATAGAATATGAACGACATCATGGATGCATCAGTGAGACAGAGGTGTCTCATGCATTGACTTAAAATTCTTTAGAAAGAAACAGCAGGACGGTTTTGTGCTCTTGTCTGCCAGGGCACACCGCTGGCTCCTGCGGAGCTGCTGGTTCTGTATAGCGTAGTCTGCGCCGTCTTCAGCCCAACTGCTGTTTCTCCCGCTCCCCGTATGCTCAGAACACCGCACAGTTCGCCCGTGTGGCCATTATTTCCCTTCTCCCTTGCTCTACCCATTGAGTCTCCTCTGTAGAGTCGTCCTTTTGCTGATCTCCCGCATCAGTACAACGCGTAATGCCCGATGTTGTGCCTAAGTCTTTCTGTCCTACCGTGCCTCATCCCTTCCCACTTCTCTTCAGTAAAATGTGAAGGTGATTACTGCCTGCCTTCGAACAGTACGGTCTCCTCCTGCATTCAGGTAAGCGACTGACCCGGGAGGGAGCTCACCCCACAGGCCGAAGGGATGATTTAAAGGCTAACAGTGGCTTGCTTGGGGACAGATAACAAGCGAGGCCCGAACACGGCATCGGGACGGGAACACCGCTCCAGGTGAGCAGCGGGATGGCGGCGATGAGGCGCGCTGGCCGCCACGGCGTCCCTGCCGCGGCCGCCTCCGGGCCGCCAACGCGCTGTCACCTGGGAGGTGCCCGCTCTCCTCGCCCGGCTCGGGAAGAGCAGGTCGGCAGCCCTCCTGCCGCGAGATCTCGCTGCCCGCACGGCTGCGGTGCGCCGCCAGCCTCCGGAGGTTGTAGCTATGCGATCTCCATCCCCGCCGGGCGGCAGCCGGGCCGCACAGCCCTCATGAGGGGTGAGATGCTGCCGGCCAACGACCGGAGAAGGGGAATCGGCAGCAACCCGGGCCCCGTCCCGCTCCCCGCCGACGGACCGGCTTCACGCCTCTGTGGGCGGTAGGGGCGACGCCGCTGCCTGCGTTCCCGCCCACCCGGCTGGGATTGGTCGCTGTTTCTTCACCCTGGCTGAGTATTGGCGGCCGTTGGGGGTTGTAAATCGGTAGGATTGGCTGTATTGGCGGATGCGGGGAGGCAGGCGGCGGATGCGGGAGGCGGGTGAGGCGGCCCGGGAGGGGTGAGTGCGGGCCCCCCCGGGGTCCGGCCTGGCTTGGCCCGGCTGGGCGGCCGCGAGTCCCGCCTGGGACAGCCTCGGCACGAGCCCGGGGCTCGGCGTGTGACCTCCGGCTGGAGAAGGGGGGGTGACAGCGGAGCCAGGCAGGGGCTGAGCCACAGCGTCTTCGGGTCCCGGGGCCGCCGCTTGGGCCGTGGAGTGGCGGTGTTCCCTCAGGGACGGCCTTGCGGCCCGGTCCTGCCTGGTGGCTGGCTCCCATGGTGGTGGTGGCAGCAGCCTGTGAGCCGAAGGAGAAGCCGAGAGGGCACCGCGGCTTGCCTTCGTCCAGACTAGCTGGCTGTGGTGGCCCGATGTGTGTCTGTGCGTGAGGGGCCGAGGCTGTTGGTGGGCGCGGGTAGCCACTGGCGAAGGCAGCTGCAGAGCAGGCATGGGCAGGCCTTCAGTTCAAAGTTGCCTTAGTTTGGTTTGTTGTTGCTTTGCTCCCCCCCGCCCCCCTACAAAAATGCAACAGTGATTCAGTATCCCGGGGCAGAAAGGGGAGTGGATGTTGAGCGTGGTGCTGAGGCTGGAGAGCCGTCAGTGATGGTGGGCGGGGGCTCCCCGACCTGCGCAGCAAGGCTGGGAGCAGCCTTTCCCGTGGGGAGGGTTGGGTTCTTGCTGTGCTACCTCAGAAAAAAGCAAAGTGGCTGCGAGCAATGTCAGTTCTAAAGTCACTTGACGTTGCTTGAACTCACATGAGCTGCTCATACAGCCTGTTGGAGGGAGGAGAGGTGGCCTGAGTGGCTGAGAGCAGAATTACCCCCAAATTCAGGGTCAGACAGATTGTCTCTCAGGCCTGGAATCCAGAGGAGATTTGTTAAAGATGTCTCAGCTAAAAAACATTTTAAAAAATGTGATCAAAAGTGTGTCAACTTAAATTTCCAGTGTTGGCCCAGATGAGAGCCTCCTTAAGGGTGTTTCCTGTGTGTGCTTTGATGTTGCATCCTTAGTAGGGTCACTTATACTGCTTATCTTCAGCTGTGCTGACTGCAGTGGAACTGAGTTCTCTCTGAATACTGTGTATTACAGATATGCTTCTTTGGATATGGCTGGTGAACCTTTTATGAAGAATACATGGCATGTGTGGTGCACAAAGTTATAAAAAGTTGGCATTAGAACATGCTGAGTATGGGATGTGTTTGAAAAGTTAGGAGACTGTTTAGGTCCTCTTTCTATACTCTTGACTTCTTCAGACACTTTCTTTCATCGTGCTTTGTAATTTGCATGTCTTTGTGTACAAAGTTAAGCGATTTAGAGGAATGATTTTTGATGGAAACTCTGTTACACTGTATCTAGAAGAAAATAAATTATGTCCTGTAGCAATAAAGAGTGCTGTCAGACTCTTACTGTCCTCCAGTAATACACGAATCATGAAGAATATCTACTTTATAGATGTAAATTTAATTTAGGAAGAGTATGCATATTTAAAATTTGTGTAAGCAAATATGTTGGATAAAATAAGTTTATTTGAAGCTGAATCAGACTTGCACAGAATTCATTACCTGTTCTTTCTTACCCATTAGAGAGGGGAAAATGTCTGGAAAAAGTTGTTCAGAAGAATCATTATTTTGCGGCTGCATTAAAATGCACTACCAGGGAACTCCTGTGATATATGCCCATCTTGTTATTTCTTTTGCCAGCTCGGTGAACTGCAGTGCAGCGTAGGTAGTATGCAAAAGTTCTTGACCGATCAAAGCCTCAACAAAATAACACATTTATGAATTACCACCTTGTTAACATCTTCATGGCAACATGTTGCTTTGCTTCTGCAAAAGCAGTTCAGCACAGCAAATGAAAAATAGCAATGTGATGTTTTGGATTAATTCAGCAAATGCTGTTGTAGACTTTTCTAGCAAAAAGTTAAGCTATCATTGCTATTGTTTTTACATAGTAATCTCCCCTGTGGTCTGTGGTACTTGCCCAGTTGTGTTTGTTTTGATTCTTGGTTTCTTAGGAAAGCTTGAATAAAACAAAAAGTATTGCTGTGCTCCACAGCAGTAGAGGCCAGAATCACGTTGTACTGAGGACAATACATTTGTAAGGCAGACAGTCCCTGGTTTGTAGCTTGCAGTGTAAGTACTGTTTGTTTGGCATCTGAGGTAATTGGAGTTGCAGATGTAATTGAAGCTGTGAGCATAAAATTTAGAGTTCAATGAAGGTTTATCCTAGGATTTCTGAATAATATTTTGAACAAAGAAAGTGTGTTAGAGAATTTGTTCCAATTCATTTATTCACCAATGTGTTAATGATCCCCCAGCATTTTTATGGATAGGGCTGTAAGCCTGATGGTCCGCTGCAGAGTTATGATGATGCTTCAACAGCCTCTTATCTTTAGGTTTAGTGGCATATCTGGACATGTCCCCAAGGTATACCTTGCATTCCTTATAGTTGGCAAAAACATGGGAACTGTATTTGAGTTACAGAAACAACTTTGAAAGTGGGGTTAATGTAGGTAAATCCAAACAACTGGAGGAGGGGAATGGTAGCTAGTCTTGTTCTGTTCAGAGCATCCATGGAGAAGCTGTATTTTTAATGTCCTCAAAAGACCCACTGACCCAAGCTTAGGATGGCACTTCCCATCAGCTCTTGTGGTTTTAATAGACTAAGCTTGAATGAAAAACTTAATGCTGTTCATCAGAAGAGTATCCTGAAGTGCTTGAAGTAATAACTGTACCCATTTAATACAGGGGCACCTGTTGGAGTTAACAAAATGTAAATTATAGTAAGTTTTACAAGAACCTTGGTTCTCTTACAGGCTACACTTGGCTAGCATTTTTTGTGGTGTTTGTGCAGCAGGGCTGTACCTTACTTATAAAGGAAATTGAGGTAATTATTCATAAGCTTTTAGTACTAAGAGGAATAATCTCCAAGGATGACAGAATGGATGCCCATGTGAATTGCAAAATTCTCATGTAGTACGGTGGGAAAAAGTAGTTAGAAATTCTACTGCCAATGCTGTTAATTGTTAATAGTTTTAAAACGGTGTTTCAAATTTTACTAATTTCAAATGTAATGTTTTGATATTAGACCTTTATAGAGCATTGCAGGGAGCTGACTGATGTCATTGCAAGACCCTCTGTTTTCAGCGGTCTTGGGAATCTGGAGAGGGCCCAGTTGACTGGCAGCTGGCAAATATGCCCATTTTCAAGATGGGTAAGGAAGAAGACCCTGGTAATTACAGGCCTGTCAGTTTCACCTCACTGCCTGGTAAAATTATGGAGAAAAGTCATGCTGGGAAATATTGAAAAACATCTAAAGGACAACACAGTCATTGGTCACAGCCAACACGGGGTCAGGAGAGGAAGGTCCTGTCTATCCAACTTGGTTTCTCTTTTTACAACTAGGCCACCCGCTGGCTGACCAAAGGAAACCAGCTGATGTTATCTCTTTGGATTTCAGTAAGGCTTTTGATACTGTGTCTCACAGTACCGTGCTGGACAAAATGTCCAGTGTGGAACTAGGCAAAACTGCAATGTGCTGGGTGGGCAATTGGCTGGCAGTTTGGGCCCAGTGGGGGATAGTGAATGGGGTTATGTCTGGTGGGTGCCAATCACTAGTGGGGTTGGTTCCCCAGGGCTCCAAGTTAGGGCCAGTTCTAACTTAATGTTTTCATAAATGACCTGGTCACAGGACTAGAAGGTGTCTTTAAGTTTGCAGATGACACCAAAGTGGGAGGAGCTTTTCAGAGAGACCTGGGCAGATCAGAGAGCTGGGCAGTCACCAACCATGTGAAGTTTAACAAGGGCAAGTGCTGGATTTGGCACCTGGGAAGGGGCAGCCCTGACTGCACATACAGACTGGGGTCTGAGATACTGGAGGCTGGCCATGCTGAGAGGGATTTGGGAGTCTTGGACAACAACGAGTTAAAGGTGAGCCAGCAGTGTGCCCAGGCAGCCAGGAGGGCCAACTCTATCCTGGGGCGCATCAAGCAGGGTGTTTCCAGCCTGTCCAGGGAGAGGATTGTCCCGCTCTGCACCGCGCTGCTGCAGCCTCGCCTGGAGTGCCGTGTGCAGTTTTGGGTGCCACAGCACAGGAGGGACACAGAACTATTGGAGAGTGTCCAGAGTGGGGCAGTGAGGGTGGTGAAGGGTCTGGAGGGGGAGTCTTAGAAGGAGAGGCTGAAGTCCCTTGTTTTTTCAGCCTGAAGGAGACTGAGGGGAGACCTCATCACAGTTTATGGCTTCCTGATGAGGGGGAGCAAAGCAGCACGCATCCAGCTCCTCTCTTTGGTGACCAGAGACAGAACTTGAGGGAACAGCATGAAGCTGAGACCAGGGAGGTTTAGGTTGGATGTTAGGAGGAGGTTCTCTACTGACAGGGTGGTCAGACACTGGAACAGGCTCCCCAGGGAGGGGGTCACAGCACCCAGCTTGGCTGAGTTCAAGAAGTGTCTGGATGATGCACTCGGTCACATGCTCTGACTTGGCTGGCCCTGTGTGGAGCCAGGAGTCACTCAATGAACCTTATGGGTCCCTTCCAACTTAGGAGATTCATTGAATATGTGACTCTTGAAAGAGAGAGAATTCCAGCTCACATGTTTGTGTGTGTCTTTTTATATGTGCCTGAAATTATTAAAACATGGCCAGAAAATTTTGTGGCTGATCATATGATAAAATCCCCTCTGGCTTTTACATATTGCTGTAACATCAACAGTGCCTCCTTGCTGTGTGTTAAGCAGGGAAAAGAAAGACCAAGGTGGTCTGATTTGCGCATGAAATAACACAACTAGTTGATACTACAGGAAATCAGAGTACAGAGAAATGGTTCTGATTCTGAGTAGATTGTGGGTGACAGCTCAGGGATTAGTGATAATCAGTTGTGCCAAAATGCCCTGCCCCATCTGCCTAGTATCAGAGCTGAAATTTCTGAAACGGTCAAGAGAGGTATTTCCATAACCCAAATTATTTTAAAACAATAGCAAAACCGGCCTTCTGTGTTTGACTTATAACTGAAATGGGTGTGTCTCCACCATATGTTTGGTGAACAAGGTATTTGTAGCTTGGTGACAGACTAAACAAAAAGTGGTATAAGATTTTGGGATGCTCTCAGACAGGAATGTGCAGAAATATTTTTTGAGCCATAAAGATTGGCTTCTAAGTGATAAATCTGTAGTGTGTTTCCAAGATTGTAATAATAGTGCTTTAAGTGAATATTTCTAGAAGCAGATGTCCAAAAAATCAAGTATTAGCACCATGCCCTGTAAAATTAATGCAGCTTCATGCAGCTTATAAATTGTGTAACCATTTAGACATTTTTTTAAAAACAGAAAAAATGTTGAAAAAGTAGTAGAGGTGTTGATCAGTAGAGAAATTGTGGTTTATTTTGTAAGTTACGTGAAAGCAATCAAACAGTGGTTAGGAGTCACATTGTAGGTGACTTATGCCAGGAGTTTGTGGGGGGAATCATACAGATTTTCCCCTCCACATTAACATATTTATGTATGATTGTTATTACAGCCCTGTGAACAGAATGAATATCTGAAATTCTGGAGGTCTAATTTAGGGGAATGATTGCGGGGCTGGTGGTGACTCCAGTCATTCTGCTTCAGGCTCTTTCACCATGAAGAAGGGTTGGGAGAAAGATTCTTCACAAGATCTTTGAATACCTTTCTCTGGGCTGCATTGCTGATATATTCTTCACATAATTTAGTTGCCTGGGGAGGGTGATATTTCTTACTGGTAAAAATATTTCCCTTACTTTGTTTCCATGTGTTGATTTCCAGGTGTTGGGAAATCATTGTTGCTGCTGTTTAAGGGTGATCTTTTTTTTTAAAAACTATATGCAGAACGCTAGATCTGATTTTTAACAGCATCAATCAGGATAGAAGGGCTATTTTTCCTGTCTTGTAGCCTTCACTCTAATACAGCTCCTTATGTTGCTGTTTGGTGAAGTAGAGGGTAGTATTGACTTGTGTCTAACTTGTGGTCATCTGTAATCCTCTACTGCCCTTCTGCTTAGCTGCATGTTGCCAATTATTTGCCCTTTGGTGATTTGTTTAGTTGCTTAATCCTACCTGACAATAATATCCCGTGCTTCTCCTTTTGAGAATGATCTCACTTTCTTCACAAATATTAGTCACTTCACGTTCTGTTTCTAGAAAGTCTTGAAGGCCAAACCGACTTCATGTGAGCTCTCCTGCCTGTCGGTTGGATCAGAGAGGTTTTTTTACTGTCTAGCCAAGATACAAAATTCTGTTTATGATAGTAAAAGAAAGTTTGGAGCAGAGGGTTTCCACTGATTTTCAGGGAAAAAATTGCTTTCAATAAATTACTTTGACCACTTCTGGTAATGTATAAGGATTCATTACATCTTTTGAGTTATCTGAGATGAAAGCTAACAGTGCAAAAATAGATCTTTGGGCCTGATGGTTTGCTGAATTTTATCTCTCCATGTCAGAGTTTAAGGTACCTGAACTTCCACCTTGGGGTTCTATTGTCTATCTCATTTGCTGTGTTTATCAGGGAGAAAAGAAGTGACAGCTCTAACGTCTTAAAAATATGTTGAGGTTGTCTGCACTGATGAAGGTAAAAATGAACCTTGTCTCCTTAAACTAATGAAAGGTTTGGCATTTTGTTTGGTACTGGCTTCTGTTTGCTCTTTCACTCTATAGAGATGCTTCCTCCTCTAGAAAGTCTTGAATTGGAATTGAAATAGAAATTCAAAATGGGAAAACTATATGTGAAGGAAAGAGAGAGGATACACGTGGGTGGGTGTTCTTTTTAGTGCATGAGTGAGATGAGACAGACTGCTAGTACACCTCTTATTAAAAATGACTGAATTTCTGTCTATCTTCTGAAAAGCAGTAGGTAAAAATTACTACTTCTGTGCCCTTAGTTTAGTACACATATTTAGAGTACGAGAACTTGTGATGTTGGGGAAGGAGAGAGATACGAAGGCTCAGCTGAATGATTAGCAGCCTGTAATAGTGTTCCGTACTAACAATGATCATGTTGCTACAGGGGCTACTGGCAAAGTTAGGCTTTTTAGTATTAGCTAACTTTCTAAGTGAGGATGTTACTACTTCTTAATTGGCTAGTAGATGACTTGCACGCTGGCCTTATCTCTAAAAGATTTTAGAACTTCACTTACTTAACCTTTTTTCTCTCGAGTTGAGATTGTGTGGAATTTCAGCTGAGGCTATTTGTCAGAATAAAAACTAGGAAAGTAATTATTGTGGTAGGCCAGAGATGGCAGTTGGTAGGACAGATTTGCATGCCCTACCAATGTCAGGGTTGAGTCAGAGTCAAGGAAGAGGAAAGTGATGCATTCAAACTATTTACAGTTCTGTGTAAGAAAGGAGAGTGCTGAGCTAAAATTTGAGCAACCCAGTGCAAATAGATATAATGCAGGAGTTGAATGTGATGTTTGTGCAACTAGATCATGAGAGGGTATTGAAAAAATCAGTGCTGGAATGGTTACTGGTCAGCACTTAGGGATGCAGGGGCTTTGGCTGCAGTTTGTGTATCAATGCCTGCTGCGAGCTGCTTGTGTCTGGCTCGGGTCTATGGAGCTGTGCTAATGCAACTAACTGCTGAGCTTTAGAAAACAAAGACAGAGTTCGACCCTGAAAGAAGGGGATTTGGTAAAGCTGAGTAAGTTCACGCAGTCCAGTTTACAGCTTGACAGCCAACTGCTGAACTACAGCTGAAGCTGCATCAGAACAAGGCATCCTAACCCTGGCTTCTCGGCTGAAGTGAACAGATGGCAGACATCTGTGTGGAGGCATGTATGAGCCCATGTTGGTCAGAAAAGCCTGGATGAAGGAATAGGAATCATGCAGGATCTTGAACTCTAGGAGGATGTCTAAGGATAGAAAGGAGCCATGTCAAGGTGGTGTATTTTGCATTTTCCCTGAAAGTTTGCAGTTTTATATGCATTTTGTCACAAATGCAACACAAACTGTAGTATTGAAGTGCAAGTAAGCTGCTATCAGCTTGCTGGTGTTTATCCCCTCGCTTTTGATACTTGCCAGGAGACACAGATAAGTATCACAATATTTTGCAATGATCATGCTTTCAGGGAGTCTTTGGTCTCCGGAATATGTGGAGGTGGTTGCTAGTGGCGCTTTGTTTATATTTCTTCATTCCCTTTTTTAGGCAATTCCAAGGGGTAGGGGTGTCTGTTACACTGATGTAATGAAGTATTTATATGGTATTGAGCTAAGGCAAATTGTATTCATTGATAAGGAGAGGCAGAAAAAGACACAAAGCCTGCTTCAAATTTGTCTTAAGATCTCTTCTGTTGAACTGGAAAACATTTATTTTTTCTGAAGCAGCATTTTAAGAGTTTCTGTCCTCTAAACTATTGGTTTCTAACCATTTAAATTATAAGCACAAGTAATATGCTTCATAGGGTATCACCAAGCTTCCCGTACTGAAGTGCTAATAAATATCTGGGAGATGGGATCTGTGTGGTGGTCTCATCTTTCTTCTGTCTTCCCAAAACAACAATCACTTACTACTCTTCAATCTGAATTG
Source organism: Porphyrio hochstetteri (assembly GCA_020800305.1). Taxonomy (NCBI): domain Eukaryota; kingdom Metazoa; phylum Chordata; class Aves; order Gruiformes; family Rallidae; genus Porphyrio; species Porphyrio hochstetteri. The sequence continues at coordinate 28,200,034 of CM036938.1, forward strand.
ATATTCCTTGGAGACTGGGAATTTGCCACATGATAGGAATTGTGGTGGAAGGGTGTGCTCGAGCTATACTCTCCCCCCGCCCCCCTTTCAGCCCTGGGAAGGCACAATCTTCCTCTTCTCACCGGTTACCAGTTCACTGCCACTGGTTTCCAGTCCTGCAGCTACAGGGCGCACGGCCCAGTTCCCATCTCTTCCTTCTGCTGCCGAAGTGGGATAGCCTTGCTCTAGGGACAGGGCTGGAAGCGTGTGGGACGGGTGTGTGCAGGTGAGGGCAGCACAGAGCAAAGAATGAGTGAACTGTCTTAAGTGTCTTGAAAATTCTGGTACTGCCGATGCTTAGTGCGGTAAGACCACCTTGTATTGCCGTTTTGCTCTCACTAGCATTGATTCTGGTTACATCAACACTGATAAGGGTCAGGCTAGTGGTGTAAGTATAAACATGTTGACACCAAGCATGCATGCTTGCTTTTAAGTTAAAAGCTTAATTTTGGGTAACTTAACAAGTAAGTGTGTCAAGCCCAGTGGTCACGAAATAGAAATTTGCTGTGATTAATAATGTCATTAGCTCTCTAAATCGTGTTAAATGCAGATTTATTTTTCTCATTAAAGTGGGCAAGGTGACAATAAGCATTTCCTTTATGCACTAAGGTATTCAAATATCTTTAACTGTCTGTGGTCTATTTCCAAAGTTAGGCCCGCAGCGGGAAAAATACCTGATTCAAGTTTGCTTAAAGGATGTGTTCCACTGTTCAGATTCCAGAGACTTAAGCTGGTCAATCTGTTTGAAGGTGCAGCCAGCTGCTGTTTCAGTCATTAACAAAATAATAATTTTCTGTACTCTGAGAGGATTTAAAAAAAAAAATTCATTTAAAGTGAGTTCAGTGGTAGGCCAGTCTGTCAGCTTATTGAACTTGGGCCACAGGCTACTTTCAGCCTCAAGCAAAGAGAAGGAACAATGTCAAGTAAAAACACTGACTTAGTTGAACCTATAGCTCAAAGGAGAGTACACAAAGGTTGATGAAAAGACAGTAAGTAATGCCTGAATTTTAAATCCCTGAAGCATATTCCATTTTTCAATATACATGTAGCTCAGCTGATACGGCTTTTGAAAATGATCACTACTGTGTTATCAAATATCCTAATGAGCACCCCAAAGTAAATCAGAGACTTTGAAGAAGGGATTTTAGGATGCAAATATGTGTTCCTATAGAAGAACATTCAATTTTTATGATATGGTGTACTGGTTTTAGCTGGGATAGAGTTAATTTTTTTGATAGGAACTGTGTTTGGGGTTGTTGTTGTTTTACTGCCAAAAACAGTGTTCATAACCCAGGGATGTTTTAATTCTTGCTGAGCAGAGCTTGTACAGAGCCAAGGCCACCTTCCTTATCTGCTTCTCACACTGCCCTACCACCTTGGGTGGCAGGAGGTGCACAAGAAGCTGGGAGGGGACAGCTGACCCCAACTGACCAAGGGGCTGTTCCTTATCACATTCAGCTATAAAACTGGTCAGGGTAAAGGAGACTGGCCAGCCTGCTGTTCTTTTGGAGCTGTCTGGGCACTGGTGGCTTCCTGGTAAGCAATTAAGTTTGGGGCTTTTTTCCATCACTCTTTTCCCTTGCTTTTGTTTCTTTTCCTCTTTATTCTCTTCTTTTTTTCTTTTAAAAGGAAAAAAAAAGCCATCTCTATCTCAGCCCATGAGTTTTCTCACTCTCACCCTTCAGACTTTTTCCTGTTTCACTGGGTAAGGGAGTGGCTGTGTGGTGCTTAGCTGCCTACTGGGGTTAGACCATGGCAGATGGCTTTCTGAGGTTTTCTGTCCAAACTGGCAAGAGAGGGAAATTGTGACAGTAATATGTTGCTTTATATTATTGAAATATTCCTCTCTCTTACTGGGATTATTCCATATCTTTGTTCTGTTAGCTGAAATGGAGTAATCCTTCCACCGTTCTGAGAAGTTGTGTTTAGAAAGCTGAAAATTCTCTACTCTAAAAGTTTTTTTTAATTCATGTGCTCTTGGAAGCTTTAAGAACCTGCAGGAAATAGAGATGTAGAATATTGGTTACAGGTAAAGAATATTGGATAAAATAGTTCAAAATGTAATGTGAATATTTTTACCTACAACTTTTATCCAAGTTGATCGGAGATATGTTTTCATTATGATTTGGAATTAGTCAGGTACAGGTGTCAATAACATGAGTTGCTTTTAAGTTTCATCTATGTGACAGCCAAATGCATTCATGTAATTGGGGAAGTAAATTAATATTTTATTTTTGAGACTGTAATCTAGAAAATAGTAATTGTCAGCCTTACATGCATTCCCTTTTGAAACCTTCAATGTGAAATCCTGTTCTTGCCCCATGGAAAAACAGGGATTCTCTAACTCATAGATGTGTTTTTTAAAAAATAAAAAGGCAGCAGCTGAGTAAGATAAAGGAGACTTGCTTTTCCTTCAAGGCCAAGTGTTGTTGAGACTGAGACCAGATTATGCATACAAGTTTTGTGAGAATTCTAGAACAAATCTGAGGAAGAGTTATTAACTCTCAACTTTTTCTAAAGATTGGAAAAAATACTTCTTAGATATTTGAAGTTCACTTTACATGTATTTAAAAAAACCCCAGCTAAATACCTTGTGCAGCAAAAAAATGACATACTCCCTGCTCCCCTGCTTTTGGATGAAAAACACTTGGGATGGCTTACCCCCCCTTCCACATACCATCTCCGTCAGCTTCCTCCTTCCTGCCACACACTTCTAATTTTGGTTTTCCCTCTGAGGTATGTAGTAGGCCTAGGAAGTGACTGTATGTGAATGAATGATACAAGGTAATAAAATGGGACATAATAGAGTGAAAACAAGATCCAGGCAAATTTGATGGAATAATTAACTGAAAATATTGTTATTGTAAGTTTTCTACAGTTACAGGATATATTTTTTTTTTTCAGTGGAAGCTATGAAACTCCTTAAGCTAGAAAATTTGCTAGGTACATTCAGAAATACTTTTTTGTGTGTGTGCTTCAGCTCTTGGAAGAAAGGCGAGATTTTGTTCTGATGTTCAGAAGTGCTTTAGATAAACTGTGATTTCTTTATATGTACTTGTTCAGCTGTTGCTTTTATGGACTAGATTGTTCCAGCAACGTGATGCTGTCCAGGCAGATCCCAGCACTTCTGGGAGTCATGAGTAAGACCTGCCTGTGTGTCTCTAGCAGCTGACATCACCCTGCTCAGGTGTTACGTGTGTGTGACAGTTTTGTTTTACATTTGCACAGGTGGTGGCAATTGTTTGAGTGTTGTTGTAGATCTAGGTTATGCACTTCTTGATCCCAGAAAGGTACTTCTCTTGTTTCTAGTGTGAGGGAGTTGAGAGGGAGAACAAAAGGCAAGGGAGATCAAAGGGAGGTGTCCAGCTTGCACTGGGTGAGCACTGGGATCCTGCAGAGGACTTGGCATATAACTGAGCAAGAAACTCTGCTCCTAAATGTAGCTCTGTAAATTAGAATGGTGTGGGATATGTAGAATTGTGTTCAAGAGAATGCATCGTTTCTGAATGCTAAAGCTCTTGTGCTAGGTTGTGAACATGTGTACGCAGGTGTTAACACTGAGTATTGTCCTGTTTCTGGAAAAAATGGGGTTTTTGTGAGACATGACAGGTTGGTTATGCAAATCAGTGGGATTGGTTCTAGATTCTGAGTTTTTTTCTCACAGGCTGTAGTTTGATGGTGCTAGGGACTAGAGTCATTAGTGTGGTGTTTGTAGGACTAAAAAGGAAGCTGCTCTTTGTCTCTAATGAAGGCAGTGCCTGGAAAAGGCTGGACCTACCTGTTTATATATTGTGCGTTTCAGGTGGCACTCTCTCTCCTCTTGTTGGGGTGTTTGAGGGTTTTTGGTTTCTTGGGTGTTTTTTTCCAATCCTGCTCTGGTATTTTAAAATGCTTTTTTGCTTTGACAGCTGCTAACAATCTCTAGAGGAATTTGGTAGTACCCTTTTGAGAGGTGTGTGTATATAAACATCGTTAGCCTGAGAAATGATTAATAAGCCTGTTTCTTCTACCTTCATTATTTATTCACTGGTGTGATGCATCTCTAAGGCTGGGTAGTTCTGCAGTACTGTGTCTTGTCAGCAGGTATTGTGTGTGTTTTGAACATGCTGACTAAACTGAGCTTCTTTCAGAAGATAGAGTAATACCCATATTTAAGTTTGTGTTAGCTTGCAAGAAGGACCTCTGAGAGAGGGTGTTATGTGTCTCGAACTTGATTGCCTGAAGGGTTTCTTGTAAATTGGTCTCTAGATTCAGATTTCTAAGTGCTGCCCATTTTAGGCATGTAGGCAAGTTAATACATGACTGCTTCTCTTATTTTTAAGTATTTTGAATTTGGGTAGAAGCTAACCTGTTCTGTAATGTGACATCCAAACTTCGCTAAGAGGCAAAAGCATTCACTACACTGGTTCAGTAGATCTGTGCCAGGGCAGAAGAATAATTAACTGCATGAGATGCCTTTTGAAAACAATTGAATACAAGATGAGATGCTCTGTATATGAGAGAATTTTTTTTGGAACAAAAAAAAAATTCAGTGCATTGCACCCAGCTTTAAAGATTTTGCAGGCTGTGAACATCAGTTTTAAAAACGGAACATTTGCATTCAGAGAATCCGACTCGACTGTTTTGAGTGGACATCTGTTTTTGAACAATACTGGTGTTTAGAGAACAAACTGAAATTAAGAATTAGGCAGCTATGATGTTGTATTTTTACTTTTTTGTTTCAACCATGTGTATTACTATGTTTGAGGGCAGATCTCTATTGCTGTGCTGATTTACAGATCTACCTGCTGGATTCTGCTTTGCAAGTTTGGATGTGGCTGGCTATTGTCAGCTCCCTCTGGCAGTCTGCTAACCAGTCATTCGGCAGTCAGTGGAAATTTAAGAATTGTCAGAGCTTGCAACTGACTGGTTGACACTGTAAGGATATTAACTGTCTGACTAATTGAGAAAATTGGCCATTCCCTTTTTCTTGCATTAGTGGTGGCGACCTTTTTTCTTTGCAGAGATGGTAGAGAGTTTTCATCTTTCAAAGGACTGCAGGGGCAGTGAGTGTAGTTAATATCAAATTGACCATTTCAGCTTGCGTCATTTAATGTGGGATGGGCAAGTTTGGACAAATACCTGGAAAAATTGTCAGGGAAGATTATATGTAATCAGACTACATTGAGCTTCATAGATAAGGAGGAAGAAAGGCCTCTGATACCTGGGTTGGTTTTTTTTTTTCTTTCCCCTGCAAATGTTCAATTGAATTTAATCTGACCTGCGGAAATAAGCAGTATTACCATATTGCAGCTAGTGCTGGATGGATGTCTTTGAGCTTCTGCTGTGTTCATGGAACTGGGGCTATATTTGAAGAGATTGAGAGAGTGAGAAGAAAAGTGGAAAGATGACTAGGTGTTTTAAGGGAGATTTAGAGCCGTAGATACAATGTGGTGAATTATAGCATAACACTTTTGTAGCAAATGGTTTCTTAGAATTGGCTAAAGATTAAAAAAGAAAGCTAACGGTATTAGATAATATAAGGACTCTTTTATTTGCTTAATTGTGTGAATTTAAGCAATTGCATTGTAAATATGGGCCTCTTAAGCACTACAACTATTTTCATTCTTGCTGTCAAGACATGTGGGAATGAAACAGTAATATTTTTTTCTGGTGTTTTATTATGAATGTAATTTGATTTACTCCAACTTTGTCTTTCAGCTTGACATGGAGGGGGGAAAAGTGATTATTTTTCTTTTCCAGGAACTTACAGTTTTTCCTGAGACCCTGAATTTTTCACCATTATTATGCTCCTCATATTTCTGTGGGGGGTTTTTTCCCTCTCCGTGGAGACAGTCAGACAAAGTATTTGGGGTTTTTTTCCCACAGAGAATTGACTGAAGTGCAGATTGTCATGTTTTTACGATGCTGGCAATTAGAAACCAAATTCTTGCAGGACATTATGTATCTGAACTTCTTAAGCTGCAGCTTCTACTAGAAGCTACAACAGGTAGCTTGTTTCTGCTTGCTTCTTCATTAAAGCTTTTAAGGGATTATGTGATTTCTGTAAGTGCGGTGCCAAGAAAAAGATTTGATTTTTTTTTTTCTTGCATTTTATTTTTAATTATGTAAGACAGCCAACAGCAAAGTTTGTTTCCTGTATTTCAGTCCAAGCAAAATGACAGCTTAGTGGTGATGCTAGTTTAGGAAAACCCCACCAAAAACCAAACCAACCTGCTTGGACTCTTTGATAGTTGGTTCATGAGTGCAGTTGTGGCTTCTAGGCAGTCCATCTGCTGCGATTTACAGGCCTTACTCATGGCTCTTGTACTTAAAGTGGCATAAAATAACTGCTAATAAATGGTGTATTTACATATACATACACTTTGCATGTAGATAATCTCTACATAGCAGTGAAGAGAGGTTTCATAGAAAAAAGCTTTTTTGTTTTTCTGAAGTGCAAAAACTCCGTGTTAATGGTTGCAAACTTTATCTTCTTGGACTTTAATGTCTCCTTTTCAGTTTGGTGACTTTCAAGAACAGAAAAGTGACTTTATTAATTCTGTATCTAGTAAAGCTTAAAAGTGACTTGGAGGGACACAAAAAGCCACTAAACATCTGAAATACTGAGCTTCCAAGTGCATTTGTACAAGCAACAGCCTTTGGACGCAATTCCTTGTGTTAGGTTATTAATAGCAGATACTACTGCTGTAATAAAATCTGTCTTCACTACAACATTGCAGATTTCCCCCACCATTCTTAAGTTCCCTTGTACTACTTATCCTATGTTTTCTTGGCAAAAACATTAAGATCCATTAATAGAGAATACTGCTGTAATAATAGGACCTTTATGTCAGCAACTGCTTTGTATGGCCATGCTTGAACATGCTTCCTAGTGTAAAGAGTAAAGCCTTCTCCATGGGATATGGGACATCTGTTTAGGTTTGATTTGATTGATTGTTACTTTTTCTGTCACAGAGATAAGTTAGGGCTGGCTGAATTGTGCTGCATTACCTAAATGCTTTCTCATTGTAGTGCTTGCAGATCTGTTTTGCAAGGTGACATATGTTATGTCAGTGCTATGTGCAGAAGTGTATCACATTTAAAAAGTCATGTGCCATCTGGACTTGATTTTTAATTATTTTTTACAAAGTATGATTTACTACAAACATGTTAAGGTGGGGGCAAGATCAGTGTTTGTCAATATTACTTAATGTAGATGAAAATGCCGTTATGTACTTCAAGTTCTTAATAATTGTATTGTAAGTAAAGCTAAAGGATTTAGAGAAATGGGAAGTTCCTTGCTAAAGAAATTATATTGAAGTGTTGGGGAAGAGGGAAATAATAAAGATGTATTGTTGCCTAACAAGTCTCTGTTTTTCCTCTATAATCTCATGTAGCAATGGGTCAAGAAGCTTGCAAACATGCCTGGCAGACAGACGGAGGATATCAGACTATTAGAGGTAGAAGATATAGAAGACATGCCTCTGTTAGTTTTAGACCATCTTTCAATAGCCAAGGCAGAGATGAACATCAACATGATGAAGACAGTGAACAATTAGAATTGGAGGATGTTCGGGAAGAAAATTCTTCACGTAAGTGCATATCTTTGGTTATGTGCCATTCAGTTCCAAACGGAGATGCATGGGGTAGAGGAGGAAGGCACATAAAGAAATGTGAAGGGAAGAGAGTAGCCACCTAAATAAAATGTATAAAGTGCATTTCATATGGCTTTATAGAATGAAACTTAGCATGGCAATTAAAATACGGCCTATCTTAGGCAGTTTAATTTTGCGTGAAGGGGATTCCTGAATGAGTTAATGCATTCTAACCAACTAGAAAACCATAACATTGTATAATTCAAATTATTTTGTCTTCAAATCAAATTCTGACTCATATTTGGTATAGATTATCTACTTTAACCTTCTTTTTGGAAGTCGACTATGAAATGCTTGAAGTATCAAGGATCAGGTTGTTTTGCGTTTATCACACTTAGTATAGCTACAGTGGAGATTAGTTTAAGCCTATAAAACATCTTTAAGTGGTCTCTTTTTATTTATACTGGTCAGACCACTTCCCTTTCATGTTTGGTGAATATTGAATGTTAATATTTAAAAAAAGTCTTTTTGCAACTTCAGCATCTGAATAATAATTTCATAGAGAAATGCTATAATCCGGCAGTTGTTGGATTACAAACATGACCCCACATCTCCTTGAATGCATGAGGCTTTCTGTTAAAAATAGTTTGTGGCCTCAGATCTTCAAAAGTGCCAGGTTCTGTACTTGGGTCACAACAACTCCATGCAATGTTATGGGCTTGGGGTAGAGTGGCTGGAAAGGTGCCTGGAAGAGAAAGACCTATGAGTGTAGGTCAACAGCCTGCTGAATATGAGCCAGCAGCTTACCCAGGTGGCCAAGAAAGCTAGTATGTCCTGTTTCACATCAGAAATAGTATGACCAGCAGGACTAGGGAAGTGATTGTCCCTCTGTACTCAGCACTGGTGAGGCCTCATCTTGAGTACTGTGTTCAGTTTTGGGCCCCTCAGTACAAGACAGACATTGAGGTGCTGGAGCATGCCCAAGGAAGAGCAACAAAGTTGGTGAAGTAAGTCTAGACTACAAGTCTAGATGAGTTTCCAAACCTCTTTATGCTGACTTAAAATTTTTAAGTAGTTAAGTTATGCAAGACATTCTGTGTTCAGAAATAGTTTGGACTATTGCTTTGGTTTGGAGTTTACAAATGACTTGAACCTAGGTATTAATTTAAAAGTAGCAGCAGTATACATATTTTTAACTTTTAACTCTTGCTGCTGGGTTTGATATTTATTGCTACTTTATGCAAGAGGTATTCAAGTGTAATATAACCAAACTGAACTTGTGATGATAGTAACTACTAACTGTAATTCCACATTCGTCCCCATTATTTTCTTCTTATGAGGAGTTATACTCACAGCTGCTTGTACTAAATGCATAATTTATAGTAGCATTAAATGGCTCTAATTTTGTCAGGTAATGAATGGACAGTCCAACTTTTAACTTGTAGAGAGAAATGTAGTAGGCTTTTTAATGTTCTCTTGTGTCTTTCTGATTTTCTGTTCTCAAAATTCCGTTTTATATAAACACTGTAAAAATTTGGAACCTATGAACATGTTCCCTTAATGCTTTTTTCCTATCACAGGCTGAGCTGAAATCATATAAATTATTTCTATATGTTCGGTTTATATAAATGAGAACATAAATGTATTAGTGAAGAATGACTACATCTGTGATAAATGTTTCTTTATCCAATTCCACTGCAGTCCTAGTGAACTATAGTTTCTCTTTCATGAGCAGCTGTGGTAGATAAGAATATTTCTATTGGCTTTGATTATTCCAATGCGTTCATTCTTAAAGTTTTCTGTGAAGGTTCCAGTCTGAGTCAAGCTTCTTCTCACTCCCTGGATGAGCTTTTGCTAGAAAATATTGGGACTGAAGAACCTGGCTGCCAAAATGCACCAAGACAAGCTATTGAAGCAAACACGTCACCACTTTCTGTATACTGTGATGGTCTGGAAGGCAAAGAAGCCACTGGGAACTTCATGAATCCTTCTGAAAATTCTGAGGACCTTGCAGAATCCACATCTGGAGGGTGTAATGATTTGAATGGTCAGAATGGAATTGCTTTCGTAAACCTTGATGCTTATGATCCAGATGGCAGTGATGGAGAGGAAGATGATGATCATTACAGTTTTTCTTTGGCAAGAGAAGAAGCAAGTGTAGTTCCGGAAGCACTACATAATATGTTTTTTGAGTTACAAAGAGATGTTGAGCCCTTTAGTGACTTACAGTCCAAGTTCTCAACTCTCAGTCACTGTATTTCAAGAGAATGTTTTGAAGAAGCAGGACCAATTCCTTCAAGGAGGTATTTTAGCATGGATCCAGGCTTCGCATGTCCAAACAACAGGATATTTGGATCTTTTGTTGAAGATCAAGCTGTACTTGGAAGTAACATGAATGGTGCCAGTTACGAAACACAGCTGACAAATAATACAGTGGATGTTGAAGTCAGAACCCCTGTAGCAGTCACTGAGGAATCAAATGTCAGTGACAGAAATAGTGATGAAGAAAGTTCACCTGAGTTAGTTGTGAGACGTAAATCTAGAAAAGAAAATACTGCAGACCAGGTGGAGGGAGAGAAGTTTCTTCCAAGTGATGAAGAGGAAAGTTCCTGGAGGAGAACTGAAACTGCTGAAGTCCAGCAAGGCTGGGCAGAGTGTGCCTTAAGAAGCAAAGAAGAAATGAGTTCTAGTATGGTCTTTGACTCAAGACAGTGTGAAGGTCATCAAAAAAACCTAGAAGGAGATGTAATGAAAAATGCAGTAGTTCAAGGTGATAGCCCATCTGACAAAGATGAAGACAGGTAAAATTTAATTTTTCTGTCTGTATTAGTATTGAATTTTTTTGTGTAAATAACGTGCAAATCTGAATAATTTGTTAGCAAATGGTTTATGTTTTCATGTCCCATCTCAGAACTTCATCAGATAACATGAAGTTAACTTTTCCTTTCAGTTCTTCACCCCTCCCCCAGTCCATCTAAAGAACCAAAACAATGTACATGACCATTTATGTAAGAAGACTTTCCTTATGTTTAGGGTCAAAGCGTCTTACTGATGCTGAGAAGGTTACTTTTCTGAAATTATTTTTACAGAGTAAATAGAGGGTAGAGAAGGAAAACCTTGCTCAGCATAGGTTTGGGCAAATGGCCTTTGAAAGTTCCCTTCAAGACTTGTTATTTTCCAAATTTTTTCGCCCTTAAATCTGTGTTCTTCATGACAGCCTGTGTATGTTCTAGTCTTTTGACAGAAATTATTTTTGTCTTTTTGAAAGAAATTATTCCTCCTTGTCATATCTGAGGAACAACTTGATAGGATTTTCCTATAATGCCTTTTTTCCTGAAAGTTCCTTAGATTAGTATGTGTTTCCAAAGTAACAATTAACAAATACAGTTTCAGATCTACAAATGACACCAGGATCAGTGTTCAGACTAAAAAGAGTCTTATCTTCTGTTCATTATGCAGTTAATGAAGTAGTGATTGTGATGGCTTTTGTTTGATTTCCCCCTTCCTCCCCCCACCCCTTCCATTCTAGATTGCTTTCATAGTGTTAATTCTCTTCCCTCTCTCTTTTAGAATACATCTTCTGGATGTTGATGTGGGTTTTTTGCTTGTGTGCTTGCTATTAGACTTCATAAGCTAACCTGCTTAGTAGATTGTGTTTCCACTGTTGTAGAGAGAACAGCATGACAATTAATCTGCATAAACTCTTGTCCTTAAAATACTGCGGAGTCCCAATTAGGAGAGAACAAAATCCTTCGCAAAATTGTGTAGTAAACAATTTTATTTTTCCTTATTGAAGATATAGGTGGACTTGCAAATGAATAATTTTCATTACTGCATAATCTTTTCCACTTCTGAAGTGCTGTTACTAGAAGATTAAAATGCAATGGAGGAAATGGGCTGTACTTTAGAATTGCTTCCACGATTCAGAGTGGTGTCTTGTTGTAGCATGTTAAAAAAATGTAGAATGCTTATCTGATAGTGACTATATTTGTCATAATGACAATAACTAAACTTCTAAACAGGAAGCAAACATGTTCCTTAAGAGAAAAAACATTTTTTTTTCTAAACCCTCAGAAGCATTATGCAGTAAATAGTTAATGATTACTGTGTATAAAAAGTTAGTTTTATGTTTGCAGGGTTAAATTGTATTACAAGTTTAAATATATATACATAACTACATAAAAAGCAGAATTGACATATATAAAACTACATCCTGCAACTCCATTTATTTCCAACCCAGGGAAAAATTGACCACAGTGATTGCTGCAGCCTGGGCCTTTATTTCCTGTTTTTGCTTCAATAGTTTGCCCAACTACTATGGTGTTAAGCATGTAGAAGCCATGTGGGAGGGAGAAAGGCTTGCATATTTCTCAGAATCACACATGCTTTAAGAGTCTTGGTAGGTCCCTGGAGGGCAGGGGTGGTGGGATGAGGATCATAACTATTTGCTCTCTCCATTTAGTTTTGGACCATATGGCAAAGACTGGCAAGTTTAGCCAGGGGAGAGACTATTCTCAGAAAATCCATGTGCAGATGTTAAGTTAATGAGTTATGATTGTGGCAAGTGACAAGTCCGTAACTCTCTAATTGTTAAGTGACATTCTGCAGAATTAGGCACTGTTAAATCCTAGGATTTGAAATACTCATATTCAGTACTTCAGAGTATTAATGATTTTAGGCATATCCTCTTTTCTGGTTTGAGATTGTGAATAAACATTAAAGAAAACAAATTTGACTAACAACATAGGAATGTTGTTATAAACTGGAAAATCATACCTGGATTGCAGAATAAAGAAAACTAAAATAGGGGGTTTGAATATTTGGTCTAGTCTTACAGTATGCTTAGATAATTTTTTTTAAAAGGTTATAAAATGCTAGTATTGAGGCTTGGTGCAATATAAAATGCATTAGACTGCATATCAAAAATCTTAAGTGATGCAATTTCTTTTGTATAGTAATCCTTTAAATACCCCAAAGTGATTAAATGAAATGTAATCATGCTGAATAGATTGATGTAGGTGTAGCTTAAGAGACAATTAATATAACTTTAATATAAGACTTTTCATGGTTTTAAGAATAGATTAGTTTGAGGTTTTAGCAGAATTTGGCTGTAATCATATGAGCTGTTTTGCGAAAGTGGCTACAGAACTTAGCCATAACAGTGTAACTGCCTTGAAACCAGAGAAAGTGAAGATAGGGGAGTCATAAATAATGAGACCAACGACCAATTAAGAGACAGAGTATATCTTGTTTTCAGCAAAAAGGGGTTCCTAACTAGTTTGTGCAGGAATGTGGTTTTGAGCTCAGGTAAGCATGGGGAAGACATGTGAAGAGCCTGTGCTGAGGGCAAGGGAGACATCCAGCCTTCCAGCATCAAAAGTTCATGAATATTCTCATTTCCATCACTTTCCTTAATCACCCAAATTGTGATAGAAAAATATATCCCTGCTTCAAATTAAAATGCTTCCATATAAACTGTGTCTTGATGTTCACAATTCTTGTAAAACTTGGCAGTGTATAATGTGCGGTTCTTCAAAAGTACTGGTAAAGGATTAATAGCAAGTTTTATTGGGGGGGGTGTAATAGATAAGAGAGCTTCTTTAAAGTGAGCTTGTAGGTTGGCAGATAGCACTGATACACATGGATGCACTGGGTGTAGCAGGTTGAAAGCGGAGCTGCAGGTGGTGTGGATTGCTGTGTAATACTTGCTCTATTAAGCATGTCTGCTGTTCACTTCTTACTAGTTTTTATAACTTTTGTAACTTAGAATTTTTGATAGGAGTCAACTGTCACTGCAGTATTAAGTGAACCTTCTAGGAAGCATTACCAAAGGTAGCTGTAGATGAGCTCTTAATTCTTGAAATTCTGTTTAAGCTGCCTGCAACTTACTAGCCTTTTCTTTGTGGCAGCTGAGCAAATTCTCTTTGAAACACTCTCTGCCCTTCATCTGTTCAGGCCAGTGAATTATATAATTTGCACTAAGTCATCCATTGTATCTTTGTATGATTAAAAAAATAAAAGGACCATTGTGTATGGCTTATACTTTGAGAGCCTTTAAGTTTTATTTGGCTGAGATGTAACGCTGACATTGCTTATTATTTGTTAAGCAAGCATTGCTGTTCTTAGTGTCACTGCTGCTGTTTTCTCTTTGAGTGCTTGGAGAAAGATGTGTTTAGTGGGTGTGGGTTTATATTCCTGAGTTGTTTCATGTATTCTGCAAGTGTGGAGGGGGAAGAACAAATATTTTTGAAGTGGTTTGGGCAGAGTGCTTTTGTAGGAACTAATTTTTTTAATCAGCTCTTTATGTATACTTGCCTTGTGATACATCTGTAAATAGTACAAAATTAATTTCTCCTAGGAAAAAAGTCTATATTGACAGCAGTGTTTGTGTAAAAAAAAAAAAAAAAAAGTAGGAAATCACAGCTTGTGTTTTGTTTTCTTTCCCCTAAAGGAGTGTTGAAACTCACACGCTGTTGCCTTGTTTAAACTGCAGCTCAGAATGCAGCGATGGAGAATGGCCTACAGCTGTGCCTCCCTATTTTACTGCTGCAGAAAGAGCCCAGTCCGTCAGTGAGGAGAGCTGGGAGACTGTCCCAGGCAGGGACGGAAGTGAGCCTCAAGTGCAGAGCAGCAGCAGTGGTGTAGAAGAGAACACGGACTTCTGTTTCGAAAGAGGGTATGGTTCTATTTTATTAGCTAACTTCCTGTAAATTCTGACATCAGCAGTAACACAGTATCCACATGACACTACACAGAATAAAATAAGTTCTAAAAGTAGTCACTATACTAGCAGTAATCATTTATCTACATCAAAGATGTCTGAGTAGTTAGTTGTATGCATTTCAAATCACAGAAAAATGGCATGTCATGGAAACAATTCTCTTATGAAAGATACAGAAATAATGAGGTATAGACATGTGGTGTCAGTAGGGATAATAGGCAGAGTATACCAGCTTTAAAAAGCCAGATTAGCCAAGTTAATTGTGAAGACATATATGCTACATGCAGATATTCTGATACTGCATACAACTCCTTACAGAGGAGTTATCTCCTTGCTGTATTGCTTGTCATATTCCACTGCTGCTCTTTATTTCTCCAGCCCTGTCAGTGATTAAGGTAAACATGAATTACTTCCTTGCTGAAAACTTACATATTTTTCAGTCATTCACTACTTCATAAAATATATTTTCCTTCACTTGTAAGGCAGTTTGTAGCTATAAATACCCAAATAATTTTATCTCCCCCTGCCCCCTCAAACATCTAATGTTGAATTTATATTCCTAGCTTGGGTCTTTACAAAGCACCAAGCAATGCCTAAATGTTCTTTCAGCTGCTTCTGCTCTTAGGTGGACAGTACCTAATTGCAAGCAGTCCAAATCTCTGTAACTGCTTTTTTAATACTGGTGTGTTTTGAGGATTGGAGAACTAGTTTTTGTAATGTTTTTATGAAGCCCCATTTAGCTGTGTCAGAGCAGCAGCAATGTGGCAGTGTACTCTTTAGCTTCCTTTGTGAGTAGCCTGCAAATGTACCCATTTCTAACATGATCCCTGTTTATTTGCCCTTTGAGGAAAGTGGGACTCTCAGCCCTGCGGCTCTAAATATCCATGTGACGTGTGCTCCTCTAGAAAATCTAGAAATGAGAAGAGTCTCTTTCTCCTTGTTCAAATAGCCTCTCTTGCAAATAGATACTCTCTGCATTCATGCCAAGCTTCCCCATGAAGGCTGTTCCGGGATATCAAGAGAGTCGTTCCTTTTAGTGACTCTAGGAACTTGTAGATGAATAAGAAAATCTTTCTAGTACCAAATTTCCTACCCCTGACAGGAATACTGTCGGGGGGGGAGGGGAGGGGAGCAAAGCAAGCTACTTGCTGTACTGCTGGTGTTTAGCATCATGCAAATAATTTTGCTGTAGAGTCATGGGTGTTGCTGCATTCTCAGTCTGGAGCTGGTAACACTGGGAAACTATTATGTTTTACAACAAATGCTAGATTTCCTAATGTGGGACTCTGCAGTTTGGGAAACATGCATCTTTAGCCCTTGTAATAAATGTAGTTTTTGTTGCTTGCGTGTGTTTGTAAATTCTCCTAGGTTTTTAGTTTCAGCTTTTAATTTATTTATCTGAAGGGAACAGGAATCGTTAGAGGAAGGAGAGATTCCTTGGTTACAGTACCAGGAAGCAGAACAAAGTAGCAGTGATGAAGAAAATGATTCAGTTGATTTTGTATATCCGGGGTGGCTCTTGTTGGAAGGAAGTAACAACCTTGATGATGACTTTGATGTGAATGAAGACCCGGATGTGGAGTGGAGGTACATCTTTCATCGTTTTCTGCATTGATTTTTAAAGTTTTGTAGTTATTAGTTTGCTTTTTATGTAAGATGTAAAAAACACTCGAAGTATGCACTTGCTTCCAAGACTAATTATCTGAGTTTAAGGCTTAAGATACACTGTGCTGTGTATTTTCTAATGAGACAAAAAGAACGTGGATTTGCTAAGTCAGGTTGTGGTCTGAGAAAATTATGGTGCACTAAATATTCAAGGGATGAGTGTACTTTTTTCAACTAATTTTGAAGATGGTAAGTGTAGTGGAAGTATAAGAAAATTAAAGCAAATTAATACCATTAGCATTCAAGTCTGTACTATTTTATAATTGGTCGTCTTTGGCAACTGGTGTAAATCAGATGTTATAAGGCTATTTTATTTCTCTTTGAAATACCATGTGGTTACCTAATATTACAACCCTAATGCTTTACTCGATTTCCTGTTAGAGTACTGAAGAATATTGCAATACAACAAATTTCTGAAAATACCAGGAAGAAAGTGATGGGAGTCACTCACACAGCCTAATCCTAGAGCAGTGTAATGCATTTGTCTTAAAACAAGAGTGAGCTAGGCAGAATGCTTTCCAATGAGAGACTTAATGCTTGCTCTCTTCTGGCCTATTTACAGATATTATGAAGTACAGTGTAGACAGATCAAAACCACTGTTTTTTTTCTCTTTGTGAAATTGTTGTGAAAAAGCAGAACAGGGATGGATGCGTGCAAGTGCAAGCTGGAACTAATCATTTGTTCTGACAGTGTCAGGCAGCAAATGCATACAATTTGAAATGCATACAATTCCTAGCAAAGGAATTGTAGGGTATGGACAGAAACTGTGTTGGAGGTTAGACTTGGTAAGCTTCCTAATTCCTCAAAATTAGAAGGAAGAGGCTTCTCTAATAGTCTGTTTTGTCTGACCATATGCAGATCTGTGCATGATTTTCCTTTTGCTGGTTTTAAGAGTTGATCTCCAAATGTTTAAAAAAAAACCCCAACAAACTCTAAGCTGCTTCCAGACTCTGAACTGAGACACATGATGTAATCAAAATCTGAACACTAATTGTAAAGTGAGCTTAATAGTGTACATATGAGATTTATCAGCTGATCTATATGCCCTTTTACTCTGGAGCAGTCAAGGGTAAAATTTCCCATTATGTTCTTCTGTAGTCTATATTGTCTGGGGTGTATCACATGCCATGGCTACCCTGTGTGGGGCACACCTGCTTGCAGTCAGATCCTATGGACCCAGTGCAGGGTGGTGCCTGTAGGAGAGTATTTAAGAAAGCATAAAAAATGCTGCAGAGTAGAGTGTGAGATTGAAGAGTGGGGATGATGCAAGTGCAACAGGTCTACAGACCCTAAGGTCAGAGAATAAGGGAGAGAAGTTGCTCCACATGCTAGAGGAGAGATTCCCCTGCAGAAGACCACAGCGGAAGAGGTAGGTATTTGCTGGAAGGACTGTGCCTGTGGAGAGTCGATGCTGGAGCAGTTAGTGAAAGAAAGACCCATGTAGGAAAAAGTTTACCCTGAGAGACTGCAGCCCATGGAAGGGACCAATGTGAGTGGAACAGTAGAGAGGAACTACCGGAGACTGACACCAGCCCCCATTCCCTGTCCAAGGAGGGACACAAAACTATTGGAGAGTGTCCAGAGGAGGGCAAAGAGGGTGGTGAAGTGTCTGGAGAGGAAGTCTGAAGGAGAGGCTGAAGTCTTGTGGTTCATTCAGCCTGGAGAAGAGGAGGCTGAGGGGAGGTCTCATCGCAGTCTGTGGCTTCCTCATAAGGGGGAGCAAAGGAGCAGATGCCAATCTCGTATCTCCAGAGAGAGAACCCAAGGGAATGGCATGAAGCTGAGACTGTGGAGGTTTAGGTTGGATGTTAGGAAGAGGTTCTTTACTGACAGGGTGGTTGGACACTGGAGCAGTCTCCCCAGGGAAGGGGTCACAGCGCTGAGCTTGACTGAGTTCAAGAAACATCTCAACCATGCACTCAGTCACATGCTCTGGCTTGACTGGTCTTGTGTGGAGCCAGGAGTTGGGCTGGATGATCCTTATGGGTCCCTTCCACCTCAGGAGATTCTCTGATTCTACGTAATTTAACCTCTCTGTTAAATTAAGGTTCACCCTTAAATTGAGTCTGTTTTGCCTGTGATGGTGATTGATGAGTGATCTACCTGTCTTTATCTTGGCCCATGAGCCTTTAGTCTTATTTACATGCCTTTTAAGTTGTGGTGGGGGAGTGAGCAGCTGGGTGGCTATCTGGCAGTCAAAGTCAACCCAACACAGCAACCTCATGATATTATTCAATACAGTTGTTAACAGGTGATGTGCAGTAATTTGATATACTCAGCCCTCATGTATCCTAACTCATGTTTTTCAGATTACTTGGTGAGTTTGATGACCTAGGACTTGTACAAACTGTTTATGTGGATCCTCAGTTTCTCCCATTTACGCCATTAGCGGGACCGTTACATTTTTTTGAGGTATTGAAATATTCTTGGTAGTATTGTATCAGTGATGGCATGACATAAGTTTTTATTAAATACTTTTTAGCATAACCTAAAAGTCAAGAGAATCGGGGAAAAAATACTTCCTGTTTTAGCTTGAGCTTTTAGGTCTGCATGCTTGAACAGAAGTGCTGTAAGTTCTTTTAAATGATGCTGTGCAAGAAGTCATTGTTCAGTGCTCCTACTTCTTAAAAGAAAAAAATTACTGATTTCTACCAGTGTAAACATAGAAAACTTAAATTATTCTGAACAGTGTTGCAAAATTCCCTACACAGCAAAGGAAAGTTCCTGTCTGGATCTGTGCCTGTGAAATTGTCCCAGAATACAATTGGATGTCTTGTTTTCATTCTGTAGTGGAAGACTTCTGTGTTTGGCTGTCTTGACTTCATGTGCTTTGAATTAAACACACACCCCCTTAAAAAAACCAAAAAGCAAACCACCAAAAAGCAAAACCACCTTTTATCTTGTTCTAATCTCATTTAATGTGTCTAACTGTGGATAAACCAGAGTATTTATCGTAACTGTGCTGGTCCTCAATAATCTGTCTTTTCTGTGTCCCATGAATTTGGTCACTGTCAGAGTGAATATGGAGCCAGTTGAAATTCTCTTCGATTCAGTGTGACAATTCTTGCACTGGCAGAAACCACCCCTGCAGACTCTCTCAGAATAAGAGTTAAATGATTTGTACACATATACAGTGTTACAACAATTAAATTGAATGTCTTGTGTGTGATGTCAGTTTAGGGGTAACAAGGGTCAGTTTGACTAGAGTCTCTTAATTAAAAGGGGTGAACAGGGCAGATCCTATGTCATAGTGTGGTTGCAGACAAAAAAATCGAGGATGATCTAAAATGCTTTCTGAAGTTGGCAGCCAGTGGAAAAATCAGGGGGATTGAAGGGTTGTTCCTTAAAGTTGGCAGTCATTCAATTTCCCAGGTATTGTGCATCCTCCAAGGCATGTGAGAGGTTAGTGTTGTTCATGATCATGTATCACAGGGTCTTCTCCATCTGTATAGGCTCTTGTTAGCAACTTGTTACCTTTACTTATTTGGAGAGACTTTGGAACTGCTTATTACTGTGCAGTTGATCTGTTGATATCCTTACTATAAGAAACAGTATTTGTAAGTTATATAGAGAAAATTTCTTGTCTCTTCAATAGCTGCCAGTTCTCACTACATCAGAAAGAACAGAACTACAAAAGCAGTTAACCTCCTCCTTTTCACCAAAGCAAGATCTGTGTAGAGAGAGGAAACTAATCCCTCTCCCCCCTTTTTTTAATCTCTTTGTTAACACTTGAGACTGAGGTGGTTATGGCTCTGAGATTTTCGTTCTCATTACTTCCCTATTTACTCTGTCCGAAGAAACGTGGGCGCTCTTGGCAGGTTGACCTGTAAAAGCAAGGTGGCTCTGTGTGTGCCTGCTGAGATGGTACTGGGGTGATGTTACAGCACGAGGAATGGAATGCCATTGAGCACACTTGGCAAGAGGGTGGATGACTACAAATGTGCTTGTTCTCTGGTACCTGTGGTACAAGTCACTGGATGTTGGACAAGAGGGAAAGGCTATTCTCTTAAATCATATTTGTGTTAGAAATTAGCATTTAGGCATCTGAAACTTTGATAGGCATAGAAGTCTGGCATAATTGGAATTAGTCAGCTGAAAGTGAAGGGAACAGCTGTACTGACTGTGACTAAGCAGACAACGCAGGTTTTCAGTAGGAATTCTTAGTATTTCCTCCAAATTTCAAGCAGAATATATAAAGCACCTCTCTCCTCAGTATGAAGATAGTTACTGAAGTTGTTCAGAAAATAAAAGCAAGGAGTACTGAAAACTGCTCAACATTTCTCTTGGGCAATGTTACAACTTGAGTGAGCAAAAAAGATTCTGTAATGTCTGTCTACTCAGAATAAACTTGAATTATTTGCTGAGATCCTATCTTTTAATGACCACAGCAAGTTTTAGATGGGATCAGGATATAATGTTTTCTGCTTTGTAGAAAACAGTACTTACAAGTGGCTAGTCCAATATAATCTCTTAAATAAACATGTGAGCTTGCCCCTGAGTGGGTTAACATAGAGTAGAAACTTCTGTTCCAGGAAGGATGTTCAGAACAGCCTTTAAACACAGTCTTCCTGGTTGTAGATGAAGATGTAGAAGAGGGTTTCAGAAATTTAAAAAAAAATCTAAAAAACCCCAACAAACCAAATCACATTTATTTGAAGCAAAGACCAAACCGAACTAACTTTTCAAATCTGGGTAACCAATTACTGAAAATGACTTTGGTTTCTGCTAGTAAATGCATTTTCTGATTTTTTTTTTTTCCCTTTATAGGATAAATAGAAAATGCTTGTAACATAACACTTTTCTGGAGTTTGTTACAACATATATGTATCAAGTGAGGAGCTAGAGATGGCTGTGAGGGATATCTTAGTATCTAAAGTAAAGGTGGTAAGTCATGGGATCTCTGAGGGAAGTGAGAGTTAAAGCTAGTTGTCTGGCTTCCTCGTGATTTGTTTTGTGTTTCTCATCCCTCCCTGAGAGTAAAGAGCTACTTCATCAGTTCTGGACATAGTTCATCTTATTTTAGGGGTCAGGACTTTCTCTGATTTTGCTAGGCTTTTTTTCTGCAGGATGATTAGATTTCAGTTACATCAGATACTTGTCTTGCTTGTTCTATAACTTTAGTTCTTGCCTACCAGAGCTTACTGTTTGCATGCATCTTTTCTTTCTCCGAACAGTCAGAGCCCAAGTTGGCTTGCTACATTGCAGTTACCTATTAACCTATACATTTATACTCAGCTTTCTAACAGGCTACTTGATGCTAGCTATGCTACTTTAGTATTAGGTGGATCTGGTTTTAGGGCAAACACCTATTACTTGGAATTGGACTCAGCAAAATTTTATCTTAGGGATGCTACATACCTCTGCTTTTGCTTTGTTTTAAAAGTAACCCATCTGCTTCCTAATGGTTTTGCAACAAGTTTTGTAGTAGAGAAGACTGAGCTTTGACTAGCCTTAAGTAGTACTCTGACTTGAATAAAAAATTGGGTGGATATCATTAATAATCTGTCTAAATGACTGTGACTTTATTCAACCTGTTACTGATTTACTTAATCCACCTCAAGTTTCCCAAATTTCTCATATCTAATGTAGTAGATTAATTAACCAGATCCTTTTCCTCTATAGCAACATAATTTATTAGGCAATTGTATTATAGCTTAAAATTTTCTTCTTTCTAGCAAACTAATTTACTGTAGACATGAAACACTTCAAAGGGATGTGACATACACTGGAACGCATTATTATCTTAATTGGGGGAAGAGGGCACAACTGTTCCAATGAATTGTGACATTTGGAGGGGAAAAAAACTTTAAATATATGTGTTTTTAAAATCAATGTTTTTTTAGACTCCAAGATGCTAAAATGTAATAATCTGTGTGTGTGATGTTTGGGTTTTTTAATTCCATTTGTTTTCAAGAAATCACATAGCTGAAAGTGTCTACTTCATTATGAGTATAAAACAAGCTGGGTGTCTCTGCAGTGGCAGTGACTTCACTTAGGAGTATTTCCTGTGCAGTCTGACACGTGAGGAACTCAAACCCCTGTAGGCTATAGCATACCTGTTTTAGCAGTGTCTGGTGTTTGGTTTAATGGTACATGGAGCAATAAGCAGTCACCAAAGTAATATGAGGAAGGAAATAAAGGTATCTTTAAAGCTACAACTCTTACATAGTTTTATAAAACATACACTTTGTTTTGGCATTGATATGGTTTTAAGCATCAGAGTCATTGTGAGGCTTTGTCTATGATGTTTCTTTTGCATAGCTTTCAAAAGCAAACAGTACAATGTTTTTGTAAACGCTTTTCCATTTGAGAGTAGACACAGAGGTTTGAAATAAGTAATTCTGCACCCTTCTATCTGCCTGGAATCTTACCTAACTTTACCAGCTGTAGTAGTTAATCTAATAAAGCACAGTATTTTTTTACTTACAAGTTATTCCCAGACCATTGTACCTGTAGCAAAATACTGTTACAAATGCTAAAATCATCTTCATGTTAGTAAGGCATTGTTGTCTGCTTCAATGTTTTGAAGCTGTAAAATTGTAGGACTGTACCTGTTTTGCAGGTATACTTGCATACTGCACTAGGGGTAACTTGAGGGGTGTTACTAGTTAATTCAGAGTATGAAATCAGCATTTCTGTGTTCTTGGCTCCTCAGTTTGTTCTGCTGTTCAAACAGGTGTATAATACATTTTGTAGCGAGTACAAACAATCTGAGTTCAGTGTTGTGTGTTGGTTTGGTTTTTTCCTACTGGAGATCCTTCCAGTGTTTTATGGGGGTGAATGTATGATAAAAATATCAAACCTGCCTGCTCTAGAATGGGAGTCTTAAAGATTTTGTACAGTGAGAAAATTTGAGTTTTGAAAATGATTACTTCAGAGGACTATCTGTCATTATGAGGACGACAAACATCTGTGTGGATCCCAGTATTTTTCTGAAAGCTTATGTTTGGCAATGATCTAATATTTTTGGTTTTACCTGAGTACTTCAATAGTTGAAGCCAGGTAGTGTATTAATGAGGCTTTTATTTTCAGAAAGCAAAATGTAATGACAGTTTTGCATGAGCAAGCATTTGACTTGCTGCCTTTTCTGAAACCTCATAAAATGAGCATATGTTCATTAGAAAACAAGTTGTGAGTCTGTACTGATACTTTAAGGTAACTTAAACCTATTTTTACCTTCAGGTTCATCTCATTCATTATGAAAATAAAAATGATGGTTAGTCTGACAGACATAATTTCCATTTAAGGAAGTAATACTACTAGAATTGGATTCTTTTTTGTGCTTGTTTGTTTTTATATGGAATGTTGCATTTGGAGTAAGAACTTGGTCATTGCTCACCCTTTTCAGACTGCTCTGGCACAGTTGGAGTCTCTTGGATTTGATGAACAGGCTAATCCACCAGCTACTGGAGAAACCATAGATAGTCTGCCACAGATTATCGTCACGGGTGACCGCGAGGGTATGGAAAAAGAATTAATTTCTACAAAGCTTGTAAGGACAAATTTAGCTTTGTGTAATACCACAGATGCAGCATTTAAATATCCTGTGTTGCCTGTAATGCTGTCTAAGAACTTTTAAAGCTTGAATCAGGATGACTATAACTTTGATCAGTTTGGAAAAACTAATCTTTACTGGAGAAAGCCTGATTGTATTTTTTAGTCATTAGTGATACAGTTGATAATATATGTACTTTAATTTCAGCTCTTCTTAGATGTAAAACAAGATAATAATAGTGCTTTTTCTTCATCATTGGTGTAGGTGAACAGCATTGTTGCACTATCTGTTGCAGTGAATATGTGAAAGATGAAATCATAACAGAGCTACCCTGTCATCATCTGTTTCACAGACCCTGTGTAACGCTT
Organism: Porphyrio hochstetteri; assembly: GCA_020800305.1. Classification (NCBI taxonomy): domain Eukaryota; kingdom Metazoa; phylum Chordata; class Aves; order Gruiformes; family Rallidae; genus Porphyrio; species Porphyrio hochstetteri. The sequence continues at coordinate 28,223,900 of CM036938.1, forward strand.
TGGTTACAGAAAGTAAGTTCCACAAATCCCCCACCAATCCTGTAGGCTTTTTAAGTGTTTGCATTCTTCTAGGAATAAGTTTGTAGCTTTTGGAAAATTATTAAATAACTGGCTGTTAATTTTGTGCATTATGGAACCAAATTCTAGTGCAAGGAAGGGGCGGGGGGGGATGGGAAGTAATTTAGTCTGTATTCAAATGAAGGGCAACTTCTTCTGTATAGGGGGTGTTTTTGTGTAAGAGTGAGAGTTGGATGAGCCATAACTTGTTTTGGTACAAGGAAAGCTTTCTTTATTGTACTTACACTTTGAAGTAAAGAAGGTGGCTTGGTTTTCTCTGAGAACAGCAAAAGATCCAATCTGTCTTCCCAGGATGTCAGGCCCGTTTATCGTGACCCCTAAAGCTGGTAGGAGAAGTAACTTGAATTCTTGCAGATTCATTTAAAATATTTACCTTTGGTAAATCTGTACTGTATTAGATTTTATGTTCATAATATGCAACCAGTTTTCTTCCAAATGCCTTAAAAAGGCTTACATCATACTGAGGCTACGCTAAAAGAACTGTAATTAATGAACAGGGTTTTTTCCTTGTACCTGCACTCTCATTTACATACAGTATGAGGCTGGACTTGCTACTTGTCAGTGAGCCTGCAGGGTAACACCTTACTACTTCAAGAGTTTCAAGAGGAAGATTCATCGATTCAGTTTAGGAAGATCAGATCAGAACACACATAGCATTGGTGGTTCTTGGCTTTATATTTTGTTTTTTAGCCTTGATAATGTTGATATTGCTTGTGTTCTATGCCTTGCCTTTCTGCTGTCATAGCAAACTGCATTTGCTGAAAACTAGAACAAAAGACTTTCTGTTTAATTAGGGCTGTACCTAGTTTGTTTAATCCTTGCCTCAAAAAAACCCAACTACCCATCTGTAAAATGATTTCTCTGAAGAAGACCTTGCAGAGGGCCTGATACAGTTATATAGTTATCTACTATATAGCTGGTGTAAAAACAAAATGAACCTGTCCTCTGCAATTTGGTTAGGTTACTCTTAGCTCCAGGTAGCCACCCAGTCAAATTCAACTTTGAGACAGTGCTGTTCTGAAGATACTAAATACTTCCTAAATAATAACCTTTAGTTCCTCACCAGAATCAAATGCAAACTGTGTAAATGACTTTTTCTATCTTTTTCTCTTTAGTCGGGAACATGCCCAGTGTGTCGCCATGTGCTCGAACCTGTGGTTCCTGAAGAAGCTGCTGCTTCCTCTATGTCTGATGATGATTCCTCATCTGTTCACAGTGCTACAGAACGTTCAAACTGAAATGGAATCTTTGACACCAAAATAAAAATGTAAATTTTGCCTGTTTAATGAGAATGTGGAAAAAAGTGTAAAAAATATATGTAAAGTACTATATTTTCTAGTTTGGAAAGTCTTGCACTCTTGTTAAACTCTGTTTGAAGTAATAGCTTAAATTTTCAAACTCTAAGCTGGAAGAATGTATGGGCTTTTTTCTTAGCAGATTGCTTCTGGTAACTGCACTGTCTAAAGCTTGTATTATAAGATTTTCCAATAAGATAATGAGGCATTGAATTGGTTTTGTGTTTTATTTTGGCTAAGAGGTCTTCACTTGGTTGCTCTGCCTTCTGCCAGACTTGAACGTCAGGATTGAGAACTCTGGCGCTCTAAGAAAATAAGTATTTGTCAGATCTCATTTCTTTCTCTTGCCTCTGAGAACAGTTTCCCAAGGGATACTATGGACTAGTGCCCTAAACAGCCAAAACATTGTCCTGACTTTAACTTTTACCTGTCTGTACCTCTCAAGATTGAGAATTTGGCCTGGGCATCATTGTTGTACCCCAGGCTACCTCCAGTCATGACCTACGCAATTAGTTCTGCACTAGTGAGTAACTGATGCAGCAGTGCCTCTCCTCTGGTGGTTGGGCTCTCTATCAACTGGATTAGCAAGTTGTCCTCAGTGTACTCCAGTAGTTAGCAAGCCTGCTTCCCGGTTCATTGTGCCACTTTTCCAGCAGATGGAAAAGTGACCCACCTCCAGCATGGGTCACTTCTATGGGGTGCAGTTATATGCAGCTGGAGTCCCCCCATGAGGACCAGGCCCTGCCCATGCTTCCTACAGCTGAAGAAAGAACTAATCAGCAATGCCCTTTCCTTGACTGAGGGGCATGCACAACACACCAACCACAAAGTTTCCTTTATTGGTTTGGTCTCTTAATTTTCATTGATAAACTCTTCACTTGCACACTTCATATCTCCTGTAAAGATAGCTCTGTGCAATCAATCCCATTTTTTTTGCATAGAGCATATACCTCTCCTTCCTTGCCTGTCCCTTCTGTGTAGTTTATAGCCATTAATCAAATTACTCCAATTGTACAGTTCATCCCACCAAGTTTGTCACAGCACTCAGGTCATATAGCTGTGCCTCATTGGGAAAGAGATTGGTACTAGCTGGATTCTCTTTGGGATTTTTAATCTTCTGCATGTCATCAAGGCAAGATCATAAATCTAGGAGCCTTTAGAGGCTGTAAGGCAGCAACACTCAAACACAGATACACACACACACACAGAGAACTGTAGCGATTGGAAGGGACCTCCAGAGGATCATAGAGTCCAACCCGTGTCAAAGCAGGTTCCCTAGAAAAATGGTGATGCTCTGCCTGTTTGCTTTAAACTTTGAATACATTGACTGCCAAGACATGGAACAGCTTGTTGGGCCTGAAGTACCTTAAGTTAGTGTCTCAGTTTATTTCTCCATGTGCTTCATCAGTCCTCTTTGGTATTGGCTTAGAGTAAGTGTTGAGTTGAAATTCTTCCTGCAGGCATTATTTCAGCTGCCTGAGTTAACCAGCTATCACTGTTTCAGAACTCTACACCCCTGATTCCAGTTACTGCTTGGAACTTGGGTCCATGTGGTGGTTTAGCCCTGGCTGGAGGCCAGACACCTACCAAAGTTGGTCTGTCACTGCCCTTTTCAGCTGGATGGGGAAGAAAATATATACTGAGCCAAGATAAGGGCAGGGAGAGATCATTCTGCAATTACTGTCCCAGGCAAAACAGACTCAACACAGAATAAAGGAAACTCTCTCATTTATTACACTACACTGCACTGTACACCCAGTGACACCAGAGTTAGGTAATGAGAAGTGTGACCAGATCTTAAAGCACCTCCCCCCACCCCTCCCTTCTCAGCAGACTTCACTCTAGTCATGATTTCACACCCTTCTTTGCCCCCATTGTGGCACAGGGAGGGGCGGGGAATGGGGGTTTCCATCAGTTCCTCAAGAGTTGTTTTCCTTCTTGGCCTTGGGGAGGGGGGGAGCATTCCTCAGACCCTTCCCCTGCTGCACTGTGGGGTCCCACCCATGGGAGACAGTTCTCCACAAATTTCTCCAATGTGAGTCCTTTCCCCTTGGGGCTTCAGGTCTTCACCAGCTGCCCCAGTGTGGGTCACCTATGGGGTGCAGTCATAAATCGTAGAATGTCTCTCAGGCTCAGACTGCTCCAGGCCAGTCCTTCAAAGGGTCGCAAGCCTCGTCACCCACCCAACAAACCTGCTCCAGGTTGGGTCTCTCACTCATCTGCCTCTCTCTCTCTCTCTCTCCACGGGCTTCAAGTGCTGGCAGGGGCTCCAATGCAAGTCACAGCATCTCCTGTATGTCTCCAGCTGTTCCAGCATGGGGCCTCTCCATGGGCTGCAGGTGGGATCTGTCCTTTTCCATGGGCTGCGGGGGGACACCCGCTCCACCATGGGTTTCTCCATGGACCGCAGGGGCATCTTTCTCTCTGGCACCTGGGGCACTTTCCCCTGCCCATTCTTCCCTGGCCTTGGTGCCTGCACAGTTACTTACACCTTCTCACTCCCTTCTCTGGTGGCAAAAAGCAGCTGCTTGTGTTTTTTTCTCCTAAATGTGATTCCCAGAGGCACTGTGACCATCACTGATGGGCTCGGCCTTGGTCAGCAACAACTCCAGCCTTGAGCCGGCTGGTGTTTGCTCTGTGGGGCCTGCAGAGAGCTTCTGGCTGCTTCTTGCAGGAGCCACCCCTGCAGCCCCCCTCCTCCACCAGAACCCCACCACACAAAACTACGACAATGCATTATTAGCTCTGGTGCTTGTTTGACAGCCTCAGAGCTTCAGCACATGGTCCCTAGTAGCTCCCTTGAATTTTCGTACTCTAAAGTAAATTTGTCACTAGCTTTGTGTGTGTGATGTCATTCCCCCTCAAAATACAATTCCATCAGTGTTTCGACTTAGCTTTCCAGGCTTGAGTATCAGATTGATTTTTTAAATTGTGTGAAATGATGAGCTCAATATGTGTTGAGACTCAACCATCAAAAAAAAAAGAAAAAAAAAAGGAAAACCCCCCAAAACTTAAAGGAAAACACAAACCCACATGCCAAACAAAACCCCTTTAACACAGAAGCTGCCTTGTGCAAAAAGATAACAATCTTTTTCCATTTTGAACAAATAGTTGATTTCTGCTCTGAGCACATGGAAATTATTTTGTGTTGCTCTTTACCCATTCACTTGAATTTAATTAAGAAGCTGATAATAAAGCTTGTAGAGACAACCCTTAGGATGAATTGTTAGCTATTTCCAAGATACTACCACTTTGGTGCATTTTTAGAGATAAAAACCTTCAATATTTGTCATTTTTTGCAGAAAGAATTGCAAAGTTCTATTGTGCAAAATTTGGGAGTTGCAAGAACAGAATTCTGAACATGAAGAATAAAGTATGTTGTAGGAGTTTGTGAGGTCTTTTTTCTGCAGAGATGGTTTACCAGTTTTAAATTGAAATAATGATAATGAAATACCATCTTGTGGGAGCGGGGTACTGTTTATAACCTTCTGATATGATTATACTATTTGATATTTATGCTCTGTTTATCTTGTATAGAATTTTCTTCATTTTTTTTGGTTTGTTTTCTGTGCCACTAGCAAGGCCTACAGAGTGATCCTCTTAACACTGCTTTTCTCTGTGTGCCTTTTTTTGTTTTGTTTTTATGGGGGATTTTTTAACAGACCTCCCCTGGTTGGGAATTTCTTCTTTAAATTTGAATCCTGAAAACTGTATTAAATACTTTATGCAGAAAAACAAGCAGTATCATTAAATACTTTGATGTATGCTTACAAAAATCAATTTGTTCTTAGTTGAACAGATTATGAATATAAATTGGGGCTTGCTGGGTCTGACAGCATTAGTCCAATACATGGCTCCCTTGAGTTATAAATTTATGGGCTTTTTTGTCATGGTGGCAAAAGGGGTTGAGGGAGGAAGAAAAAGAAGCTAGTATATTGAGGAGTGGCCAGACAGGTGAGGTTAAGTGGAACAGTACATTTGAGGGTGCTGCCAGCTGGAGGTGGAGAGGGAGTGTCTTCTGTAGGCCTCCTCCTACCCTCTTCTGTAAACCTTTTCTACCAGCTTCCAGTCTTGCCCCAGGACCAGCAGGTGCCCTTTCCTTTCCCAACACAACAGCAATTATTTAGGTTGGAAAAGACCTAAAGATCATTAGGTCCAACCGTTAACCTAGCACTGCCAAATCCACCACTAAACTATGCCCCTAAGTGCCACATCTTCTAAATACTTCCAGATATGGTGACTCAACCACTTCCCTGGGCAGCCTGTTCCAGTCCTTGACACCCCTTTTGGTGTAAAAATGTTTCCTAATACCCAATAGAAGAATCACCTAGCACAACCTGAAGCTGCTTCCTCTTGTCCTATTACTTGCTACTTGGGAGAAGAAACCAACACCCAACCCACTACAACCTCTTTTCCAGTGAGTGATAGGGAGTGATAAGGTGTCTTCTCAGCCTCCTTTTCCCCGAGCTCAACAACCCCACTTCCCTCGGCTGTTCTTTATAGATTTCTGCTCTAGAACCTTCACCAGCTTCATTGCCCTTCCTTGGGCATTCTCCAGCGCCTCAGTGTTAATGTCAAGGTGCGGTCTCACCACTGCTGGAGTACAAGGTGCTGCTGACCTTCCTGGCAGCCTGAGCATACTGCTGGTCAATATTCAGCCAGCTGTTGACCAGTACCCTGGGCAGCTTTCCAACCCCTCTTCTCCAAGGCTGTATTGTTGCTTGGATTTGTGACCCAAGTGCAGGACCTGCCACTGGGTCTTTCTGAGTGTCATACAATTGGCCCTGGCTCATCAATCCAGCCAGTCCAGATCCCTCCGTAGACCCTTCCTACCCTCAAGCAGGTCAACAGTCCTGCACAATCTGGTGCCATCTGCAAACTTACCAAGGGTGCATTTAATCTTCCTGTCCTGATCATTGATAAAGACATTAAACAGAACTGCCTTCAGTACTGAGCCCTGGGGAACACCACTTGTGACTGGCTGCTAACTAAATTAAACTTCATTCAACACCACTCTTTGGGAACAGATATCCAGAAAATTTTTTACTCAGAGAATGGTCATCCAAGCTGTGAAAAGGCCAGTTTCTCCAGGAGAATGCAGTGAAAAATTTGTTTCAAAGGCTTTATTAAAGTCCATGTGAAGCATTTACCTCATCCACTAAATGGGTGACTTGTCATAGAAGGAGATCAGGTTGGTGAAACAGGACCTGCCTTCCATAAACCCATGCTGACTGGGCCTGATCACTTTCTTGTCCTGTATGTGCCATGTGATGGCACTCAAGTTGACCTGCTCCATAACTTTCCCCAGCACCAAGGACAGTTTGGCAGGCCTGTAGTTCTCAGATCCTCCTTCCAGCCCTTCTTGTGGAGGGCAGTCCCCCTGGCTAACCATCAGTCAACTGGGACCTCCCCAGTTAGCCAGGACTGCTGATAAATTATGGAAAGTGGCTTGGTGAGCACTTCTGTCACCTCCCTCAGCACCTTGGGTGAATCCCTCCAGCCCCACAGACTTGTGTATGTCTAAGTGGTGTAACAGTTTGCTAACCATTCCCCCTTGGATTATGGGTCTTCATTCTGCTCCCCATGCCTGTCTTCTAGCTCAGGGGGCTGGGTATCCAGTGAAAACTTACCATTAAAGACTGAAGCAAAGGTGGCATGAAGTACCTCAGCCTTTTCCTCATCCTTTGTCACCGTGTTTCCTCCTCGCATCCAGCAAAGGATGGCGATTCTCTGTAGCCCACCTTTAGTCGTTAATGTTTTTATAGTTGCTCCAGCCACACTATGCCTGGCCTCAGCATAAGCAGAGCAGATCAGCTGCTGCTTTTTGCCTGTGTTTGAACTAGCTGTAGCAGGGTGGCTGGGTAATCACAATACCAGTTTTGGCAAAGACTTCATTCCAGACTTTCAATGACAATTAACTATAATGGCTTGCTTGCTTAATGCAAAGCTCATTAGATTTTGTGCAAATGTATATGCCACCATTTAGGTAAAAAGGGAGTTCAAATATTGCATTTAATTCATATTAATCACTGGATGAAATTATAAATTCTAGGTTTTCAGTTGTTAAAGAACAAGAAGATCTTTATACAGTGACCTCCCAATAAAACTATTGCCACTGAATGAAATATACTACTATTGTTGGTAGGCTTGTTCAGAAAGCTAAAATGACAACTAAAACAATCCAAAAAAAGTTTCTTATTTGATGGCCTGGCTGCTCTTTTACCTTGAAAATATTTGTTGTTCTTTCTTTTTTGTTGAGGCATAAGTTTTGTGGAACACTGAACATGTACAAAGAGAGCCTTCTTTAATGGAGGCTTGATCGATTAAGGTGGGGAGTTCAACTAGTACATTGTAGAACTTCTGGCAAATCCTAGTTGTTCTTTTTCTTGTGTTATATAGGAGATAAATGGGTTGAAAATCATCTCTGTGTAACATTTAAGTGTATGAACCTGGTATTGAAGGTTACACTGGTGTCCTGAAGTGGCCCTGAGTGTTGCTACCGTGTCGCTGAAATCCTGGCCAGACCAACCAAAACAAAATCTGGTGTATGTTGGAACAAAGGAAGTGCAAAGCTTCAACATGAGTGCACATCACATTCCTCATCTACAGGGTAATAAAATATTTTTTTAAAAAGTTCTCTTTCCTGGGTTTGAAAGAAAAACCTGTCAGACAATTTCAGGTGGAGAAAGAGGAGGATAATTTGCTGACAAAATTATATATATGGTATGGTGGTAATTTCAATATAGAGTCACAAAGTATATTGCCAGATGCATTATCTTTTGCTTTTAACTTTCAGTGACATCAATCCTGAAACGGCCCATTGTGTTTTAGTGAATTTAAGACTATTGTTGTAAGTGACAAGACTCTAAAGCAGCAACATCAGGGTTACACTTTGTCTTTCATAAACCAAGCTTATGCAGCTGTAAGAAGGCTGTTCCACATTCTCCTTTTGACAGGGCAGACTCTGTGGTGACAGAGTAACTTCGTGAGTCTATCTGGATTGATACTGTGAATTTAGTGCCTGTTGTAGATATCCTGTTCTGAAAAATGTCAAATATGGGAAAAGAAAAACAACCCAAGCTCAGTAATTTGAGATTTACTTTGCCTAGATGTTTTCAGAACCCATGCTCTTTACCCTGTATTTTCTGTTGCTGAGTGCTTTAGGATATTTGCAAGGGAAAACAGATAAGGAAATATGTTGATCATGTGAAATCCTTTAGTCACTGGTGCCCACAGACAACTGAGATGCATAATTATTTAGGCAAGAGAAGAAATATTACTATGTGGAGAATAAGCCTTTATTCTTTATAGGCCAATAAGCAAAATCTATAATTACAGATCTTTGTTGTCCTAAAATTCCACATAATTGTGATTTTTTTCAGTGTTAAGCCTCTCCATAGACAGACAATTACCTTGCTCTGAGACATGTATCATAAATAATGATAGACAAAACAAGTAATGATGGTTATTAATGAATAAGTATGAGGGTTTAATGATGTCTGGGGGCCGAAATGTAAAGGGCATGATTTTCATTTATAATGTTGCTTTGCCCTCCTGAGCTACAAGAAAAGTCTTTCCAGAAGTAAAGGAGTACTAGGCAACAAGGAGGAAGGATACTGCAAACAGGATTATAGTCCAATGATTCTCCAGCAGCCTTTAAACCACAGTAAAACCAAAGCCACCTTTTTTTAGTTGAGAAGCAGAATTGTCTTCAGTTTGCCATACAGGACTTTTTTAAAAGATGTCAAGGAAGTAAATTAAAATTAATATCATGGGAAAAAATATATTTACCTAGTCAGGTTAAGTATTTTATGTCAGATTTTCCAATTGAAAAAAATCAAGGGCTACAATTTTAGTGTTGTAAAAGAGCATACTGATTAGTAGTAGCTTGGACCTAGTGGTCTTTTCATAGTTTAATGATAGGAAAACCTGCTGAAGTAAATACTGTAAGTCAAAGTATTTCTTTATTGTATATTGAGTACCATGACTTGCTAATGGGGAAGATTGCCTATGTCCATGGGTACAAGAGCTTTCCTGTGTATAGTGGAATTCCCAACTCTTACTGAAAGCAGAAATACACAAATCAGTTTTCTAAAGCTGTAGGAGGAAGATGTCAGCTGCAGAAACACAACGACACAGATTTGAAAATCCTATTTGCATATTCCACCCAGTTTGGTAGTAGTTGAATCCTATTTAAAAGTGGTAACTTTCAATTTTCTAGTCAAGGAAGATGTCAGCAATACTGTAAACTGGCCTCTCTCAAGCTATTGTAGTGAAATGCATTGGAGCCCATGTAGAACCAGTTCTGTATATACATTTGCCTTCATCTTAATTGTTTTATACACCCAAATCCCAAGCCACATAAAAACGGAGAAATGTTTCTTCAGAGAAGGGGGTTCAGTCCTTATTATTCCAAAACAACCATAAAATCACACACAAGAACAGCAAAGCCTAAGTGAAGAGGTTGCTACTCAACAGTGAGTGTTTGGGACATGAACAAATAGCATCATGTAAATGGAGAAATGATGCAAAAGAGTAGGTGGTATTCAGCACCGTTTGTTGGTGGTGTGGTAGCCACAATGTCCCTTCCATTCTCTTTCTCCCTGTGAGACAGCAAGTACATTGCTTGGAGGTTTATCAACAGGTTTCCAATTCACCATTTTTTGGAACTTCTGGTCCTTTCACTTCATGGAGTTTTCTTCTGAAAGCAGATAGCAGGAAGAGGGAAAACAGGAGCAGAGAAATCGTGGATTTTTCAGTGAATCCAAGTGATCTACCTTACCAGCCAAGACAAAATCCAGTTGTGAATTAGGGAGAAGGAAGCCAAAAGAAGAGCGTACGGCACAATCAGCACAATCGTGTTATTGGCAGCCCTGTCCCACAGCACAAAGCATGCAAGCTTCCCAGACTGGTGACTGGCCCACAGCACTCTCCTAGATCTACAGGAAAGGTGGGGCCTTACCACCTTTCAAAACTCTCTTGATCTAAATCTCATGTGACCCATAAGACAGTTTTCTCTGTGACTGAGAGGAATAACCTGCATGTGTTTAATGTTGGAGACACACAAAGGCCTACGTGCCCTGTGGGATATTAAAGGTAATCCATACGTTTCAGAGTGAAGATTTGTCTCTGCATAATTCAAGCACAGAATATCTGGATGTCCCATTTTCAGAATTAACAGATATTCAAATAGTAACTTCTATTTCTGAATGAATTAGTTTTTTCCTACCTTTTAGGGTTTGTACTTGGGATGCTAGTATCTTTAGAGTGCGTTCATCTTCTGTCCTTTGTTTTGTATGACACCATACACCTGAGGCAGATGACTCTACTCTTTCCCATCCACCATCTGCATTTTGAAGGTATCATCAAGGTGGTATTACAAGTTAGCTTGCATTAAGATTCTGGTTGCCTTATTATGCTGCAATTTGGAGCACACTGGAGAGTACTAGCTAGTCCCAATTCCTCTAGAGTACCAGAGGAACAGATGTGTTCAGGGAACTTACTGCTATGCAGGGTAGCAGCTCATCAGAAAGATATTAGACATTATTTCCTAAAGGAAAAAAAAGGGGAGCATGTCTGTGCTGATCGCTTCCAGGTTTCCATAGTTTTTGCTGCATAATTTCAACACTCATCTGAATACTAAGAGATAATAAGAAGTAACACCACAGGGCTAGATTTAAGTACAATATCTAAATAATTATTATTTTCACAGAACAACCTGCCTTCAAAACTGAGATCACATCTATGTGCAACATACGGTGGAATTTCTAGTTTGTATTAAAGCTCAGGAGATAAGTTGGAAATCCTGTCAGGGTTTTCATTATTTAAGTGAAAATATATCAAGTATTGAAAAATTTCTTGAAACATTGTGCTCTGTCATTACATCATGTTAATTAAAAACCTCACTTTAAAAATAAATGTATATATTTATATTTGCTACAATTAGAACTGGTGTCATGCAGCTTTTAGCTATCATTCTTATTAAGAAACACTATTTGTATCTTCCTGTATTACACAAAGTGAGCTCTGATAATCTAAATCTTCAAAATTGTTGCCAGTCTTTCCATGCATAAAATTCAAATATATTTGCAAGCCCCAAATGTAAAAGGCCAAGGCTGTTATATGACACACATCCTCATTCAGAGGAAAATAACTTTTTTTTATTTGAGATGGAGTTGTGAGAGCAAAAAAAATGCTGAGCCTTTGTCTGTTTCCTTAAATCAGTGATCCTCTTATCCACTGCATGTATGACAGATTGACATAGTAGGTGATGACTAATTTTACAGTACATCAGAGTATGACTTAGAATGGGAAAACTTGCTGAAATATGTTGTGAAAGTTCAGTTTGAAATCCTAAAATTCATATTCATTGCAAAGACGCTTATATGCCTGCAAGCATTTACATTCTTTCCTCTGCTACTTAAAAAACTAATGAAGGGAGGATAGCTTTAGATGCTTAAGTGTTAGCCTCCCAGCCTTTAAATGTCCTTATCATGTGCACATTATGTTTTCTTAACCATGACCACTATCGTTATTAGCTTTTTTCCCTGGGAATCTATCTAATACAACTTAGTAGAGATTTATAGTTCAAAGTGGGGAAGATTAAAGGCTGTCCCTCAGTAACAAAACACAAACTGCAGTGTGGAAGGGAAAAATAAAAGCTTGGTAATTTTCCAGAAATTAAAATAACAATGTCACTATCAGTTTTGTGGCTCCGTTTTTCAGGCAATATTCCCACTGAAGCCCGTGAACTAGTGTCATATTAAATATATTTAAATTTTTCTTCAGACTGGTATTATACAATAGAGAAGCATATCAGTTCTTCTAAAGGCACTTATTTGTCACTAAGTCAAGGCACATGCCATTATTTTTCTTCAGCTACTCATAAAATTTTAGATTGTGGCTTTTATAATTTTGACCTGGTAGATTCTAGAACACTTGATAAAGCATTAGGGATCATTGTAAGCAGTACTTTCAGGAAAGAAAAACACTTAATCTCCTAAATGCTTGTATAAACTAATGTAGGATTGCGCAAAACATCAGGCAAGAAATGTGCAGGAAGAGGGGATGGACTCCACGAGACTGAAATGCCTGCAAAATAAACACGTTTTCAACAAAAACAGGCAGTCTGTGCTTGCCAGCTGTCTCTGCATTATCAGATCACAGAGTTGTGGAGTCATCTTGGCAGAGGTTTCGGGAAGGATGTGAGGGAAGACAAGGCAGAGGCTTTATGGAGTTTGTCAGGTAGCATTGTAGAGGCACTATTATACAAGAAGGCATCTTGGTGCTGGAGGCAGAAGTCGCTTTACACGTATTAGATGCTGTGTTCTATCTTAAAAATATTTGATTTCAAAGTCATACTGTTTTAAATCATAAGTCTCTTCTGTTTTAAGCCCAGTTTAAGTCATACTGTTTTAAGGACAGCAACTTGAGTTGGACTCCTGGCTTAGTCCCCCTAGCCTACCTCTTTTCTTTGGTATTTGGAAGCAGCTGGTTTGTGCAGAGAGATTCTCAAAGGTGGCCTCTAATCCTGCACATAGCCACTGGGAGCTTAGTGTGCATGACTGTGGGATAACTGGTAATCACAACATACTGCCTTTATACTGAACAAACCATGCCTCAAATGTATTTGGGAATCACCAAACTAGCATTTATTTGAGGAGACAAAGAAGGATTTATGGACCACATGGGAGAAGACCATACAATCATGTGTGCAGCCATGTGATCGTGATCCAGGAGGAGGACATTCACCAAGGTCTTTGCCGCACTTCTGCCAATGCTGCCCCTCTGCTGAGAGCTGCCTGTGCAATGGCACTCTGCAGGTTTGGCTGGAGATTGCTCATGTGAAGCAACAGAGCTTTGCCTTATTCCCGAATGAGTAGAAGGCAGGAGAACTCTTTGCTCCCCTGATGCTCAAAAAAGGATTTGAGCCAACAGCCAGTTTTGTGACTTCCAGTTGAGAACATTTGTGTCCTTCTGAGAATACTCAAAAGAATTGGGTTTGTCTCAGTGGTATGTTGTAATATCTGGAAGGATGAATAAACCGTGTTGTTTTGGAGTTAATTAAGTAGATGGATTAGTGTTTAGGTTTGTGTATTTGGAAACTGGTGCAATTCTGCAATGGCTGTGTGGACTATGTAGTTTCAGAATACCTAAATGCAATCTATTTAGCTTTCACAAGTACAAGTAAGTCAGAGTATCTGCATGCACTGTTACTAATGTTACACAGCAAGTGTCTGTGCATGCATGTGCACAGGTGAGAAAACTAACATGTCGACATTAAGATAACACAGTGGAAAAAGATGGCTCATTCACTTAAATACATACTCTTGTCAACTTCAGTAGAATAAATATCCCTAATAAACTTCTGTCGTTAATTATATATGAGTGTATCGTAGCCCTTAGAATATCTGCATTTTTTTTTACTGACTGTAGTGTCACATTCTCATTTTGTATCTAAAATTAAAAATTAGTATAGTACAATTCATCTAAGCAGCAGTAATATTCTGAAATTGAAATCTATGGTAGACAGAGAGAAAAATCAGGTATTGTCTTTATTTCTGTAGTTATTGGGTAGTTTTTTCTATGTATTTTCCTGAGTGCCGAGACTAATTATGGGCAATAATTGCATTGGGTGTCAGACAAACCTGTTTTTTGCCCCTGAAGTAAGGATGATGTCTGCCAGCTGTATGTGTCTCAAAGACTGAATTGGTCATAGAGAATTTCGATTTTCCTCTAAAGACGATGACTTGGCCAATAATCTTTGACATACTTTAATTTAGATGACTTACCAAGTCATCTAAATTAAGTATCAAAACCAAATTCCAATCTCGCAAATCTCTGAAAGATTTGCCATCTGTGATTTGCCGTACTGTCAGCAAACAGCAACCATGTAACAGCAAACATGGAAACATGGATAACACATGTGAAACTTGGTCTTCAAGAGATTTCAAAATCTCAAGCATATGCACGACATACCCTTTCACAAGCTGCTTTTACAATCTGCTGGAAACTCAGTGTAATAGTTTATCTGTGAAGCCAGTGAACAAAACCCACTGCTGCATCAAATTAAAAAGCAGACACCAGAAATTAGTGCTGGATCTCTGTCTGGAAAACATGCAATGGCCACAGGCCACTTCATCACCACTCATAAATGTTTATGAAAGCACAGCATCACCATGAATAGAAGGAAACTGAGAAAATTATTTCAAAATTGTTTTGCATACGAAAATTAGATTTTTGAACACAATGATGTAATGTGAAAGCATCTGGGGGCAGCTGCATTTTCCTGCATGATAAACTTTGAAAGGAAGTGCCTATTATCTGTTTTATTGTCAGGTTAACAAAGTTACTACAGTGAATGCAAAAAGGACCTTCCTAACTCTTTGGCACTGGTAAATCCTAACTTCTTTGAATATTTTGACCAAGAAAAATGTATTTCATAATAAATGTGTGATAAAGCATGAATTTAGCTTGCGGGTTTTTTTTTTTTTTGTCAAGAAAATAATGCATTTGAATGTAGGAAACTACAACCTTGAATGTGTTCTATGCCAGGTCTGACATGCTGGTTACAGTACTGTCCTGGTTTTCAGCTGGGCCAGAGTTAATTTTCACCAGAAGCTGGGAGGGGACACAGCCAGGACAGGTGACCCAAACTCACCAAAGGGGTATTCCATACCGTATGATGTCATGCTCAGTATACAAAGAGGGCTGGTGAGGAAGAGGGGATGCTGCTCGGAGATGGGCTGTGCACTGGGCTCTGGGGTTGAGCAAACTGCATTGTTTATCACCCATTATAATTCCTGTTGGTATTATTTCCCTCTCCCTGTGCTGTCCCAATAAACTGTCCTTACCCCAAACCACGAGTTTCACCTGTTGTTCCAGTCGTCCTCCCCACCCCATGGCACCCCTCCCCACAGGGGGAGCAAGTGGGCAAGTAGTGCTCAGCTGCTGGCTGGGGCTGAACCACAACAGATGTGCAGAATGGAAAGAAGAGACCCATTTGATAATGATGTTTGTTACACAGTACTGAGCAATATTGTTTGGTTTTGGTTTTAACCCTTGCTGCCAGTGTACTGACAGAAAGAGTCCATGGGGTCTGTAAGGGGTTAGGCTCTCCTACTCACGCTGCAGTTTATGCCTCAGCGTGCGTTCCCGTTTGACCTAGTGGATTTCCTTTCCACCCACAGGATCGTTCTTTCTTGGAGGAGCTCCAGCCAGTACCTCCCTTTTAGCCCTCCCTTGCATTTAGATTTCTCACAGTGATGGGATTTTTTCCATCTCCATGCTAATGTATATTTCAGCTCTTTCACAACTCAGTTTGGACTAAATTAATCTCCTGTTAACTTTGAATTTATGGGGTTCACAGCAGGGTTTACTCTGGGCTAGTGTTTGTAAATTGGATCTGCATAGACACTGGTTCTTTTTTTCTCTTTCCCAGCTAAACAGCTTGATCCAATTTCATACTGCTTTAGCTAATGTACTCCAGGCTGAGAGCTCATTGCAGTGGTCAGTTGCTGTCTGACAGTTTGATCCTATTCCAGACTACAACATAGGGATATTTAAATTGATGCTGTTCTTTCATTTCCATTTTTTTTTTTTGGTCTCTTTTTTGCACCATTGGCAATGTCTTGTACATTAACACTGTGCAAGAGAGATATGTTGCCAGTAAAAGAGGCTTTCTAAATGACACGGTTCCAGTTGTCAATACATGAACAGATGAACCATTTTTACTTACCAGTTTTCATAGTCTTTCTAGGCATAAGAGAATGACAATGTTTCAAAGAATTTTGACATTGGAAAATCTGAAAAATGTGTAGCAATTACTTTACAAATTCACATACACTTAAATACTCTCTATTTTGTTAAGTCAGTAGTGTAAAACAAGTTATTTGCTATAAGCTCCTTTCTTCATTCTCTAGGTCTGAGAGAGCACATAACCCTTTCCTGCTCTCCCTGTCATCTGGACCTGAATGTTTCATTCTCAGTTGTATAATTCAAGTTCTGACTGGTTAATTGGATTTGCATTTACAGAAATACTATACTGTAAGCATCACCTCATGAGAGTGACAAAAGAGAAAAACTACAATTCCTTCTTCCTTCCTGTTGAAAATCATACTTGTCAGTGCTCCAAAGTAGCCTGAAGAGCCGGGATGCTGCACTGCTGCATAGCGACACACACTGAAGTGCTTGACACCGCTTCAGCTCAAAATTATTTCCAGCTATGCTTTCCTAGGCAGATCTCCTCATCTTTACCTTCACAGCCATAAAATTATATTAATGAGGTTTTCTTTAGCATGTAAAATCACTGTGTTGATCCTATAGGAATCATAGTAGACTATACTAACCTTTCTACAAGAAATGACAGGTCATGTTCATCGAGAGTTTCACAAAAACAATCAAATAGGCATCTTTTTACAGATGCATGACATTCTGCTAATGACTTTTGAGATCTGTGCCCAACATTATGACAAATCACATCACTTGCATCTGAAAGCCATTTTGAACTCAGTATAATTTATTTTAAAAAGACATTATGAATACTTTTTTTCCCTGGCAGATGCTTCAGATCTCTTTTACTCCTAATTATGTTAGACAAAGATCATTTTAGATCATCATATGTTTACAGATGCATAGATTAATTCTTCAGAGCATTAATCTCTGCAACATTATCTTTAAGCCTCACTTAAAAGAGACCCACTGCTCGGTGAAGGGGTTGTGAAAGAGAACCAGGATTTTGTCTCTGACGTTTTATGAATCTTTGATATTCTTATTTTTCAGCACTTCAGAAAAACATTGATCTCAATTTTGTGATACTGATTTACATATTATTGAGAGGAATTCTATGAACTAATGGATTTTTGTATGGAAGGTTTTTGTAATGATGAGCAGAAAAATTTGTAAAGGACTAAGTCTCTTACTATTTGTTGGTTTAAAACCAACTGTGGAGATTCCTAAGTCAGACATACACCCTCTCCATAGGCTCCATGTTCAATGGAGTGAAAAGCTATTCCCAAAGCCCTTTTAGGTGTCTGGTCTCCCTCTTCACTGATCCCCTAGGTTAACTTAGGCTAGAGAAACTTCATTTAGACGTTGATCTTAGGTGCCAGCTACAGCTTCGAACCCAGATGAGATGGGGAAAGTGCTGTCCTCCAGCTGTGCATCTCTCAGCTGATAGGAATGCATGTTTTGGGTGGTCTCTACTTCATTTGTTTTTATAAATGTGTTTTAGTATGTAGTACTGTTGATTATAGCAGATAAAGTTTGTTAGCATTATATATGAAGAATGTGTAATATCAGCCAGACAAAACCTGAAGACTGAAGAATGTGTCACTGGACGTGTGCACTCAAAATAGCTTTAGTACCAAAATATTCTTCAGTTTGGGACTCCTTTTACTGTAAGCCTGTTTTCCCACATTTGCATTCAGAAAAGGAAATGTGAGATTAAAAGTGGTGATAGAATCATGCTCAGAGCCAAACATAGGTAGAGGATGCTTAAGCCCAGGTTCACAAAGACATCCTTCTTTTATAGAATCACAAAATAGAATATTTTGAGTTGGTAAGGACCTATAAGGTTCATCAAGTCTAACTACTGGCTCCACACAGCACCAGCCAAGTCAGAGCATGTGACTGAGTGCACTCTTGAACTCAGTCAAGCCCAGTACTGTGACCCCTTCCCTGTGGAGTCTGTCCCAGTGCTCGACTACCCTGTCAGTAAAGAACCTCTTCCTAACATGCAACGTAAACTTCTCCAGTTTCAGCTTCATGCCGTTCCCTGGGGTGGAGGAGCTGGGTGCCTGCCCCTTTGCTCCCCCTCATCAGGAAGCCATAGACTGCAATGAGATCTCCCCTCAGCCTCCTCTTCTAACAGGCTGAATGAACCACAGGACTTCCACCTCTCCTCATAAGACTCCTCCTCCAGACCCTTCACCACCCCTGTTGCCCTCCTCTGGACACTCTCCAATAGTTCTGTGTCATTCCTGGTCAACATCTGTCAAGCTAAAGTCCCCCATAAGGACAAAAGCAGTTGATCTAGAGGCATCTCTTAGTTCCTTGAAGCATAATTCATCAATGTCATCATTCTGGCCAGGTGGTATATAGTAGACTCCCACAACAACATCCCCTTTATTTGTTCGTCTCTTAATCCTTACCCAGAGACTCTCAACCATCCATAACACTGCATGTTTCTGTGGGCGGTCAGTTTGGGTCATCATGATCCTTCTGGTGAGGGTTTTTTGCTGAGTGGAGACCACAGCTGATTCTGGCTGTTCTGGGATGATGATGGCCAGTAGGTGAGTTGCCTGCACCCTCCTCTATTGCTTAATATAAAAACTCAGTAACTTCTTGGAAAATCAGCTGTCCTTTCTGCACCCATGGATTTTTATCTCCTCCATTCACCCCCTTCTAACATCTCAGAGGAAAGTGAAAGGCTGTAGCAGTGATTGCTGGAAGGAAATACCAAGAAGGTTAGGAGGAAAAATGTCTCATAATAAACTTCAGTACATTTTCTCCTCAATAATTTAGAGAATTTAGAATCAGTTCATACAATCTGAAAAACATGATTGAATACAAATTTATCTCAGGCATTGGTCTGTGTTTCCAAATGTTGCATCCACTAACAGATGTATGTGTATATATAAGGATTCACAGTTGTATGTATCAAATATAACTATAATCTTTAACAAGTATATACTCTCTTCTGATGTCATTATCTTGCACAGGACTGTAATGTTTTGTTCATTTCACCTATGTCCATTTTTTGCTGCTTATGTGTGGAAGCGCTTTCCCACATAAAATGAAATCTTTTGTATTTTAAGGTAAAGTGCACATGAAAATAATTTTTTTTCTTGTTATTTGCTTACTGCAGCTTTGTTGTTGCTATCAGTGCTGTTCATCTTAAAAAAGAATTTATATAAATTGTTCTCGTATTTAAAATAAGAAAAATAAATAACCAAATTCAGCCATGCTTTAACTGTGTTGATTTTAGCCTGCTTATCCTTTGTTCATTTTGGCACAGTATTTCCACACAAAAAGCTGTCTTTAAATGCACTAGACAAATAAGTCTCTGCAGGTGTAGGATGGAGATCCTACTGTCCTTCTCAGAAACAGTCCTGTGGTGAGCATCATCAAGGAAAAGAAGTAATCATTGTGCTGGAAGGCGTAAAACATTTTTTTGCTGCAAGCAATAAAAAACAAAGGTAGACAGCACATACCCATTACAACTCTTGTAAAAGTGGCAGAAAGTTAACTGTTTTCTATTAACCCTTTGGTTGTTTTCACATTTGGGAGCACTTGGACAAGTATGAAGTGAAAATATTTTTGGGGAGCAGAAGTGATCTCAGGAAAAGTGGGAGACATAAGATAGTGGGAACATGGATATATTTATCTTTCACTGTCTTCTAAGCTTCCTATCTTTCCACCACCCTGTAGGGTCCAGCAACTGTCAATACTGGCTGGATTTCCTTGCAAGATCCCTGAAAATGCATTCTGGATTTGAAAAATATGTCTTTTTAGTTTAGGGTGGGTATAGTAAATATATTCCAGAAATACTAAAGAGGAGCAAAACACAATCCTCGTATTAATCCTCACATTATCCTCAGCTGTGGATAAGTGGGCAGTCTTTAGTGCAGCACTGCCATAAAGGCAGAGGGGAAAACATTGCTTAATCTGTTGTTTTGGCACCCACTGCACTACTTCTCTATTATTTTAGGTTTTTCTCCAATCAAGTACTGATTTCTTCCTCCACTCTTCCTGTGTTCTGTTCAGTCATGAGAATTTTTTTGAGGCCTCCTGTTTTCTTAACTTTTCCTCATCCGTTCCACAATCTTTTTTCTTTTTTTTTTTTTTTTTCCTTTCCCAAACAGCTTTGTGGTGGTTTGGCCCTGGCTAGAGGCCAAATGCCCACCAAAGCTGCTTGCTCACTCCCCTTTCCAGCTGAAAAGGGGAGAAAATATATATTGGGAGGCTTGGGATTCAAGATAAGGACAGAGGAATCACTTTCCAATTAGTGCAATGGGCAAAACAGACTCAGCACAGAATAAAAGAAAGAAAACTAATTTGTTACTACAACAACTACACACCCAGTGAACCAGAGTCGGGTAATGAGAAGCGCAGCCAGGTCTTAAAGCACCTTCCTCCCACCCCTCACTTTCTTAGCAGACTTAAACTTCATCATGATTTTACTCCCTTCTTCCCCCCACAACATGGTGTGGGGAGGGGCAGGGACTGGGGAGTGGGGTTCTGGCAGTTCCTCACAAGAGGCTTTCCTTCCCCAGATCTTAACACTTCTACTTCCCCTCACCCCTCCCTTCTTTGAATATATTCACTCCCTTTTTTCCCCGCATCGCAGCACATAGAGGGACAGGGAATGGGGGTTTTCAGTCATTTCCTCCTGAGTTGTCTTCCATCTTAGCTGGGGGGGACATTCCACACACACATTCCCCCTTCCCCTGCGGCACCATGGGGTCCCATCCACAGGACACAGTCATATCCACAAACTTCTCCAGTGTGAGTGATCTCTATCAGGGAGTCATCTCCTCACCACGTGCCTCAGTGCGGCTCCCTTCCATGGGGTGCTGACCTTTGGGCCCAGACTGCTCCAGCCTGGTCCACTACAGAGTCAAATGTCACCTGCTGTGGCGTGGATCAATCTCTTCACAGGCCATAGATGTCTCTGCTTCCTGTCCTTATCCATGGGCTGTGAGAGGACACCCGCTCCACCATGGTCTTCTCCAGGGGCTGCAGGGGAATCCTCTCCAGCACCCAGAGTGTCTCATTTGCCCAGGGAGGTGGTCGAGCCACCTTCCCTGGATGTGTTCAAAAAAAGGGTAGATGAAGTACTTAGGGATATGGTTTAGTTTAGGATGTGAATGGTTGGACTTGATGATCTTAAAGGTCTTTTCCAACCTTGTTATTCTGTGATTCTGTGATTCCCCCCACCCCAACCTCTCCTCTGGGCCTGGCCTTGGTGTCTGCGCAGCTTGTTACATCTTCTCACTCCCTTCTCAGGTGGCAAAATGGGTCTGCCTGCAGGTTTTTTTTCTTTTATATGTGATTCCCAAAGGCACTGTGACCATCGCCAATTGGCTCGGCCCTGGTCAGCAGCAACTCTGGCCTTGAATTGGCCGATGTTTACTTTCTGGGGCCTGCAGATTGCTTCTCGATGCTTCTTGCAGAAGCCATCTCGGCAGTACAGCTATGCAAAACTGCGACAAGCTTTTTTCCCCACAGGAAAATATTTCTCTCCAACAAGGTCACAGAACATCTTCCGCTTTAGCATGTTCCCAGGGGAGGCAGAGAGACGGGAATCCAGTGCGGCTGCCCAGAGCCTGCTGCAGCCCCCTGTGCCCATCTGTACCACTCACTGCTGCTCCTCTCTATTGCCAGACAGATGGAAGCAGAAGGGAGAATCACAGGTAATTCCAACGGTGCCAGCAGCAGCCCCAACATTTTTACACAAACAGAGGTGTCTGCAGAGCTTGCTAAGTTTCTGGGAATGGTTTGGTCAGACAGGTGACTCTCTTATTTTCCTTGCTCTAAAAATAAAGTAAAAGTGGTGTTTCAGCGTGGTGTTAAATCACAGTAAGAGACTTCTACATTTAAATGTCAACGCAAATGGCTCAATCCACTGAGGGGTACTGTACTTCAGTCAGCAGAGTCTTTGTGAAAAAAATTGCAGTTAAGATTGCTCTTTCCGTGAAAACTCCCAGCTGGGATGTGGTGAGGAAGCCAGTCCCCTTTGGCTGAGAAAAGGGCTGCCGTGGAATGCAGGAGCGGGGATGGCCCAGACCAGATGGCCATTGCCCAGCCAGAGGGATGCTGAGCAGGGAGTGATCCCAACAAAAAGTCACCTTTCAAGCTAACAAAAGGAGGCAATTCCTTGTGCAACAAGCAGCAGCCTGATGCAGCTGCAGCACGTGGCCCAGTTTACATGTACTGTTAATAAGTGTGTTGGTGCTTCCTCACCTCATCAGATGCTTTTCACAGTTCCTCTACAGACTGCTGGATTCCCCCTGGGGTGGACAGTGTTGGCTCTGCTGTCAGTGAGCAGCATCCAGATGTTTGGCACATGGGTGCTTACTCATCAGGCAGTTATTTTGACTCTGAAATGGAAGAAATCAAAGGGAAAAAAAGCAAAGAAAAAAAATCAGGAACTAAAATTCATAAAGATGTCTCAGATAGAAATCTATGCAGATTTAATTATAGCTGTATTTATTTATTAATAATTTATTTATTAATGGTCTTGCTCATTACTGATCCACCAAAAGCAGCTCCCCCCTCAACACCAAACACCTGACAGGGTGCTGCCAGGGGAGGTTGCAGGTTGGGGGTTAGAGCTAGTCTGCATCAACCTCCCCCTACAAACCTGGGCAGGGGGGTACTCAGGTAGCTCAGGTACCCAGCAGCTGTATTTGGAAAAGTAAATATTTTTGAAATGTACTGGGTCATATGTGGTAAAAGATTTCACTGTTGAGAAGTGTAACGCAAGGTGGGTTTTTTTTTTCCTTTGGCAAGGAGGAAGAGATTTTCCTCTAGTTTTCTGTGGTTTTGTGCTGCTTTGCTGTTAGGTGCTCCTGGAAGAAAGAGCGTAACAGTGTGCAGTAAAACTATTAGTTGATTGTTTGTAAGTTGTACAGGGTACTGGCTGGTAATAAGAAATGCCTTCTAAGCAATTTGAAGAGGTGAGGACAGTCTTTGGAGGTATGTGGGTTTATTGAAAGATGTTTTAGAGTCCATGTACCAACAGTAGTGAAAGAAGTATAATGTGGTAAGCATAAAAACAAATGCTGCTTGCCCTGAAGAAATCAAAAGCTTCATGTTATCAAGTGCTATGTTTTTGGCTTTTGCTTATTATTTGTCTTGCACAGGCAGACCAGGGAGTGAAGCATTCCGCAGGTGAACAAAGTGTAAATGAAGTGTTAAAAATACATGGAATATTTTTTTCCTCTCTGAGGATGATGCGGTGGTTGGCTCATAAGACTGGAGCAGCTCTCACAGGTGAGGTGCCCTGGAGGTGCCCCAGGACCCCAGGAGCTGCCAGCAGTGTTAGTCTCAAAAAACAGAATCATTCACCCTAAGTTAGGAGCATGGCAACATCACAGTTATCTCATGCTGGGTTAAATGAAGGCAACTGCCTTATTTCAGAGCAGCAAGAGTAGTCCTCAGTGTTGCTCACTACAGCTCCTGCAAGAATGCAGGGCTCTCACACAAATAAGGGTGTTTACTGAGCAGCCTCTTGTACTGAGGCCTCCAACAATAACAAACCCTGGGAAACTTCTGGGAAATTGTTTCATAGACTCATAGAATGATTTGCATCGGAAAGAGCCTTTAAAGGTCATCTAGTCCAGCCTCCCTGCAATCAGCAGGGACATCTTCAACTAGATCAGGTTGCTCAGAGCCCTGTCCAGCCTGACCTTGGATATTTCCAGGGATGAGGCCTCTACCACTCTCTCTGGGAAGCCTGTTCCAGTGCCTTACCACTCCCATCATAAAAAAATTCTTCCTTGTCTCTAGTCTGAATTTGCCCTCTTTCAGTTTAAACCTATTACCCCTTCTCCTGTCAAAACAGGCCCTACTAAAAAGTCTGTCTCCATCTTTCTTATAAGCCCCCTCTCTTTTGACAGCCCCTTGGACTATATGCTACAGCTTCACCACAATCCACACAGAGAGCAGGAATGGTTAATTGTCTGTTAAGCTATACCTACGTCAATCTATTCAGCATGATTACATTTCATTGAATCAGTGGCATCCTCACCTAGACGTCTCTGACTGTTTTGAGGTAGGTGGCTCCCAGTTCACAGCGCTGCACTGGTATTGCCATTCAGAACTTGTGAAGCAAGGAGTTGGACTTGATGATCCTTATGGGTCACTTCCAGCTCAGGATATTCTATGATTCTACTTTCTCTCGTAGCTCTGCCACCTGGCTGAGCAGATCAGCCACATCTCACACAGCCACTCTCACTACTGACAGCTCCTGGAAACTGGCAGTAGAGTATGTCAGTAAACCAAAATCAGCCATAACTGAAAACAGTGACAAATAACATCATGCAGGACTTCTCTGTGTTGTTGTCATCACTGCTCTGACCTCAATGGTCAGTACTCACCATCTTGTTAATGGAAAATCATTGGTGGAGAAGGTCTCATAAAGTAAGTTGCAGCACAAACTGCTCAGAATCATAATAAAGACTTTGAAAAATATCAGTGGGCCACGAATAAATTCTTGTTATTGGTCCCTTTGCAAACACATGCATGTGTGTGCGCGCACCCCCTGTCCCCCAGCATTAGTGGGTCTTGTATTGAAATGACTAGATGCTGTGTTTTTCCTTCTTTAAGATGAAATACTGTTCAAGTGACTTTCAAGGCAGTTTCATATGCTAAGTTGGTTGTTAAATATATACAGCATAACTGTGAAGTGCTCCATTTTTAAAAACAAAACAAATCTAGGGACCTTGGGGCTTTTTTTCCTTTTTGTTCATTATGGTTTCATAACAGGTTCTGGAAAATAATTTCTTTTTCCTTTTCAGTACTGAAGTTGCTACTTAATATTACTATCTGACAATAATTTAGCTCTAAAAAAGTCCACAAAAACCTTTCTGCTGTAATTCCAGAGATGTTAACTTGTTCATTTAATCTCCAAGGACAGAAAGAGTGATTACTATTAGGAAAAAAAAATGAAATAGTCCAACCCTATTTTAATTAAAAGATGCTGTGTTTGTGCTGGAAATTACTTCAACAGTTTGCATTAAATATGAAATTAATTTCTTTAATGAAACTTATAAAAAATTCATATTATTAATTTGAATACCTAAAAGGAGGAAAATAAATTTTTGTTTGTTCTAAAACTTTGTTGAGAACTGAACCATGCCTTTTTTTCCCATATTACTTACGGTTGTTTTCATCATGTAACTCACAGGTGCTGTAGCACAAGTCCAACAATAAACATTCCCCTTAATCTCATGCCACTGTCATCTGGAATTTCTACTTATTTTCTTTTAAAACTTTATCTTGCAGAGGACATTAGCTCTTACTGTTCTGGATTTCTTTTTTCTCTTTCAAAGAGACACTTTGGCAAAGTATCTGGCATAACATCTGAAGTTCTGAGACAGTATTTCCTTATTTACAAAAGCCCAGCGAGCCGTATGGTCTAGAGATGGTTTATTGGGAAGTGCTGCAGAGGTGGCCTCTGAGGAGCAGTCAGGAGTGACAGCTCTTTTGCCTCATAAATCAAACCCCTCAGCAGCCATTGCAGTTCATTTTTCCCTACATGGGAGTCTTCATTCTGAAGCTGTTGTGTGCAATGACATGAACTGTCACACAAACCTGGACTCCGACCCAGGCAGTGTCTGTGTCCCTGCAGTGATGAATCCAGCACGTGTCACCTTAGCTCTTTCCTTGTCTGCCTACTTCATCGCCCTTGCCAACAACCTACCTCAGCCCTGAGTCCTTGGCAGCTCTCACTATTCCACTGGACACCTGCAAATTCCAGAGAAGCATCCTCTGTGCAGGAGGGAGTGATGGAAGAACCTGCGCTGCATTTATGACGGGTCAGCCCAGCATGAGAAGTATTACATTTCTTACCATGAACTCAAAAACTATGGGCAGTTGCATCCTTCCTTATGAATAGCAAACCCTGATACAAAAGCCCACAAGCTTTTATTTATCAATGGGTTAGCACACTGTGGAAAGGCCAGGGGAACAAAGTAAACCATTAGCAAAACACCTTTCTAAGACCTTGTCATTCCAGTGTTAGATGGAGGATAACTGAGTCACTGGAGAAACCATTTCCCCAAACCCACAAACTGAAATATGACAGAATTAAAACATGCTGGTCTTCATCCTCTCCAGTGTTGCTCCCACCTTTCATCTTTTCTACATCTTTTCTTCTTTCTGTGCTGCAGCAGATTTCCTTTGCTTTGTGTTTCTTGCTGCTATGCTCTTTCTCTGAAAGGCGCAAAACTCTGCTTGTCCCTTCAATTGTTACCTCTCCTTCCTCTGGCTCCTTTATCTCCCACCCTGGACTAATCGACTCATTCTCTTTTCACAGAGAACTCAGCACAAAGAAAACTAAATATTATGGTACATCCTGCTGCACATTTTGGTCTGAAAGTGTGACCTCATAGCAATGGCACATCTGAACTGACAAGAGAAAACAAAAACAAAATGACAAGCCAAGGTAAGGAGATTAACTTTAAATGGATCTCCATTTCGTCTGTCTGGAAGACAGCAAAGAGTCTTCCCAGATCATAGTTTTTTTTCTACATTTTCTTTTCCAAGCTGAAGGTCCTGCTGTTCAAATGCTGTTGGATTTCCTTGTGGCTTTTTTTTTTCTTTCTCTTTTTTTAAAAAAGCAAAAAGCCAGTTACATTACCTAAAGGACAGTTAGTATCTCTTGACCAGGTATTTTAATGCAAAATACTGCTTTTTAAACTACTTACATATGACATCCTATCTGTCCTAATGTTTTCCAGTAATGGCAGTCCCAGGGGCAAAGAATAAACCTGCAATCCCAGAGGCATATTACCCAAGGACTTTTAACTTCAAAACACCACAGTTGTTGAAATGCTGAGAGCTAATGCAGTGTGCCTTGTTCTGTGTGGCTAATCAGCTTCCGTATGGCTTCTGCTTATGTACTTGACTAAAATCACACCTGGCTCTAAATTACTCTGGTGGGCATGCTAAAAAGGTGCACCTTGTGGTATCTGCTAGTACACACTTTGATCAAAAGCAGGTAACACATGATCTACAAAGAACTAAATCTACAGTTTCATACAGGTCCAGCTGAAGTATACCTTGGATCAGTGATACATGTCTGCATGTTTCAGGATACCAAACTGGTGAGTTGAAAGGACAAGTTTTTGGCTATTGCTTTGGAAAAAGTAGCCAGATTTTATGAACAAGACTTTGCATAATCTTTAAAGTAAACAGTGACATTCAATGGTAATTTTCAGCTGAGCTGTTGGGCAACTTACTAGAAATAGATTTGGCATGAGGTAAGTGCTACCTGTTTGAGTTTATTCCCAATGCTCTCTTTATGCCTTAGTACAGCACACTGGCTTCATTAAGAAGCACTTTTCAGAAGTGAAACACAATGAATTTGTCTTGCACCTTGTGTTTTAGCGTGGATTTGAGGCCTTTTTGAGGGTGTGGATCCTCTCATCTAAGCCCTATAAAATCATAGAATTGTTTGGGTTGGAAGGGACTTTGAAGATCATCAAGGCTGCTCAAGGCCCCACCCAACCTGGCACCAAACATCTCCAGGGAAGGGGCATCCACCACTTCCCTGGGCAACCTGTTCCAGTGCTTCACCACCCTCATAGTGAAGATTTTTTTCCCTGATAGCCCATCTAAATCGACCCCCTTCCAATTAAAAACCATTCCTCATCATATCACTACATGCCCTTCTAAACAGTCCCTTCCCAGCTTCCTTGTAGGGCCCTTCAGGTACTGGAAGGCTGCTATAAGATGTACCCAGAGCTTTCTCTTCTCCAGGCTGAACAACCCCAACTCTTTCAGCCTGTCTTCACAGGGGAGATGCTCCAGCCCCCTGATCATCTTTGTGGCCCTCTCTGGAACCACTCCAATATCTCCATGTCTTTCTTGTACTGGGACCCCCAGAGCTGTACACAGTACTCCAGGTGGAGTCTCATGACAGCTGAGTAGAGGGGCAGAATCGCCTCCCTTGACCTGCTGGCCACACTCCTTTTGATGCAGCCCAGGATACAGTTGGCCTTCTGGGCTGCCAGCATGCATTGTTGGCTCATGTCAAGCTTCTCATCCACCAGCACCCCTAAGCTCTGTAACACTCTTAGATTGAACAGCCTGTGGTATAAGCCATCTGTCACAGCGACAGAATTCTTTTTTTTGCCTTGGGACATTCACACCAATATTGTTCCATCTATTTAACCAAGGAAATTTGTGGGGTTTCTTAATTATTATTTGGTTTTGTATGAGGAATAGAAACAGATGTCCTTACATACATACCAAGCATGACTGATTCCTACCATGTGATGAACAATCATGCTTTCTTTGTCTTCTCCACTCCATTGCAAAACAAAACCTTCACCAAAGCAGCCCAAATTTAGGCCTTGGTGACAAGTGTTATTATTGTCTTCTACTATGTACAACTTATGTTGTAGTAGAAGTTTTTACCAGCACATTTACTGTATAGGTTTCAGTCCTGAAATACACATACAAAGGTTATTTTCCACAGAAAGATTACAAAAACCTCCTCAGAGAGAGGTTTTCTCTGGCATTCCAGTCAACATTAAAACTTTATCAAAAGTTAATCTGCACCCTAGAAGCTGTGATATTGTCAGTCATTGCAGGCTGCCTAGGAGTAATGTTTAGTACAGAAATCCTTCAATACAGCCTTCCTGTGCAGTGATCTCCATCAGGACACCCATTTACTTTGACTAATGATGGAAGACCCTTCATTTGAGGGTAAGTTGACAAAAACAATTTTTAAGAGGCAAGAAAATGAGCATATGAGTTATTTGATGCAGCAAGTTCTTAAACTGATGTGGCAAACTCAGGGCTACAAATGCTGCCTGAAATCCTAATTCAGCACTTGAGACGTGAACATTGGATGATGTAAATGCAGCAAAGAGGCTGGTTTACTGCTCCTTTACAATCTAGGATCAATGGAAAACAAAAGCAGAGGACATCCATCACAGTCAGAGAAACCAGTAATATTTTATGAGGAGGAGGAAAAACTGTGCAGAATATTTCTGTAAACATCCTGTGTTGTACAGCTGTCACAAAGCTGGATCAAGTGATGTATAAACAGACAACACAGAAGAACATCTGTATTCATTAACTTCATCTTGTCCTCAGAAGAACAGGTGCTTATATATCTTCTATCTTAGCCATGCCTCCTAAATATGCAATTACAACTTTTAAAACAGGATATTGGCTTCTAACACCGGTAAATCATGTTGCCCTTCCTTAGCGCTTGTGTCCTGCTGTAACAGTAGCTGTGCTGACGTGGCTAGAGCAAAGGGCAGCAAAGGTGTTGGACAGGAAAGATTCAGAAAAACACAGTGCTACGTGTCCTTGCAAAGTACAGCTTTACTTCAAAGAGGTACTATGAACATTGAAAAAGTAGCATGACAATATTAAGCACAGGTAACATATATTACTGGATAAAGTTAAGAGGCTGTGCTTCTAGCCATGCACTTTATCTCTTTCATCCTTATAGCCTTCCCTGGCTCCTCTTGGTTTAGTGCTTTCCTGCACCCAAACCAGGCCCTTCTTTTTCCCAGGTGAGCAAGTGCTATACTGAGCTTTTCGTTCTTCCTTCTTATTTTGCATCTTGCTTCTGAATCCTCCATAGGGCTGCTCCTTGTGTTCCAGAGCTAAAATTTAAGCTGGCTATAAATACAGTGGGACTGCCTCTTCTTACACAGGAAACAATCAGCAGAGAAATTTGTTTTTTAATCAGAACTTGTGCTGCAGTCAGGAGGACATGTGCCCCTTGATTAATTCTGTGAGACAGGCAATGGGTTTGCCCAGGGTGCTCCTGTGTATTTCTGGGGAAGAATTGCTACATTTGTCTGCGGTGTACAGCAGCTATGTCCAGAATAAGGGATGCTTTAGCTTTCAGGGAGAGATGAAGGTTGTTTTTGGAATACTGTGTTGCTTACAAGGGATTGCACCTCTGGTTGTTTTGCTTTGTTTTGTTTTCAAGCAAGCAGGATTTTACCTAAGAGATGCTTTTTTTCTCTACAGATCCATTCTGTCCCTGTCAGAAAGTGGAAATGTGTATTTCTAGAAATGAGAATTTGGAAGATAACTGACAAGTAGCTTTGTCAACCAGAAGGCAAATAACTTGCTGAGAAAAACATTTCATTGCTAATTTGTGAACGTGAGGAGGTAAGAATCTGAAATTGTTCCAGGTAGCCAGAATTTTCCTCTCCTGAGGACTCTGCAGGAGCAGGTAGAGGTGAAGCATATGCAGAGAGCTATAGAGAAAAGTTGGGGATGGTTCAACAATAGCAGGGGAAGATTTTCTTTGATTCAAATATAAATATTAAATTTTAAAAATTAACCATCTTATTCCTTCCTCACATAAAAAAGTTTGTAGAGCCGTTATTGTACTTACTGTAACATTGATTTCAAGATTTTGCTTCCCAGAGGTAATTTCTCATGTTCAAGGATCATTGCAAAGAACTCTCCAAGATTGCATGAAACGTATTTCAGCCAGCTTATATTATGAACTTGACAACTTTTTAGGTACATAGCTTTCCTTATTTCTTTTCATGTGTGGAATATTATTTTCTTCCTATTTCAATGCCTGTGTTAATGTCCCACTATTCTGGACACTGCATGTATGTATGTAGATGTACCTTCTCAATGAGAATGTAGGTAGTGGTGGAGTGTACCACCTGCTGAGAGTCTCAGGCAGAACAGTAAGGTGGGAGAAGTTAATGTAGAACAGTGTAAGAGCACACAACTTCCAAGGTATTTTCTACAAGGGCAAGTCTACCATTCACTTTCAAGTGCACCATTGTTATTTACCGGGGTGGAGAACATCTGAGAGCCCTCTTCTGTCACATTTAAAAACGAATTTCATATGATCAAGTGTGTTGGTCAAGTGTGTTCTGGTTGTTTGTTGTTTGTTTGTTTTTTCTTTTTTAAATTTCATCAATCAATCTGCAGGACTTTTTTGTATCTCTCCTTTGTTACTCAAACCTTCCTCAGAAACCTATTGGCTTGAAGTATTATCTGCTCTCTCCTCGTCTGAAAGCATAACACAGACTTTGATGGAAATCTGTAGCAATAAAGCTGTTTAATTCTACAGTTCCCGCTGGAGCCTTCGGGCCCCTGTGTCAGGCACTGGACACCTTTGACTCTCAGTGAGGATGTTCAGTTCAGCAGTGACTAACTTTGCCCTGCACTACTGTAGCTGGACTGCAAGTTTTAGCTGTGTCAAATCAGCTAGTGCTAGACCAGTTATACAGTGACTGCACTCTCCCTCTTTTCCCGTCTGAATGTGGATGGTTATTTTCCTCTCCTTTTCATTTCCTCCCTGTCCTGGTTTTGGCTGGGATAGAGTTAATGTTTTTCTGCATAGATGGTATAGTGCTGTATTTTGGATTTAGCATGAGAATAATGTTAATAACGTGTTGATGGTTTGGTTGTTGCTAGGCAATGTTCACACCAAGTCAAGGACTTTTTAGCTTCTCATGCCCTGCCAGGAGGAGGCTAAGGGTACACGAGAAGATCTGGGAGAGGGACACGGCCAGGACAACATCATTGTGCTCAGCATATAACTAGAGGAAAGTTGTCTGGGAGTGTGACAGTGGCTCAGGAACTATGTGGGCATTGATCAGTGGGTGGTGGGCAATTCCGCTGTGCACCACTTTATATATATATAAAAAGTGTATATATGTTATTATAATTATTATTTTATTTTTCTGCCTTATTAAAAGAAGCTGATATGAGGATCTGTCTCCTGTGACTCCAGAATCACATGGGAACATTTTCTCCACTGTGCCCAGAACAAGATCCTAGGAGCAGAACTGCAGCTTGCACTGGAATGGCAAATGATTTCATATCTTAGCATTAGCATATGCTCTTATTTGGTTTCTGCCTTCTTTTCCCACCCAACAGAAGTGCAGAAATGCCCTTTTAAAACTAAAGAATGAAAATGGGTCAATCTAGTTATTATCTTGAATTTGTGTGAGTTTGTACAGGGGACAACATTACCTCTACAGGAATTAGAGTTACATAATTACATAGGACAAAACCATTGTTGCTTTGAGTTTTGAGGAACTTGACAGCATGCCTTTCTAGATTACACATGTTTCTGCAATTTTTGCATATTGACCTTTCAGATAAAACAACATTGAAATCGACTTACAATACTTTGTACCTTGAAAGGTGGTATTTTATTCTAGAACATTTGAATACTTTTTCTAAGTTGCTCGTCAATTGTGGCCATAAATATAGACTGAGCAGAAGCTGCATGACCAGAATAATTTAAAACATTTCAGACAGTTTATATGTTACAACACAAGAAACTAGAAATTCTCATGTTCTTTTCCTCTCTTTCTTGTTCATTTTTGCCTCTTACATGCTATAGCAAAAGTCTAAAGAATACCGGTACTCCACATTTGTCAGTGAGAGTCTTCGGTAGTTTAGCAGACGTTGCAGCTACAGGCAGTGTTTCAGGAGGACCTTTAGGTGTAGAAGGGAAAGATGGTTGTGCAGTGCACAGATCAGAGGAGACTTCATTTGCCTCAGTACTTTTTTAAGTGCTGCATATATTTATAGCAAACCTTCTGGAGGCTTTTGCATGCTTCATCATCTTCTTTCAAAAACTAGATGTTCTTTCAAACACTGTGTGGCAGATGTTACCAACTATGCATATTGCATGGATGGCAGATGTTACCAAGTATGCATATTGCAGTAACGCAGCGCCCTAACATACCACTCCATTTGGCCATAAGTTCTGCATAATGAGGAAGAAGAAGACAGGTTGGTACAAAAGAAATATGGCAAATAAATTACTTTTTCATAGAATCATAGAATCATAGAATGGTATGAGTTGGAAGGGACCCCAAGGATCACAGCGCTCCAACCCCCCTGCCACAGGCAGGGCCACCAACCTCAGGCCTGGATCTACACTAGGTTGCCCAGGGCCCCATCCAACCTGGCCTTGAACACTTCCAGGGACAGGGCATCCACTACCTTTCTGGGCAGCCTGCTCCAGCACCTCACCACTCTCTCTGTAAAAAACTTCCCCCTAATATCTAATCTAAACCTTCCTTCCTTTAGTTTTAATCCATTCCCCCTTGTCCTGTCATTGTCTACCCTTTTAAAAAGTTGAATCCCCTCCTGCTTATAAGCTCCCTTCATGTACTGGAAGGCTGCAATGAGGTCCCCCCGCAGCCTTCTCTTCTCCAGACTGAACAAGCCCAGCTCCCTCAGCCTCTCTTCGTAGGGCAGGTGCTCCAGCCCTCTAATCATCTTTGTGGCCCTCCTCTGAACCCTCTCCAACAGTTCCACATCCTTCTTGTATTGGGGGCCCCAGATCTGGACACAGGACTCCAGATGGGGCCTTAGGAGGGTAGAGTAGAGAGGGACAATCCCCTCCCTGCCCCTGCTGGCCACCCCTCTTCTGATGGAGCCCAGGATACCATTGGCCTTGCGAGCTGCAAGAGCACACAGCTGGCTCATGTGAAGTTTCTCATCCACCGTGACACCCAAGTCCTTCTCAGCAGGGCTACTCTCAAGAAGCTCTTCTCCCAGTCTGTATCTATGTCTGGGATTCTTCCGGCCCAAGTGCAACACCTGACACTTGGCAGTGTTGAACCTCATTAGGTTCACCCGGGCCCATCTCTCCAGCCTGTCAGGATCCCTCTGGATGGCTTCCTTTCCTTCTAGGGTGTCGACCACACCACTCAGCTTGGTGTCATCCGCAAACTTGCTGAGGGTGCACTCAATTCCATCATCGATGTCATTGATAAAGATGTTAAAGAGAACCGGTCCCAAGACAGACCCCTGGGGGACACCGCTTGTCACCGGCCTCCACCTGGACATAGACTCATTGACCACCACCCTTTGGCTACAGTCTGTTAACCAGTTTCTTATCCACTGGATGGTCCACCCATCAAATCCACATCTTTCCAATTTAGAGATAAGGATGTGATGTGGGACTGTGTCAAAGGCCTTGCACAAGTCCAGGTAGATGACATCGGTTGCCTTCCCTTTATCTACTGATGCTGTCACTGCATCATAGAAGGTCACCAGATTGGTGAGGCACGACCTTCCCTTGGTGAAGCCGTGCTGGCTGTCCCGGATCACATGCTCTTCCCTCATGTGCTCCAACATGTCATCCAGGAGGATCTGTTCCATGATCTTCCCAGGCACAGAGGTGAGGCTCACCAGCCTGTAATTCCCTGGGTCTTCCTTGCTCCCTTTCTTATAAATGGGAGTGATGTGACCTTTTTTCCAGTCCCCAGGGACCTCTCCTGACAGCCACGACTTTTCAAATATGATGGAGAGTGGCTCAGCAACCACATCAGCCAGCTCCTTCAGGACCCTGGCTGATGATTTTTCTCCCTTTATTGCAAAGCATTGCTCTGATTTTCTCACTGAGCAACAATTACCCTTAGGAAATGAGAGGTGTCTTGCCCTGAACCTTCAAGAATTCAGTTTCAAGAGGACTGAAGAAGGTTTTTTTGTGTATAAAATCTATCTTAATTTGTTGCTACATGAGGTCATATAATTATTTTTTCCCCAAGTAACTATGCAATGTAAAAGGAAAAAAGTTTGAAACTCAAAAGAACTAGTCAAGCCCCCTGACCCACTGCTGTCACCAGCTTGATCTTCTGTGTTCTGGTAACCTGTAGAAGGGGTGTGGCTGGACAGCTGTTTGGCTGTGCTCACAGGAGCACAGGAGACACCTTGGTCTCACTGTGAAGGATGGCAGGGAAGGAGCAGCCCGCTGTCCTGTCCTGTAGGTCTGATGCTACAGACCTGGCATAGCTTACAGGGAGCAGATGTTCAAGATACCAGAAGCCATTTATTCCTGCAGCCCGTGCAATGTGTATATTGCAGAAATGTATTACCCACCTGGGAGCTTTAACTACCGTTCTCTGTAGTCTTGATTGGTGGTTTAACAATGCTGGATTAAGCCCTGATGAAGGAAGTTGGCCAGGGTTGGAGGAGAGAAATTTTGTCAAGATGAAAGGCAGTACCAGCACAAAAATAAAAGAGAATGAATTGGGGAATAGTTAGGAAGCGGGTCCAGAAAAATATTTCCAAGATGAATAGTGAGGTATTTGAAATAATTTATTTTTTTAAGACAACCAAACTAAAGTCTCATGTGTGTCAGAGGTGAAAGTCAAGAGGGCTTGATTTTTAATTATTCTTTGTGCTTTCAGTGCAAAGGTTTTAAGACTAATGTGTCCTTTTAAAATTTCCAGACTGTGCACATAATATTTTGTTGGAGGGGATTGCTACAGTTTATATTTGGATTTGATTGCAGCACAGGTGTATATTTTATGATGGTGTTTATGGATATATCCTAATTGTGCAGGACTTGAAACAATGAACATAAGGACATGACAATTTTCATAATGAATATACTAAACACTATAAGCAGTGTTTAAACAAATACTCAAAAAGAATTTTAATACCTTGTCCATGGTAGCACTAGCATAAGAGGAGGGATGAAAGAGAGAACACACTTACTGTGGTTTGGATGTTGTGTTGTATTTTAATGTGGTTTGCTTGGTAGATCTTCTCTAGTCTCAGGAGTGTAAATTTATTTTTTTCAATTTGGTTTGGTGCAATCTGAGAACTTTTGAACCGTGCTGAAGCAAGGGATGGTTGTGACAGTTAGCACTTGCCTATAGTATCTGTATCCATTTAAAAAAATGAATATAAACTTCTGTGTCTTTTGGTACCCATCTAAATGGATATGGGAAGGATTTCCTGTTTGCAAGGAAAATGGTTTCTGGTAGCATTTGTTGGGCATACCAGTGGGATTTCTGGGGAAGCTGATGGAGCAGATCATCCTGACTACCATTATGCAATATATGAAGAACAACCAGGTGATCAGGCCCGGTCAGCATGGGTTCCTGAAGGGCAGGTTGTATTTGACTAGCTTGATCTCCTTCTATGACAGAGTTGAGAGAAGGGCTGTGGATGTTGCTACATTGACTTTAGCAAGGCTTTTGAGACAGTTTCCCACAGCATTCTCCTAAAGACGCTGTTGGCTCGTGGCGTGGATGCTCATGTACAATCACAGAATCACTAAGTTGGAAAGACCTTTGAGATCAAGTCCAACCATACCTGTCCTCTACTAAACCATATCCTTCAGCACCTCATCTACCCGTCTTTTAAATACATCCAGGGTTGGTGACTCAACCACCTCCCTGGGCAGCCTGTTCCAATCCCTGATAACGCTTTTGGTGAAGAATTTTTTCCTAATGTCCAATCTAAACCTGCCCTGGTGCAGCTTGAGGCCATTCCCCCTCATCCTACCACCTGTCACTTGCATGAGAGAGTGAGGTCACCCATCAGAGAGAGATCAGCACCCATCTGCCTCCATATGCTTTGCTGGGTAAGAAACTGGTTGTATGGCCAGGTCTAGAAGGTTGCATTAAATGGAGTTAAATCAGTTGGCAGCCAGTGGTGTTCCCCAAGGCTCAGTGCTGAGGCCACTCCTACTTAATATCTTTATCGATGATCTGGATAAGGGGACAGAGTACACCCTCAGTAACTTTTGCAGACAATGCTAAGTTTGGTGGAGATGTAGATCTGCTTGAGGGTAGCAAGGCTCTGCAGAGGGACCTAGACAGGCTGGATGAATGTGCCCAAGATGATTCTATGAGTTTCAGCGAAGCCAAGTGCCCGGTCCTGCACTTCCACCACAACAAACCCAGCAGCACTACTTCCTTCAGGAATAGTGGCTGGAGAGCTGCCCAGCAGAGAGGGACCTGGGGGTGCAGTTTGACACATGGCTGAAGATAATCCAACAGTCTGCCCAGGTGGCCAAGAAGGCCAATGGCATCCTGGCCTGTGTCAGGAACAGTGTGACCAGCAGGGCCAGGGAGGGCATCTTACCCCTGTACTCAGCCCTGATGAAACTGCACCTTGAATATTGTGTGCAGTTTTGGGCACCAGGGTATAGGAAGGACATTGAGGTGCTGGAGAGGGTGCAAAGAAGGACAAGTAGGCTGGTTAAGGGTCTGGAGAACACGTCTTATGAGGAGAGGCTGAGGGAGCTGGCACTGTTCAGCCTAGAGAAGAGGAGGCTGAGGGAAGACCTTACTGCACTCTACAGCCACCTGAAAGGAGGTTGTAATGTAGCAAGGGTTGGTCTTATTACAGGCCATGGAGGAAATGGTCTCATGTTGCACCAGGGGAGGTTCATATTAGATATTAGGAAAATATTCTTCACTAAAAGAGTGGTGAAGCATTGGAACAGGCTGCCCAGGAAAGTGGTGGAGTGGCCGTCCCTGGGGGTGTTTAAAGAACAGGTAGATGATGCGCTTTGGGAAATGGTTTACTGGTTCAGTGGTGTAGGGCTAATGGTTGGACTTGAGGTTCTTAAAGGTCTTGAAGATCTTTTCCAAACTTAATGATTCTATAATTCTATGTGTGGGGAGTTACAGGGGTAGTGATGAATCAACTGCTTTGAATGGGCCTTGCCAAATCAGAGCCTTGGCTTGCCTGGGCTCTAAGAGGAACCTGTAATTTATTTTCTAGGCATGAAAGCTGAGCCTGAAGGCAACATAAACATTGAAATAATTTGCCAACAACAGCCAGGCCAGTTCCAGTGACAGCAAGTGACAGTCAAAGGCAGAAGACCACTTGGTTAGACTTGCAGTAACCAGATATGCTGTACTTAGATGCTCT
Organism: Porphyrio hochstetteri; assembly: GCA_020800305.1. Lineage (NCBI taxonomy): Eukaryota > Metazoa > Chordata > Aves > Gruiformes > Rallidae > Porphyrio > Porphyrio hochstetteri. The sequence continues at coordinate 28,261,642 of CM036938.1, forward strand.
GCCTAATTCAAAGCAGATTTCTAGTGCAAATCAGCCCTCTGTGATTCTCCTGACCTGAGATGTTTCATCAGCACCAGCAGCAGCAAGGGACATGGACTGAGAAACAGCTAGGTTAGGGCTCACATTCTGTGATTCTATGATTCTAAGAGATGGGGAATAGTTACTGTGAAATTTCTTCCTGGTTAAGGTTTCTTTTCTGCAAGCATTTCACCACTCCTTGGAGCAGTGAGCTTTACTCAGCTGAAGTCGAACATTTATAAAATCTGTACCCACAAATTTACAAGTGGGTGAAGGGTATGTGATGAAGAGCAATGGAATATGGAGAGCAGGCTGCTACCTCATTGCTCTGAGCCCAGGTGACCCTGATGGGTGAGAGCTGGCTGCCCACTAACCCCTTGCCCTGCATGCTGGTTTCTCCCCTGAGGGCCCTGGGAAGCCTTGGGACAGAGGTCTGACTAGTGAGAGGATGAGCACCCTGCCTGGGACAACCAAACATAAAAGCTCTGTCATTAGTTGCCTTGCTTCAGTGTGTGCTGTTGGTCCAGTGGCATCACCATATGGTTGGATAATGTTAGTAACAGGGCAGTTGATACCTAACTTAATTAAGACAAGAAGTAAGAATTTACAGGAAGGAAAATATTATTTTTTTTAAAAAAAAAACCCTTTATATTGTTTCAATTCCCCCCCCTCCCCATTTCCTGTTCAGTGCCACCAAAGCACAGTCCAATCATCTGGGTTTGATTTAAAATGTTAGTGTTTGGACAGGAAAGTATTAGAGAAGCTCTGTCTCCTCTTGCTCACCTCTATTAGTAATTTGCTCTATGCCTTTTTTTAAAACTGGATACAGAGCAAGGTGACAGCCGTGCTCTGTGTGAGTGGGGTTTCTCTCAAACAGAAATAATAAGCTGTCAAAGGGCTCAAGCACTGTAGCAGAGAATGAAAGAGGAACTTCAAGAAAAAGCGTATATAAAATAAACAAACTTGGGGATTGAAGTGAAGTCCCTTCCTGAGGGAAACTGTGTCTCTGTTTTGGGAAAGAAGAGCAGACAAAAAATGTTGCATTTGAAGATTTGAATAATTTTTTTTACAGAAATTCATGTATTTTTTGTAACACTAGGATAGGTGAGGAGGCAGTTGAGATGGGGAGGATTAATGGAAGCAAGGTGGGACATCAATGCAGCACTTCCAGAGTTGTTCCACTGCAGGCTTTGAGAAGGGCTGAGCTTCAAGTGGGTGTGCTCTGGTGCTGATACTACCCTTCACGTTTTACCCCCATAAAATTTAATTGCCTTCCTTTTCCATTCCAGTAGTTGCTGAGCTCAGAGACAGCAATGAAAAGCCTTTGACATATTGCCTACTATGTAATCAATGAGAAGAAAAATCAATCTGTGTGCAGTGACAAGAGGGGAAAAGAAGAGTTATGGGAAGGGAAGGAAAGGTAACTGCCGTAAGACCCCTGGCCTCCCCCTGCTCCTGACTGTGCTTGCCTATAGGATGCCCACCAAAGAAAAACACCCGACTGACTTGTGTTGGCACAGAAACTAACTGTGGATCCCTTGGGCAGCACAATTAGGATGTGGTTTGTCAAGTGAGTCTCTGGTGATTGTATTTCTAATGAGAGCTCTGCTGATGTATTTTTCATCTAGCAAAAACTACTTTGCTGTGTATTCTCCCTCTATTTGAAGACTGACTGTGAGTACTGCACTAAGTTGTGGAATAATCTTTGCTAATGCATAAGTGATACTTGCTGACTTCACCTGACAGTCCCATTTCTTACCAAAAAACATTTACAGATTTATTAGGAAAAATAAAGAAACTTTTAGTAAATACCACTACTCAATGCAGGGTTTCACTTTCATTTTGCTGCTTTATTTCCTATCATGACCACGTAATTGGTGACTCCCTTCTTTCCCACCAGAAAGCTTTCCATAACACAAAACAGTGATTGCTACTTCCAAACTGGTTACACCTCTGGCTGATTAAGAAGGAAAAGATATGGTGATGGATACAAGCAGACTTCTGAGGAGAAGACCTAAATATTAATAACCCATCGAGATGCTTGAAGAGATAGGGAGTGGGCCCCTATTGCAATGCTCTGTTTTCTCATGCTGCTGGAAGATTTTGCCATGAACATGTGCTACAGAGCCATCTAGGTCCTTTGACAAACGTATTATGTCATACCATTCATCAAAGGCAGCAGATTACAGCTGACCTCCTGCATGTGCAGGCAGCACAGTAAGGAGTTTTTCTTGGGTGCTTAATTACGAGCTTCTTGTTTCACTTGGTACAAAATGGACCTGGTGCCTTGTAGGGCAAGGTGCCATGTGCATGTTCTCCTCCCCTCCCACGCCATCCCCACAACACAGACCAGCTTTGCAGGTGGAAATCGGGTTTGAGCAGTTGCTCTCACAAAGAATCACACAGCTCACAGCCTGTGTGGCACTTTGCTTGCCCATGCACTGTAGATTGCTTGCACTAACACCCCTGTTTTCTTTAAAGTGCTCCTTGTGCCTGAGCTGGCTGGCTATGAGCCATTTCACTTGGAATTTTAAAAGTACCCAAATCTTAGAAAGTAGGTGGCTGTTTTGTGCTCAGAATTTGCATAGATGGGCAAATGGGCAACTGTGAACATGTTCCTTCTTCCGAAAAAATAAAAGCAGTAAACATCTCAGATTTTACTGGGAAGGAGAGTCTTCATAATGTCTCTTACTAGTTTGCACTAGTTTGCTCCCTAAATCAGTATTAAGGAGTAGTGTTGTCTATTCAGGGTACTTGTTAAAGAAAGGAATAAAAACCACAGAAGAAACTATTTTGATCAGGACGACATGCTGGGAACCCGTCCCCAGGTATCCGTGGCCACTGAATAATTCCTGTTCTTTCTTCTGAGGACTCAATCTACTCTTTCCACCTGGGTGAGGTCGCCATGATGTGACCTGATCCGAATGGCCCAGCACGTCAGCCTCCTGTAATTTTTCCACTTGACATGCTGTAGTGCACAGTCTAGTCTCAGAAACAACAGCAAAAGAATAAGACTTGGAAATGTGTTTTCTGAAATACAAATTGGTCTCCCCTGGGAAAGCAACCTTGCTTTCAAGAGAGAGGATGCAAATAACTGTCTGCTTGCTGCATATGGAGTGCCAGTGACACCTAAGTATCTTAATGCCCTCCTGAATCCTACATTATGGAGTGTTTCTCCAGAGGCTCAGCAGAAAACACATAAAGAACAGATTCATTCTTAATGAGTATTATTTTTGAGGGAAGACATGCTTCCCACATGAAGAAAAATCTTCAAGTTTTAGCAACAGATTGGTTCTTGTCTATAGCTCCCTTTAAAAGTATATTTAAAGACCAATTACTTAGTAGGTGTGGAATAAGCCTGTTTAGAAATTTAGAAACAAATTACTTCATGACATTTTTTAGAAGTCTAGATGTTAAAAAAATCAGCAGGTGATCAGAGAACAGAAGACAAGCACAGTTGAATAATCAAGAAGCAGAACGCAGAAGTGAAGGGGCTACCCACTGTGATGAGCACCTCTGTGTTGCTCTCAGTACATGGCAGATGAGATCCAAGCATTGCCTTGAGTGTGCAGAACTGAGCTCTGGTGACTTCTGAGAGGAGCAACCGCTAAACCCCATGTTTGGATTCCATGCCCCTTGTCTTCATACCTTGGGCTACAAGAGGAAGAGAGGGGATACTCAGATTTAAAAAGCAGGCACTTTTACCCTGGTTTGGCCATGCCATGTGGAATGGCTGCCATCTGGAAGGCAGTGTTGCAGTGATGGTCATTGCCAGTTTGGGAACTGCCACTAGAACAGCTGCCATGTGTGCTTGGGGTTACAGCTGAAGGCATGTCAGTAGCACAAAGCTCCGTTTGCCAGCAGTGTCTGCCAGATTTTGGCAACAGCCTGGGTCCTTAGATAAGTTTTTTATTGTGAGGGTGGTAAGACACTGGAACAGGTTTCCCAGAGAGGTGCTGGACACCCCATCCCTGGAGGCGTTCAAGATCAGGCTCTGAGCGACCTGATCGAGTTCAAGATGCCCCTGCTTACTGCAGGGGGGTTGGACTAGATGGCCTTTAAAGGCCCCTTCCAACCCAATGCAATCTGTGATTCTACCTGCACTACAATACTATATGGCTGCTCAAGAGTTGGGGACACTGAAAAAGGCAGTGTTACTTCACACAGTGTTGCCATCTATGGCCTCAGCACTGCAGGCAGAACTAGGTGCCAAGATCTCTGCATGGCTGTCAGGTTTATACACAGATGTGATGATCCAGGTCTTCACCAACTTTCTCACATCCCACACTGTGAAAAGAGGGAAGTCCCAATATGAACAGTGGTATGATGGGACTGTGGGGTGCTATGTTTAATTTGCCATCTCTCTAGCATGAGAAGCTCTGAAGTGCCCAAAAGAGTTGCCTGTTAAAACCTGTGCAGAGAAGATTATTGGTGTTTTGGTGAACTCACTAAAAAGTGCATGGACTCAGCAGGTCTACAGCAGTGCCACGAGGCTTGGGGCTGCACGCTGAATGTCTGCAGCAGACAAGGAGCAGGAAGCCTGGCAGTATTTCTATATGCTCCCATGGGTCGTGCTTTTTTTTCCTAGCTTCTGTTCCTGCTGCATACAGTCTACAGCCTCCATTGCTCTTCTCACAACTCCCTCCTAAACAAAGCAAACACTATCAGCAAAAAACAAAAACCCACAGACATCTTTGCACCAGATCTGAGCAACGATGCCCCTCTTGTTCCTTTTGCCTTCCTGTTGTTTTCCAAGCACATCTGGTAATAAGAAATCGAAATGCAAATGCCAGTGAAATCTGATCAGGCACACCTAGGAACCTCAGGACAGGCTTCCTGGTCTTTGGTGAGGGAAGGCAACACTTGCTAAGGGAAAGAGGAGGGCAGCTGAAGTGAGATCTATTTAGAGACCGTGCTGTCAGAAGAAAATGTTGAGTGTGAATGTGCCCTAGTAAAGAGGGTGGGCACCTGGTCTCATAGTTTCCACATCTCCTCTCCTTTTTCCTTTCCTTTCCTTTCCTTTCCTTTCCTTTCCTTTCCTTTCCTTTCCTTTCCTTTCCTTTCCTTTCCTTTCCTTTCCTTTCCTTTCCTTTCCTTTTCCTTTCCTTTCTTCCTTTCCTTTCCTTTCCTTTCCTTTCCTTTCCTTTCCTTTCCTTTCCTTTCCTTTCCTCTCCTTCCCTCTCCTTCCCTCTCCTCCCCTTCCCTCTCCTTCCCTCTCCTTCCCTCTCCTTCCCTCTCCTTCCCTCTCCTTCCCTCTCCTTCCCTCTCCTTCCCTCTCCTTCCCTCTCCTTCCCTCTCCTTCCCTCTTGCTTTCTCTGCTTTGTGAGGAACCACATGTGGGTATGACATGCCTGCCCATTTGAAGCATTACAGTAGCCTATCTGACCTCAAAAGACCTGTCACTGTGCTGCTTTTGCTGGAGGCTATATAATGGATGGGTTATTCTCAATGGGAATATGAGAGTCACAAATCATTTCCACACAAAGACCTGAGAAATCACATTATAGACTGAAAGGCCAGTGCAAAGTCAACAAAATGCCCTTGGGCCTAAGCAAACTTTTGTCCTGGATCACAGAGTTTCAGAGAAATAGACTTGGCTTTGGAATTTGCTTTGCTGATCCTGCAGTGAAATACTTTTGTTCAATATACAAACAAATACTTGCCATTTTGCTAAGATTATCCGTTTGTTAGGCCAGTGGAGGACAAAGTCCAAGGCTGGAGCCTCAGACTTGCTCAGGGCTGTCGCCACTGAAGGCTCCACAGGTTCTGTGCTGACGCAGGCGCCTGACCGTGGTCCACCTCTGGGAGCAACGTCCCAGACATCCTGTCTCTGTTGGTATTTGGGTGCTGGTGATGTGTGTAAAAGTGGGGTACATTAAGCAACAACCAGGCATTAGTTTGTCTTTCAACATGTGAAAGAAATGAGACTCTAATGAAACAAAGAAACTCTAAACAGTTTCCAAGAGGAACACCAATCTTCTTCTTAATGCAGAGTATGAGTAATTCATTATTCATTTTGGTGAAATGCAGAGTTCACCTTGCTGTGCAGGCCAGCTGCTCATTTATAAAATTGATTACGCATTCTCTAAAGCCATCTCTAGGGAGCAGCTAAATTGCATCCATCGCCGCCAAAGACTTTGATATTCCTGTGGCTGAAGAATATTAATAATCACCAAGAATAAAAGAAAGACAGGCTGTGTGCTGATTTTTGATGTTTGTCAAATTCTGCTTGCTTCAGAAAGTTTTAGGGAAATGTGTTTCTGGCATGTAAACTGTTGTTAACCTCACAGCAGGAGCATCCCAAGACATTTTGGAGGGTCGAGGCTACTTTTATTGTGAAAGAAGGTAATAATTACACTGCTTTAATTCTCTCCCCCCATAAATGGCAGGTGCTTGGTTTGAGTAATAGAATATTGGTTTTTTTATTCTGTTGCTTCAGACTGACTTCATCACAGCTCTGTGAAGAGTAAAACAGAGTTGGAGGGGAAGGAACATTCACCTTACTCTGATTAAGGCACTTCCTTTTAGGTGCAAAGACCCTGGGTGTTGGGCAGATGTTGCAGGCAAGGCAGAGGACAACCAGCAGCACCCAACCCCAAACTGCAGCAGAAGCCAACAAGTTGCCTGTCCGGTGCCAGGGCCTGGTACCAGCTGCAGGGACATCCTCTCCCACCCGGCTGCCACTGCTGCTGTTGAGCTGGGTGTGCACGCTGCCTTTCCCTGATGAAAAGAGGCTGCAAGGAAGATGTGAGGAGGAGGAATCACACCCACCTGGCAGTCCTGTGAGCACCTCTGACACAGAATGGTCTCCCAGCTCCTTTTCCAGTCACTGTTGGGAAAGGGTGTGGAAATCAGGCTTTAGGAGATGGATGGTGTGTTTGCAGGTAACCATCAGGGCTTAAAATGGCTCATGAATTTGTGGTGAGAACACTGTATTAAAGGCAAGATCCAGCAACTTAGTGTTCCCTCCAGTGGGAAAAAAAAACAAATCAGAAAAAACTTGTGGCTGAACTTCGGTTTTTCTACAGTTGTGTGACACAAATTTTTCTGAAACACATCCTTAATGAACTATTCTCCACACCTCCCAGTAAGAGCTCCTGTAAACCAGTGCAGACAAACAACAAACTGCAAAGCAGTTACTGCTTACAAGTAGATTGCTAAGAAACTGCAAAAAAATTAAAAGTGTGTGTGGATTTTCCCATTTCTTAGTTTTAAATTCACTTCAATACTTTATTTCACAGTGATCTTGTAATTAGAGGGGTTCTAGCAGTAAATCTAATAATCCCTGAGCGACAGGCAGTGGCATATGTTGTTTATGCTTTCCAGAGTCATCTACATTCTCTGGCTCTCAGGAACTGCTTTCAGGTGGAGGAGAGTGGGACAGGCACATGGAAAGATGCAGGATGCTGAGTGGGATCCACCAAGATCCACAGCAGCCGTGTGCAGGCTGCTGACAGCTGTAGATACGGCTGTTGAAAGGGCAGGTTGAGCCTTGTCAGGGGAAAGGTCTGGGCTGCCTCATGCTAGCCGAGTGTCTTGCTCATGTTTCTGGATGAAGCTCATCTGGGAGCTGCAAAATGGGGCTTGTTGCTTTCCCCAGTTCACTAGCCACAGCTGGAATTGGGTCCTGAGGCGAGCAGTGATTTCCTTTGTTCACAGGCCCTTGCTAAAGCTTCCCTTGCAGCCACAGCAGCTGAGAAATCCAAGGTCATAGCTGCTGGACAAGGACATTTCTCCCCACTGGCCTCCCCCTGTTGTGAAAATAAAAGCTCTATGGGGCTAGAGGGTGGAAGTGTTTGTTTCTGGGCCTTCAGAGAGGAATTTTGGAGCTTGTGGGAAGATTGGTTAACCTTGAGCCCCAGTGAGTGTTTAGCATTCCTGAGTTTTACTCTGTTTAATGTAAATGCCTACAGGATGCTGATGAAGGGAGAGGAGCTGCCCCTGCCCTAATCCCTACAACTGTGAGCAACCACCTTTTTCATCTGCTTCTCTCAACCGTCGCATCTGGAGCTATTTCGCAACCCACAAGGTCAGAGTCATGGGGCTGGGGTGTGAGAGCTCCACCCTAAGGCACTTCATGTGCACTGCCGCATGTCTCCCTTCTCCCTGCGCCCTGCATTAAAGCCTGGCATACCCTTTTCCAAGGGCCCAAATCTCAAAACAATTAAGAAAACCCCAACAAACAAACGGGAGGGCAGGAACAGGCAACTCTGTTCCTGTCTGGCTTAGCTCAGCGTGCTTTAGAAGACCGAAGAGTTTCAAAGCTCCTGGAGTATGTTTTTTCAACTGAATCTGTCTAGGGGTTACAAGGACGAGGTGGTTGTGCTGTCCCCCAGCCCCTGCTCTGCAGGGTCTTTATGTACAAGTGTGATTGATGGGGATGGAAATTGATGAGTTTTGGGAGTGTTCTGCTGATAACTCTCCCCTGTTCAGCTCGTTCAGGAAACCTCATAGTTGGTTACCATAATATGTTGAGCACTTGTCAGAAAAATGTGTTTTTACCCCAGGACTCTCATATAAATGGCTGTATGAAGAGTGAATCTGTCGGGTTCGAAAGATGGGTGCTTGGGCACAAGTTCAATGGGAATTATTTTCTGTCCTGGAATGCACGGCAAACCTGTGTCCCCGTAAAGGAAAAGTGGAAATGAAACATGCTAACTTTTACAAATGACTGAAAACTCATTGTTTGAGACTATTAAAAGCATCACTTGTAGGTGCAATTACAGTTACTGGAGGGAAGGACAGCTCTGGTTGGCACCCACTTCAAAGCTGGCCAATTGTTTCCAATAGTGGGGGTTTTTCAGGGTTTTCCTGCTTAAACACTATCGATGTTTAAAAAGAAAAGGAAAAAAAAAAAAGACATCCTAAGCTTGACAGAGCTGCTGAGTCTGAGGGAGAGCTAGCAGGTGTAGATACTAAGCAGGAATCCTTCTGTGTACGCTACAGCAAGAAAGCAAATTTGTCTGTCTCTTACGATGCTGTCCCCTGCTGGGACAGCAGTGAAGCTCTCTTGTTTTAAAACTATGAGATTTTGGGACTCTTGCTGCTGATCCACATATGCCTGAAGTGCATGGGTTGACTGTTTACTGCCTACGCCAGGTGAGGGGTTTGTAGCACAGAGAAGAGGAAGGCACTGCCCTGGTCACCTGGACGGTGTGCTTGCAGTGCCTTACACGAAAGAGATGCTCAAAACACAGACTGACTTCTGAAATGAGCTCACTGGAAGTATTCCTCACCTCCCATCCTGGGCTTCACAGCGGCTGGATTTTAAGCCCAGTGAATCCTCCTGTGCGAAACAGTTTGTGATTTTTGAGTCTTGGCAACTGTGTTACCAAATGTTCACACCTGGGGAGGGACGCTCTCAGCCCCACCACATCAGAAACTCATCCCCACTACATGGGCAACGCAGCCCTCGGTGCCAAAGGCAGGGCAGGTTTCACATGGGAAAGGCCAGGAGAAGGCGACACTGGGCCATAGATGTGATAGCAGGAGAGAGAGGTAATGTCTCTGGCTGTGTTTTGGATGAGGCTTACTCAGGTGATGTGCTCTGAAGACGCTTCTGTGGTTAGACCTGAAGGTGAGAGAGGATACATGGATGGGTCTCATCTCAGAAGCACTGGGAGTGCATGGGAGGGCCTGAAAATTAAAACCTGGAGGGTTTGCTGTACCTCCACTGGTTGAAAGACAGGAAGTCAAGCTGTCACTCAATAAATCAGCTGTAGAGCACAAGAATGGCACCTAGGCAGGCCCAGACACTAGAGACCTGATCCTCTGGGATGAGTGAAAGGGAAACTATCTATCTAGATCTTATCACACTCGAAGGTGGTCTAATTATATCTAGCTAGATCTAGGTCACTGCATTTTCTTCATTTCCAATTCAGGCTTATAGAGCATTGGAAAGAATTTTTTTTCACCCACAGTTCAAAAGTTTAGATAAGCAAGGGCTTTTAGGAGTAAAAGGTTTTATGTAAGGGCTTAGTATTTCTTGGTCTAAATTTATAGTGGCTTGACTTCTACATGTTAGTGTTAACAGGATGGGCTTTCATGGCTCCTGATTGCACAGAATGAATTTTAGCAATTGGATTATCCTACTTGCCTTTCTCTGTGCTTTCTCTTTAGTGAATTACACTTAGAAATGCAAGAATTTAAGAGAGGAAGTAGAAAAGTATTTCAATATACTCCAATTGTTGCTAATGCAGTCTCATTTTTCCTTTAGCTGTCAGAGAACTGGTATGTCACATTGAAAATGTGTGGAAGATGCCTGCTTCTTTCCACTAGAGCAGTCTGTTCTTTTGAGGATTCAAAGCTAGCTAGTAGTTTGTTTTAGCTCTTCCCTGGCTTCTGTTTGCAGAATATTAGGTCATTGAAATCTGCAGGAGCTTAGTTATTAGAAAATTAGAGCACAGTGTCTCATTATTCTGTATTCTCAACAGACAGCTGTTTCTTTAGCCCAGATGCGTTTCTGCAGACCGTTCAGCAGCAGTGCTTTTAGCGTGGCAGGCTTGCAAGGAACTGGCAGGGATGGAGGAGGAGATGAATACTGATGAAGCTGCATTAAAGAAGAGCTCCATGTGTTGTGCGGTTAGTGGGGTCTGCACATCATTGATTTGCATTTTCTCTGTGGTTATCTGTATCATATCATTCGAGGCAGAACACGTACAGCTGAAACTCAGGCCGCATCGGTGATGCTAATGCATCTTTGCAGTTCTTACCACTAGGAGGACTGAAATCTAGCTGCAGAGTAGCCTCAGTGAATGAATGTATGTGATGGAGACCACACAGCCCTCCACAACATTTTCATACCAGAAAGTTGTAGTTCTAGCACAGCTGGAACTTCATGCTCAGTGACCTGCAATGGTCCTCAGGCTCCACGCTGAGCAAGTGTGCAGGTTTCCTCAGACCTATTTGGTTTGGTGGGGGAGGGGGGGCATGTGGTGTGTGTCACCCAGGAGCAGTTCATGGAGGTCAGCAGACCCAATGGGCCAATTAATTCAGTATGCTGGAAAGGAAAAAATCCACTTCCAAAACAACACCCCCTCTTCCTGTTCTTCCACTAACTTCCCAAAACTCTTACAATCAGGCTGAAGGCAGGCTTGGGCTCCTCAGCTGTGAGACTCATCTGTGCCTCTCAGCAAGATTAATGTCTCTCTCTCCTTTAACAAACCCAGTGTTCCTGCCAAACCTCAAGGAAGGTTTCACACCTGAGTATCAAAACATCTTTGCATATGCAGTATTTGGATCTAAAAAGGAGAGAGGTTATGTCTGTCACCTGCAGAGGCAATGAACTGATCTAGCTCTGCCGTGCAAACCTTGGGTGATTAGAAGTAATTAGATGGATGCAAGACCTGCTGCTCAGTATCAACACTTCTGTGCCCAAATGTCTCCTGTGTCGAGGTGTGCCAGTTGTGCAGTACCTGTGTGGACCCACAAGTCAGCTGCGAAGGGAAAAAGTCTTTGGTGGGAAAATTGAACTGAAATACAAAACAAGGTGTTGGTTGTGTTGGAATTGGGGCGTATTTCTCCTGCATGGGGCTGTTCTGCTACTGCAGACTGCTAGGTTAGAGGAAGATGTGCCTGAGTGGATAAATAGAGCATCTTAAGAACATGGAAATGCTGTGATCTGCCATTTAAAATGGTCCTTATGTGCCTAATATTCTTCTAATAAGAGTTGTCTTATAATCTTAATTGTTTAAACTCTGAGTGCTTTAAATCTGCTTCTAAACTGTAGAAAATGTAGGACTGTACAAAGGCCCTTGTCACCTTGAAGGCTCCTTTCTTTAGCCTCATTCCTAATTAACTGCTATGACACTTCAAATGAGGAAATTTGATGACCCTGTGCTGCTGAATGTTTGGCAGTAGCAGGTTTTCCAAAAACATGTTTTTATTATTTGGAGGGCAGGCATCAGTGAGCAGAACAGATTTAGTTGCAGTGGCCTTTCTAAAATTATCCTGCTAATAAATTAGTCTCTCAGCAGAATTGTACCAGAGCTACGTGCAATCCCACGCTGTGTTGTCTTCTGTTTCAACACATTCTGGTAAATTCAGGGGATGAACTTTGGACTTACATCTCTCCCATTCATGATTCTTGGGAGATGGTGGGGAAAACTATCTCAAACAGTTTATAAGAGGGAAAAATAGTATTTTAGTTAAAAAAAACACCCAACAAAATGACCCCAAAACTAAGGACCTCACTCCCAGTTATGAACCAGTGCCATAAATTTGCTTCTTTGCTAAATCCTTTTCCAGTCAGGTGCGAAGTTCTCCAAATGGCAGCGCTGTTCCAGGACGCAGTGTTATTAGTAACACAGTGTAAGGGTGTAGGTACACAAAAACCTGTCTTTCTACTCATTGTTGGGTGTTCAAACAAAGTACATCTGCATGGATCATAAGGCAGTGGAGGAAGTTCTATGGGGTATTCCGACTTTACATGAGTCACAAGATCTCAAAGGATCATTTAAAATTTTTTTAAGGCATCATAAATTCTGATTTTTTTACCTCTGTCATAATTTTGGTTTCACAGTCTTTGTATTAAGAAGGCATTACAGAAATCAAAGAAATTACATCCATGTGTGGTGAAAATAGAAATTATTATGGAGATTGGCTTCATTCAATGTAAAGCACAAAGCAGCTGTAAACAATGTGCCTTAAAATGGAACTTGTATTTAGAATGCAGTAATTTTTTAAACAATATACTGTAAGTATAGAGCTTGGATATGCCTTTAGATAGCTGTATTGCTGGAAATGCTGGTAGCTTCTGTTTTGCTGGGGGGGCACGGAATACATACGTTTGCCCATCGGTGCCTACCTTCTTAACAAAGTTCTGGTTTGAAAAGAAATGCCTCAAACCTGAGGAACTCCCGCCCCAAAGTCCTCAGCCTGTTCCAACACATCCTTTCCCTCCTCCCCAGTAAGTTACTTCTCCTTTCAGTACCTTCTGATATACAAAGTTAAACAACAGTGACAACCAGACTCTGACAGTCGCAATGACACCAGCCCCAGGAATTGGAAAAAAATACCCCAAACATTTTTTCCCTCTTCTTTCTGAAGTAGAGTGTTTTGAATTGTAACTATTCCCAAGACCGATGTGAGGAGCGTCGATCTTCCACCTGATTTCAGACCCCAATGACTAAACACAGCCTGTAAATAACAAATAAAGCGAGACGGCTTGGTACAAATATTTTACATTTATTGGAAGAGTACAGTAAAAAGGGGACTGCAGATTCGTTAGTGGTAACTGGTCCATAAGAAAAGACAAAAGAATATTCAAAAATGGTCTGCAGTTTACAAGAATACTGGAATTCTGCTTTGTAACAGCCTAGGGAAATAAAAAGCTTGAATTCATAAGTGTAACTTTAAAGTATATAAAAATTGGCAAATAAATAAAGTTAAAATGCAGTTCTATTTAAAATTATAAAGGATAGACAACTGGCAATTGTATTACATAGTTATATTCAGACTTGCTTAAAAGCCAGATAAACTCACAAATTATTTTTTTTTCCTTTTTTCTTTTTTTACATGTGTACTTTTGGGAAGAAGCACCCATTTCCAGTGTCATGTATTATCGATCTGTTTCACAAATATATTATTTTTAAACAAAGAGTATAAAAGGTGCTTTACCTGATATTAAACTTGCTGGTGCATACTTTGGCACAAAATTGAATAGAAACCTAAACACGTTTGTGAACAGCATCTGTGCTCCACTCAGGGCTACTGGTGTCAAAGTCGTGCATGTGCTAGCAGGTCAGCGAAGAGACCGTCCCTCCTTCCTCAACACCCCTCCTCTGACTCCAGCTGCCTACAGCTATACAAAGGGAAAGTAACACATGCACCTGAAAAAACAGCAGTCCTACCAATCTTGGTCCAAGTTTCATCTCTGGAAGTCATATGAACATGCATACAACTTCACACTCTGTTAACAGAAGGGATAAAATGCATATTTATTGTTGGCTCTCAGTCCTCAAAAATGTCTCTGTAGGAATCTGCCTGCCTTTTGTGTCCTGTGTGATGAGCCTGTATCAGGAGCTTTTTCCTACTACATGTTTTTCATCATATCAGCACAAAATTATGTGAGATGCTTGGCAGTAAAAACAAATTAACTTGCCAGTTACAGGTAACGATACAACTAACAGCAGGAACAGGTTTCTAATGGTTTCATCTATTGAAGATTTTGAATCTGTGACATGAGCAAGCAAGAGGTGGAAGGAAGGAAGGAAGGAAGGAAAATAATGCAGAGAATCCCCATTGTATATCACATTTCTGCATTTCCTGAAAAAGAAAAAAAAGACATCCCCATTTCTCTTTAAGCACTACAGTTTCAGGTGATTTAAGGAATTAGCCACACTCAGAGATACAGCAAACTTCCAGTCTCTGGTGGATTAACTAGTGACTCCTAGTGAGCACAGGCGTTTTATGAAGAGGAACCATGCAGACTACAAAACCTTCTCTGTAGCATCCTGGCTGCATCCACGTTATGTATCAGAATTGCTGACAGCACCTGAATTGGCTACTTGAACTCAGCAGTTCCCTTCCTAGAGAGGAAGGAGGGCACAGTTCTACCTTCCTGCTGAGTTCAAGCCAAATGCAAATATTACTATTGCTGAGAGATCTCAAGCAAGGAATAGTGCTGTCCAAACTCTGTAAGACATTAAAATTTCTTTTATTAATTGCTTCAATGATATTTAAAATGCACTAAGTTGTATCAACTCAGACATCTAGTGAAAAATCAGTTCCCTGTAGACTTTTACTGACTTCTTTTCTGAATTTGCAAGTCTCAGCAATATGTGGTGGTGGTATAATTACCAGTATAAATAAATGTTCTATGAAGTACAGAAGTCATATTTCTAAAAGCAAAATGGACACAAATAATGGAAATTAACACTATTTCAAAATGGTGTTAAGAAGAAGGAAGTTTACAACAAAGCTCAGCTGGAATTGGGTCACTGCTGTTAAAGATATTGTGTGGATCTGATTTGACAGAAAAATAATTTCTTTTCCAAGAAGTGTATTTAGCTTTATATTGTTCCCTGGTAGGAGGGATGCTCTGTATTATAAACTGTGCATCAGGAATGTTGTTTTTCTGATGCCTTTTACAATGTGGACAATTCACGACAGATTTAGGGTTTGAAATTTGATTAAAAATGTGAACAATGTGCTTCACCCAGGTTCATGGCTACTGTTCATACAAACACATTGCCACAGGCATCAAGGAATAGTCCACTACAATGGTTTGGAGTCAAACCAGGCAGGGATAGATATTTGAACTATTCTTTCAGAAGAGTAACTTCTTCGAAGTAAATTCAAGGGCACCATCGGTGCCACCATGGACTAGGAACTGTTACAGAGATGCAACAGGCCAGATGATTACAGCAGGGTTCAGCTAGAACTGGATGCTTGCTGCAGCCCTTTTCAAAAAACAGAAAGATGCTTTAATAATCGGAGCAAAAGATCAGGGTGACATTGTTTATGTATCAGCAATCCAAGGATTTCTTATTGCTGCTGCATTTAACGATTATGGAATCCTTTTAGCCTGGAGAAGAGGAGGCTGAGGTGAGACCTTATCCCCACCTACAACTACCTGAAGGGAGGTTATAGAGAGACAGGTGATGGTCTCTTCAGCCAGGTGACAGGTGATAGGACAAGGGGGAATGGCATGAAGCTGTGCCAGGGCAGGTTCAGATCAGATGTTAGGAAAACATTTTTTACTGAAAGAGTTGTGAGGGCCTGGAACAGGCTGCCCAGGGAGGGGGTTGAGTCACCTGCCCTGGGTGTGTTCAAAAAAAGGGCAGATGAAGTACTTAGGGATATGGTTTAGTTTAGGATGGGAATGGTTTGACTCGATGATCTTAAAGGTCTTTTCCAACCTCATGATTCTGTATACAAAAGGAGTAGTATGGATCTTTTTTTTAGTGGTGGAAACTTCTGGCTCATGCTTTCAACATGTGTAATCTAGAAGGAATCAATGATCAATATTTTTTTAAAACATAACTGCCTTAATTTGATGAAGGGTTTCAATGGAGAAGCGTGTGCTGTCTTTCTTACTGTACTCACAAAACTTGAATTAGGTACTTATCTATAAACATTTGCAGCTCTAAAAGGAAATGAGTCTTGCAGATAGCAGCATTTAGGAACACTTTTTTCCAACCCCCCTTTGCTACTAGCCATGTGAGTCCTAGGTTATCATACTGATTCACAGATCATATTTATCTATAAACACAAAGCCAGTTACTGCAAGTTTTATTTACAAAGTGTTCAATTCTGGAAAGACAGAGGAAGAAAGAAAGAATGTAGTTCATCTATATTTTCACTTTGTGACCTCAGTCAACTACATTTGAGGGCTTTATTTATCCATTTTTTGAAAGTATGGCTAACAGTTTTTAGTTGAGGGAAGGCATACATAATCTGAGATCTATAAATGAATTACTCTCTCATAGCTATAAGGTGAAATAGCTACAAAATAACAAAGCGTGTTGCTAGCAATCTAATTAGTCCTTCATCTCACCAAAAAAACCCCACCCCAAACCACTGAAAATTCTAATTTAAGTCCTGCCTAGATGATGTCTGAGAACAGTGTTCTAAACCAGCTAATAATACACAACTTATTGAAAATGAGACAGCTCAGAGTTAACGCCCAAGTTCTACATGTGGACACACATTTGTTAGAATTTTATGCCAAAGAGACAGAGAGACAAACAGAGACATAAGGGTAAGAGGGTGATTGGTGGAGGTGGCTTTCCCTTGGAGAGAACAGTAAATACTCTCTGAACCTCCCTGTTTTGGTGGTAAGGCTGAAATACAGAAATTACCTTGCTTATTTGACAGAGAACCAAAGCGAAGTTGGCTTCTCAAGCTAAAGGTGTGAAATTTCAAGGGGATTACCTGCTGATTTAAAGACAATGTCTGGCTTCCAGCTCCTGTTCTGTGTGCTGCTTATTATAATTAACACGGTGACTCTGACAACTCAATGTGGAAAGTATGGAAGATGTGGGAGCTACCAGACAGAACTTGTGGCACTTTTCAGTGAGAAAGTTCTCCCTTCCTTGGTCTGGAAGTAAAGTTGGGTGTCACTAATGTACTGAAATGCAAAGCTGAAAGGTATGTAAGAGCTGGAAATCACAGGTGCCTTATCAGTTTCAGAAAAGAAACTGTGGCAATACCTGAAAAAATGTTCAGAGTGTGACAAGTGAAAGGATTCTTCTGTTCTTCTCTTTCAACTTGGAGCTTTCAGCTTTGTAAGTTTTAAAAGTTTCTTAGGAAGGAAAGCTATCCTGGGGGAATTTTAGTACAAGATAACAAAAATTATTTTTTACTGAAGTTACCCTGAAAGAAGCTTGATGGGTTTCTGAGGTTGATGCATTTTTCTTGTAAGTTATTACTGATGTTTGTTTAAGGACTCCTTATTTTACAGTAAATATGCAGAAAGAAACTAGAAAAAACCCATTATTTAATAGAGTTGATGTTGCAGATTTACCAGATCACTCGTAAGAGCTCATGGTTGCTTGGAACTTCAGGAATACTGGACTTGCCCTGTACTTTCCAATTACTAATTAAGGTCCTGTATTCCATAAAGTGAAGGACTTCATGAATATGATTCCCTTAAGAAAAAACATTGGTAGGAGGGTTATTCTTCCCTCCACACACTCTGACTGCCTAGCAAGAATGCTTCCAACAATATCAGGTTCTTTTGCATGAGGGAAAAAAAATTAATTTGTGAACACTTAACAGCAAACTATGTCATGCTCAGTCATAGAAATGTAACTAATCCAAGTGCCCTGGCATAACAAACATTTCTATTGCCTACAAACTGGACAGCTGTTACAGAAAGTGGATTCTCTCAATTACCCTCTTTCTTTTTATTCCATCTTTATAATGAGTTATCATTACTTGTGACAACCAGATATTTTCAGTACTACTGCTCTTCAATATCATGCTTGATGACACTATTTACACACTAACTCATCTCTTCAAATGTTTCACTATGTCAAGTCCATCAGTGGCACTGCCATTTAGAGGACATGACAGCAAGAGTAATGGAAACAGGGCTAATCAGTACAATATCCATGCAACAGCACATCTGGGAAAATCTGGAGAGGGGTGAACATTTTCTAATGCTTCTGAGAGTTGGTTATGTTGTAAACTTACCAAAGTGTCTTTTTTTTTAAAGTAAGTATGTTTACCATGGGTGCAAAAAAGATAATGAAATAGTTACAAGAAATAAAAAATGGGTAACTTCACAGTTTTTGCGAGATGCAGTCAACCAAGGATCTGAGTAAGCATAACAGGAGGTCAAAGATATGGATGAAAAACTACTTAAGATGAACAACCTAGAATTTCTTTAACCAGTTTTCTGTTTCTCATCAGTAAGATCAGGGTTCCTGTACAAATTGCAGCTCTTCCTGAGAACCTCCTGGTGATGCATGTTAATAGCATCATGAAATCAGAGAACAGTTAGGGTTGGAAGGGACCTCAAAGATAATCTAGTTCCACCCCCCCCGCTATGGGCAGGGACACCTTCACTAGCCCAGGCTGCCCAGAGCCCCATCCAACCCTGCCAGGGAAGGGGCAGCCACAGCTTCCCTGGGGATCCTGTGCCAGGGACTCAACACCTTCACAGAGAAGAATTTTTTCCTCATGCCTAATCTAAATCTGCCCTCTGTCAGTTTAAAACCATTACTCCTTGTCCTATCACTACACTCCCTGATAAGGAGTCGCTCTCCAGCCTTCTTGTAAGGGCCATTTAGGTAAATTAAAAGCTGCAACAAGGTCTCCTTGGAGCCTTCTCCTCTTTGACTAAACTCTGAAGCTAACATGCCTGCTTAATTTCTACTGTAAACAATGGATGCATTTTTGCCTTCAAAACAAACTTTCTTAAAATTATGAATGAAATTCCTTGGAAAAATATGAAAATAAGAGATAACCTGTTGAATTCCATCCCACGTAACAGGCTGAGGTATTTCTACCTGACACTTAAAGAGTATTCAGATTTGCTCCCATTTAACAGAATAAAAACCTGAGGATTCCCTCAGGCTACCCTTGAGTGAGACAGTGCCAGCCTAAGTACCGACCTGAAACACTACACTTGCAAGAGACTTTTAACTTTTTAGTAAGTTGTCTAGGACTAGCACAGTACATGAGTCAAATGACCAGTACCTGGCTAACCTATGAGTTATGCAAGAGTAAAAGTCATCAAAAGTCCACAGAGAGCAGATATGGTGGCTTTGGCTGTGGAATGCCACGTCTTTTAAAATTGCATTGTATGGCAGTTTTGGTTGTAAACTCCCCTGTGAGAAGCTTACCAAAATTTAAACTCTATCTATAGCTATGGATTCCACTTCCTAAGTTTTATAACTGCAGCAATTACAAGTGAGACATGATGAACAAGTTCTGCCACAAACTGCCAAATTAATGCTAAGAAAACAGTTAAAATAATTGAAGAGACATGCACCTGTGTTTAATTTTATTCTATACTATAAATTAATTCCGGTATTGTCGCAAAGAGTTGTTATTTCTGAACTGATGCCTGCTTCAGGAATAATAATAATAATAATAAAAAAATTCCTTGCTGCTATAGAAATCCCAGGTTTAAAAAGTCTTAAAATTTAAACAGAAGTGTGATATGAATTACAAATGTTAAATATTTCAGAATAAAATATGAGCACAATTTTCATCCTGTGCGAGAGTCTGGATGGTAACTGGTTATGACAAATAAAACAGTATTTTATTTTATAAAAATAAACCAGTATTTCCTTGCCATCAAGAGGAATGTGGCAAAGAAACCGTCCATCTCCTTCACAGAAGAATATTAGCTCTCCAGAGAAGCTATGGATACTGACAGAGGAGATACTGTTATCCGTAGTTGCAGACTTTAGTCATGCATGCATATGCACCTGCCATCAGATGAATCTTGTATTTTTCTGGATGATTGTGGAACATTCCTTAAATCTTAGCATACTTGTATTTCCAATAGCATACTAGCAAATTAAGGCACAAACTTTGTGTACTACTTAAAAGCATACAAGCTAACAAGAATGCTGCCCCCTGAAAAATGTTACCCCCTCTTGAAAAATATCTTTGGGCTACTTGGAAGTAAAGAATTAAGTAAATATATCCAGTATGCTTATAAGGAAGCTTAAATTTAGGACACTGAGTTTTCCAAGCGCTATACCTTCATGGGTATGTACATGCTTCCTTAGCTCCAAGAAGAAAAATCACTGAAGAAATGCAAGGAGCACTCACCATTCCCTCGGGTCGGATGCTGACAGTTCCACCTCTAATGTAGGTGATGTGCTCCAGCACGATCATTCGTTGTTTTATCTGGACACTAAATCCAATGTAATAGACAAACTCTTCTAGACTACACATAATTTGGTCACACATGGCCCTTACACATTACCACTCAGTACTACTATAAACACACTTTAGAGAGCTAAAATATTGTGGGCAATAGAAAAGTCACCTGAACAGAAATAAAAATGTGATGTAGCCACTGACTCCACTACATCTCAATCCCACTGTAACAATAAAATATAGGGCTAATGAATATTCCAGATGCTGTGTTACTTAGTCCCTGTTTCTTACTTGCATTAGCAGCAACTGATATCCCTTGATCCAAAAAGACTGTAGTTAATTATTAGAAACATTTTAAGCACCTTAACTCTGGAACTCAGACCAGGATATTGTAAGTTGTTCCTATTTCTACATAGGGCCCTAGAAAATAATTCCAGCTGCAAAGAGGACCCGCAGCCAGAGTAACAAGTTGTGCCTTTCCTCCCTCCTCTATCTAGTAAGTTTTTATTTTTTCTGGTGGACATTTTTTATATATATACAAATTTTTATTCCTGGTGGCAGTTAAAAGTCCCCAGTCTTTTGAAATCCGATTTCAATGATTTAAAAAAGTTAGAAGGTTAGTATCTCAATTCTGCCTTACTCAGCCTGTCAGAGGCTTTAAACTTCCTTATTTTGATTTCTTGAATGATTTCCTTATGCCATACAGAAGTAGTATTTTATTTTGTACATGATGCATGCAATGCACTTTTGCCTAACATAAACTTGTTGACTACAGCTGCACTCTGAGTATTAGTAACGATTTAGAAAAACATCAGGTTCAAAAGCAAATCTAGTAATCCCCATTCTTTAACTCCTCTATGATCAATGATATTTGTTATCTGCTGCTATGATTAGTAAATCTCTTTCTGCTGACCTACTGCTTCTACATATTCTCTGGAAGGCAAGATGATTTGCAGTATTTTGTAACACGTAGTCAAGACTTGACGTTGTTTTTTTTGTTTCTTAAATAAACATAACTCATTGTAAAGTAGACACATAACTGAATTCTGATGATTTTGTAGGAAGAAAAGCACTGGCTTAAGTAAATCACATCAAAAGTCAGAAGTATTTACTACAGTATGGTAAGAAACGCAAAAGTAACTCAATTTTCTACAAAAGAAAACTCTGGATTTGACTGTTCAGTAAGCACATTTGCATCCAGAATCTAACTGACCTTCAACCTTAAAACAAAGTTTTCAGTTAAAAACATCAGTTTCAGAAAGAATTTAAAAAATATAAAAGTTTCTAGTCGAAATACTTGTCAAAAAACTGTCTTCAGTTTTAAGGCCAAAACGTATGACAGTCACCACAGTACAGTGCTGCTCGTGGTGACACGTGGGACAGGGATAGCAATTTGAGAACACAGTTTGAGTAGAAAATGTCTGAAAAATGTCACTAGCAGTTACTTGTTGTAAAACAGATAAAAGCCACAGTCCCTTAAATCTATAGTGTGTGCCTTTCTATTTACATGTAACCTAAATGACAGTATTACTGTGACTGGATATATAGCACTTTGCAGTATATGTCTTTAATGCTGGTGTACACGTCACGATGGTACACATGTATATAAAGAAAGTTAATTTCAAAGTAATCCTAGAAGAATATTGCAAATAATGTTGTATAAACGCATAGTGTTTGAGGGGAAAAAAAATCACTGGAAAATAAAGTCCCATACATGGAGTTTGGCACTTGTTTATCACTATGTCACTTTCTTTTTGATTGAAGACAGCTCTTTCTGAATCTCACTGAATTTTGGCCGGTTTTCGGGTTTGTAGTCCCAGCACCTCTGCATTATTTTATAGATTTCTTCTGGGCATTTCTGTGGTGCTGACATTCGGTAGCCTGGGACGCCAAAAATAAGAAAGGTGAAATGTTTAGCACTGAATACTGATGCATATTGACAAATCTAAAAACAGGTGATGAAGACCACAGCACTGAAAAAAAGTCTTTAGGGTAATATGAGGAAAGTCCTCAATATATAACAAACACAAGATAGCTAATTATTAAACTAATCAAAGCTCAGGTACCAATGACATTTAAGTTGGGTATATTAAATTGTCAGTATGCTTCTCAGCTCCAAGGGCAGGAACCTGCACTGATGTCTTCCAGTATCTTAGGAGTAGCTACCCTCTAGGTTTGAACTGTGTTCCCTTTTTCCCCCTTACAGAGGAAATCAATAACAAACATTAAGATTGGAGTAAAATTTTTGGATCTTGTTCAAAATAGATCAACTTTTATTCTCATGCCTCTGCTCTTTTTTGGCTCCTTATGGAGTTCCCTTCCCACTTGCACTTTATCCATTTATTTTTCTTCCCTCCTGTTTTCTTAATTTACTTTTATATTTTTGCACCATCTTAACTCTCTTACTCTTCTGGTTTGCTAAGACAGACAGAGGCCTTCCAGACCTCTCTGTTGCCATCAGCTGAAGAAGGTGATGACTAGAAAATGAACAATGAGTTATGTAAATTAGTAACTAATCATTCAGAAGCAACAGATAAGTGGTTGTTCCAGCATATCATCCATACCCTGGGCCAAAAAGATGTACTACACACAGCAATGAAGGCAACATCCCAATGAGTAGGAAGCTGGGCAAAAACACCAGGAGGAATTCATGGATGAACAACGAGCTCCTGGACAAACTCAAACACAGAAACAAGAAATGTGGGATGAATATAGAAATGTTGTCTGAGCATCCAGTTAGAGTCAGAAAAAGTTAGAAAAAGCTAAAGCCCAAATGGGATTGAATCTAGTCAGGAACATCAAAGACAACAAAAATTACTTATCTAAGTATTCAGGTGACAAAAGGAAGGCTGGGGAAAATTTCAGCCCACTGGTGAACAAAGTAGGGCACCTGGTGACAAAAGGACATGAAAAAGGCTGACTTACTGAACATCATCTTAATAGAGTCTTAACTAGCAAAACTGGCCTTCAGGAATGCCAGACCCCAGAGATGAGGGAAAAAGACTGGAACAAGGAAGATACGAGCTTTGTGAAAGAGGATCTGTCTAGGGAATACCCAAGGAAAATGGACTTACATCAGTCCATGGGCCCTGATGGGATGCACCCCTGTGTGCTGAGGGAGTTGGCTGACTTCACTGAAAGGCCACTCTCAATGAACTTTGATCATGGAAACTGGAAGAAGCACCCAAAAACTGGAGTAAAGGAAATGTCACTCCTGTCTTCACATAGCAAAACTGAGGGACGTACAGACTGATCAGCCTCACCTTGATCCCTGGGAAGGTGATGGGACAGCTAATCCTGGAAACCATGTCTAGGCACATGATGGCCAAGAAACTCACCAGGAGTAGTCAGCACAGATTCATTAAGGGCAAGTCATGCTTGGCCAACTTGACCAAGTTGTACAGTGAAATGACCAGTCTGGTAGATGAGGGGACCTCAGTAAGGGTTTTATTGCTGTCTTACACAAGATCCTCACAAAGAAACTGCTGAATGATGGGCTGGATGAACAGACAGTGAGGTTAACTGAAAGTTGCCTGAGTCCCAGAGGGAGGTGATCAGTGACACAAAGTGTAATCAGAGGCCAGTAACTAGCAGTATACCCCAGGGGTGACTCCTGGGTCCATCCCTATTTAACGTCTTCACTGATGAGCTGGATGAGGGAGCAAAGCACACCCTCAGCAGGTTTGCTGATGACACCACACAGGGAGGATGGGCCAGTACATTAGAGAGTTGTGTTGCAGTCCAGAGGGACCTGGACAGGCTGTAGACATGGGCTGGCAGGAACTTTATGCAGTTCAACAAGAGGAAGTGCAAAGTGCTGCATCCAGGCAGGAACAACCCCAGACACAAGTGGAGGCTGGGGGCGCCCCACTGGGGAGCAGTTTGGCAGAAAGGGACCTGGTGGACACCAAGGTCTGAACATGCACCAGCAACATGTTCTTGCAGCGAAGGCAGCTAATGGCATCCTGGACTACATTAAAAGAAATGATGCCAGCAAGTTGAGAGTGATGATCAGTCCATTCTGTTTAGTGCTGGTGAGGCCACACATGGCATCATCCATGGTAGGGGTCCCTAGAACAAGAGAAACCTAGACATACTGCAGACAGTCCCATGATGGGCCACCAAAATGATGAAGGGATTGGAGCAGCTCTCACTTGAGGAAAGGCTGAGAGGGCTGTGAATATTCAGTCTGGAGAAGCGGGGATCTCATGAATGTATATAACTACCTGGAGGACAGGTGCAGAGGAGGAGGAGCCAAGCTCCTGAGTCGTGCCTAGTGACAGGGTTAGAGGCAATGGGCACACACTGAAACATGGGAGGCTCCCCCTGAACCTTGGGAAACACTTTTTTCTTGTACAGGTGACCAAGCATTGGTACAGGATGCCTAGAGAAGTGGTCGAGTCTTGATCCTTGGAGATATGCAAAAGCCACAAGGACCATGGTCCTGGGCAACTGGCTCTAGATGGCCCTGCTTGAGCAGGAGAGGTGGTCCTGATGATATCCAGAAGTCCTCACAGTTCTCAGCTATTTTGTGACACTCTGAGAACTCACATTTCAGTGTGAAACTATGAACTGCTTCCCACATGTACCTCTCTGAGGAAATGACAGGCAGTGGGCAACAAAATGAGTTGGTCCATAGGACTCTACAGCTAACTGCAGTTCTGTCTCTGCATCTCTCAAAAGCAGAGTATAAATGACAACGGCCTCATACAACAGGTAAATCTGAGAAATATTTTTCCTTTGTTATATTGCATGCATCTGCTCTAGGTGCTGGGTTAATGCAAGTAACTTCAAAGGAGAATGGCTGGCTTCTAGGACACTTACAGACAAGACAATATGAAACTATCTACAAACCCTTTCCTTCACAAAGTTTCCCTTGGAAACTGGTTCCTCAAAACAGTGACAGCAGCAACTACTTTTTGTGCTTAAAGTGAAGTGATTTTATATATTTACTTTAGAATGGAAATTATCCTAGTTTAAAGCAAGCATTCAAATGACTAAATTCTCTGAAGACTCTTACTGATTGAGTAATCAAGATAGATAAGATCAGGAAGAGAATCTGAAACATCTTAGTTGACTAGCCTAACAGAAGGGGTTTTATACAATGAAAACCAAGAAAACAGGCTGACAAAATAACTGAAAATGCCCTTTAAAAAAAGAGAAGGAATTGCTGATGGGCCAACAGGACTATTTTCTCCACAGTATAAATAGCTAGAAAAGCTTATTTGAATTTTATAAATTTCAAGAGATTATTATTCTTGCTGGAATAAAATGGAATCTGAGTACTTAGGTGGTAAAACTTCCTTTTAGAAACACTCCTCTGCTCTGCGTAACATTGGGGTTTTTGATTTGGCCTTTTAAGAAACTCCAATGGTCATCTACAATGATTACAACAAATGCTGTCAATCTGTATAAATCAGTGAACTAATTGATAGATTTAAAAAAAAAAAAAAGTTTAGTTTTACTAGCTTAGAACCTGTTTATGAATTACAGAGTAGTACTACGTAGAGCAGGAGCGGTTCTGAAATGCCACTACAGATGATGAAAATAAACTGAAGTCCTGAAATCCTGCTAACAGTTATTTGCTACTTTAAATAACAGCATTTTGATTTTGTAAAAGAGAAATGTGGCTTTCAATGCTCAACTAGCTTGCCATTTCCCACAATAATTGGTAAATTTTTGTCTAAAATGTTTTAATAGGGAAGATGGAATGATACAGATTTTTTTATTCTGGGGGTTTATTAATATTTATCTGCATTAGCATAATCTTAAATAATTCATTGGTCAAAGCCTTTGCTTTGCACAGCTGTAAATTCCTCCTTTCCATCTCACCTTTCAGTTCTGCAACAACCAAAGCCAGCATGCTGACATCTTCTGTTCTTTAAGTCACTGGTCAGTATTCCTTTTTCCAAAAAGCCTATGCATCACACTACTTCTCTTCCCAGACAGCTAGATTCAGCAATTAAAAAATCTGATACTATCTTTGGTAAAGTTGCTGGATAACCCATATGTTATTTCTTTGCTGTCTTATACTTTATGCAATACAGCAGGCTTTGGCTCCCTGCCAATAAACTACCTTTCTCGACTTGTTCTCGTGCTTGTTGGTTGGTCATCCCCGGGTACGGACACACTCCTAAACTGAAGGTCTCCCACAAAAGGATTCCAAAGCTCCATACATCACTCTCAGATGTGTATCTCCCTAAGAAAAAGAGACAAAATCCATGGCTTAGTGCACAGAAAAAATCAATGTTTCAGGTAATTATGGCTCAAAACGTTCTGTAAAGGTGGAGTGTTACATTGTCAAGCTTTAATCAGAGCAAAGCTCTTGCTACTGTAATACATTCTGCAGATATCACAGTCTCCTGCATTTCACATGATAAACAAATTAACTTCAGGTCAGCATCTAGGAATAGTATAAGCTAACTTAAATTTCTACAATTTGGCATACATTACCATGTCAGTCATTCTTTTGCAAGCTAAGAATTTATTTTCTTCTTGATTTTTAAAAAATCTTAATATAAAAGGGTAGAAAAAACGTCAGTGTGTCCCCCCGCCCCATATTTATAATCACTTTCAATTCAAAGGATATTTTTTTAAAAATTACTTTCCCCAGTCTCCTAAATATCAAGGCAATGGGTATTCTAAGAGGAGCCACCCCCAACATAGTTTGTAACTGTGAAGAGGTCCTGGTTTTCACGTGTTGAGAAGCTGCTCTCTGAGAATGAGTATGTAGTTGCTTCAACTTGCATAATTTGGATCCTGAAGAACTACTGCACCCATTCAGTTAAAGAAAAATAAAAAAAAAAAGCATTGTGCTGGTTCCGTGACCTTCAGCTATGCTTCAGAGATAGCAAAACACATAACTGATAGATAACTGAATTCCAAACCTCTTTGTGCATTGTAGGCTTTATATTATGAGAGAAGGAGAGATCTTGGAGCAGATATTTCTTTTGTCCCTGATGGATGCACATTAAGGATGGATTCACACCAGAAAGTTAAGGATCCTAGCCCTTTGCAGCAGGACTTGTGAAAATGTTACCTCAAAAATCCATTTTCAACATTACTTTAATAATTTTTCATTAATCTTTCTTTGTACATATGTGTCAATATTCTTTAAAATATACTCATGCTTATGAATGCATTGTTCATCTCTACTCACTAAACAAAACAAACTAAGCCACTTCTAACTACAGAGAAAGAAAATACATGTAAATTATAGTGGTAGTTGGTGATCTGACAACTGTTCTGACATCAGAAAGTTCAGTTTATGGTTAAACTAAGTACCACTTCCAGCTGTTCTACATTAGCTTGTGTGCCTCATGGATGGAAATTATGGACATTCACTATGCTCTTTGTAGTAAGATTAGTTTTCTTGTCTATTTATCAACTCTCTTTAGAGTCTGGCATCCAGTAATTTAACACTTTTCATTGAAATCACTCAGTAGACACAAGATAGGTGATTAGGTTTTTTATAGAGAAAGAACAAGTTCTGCACAGTTAATTATCTTTTCCACTATGACATTATCTGGGTAAAAAGAAAACAAAACTAAAAAAAAACAAACCCAAAAAAACCACACACACAAAAAATCCTCTACACAGTAATATTTTTATTAGCATGAAAAACAACTCAAAATTTTGTACTGGAAAAAACACACATATTAAATGTGTATATTAATTTTGAGTGAACAGGAAACAACAATACCCTACATTTGGCATAAATATGCAATTTTAGGAGCTGTTCAGGCATTTTTTCCACCTGCTGAAGTGACGGAAACCATATTGCTCCAAGTAAAAATAATGGTATGGAAAGGCACGGAATCCAGAACTGGCTAAAAAATGAACTTTCATGTAGTTTCTTAACTACTGTTTCCTTCAGGTAATGGCCAATGTCCCTATCCCTCATTTTCTTCCAACACATAAATTAAGAACCAACATGGACAGTGGATGGCAAATAGTACTGAAATATTGCAGATTTAATTCTATTTCACTCTGATATTCTTAAATACCTTCAGCCTTACTTACAGAAATTAATACAATACTTAAGACTGTATTCCTAGGATGGAAAATAATAAAACCCAAAACAATTATTTCTACTTACATCTTTCAAGGGAGTGGAAAAGGAAAGATCCTTCAAAAACACACAGAAACCTCCAGTGACATTTTGAAAGCTGAATATTAGACTGCTGAATGCATTAACAAATGTTTGAAAGAGTGTATTTTCCAAACACTACAGAAAATCACTCAAAGCTGCTTGAGTATGCATGCATTTAGAAAACCCAAAATAAGTAGATGTTAATCAACTACCCTCTCCTGTATTTTGCAAAAAAACCCCAAACCACTCAAAAGTACGAAGTTAAGTTGTTGTCACAAGAGCCTGTTTCCTGCTTAATGTAGTCTCCTGGGCTGCATATGGCTGTGTAGGGTACCCTTTCACTACATATCAAATAAACCATATGCATTTCTGAAATAACAAAAATAAAAATCCAAACCAACTTTGACAGTGGAACAAACACCCAAAATAGAAAAGTGTGTTCCCCAGTGAACACGAGCAACACCAACACCTCTTGGAATGTATGATAATACACGATCAGTTACTGTAACTAGATTTTTTATTAGCCTTCCAAAGGGAAGATCTTTTTTTTTTTTGTTACAGCATTAACTCCTGTAGAAATGCTGAGAGCAAGCATTTTCTGATCAATTTTAAGTCACAAATTTATGATTTCCAGTGTATGATTTTACAAAAAAAAAAAAGCTTTAGGAGATGGCAGGAGTATTTATAGACACATCAAATGAAGAACTTAAATCTTTTTTCCCTAAGTATTCAACTACGTAACTGTCTGAGAGAAGTACATGCAAAACATGGCATCACTCATTTAATATGCTGCTTCTTCACAGCCCACTTTACTTAGAAGAACTTAGTTTTCTAATTTACTATAAGCTTAAAAGCTAAATGCAGCAGGTTCTGCAACTATTACCCACACAGTATGGACCACTTCCTTCAACCAGAAGTAATGGATTATTTTCCTCAAGATAACAGCCTAGTGATATACAAACATGCAGGCCAAATAAAGTTGCATGTAAAAAAAAAAAAAATCAGTGCCTCCAATACAATGATTTATCTAACAGAATGTGCTGGTATGTTAACAATTTCTACAGTTTTCAAAGAAGGTGTGG
This sequence comes from Porphyrio hochstetteri, assembly GCA_020800305.1. Lineage (NCBI taxonomy): Eukaryota > Metazoa > Chordata > Aves > Gruiformes > Rallidae > Porphyrio > Porphyrio hochstetteri. The sequence goes on from CM036938.1 coordinate 28,291,117, forward strand.
AACAAGCACTACCATAAATATGCAGAACTTGCCACTTATTTTGCTATTGGTTATGATTTAGGTGACCAGTAGTCTACTAGAATGAGCCAGCAACATAACCAAAGCATTGTTTTATTCCTGTAAAATAGAAATGTTGATGTTGCTGCCTTATTCTTTTTGAAGGCAAAACAGTATTTTATACATAAGTAAGACTGAAATAATAAAATTATTATTATTAGTGATCTCTTGAATGGAGAAATTCAAGGTCAGGCTTGATGGGGTTGTGAGCAACCTCATATAGCAAAGATGTCCCTGATTACTGCAGGGGCGTTGGACTAGATGACCTTTAAAGGCCCCTTCCAACCTAACACATTCTGTGATTCTATGATTTCAGCTGAGCACTAGGAATATGTATATACATCGTCAAATATTGCCCATGGTGTAGTCCTGGTGATACTTTACCATTTGATTTTGTTCTCTGTTGGGATTTTTGGGGTGGGTTTTTTTCAAGAACATACAGGTTTGTCCTTACCATAGTTGAGAGCTTCTGGAGCTGTCCACTTGATTGGAATCTGCTTTAGTCCTGACGATGAGTACACACCATCATCCTCTTGTCGGGACATTCCAAAATCGCTGATTTTCAAAATGTTGCTTTCACCAACCAAGCAGTTCCTTGCAGCCAGGTCTCTAAGTTAGAACAAGAAAGAAGGACCCCACATTTTTACACATTTAAAAGCACTTGAAGCAATTTAAAATGGCTGAGCCTGTCAGCCCAGATGGTGTCACCTCTCAAAAAACATTTTTAAGAAAGGGTAAAAACCATTGCACAGTAGTTGTGGAAAAGAGGAGTGAAGGAGGGGAAAAAAACCCCCAAAAAGTGTGATAAATAATCATGTGAACACCAAAGTCAGCAAAGATGTGAGGGAAAGCGGACCTGGAGATGCTGGAGGTAGAAATTTCCCTGCAGCCCTCCCATGCCAGAGCAGTGTGAGGAAGAGTGGGCAGCAGAGTGGAGCTGTATGGACTGACCGCAACCCCTACTCCCCATCGCCCTTGACCCCTGGTGGGGAGGAGGTGGGGAAGTTGGGAATGAAGGAGTGAAGGTGAGCCTCAGAAAAAGGGAGGGGTAGGGGAAAGGTGTTTCAATTTTTATCTTTATTTCTTGCCACCCTAACCTATTTTAGTTGGCAATACACTGAGTTAAATTAATGCTCACAAGTTGACTCTGTTTCACTGTGAGTGTAATTGGTGAGTGATCTCCCTGTATTTAGCTCGACCCACAAGCTTTTGTGTCTTATCTTCTCCCTGTCCTGCTGAGGAATGACAGAACAGCTGGGAGGGCCTCTGGCATCCAGCCAGAATCAACCCACCACAACTGCCCTCTGAGGTCATATATCTAAACCGGATTTTATGCAAAATGAAACAGAATTTGAAGCAGCACCCTGAAACTTGTTCCTGTAATTATGAAAGACAGTGAGAAATAAGGGAACTTGCCCCAACTTCTTCCTGTCCACCTTACCGTAAGAGTTTCCATCAAGAATAAAAAGCTACTCACTATTACAGGAAAAGGAATTTTGGCTCAGTGATGGATAAGAAGCTCAGCAAATCAACAGCCTCCCTTTCCTTCCCTCCGTCTCAAACATTTTTTTTTCCTAGACTAGGAAACAGCCTGTAGTAATACCTGGCAAGAAGACTTTCTGTTGCTTCTCTACAACATACATCTGGAATAATAATGCACGTTAATAATAAATTACTAACATAATGTATTCATATTTCATTGTTTCACAAGGTATTAAAATACTACACAGTAATATCTATGTTATTATTCCCATCTTAATTTAAAAAATACAGGAAGTTTTTGAAGGGAGAAAAATGTTAAAGAACAGAATTAAATTGGTAACATGATGAACATTATAGGCAAAGTATTTTTAAACTAAATTTACAATGTTTGTTTTCACTTTAAATGGCTAATATGCTCACAAATGGCTTGTCTTACAGAAATATTCCAGAATAACTACATTAGTGTTAGAGTTTTAGATTGGACCTGTAGCATAGTTTTGAAGTTAATCCCTTGAGCACTTAATGCACATTCATTGGTTTTGAAGAGTGATTTTAATTTTAGTACATAGAAACTCAGTTACTCTGCAAAGAAACTAACCTAGAACTCTGCTCACAGTGTGCACCAAATTTGTTTTTACAGCTAAAGCAGAGAGTAAGTTCTGAACCAATGACAAACAGCTTCAAAAACTATGCATGGTGGGGGCATTCATGACTATGTTTAGTCCAAAGCAGAAGTCTTTAGCCATATATAAAGATGTTAAACCTTGCATATCTACATCTAATTTGACCAACTGATCTAAACTGATATTACACTACATTATTTTGATACGTGGGCAGAGCCTGAGTTTGAGTGTAAATACTATAAGTTGATTTAAGAATTTTAATGTATTTGACTCACACAGCCTCTCTGCCACTAAGAACAAACATGGCCCTTGATGCTACAGTGATATAAATGCAGTTTTTCTTGCAGCCAGACAAGATGGACCACCTGAAATGAGGTGTGAAGTCACAGTCTCCAGCTGAAGATACACACAAATGTATGAAACAGCTCAACATGCACTCTGTTACACAACTCATTGTTAGCATGTGGTATTGTTTGGTGAAAGTATGAGAGCTGCAAAACAAACTGAATTGTTATTACACGTCCTCAATCCTGCAAAAAGTACCACCATGAAATGTCAAGAACATATGGCTTAGGCTCCAATCATACTTCAGACATTAGGCTTTTTATTGTTTTACTCCATATAGTCTAGAGGACAGATGCACACAAGGAGGGAAAAGAGTGATGAGACTGTACCTCAAAGAAAATTTACAGAGTTAATTAAAATAATGGACATCTTCCCACCTGAATCTGACAGCATTTAAACATGTTCTGATTTAGAAAAGAAAAAGCTATCTACTGAGCTGCCTCATGTTTATTTCTCACACATCAGTCTGATTTTTAGGGAAAATACACTGTAAATAGCACACGGTATGATGCTTGTATAGAAAGATTATAGTCAGTCCACATAATTTTAGTCTGTTTTGTGTGTGAGAGTTTTCTTCTTTCAGAGTCATCAAGAAGATGGTGTTTTTCCATCATTACCGAAAATTTACAAAAACAATTCCCTGAAAACCAAACAGGTAATTGAGAAAGCTGGTGAAGACTGTAGCACAATATTGACGCTACACTAAATGAACACTAGATCTTCTGAAAGACCAGGTACACATATAGTGTTTGCTTCATGAAACGGTGGTTTCCAAGCTATTAGCTGGCAGTGAGCTGCAGAATGATGCTGTTCATGCTGCCAAGCTGAACACAAGTGCCAAGGGGGGAATTGTGGGCCAGTGGTTGGCTAATGGCCCACAGCTTGTGCGGGTGGGCAAAGCTGTGAAGTTCACTGTGGATGTTTCCAGGCAAATTGCTTCTTTCTTTTTGTCTCAGTTTGTATTGACTAGAGAAGGATTTTCATTGCCATCTTGCACAGAGTATCAATAAAATTTTATGAAATGGTGAGTGCCAAGCTATTAACAAAAAGACAGAAAAGAATGCATTATGATAAAACCTAATTTACTAATAGAGCCACAAATGCAAAGTAAATGTAGTAGGGCTGGTTACAAGTCTCAAAGAATTAATACCCTTCTCTGCTTTTAGCTAGAACTCACACATTTTTTAAGCTTTAATACTATGTATTACTTTTACTACCTCATTTGTGTTAATATAGCCTTTAGAGCACTTCATATGTTTACTTCTGACTTAAGCAAACTTGCTTTTTTCATTTCTTATGTGGAAGGCAGGCTCTTTCTTTCACTTATTCAGAAACAATTTAGATGTGAACTTTTCTTTCCCTTTTTCTTTCACCTATCATAATCTTTTTAAAGGACTTTTGAAATTCCCACCTCCCTTAGGCACTTTTCAGAGTTGTTTTGAGGAGTTGGTTCTCTGAGAATATAGAAACCAAGCACGTTCAGCAGATCCAGTGATATTTAAAATCCCGCTGAATTCTGATAAAAGTTCTGTTCCGTTACGTTTTTTAACGTTCCGTAGGGTGAAACAGCATGAGCACAATTTCATTCTCAGTGCTGCCCCACCAGCCACTTCAGATTCTGCAGTTACATCCACTGTAAATATATTTTCAGGTTCTTTCCCCCCCCTGCTTTCTTCATTGTAATTTCTTCACAATGTCCATTTGACTAATATTTATTACTTCATTCCTCAGGCATATGAATGTCTTGTTTGCATCTCTGCCATAATTTCACATCCGTTTTATGTCCTAAGTGATTTGTTGCTGAATTTTCTGGATTTCTTTGTATATATTTGCATACTTAAAAGCATTTTTGAAAACACTGTTACACTGAAGGCAACAGCCATATCAAGCTTTTGATTAAGGTTTTTCAATATTTTTCACACTGTTTTTTCACTATTTCTCTGCATGTCTGACACACTCCGTTAAAAGGATGTTCGTATTTTTGAGCCTAAATACAAGAGAAAAGTACCAAAAATGCACTTTGGTTAGTATGATTTATTACAGAATTTATAGCCAGAATCAAAAAAAAAAAAGGGGGGAGGGCATAAAAAAGTATTGCTTCCATTGCTTTAAATTGATAGCTAACAGCTTCCATTTTCTTCCATTTTCCAGGATTCTAATTCATTTCAATGTGCTACAGATAAAATGAAAGAGCTCTAGTATAATAGTGTTAAGAGGCTTATAAAAAACCTTTGCATCTTAACCTTCCATATGAAATAGACCTAATAGGGTTTACATTCAAGTATGCATGGTAAGTGACCTGAGTGAGGGAAAACAAACTGTACAAAATTGGGTTGATGACTGAAAACAACTATGAGGATCCCACATTACGGGTAACTTCAGTGTTTGTAGTAGTTCATGATACTTTCTTGATGGTATTTTAAAAAAACCCAAAAAACCCCAAATGAACTCTGTTCTGCCTGTCTTCTTTTCCCTAACACACACACCACACCACCCCCTCCCCAAGTATGTTCTGTTTTCTCTTTTTTCTCCTTCATTGTTCCCTAAAGTCAATGTCCTGAAGTACAGATATAATTGTATAGTATTAGGTGTCTCTCTCTGCTTGGGGCATTGTTGTTTTTCTTCTCATACAGCATTTGTTACTTGAGGCAGTAATTCCATAAAATCAGTTTTATCTTTAACACGGGAAATGAGAAAATATTCCTTATTTCACATCGTGAAAGCTGTACAAATTAGGCACAAATTACACTGAGCTGCTATGGAACAAGTTCATTAGTAAAAGAAAAGCTGACTCTTACTATTTAGTACAATGATTATGTTGACTATGAATCAGTAATATGCTTTGAATATGCTGAAGCTGCAAGAGAATCGTAAGACTTTTGCCAAAAATCCATTAGCTAGTTGGAGAGGAAATAAGAGACAATTCCTCTATGCTGGGAGTTGTTACCACCTGGATTCATGTCTGTCAGTAAAGACATAAACCTCTAAAACCTTTCTCTAAGGACATTCTTACATGCCCTCCCACCAAAGGAACTACACAGCAAGTAATACCTAGTACTTCAATGGAATTCCATCAATTAAGGCAAATCAAAATAAGAGAATAAACTCATTACTAAACCAGCAGGACAGACTGCCTCACTGAACTAATTAGCCATTTTACATCCCCTCCCTGGATAATGCAATTAAAACACTCTTAGGTGGTAAAAGCCAGTAATTAATTAGTGAACAGGATCAGTTTATCTGCTCTGCACATTTAATTCAATGGAAATAGCCTATTACCTGATCAAAAAAGAAGGGGCAGGAGGTCTGTAAGTGGAACTGTTGGGTTATTTTGTGGACTGTAAGATATTACCTCTCCTTCAAACACCTAAGGTAATTTCCAGTGGTGTCTACCTCAGAAGACACCTATTTCAGAACTTCCTTCACACATATAAGCTGCTACTTTTGCCATATGCAGAGAACATAGCAAGGAATATGCGCCTAGCATCAGACTAGGAAAATATTAGAAGGTCAGAAGCACATCCTTTCATGCATTCTATGTTGTCTTCCCTCCCACCCCCCCACCCCTCCATCCCCTTTATACTTTGTTTTACTTATTTCTTCATATTTTAGCTATGACATTAGGAATACTAACAGAGCAATATTAACTACAGTGGTAATCGTTTCTCTCGGTTCCTCATATAATGCAAACCCATCTTCACCTTCACTGATGAAAAATGGTGGGAAACCAGAGACCAAGTAAGATTTCTCAATTATGTCAGGCGTTCTGCTTCCTATCCTAGTTTCGGATATTGCTCAGCTCTTCTTAACAGTAAAATGAGTACATTTTCCCACCTCACGCCATTAGTGACATTCAATTGCTCCTTCTAAAGCACTTTGCAATTTTCAGATGAAGGACTTAAAAGTTTGGTATGAAGAACTCAAATGAAAAAAGTAACCAATGTTAAATAATTGTATTCAGCACAAAACCCAGCTTGTATCTAAAAATGTGTTTTATCCATAGAACCTTTATTTTCTGTAAGACTAACATGTACCCTACATTCCAGAAATAGACTGCATTGCACTGCTCGCTGTTCATGTTATGACACTAAGAGCTAACATATAAAATGATTTATAGCAACTTGGTGAACATCTTCCTGTGAACTAAGGTTAGTAAGATCACATTAATCAAAAGGTAAGCTTCAAATAATAAAGGCCAAAGAAAAAAGAAGAAAATACAGAAGCACAATATGGCTTAAGCATCGAAATTGACAGTATAAGATGGTCTGATTTAAAATCAGTTGGTAAGTTAGTAAGCAAATAATTTATTAATACATATCAGATTTCTCCAAAATAACAAAACTATATTCAAATAAAAAATATGCTTCTTAGATACTGAGAGGCATTTTTAAGTGTTTCTAAATACACCGCAATGATAAACACACTGTTGAGGATCGGTATTCCTAACTCAAAATTCCAAACATTTATGCATTGCCATACCCACCCTCAAAAAACATACTCAGTAACTGTTATGTTCCTGATTTTCTCCAAGTGCTGTGCTCATTACATGACATCATGGGTCACGGTAGTAGATGACACAAAGCTACAGCATCTGTCACAGGATTGCAAAGTGGGATGTGTTTAGTTCACAAAGGCAAAGCATATCGCTTCATCTACTGAGGACTGCACAGCTTAGTAAGGAAACTACCATTTGCAGTAAACTTAACCTTCAGTCTCACCCCAGAAACCCTGATGTTACTAACTTTTCTACCACTACATTTTTTAAACAAGTGACACTGTCCTGGACTGTACAAACACAGTAAGAAGAAACTTCTTAATGAACTGTTGTACAGAAAAATATATTCCCCTTTCCTGTACCAAAGTTTGCTACTGCAAATGCCTTCAAACACATACTTGAAATTAAAATCAAGATATGAAGTCAGATAAAAAGTTTACTTATGGTACAGTGATTTCCAATGAACAAGTATAGTATCATATTCATGTTTATAGGCTGGTCATTTACAAATGAACAAACACACGATGACTGCAAGGTATACCTTGAGGTAGGTACAAATATTGGGGATACTAAATTAGATACATTATTTAATTACTTTTGCAGAGAAGTAGCAGTACTGACTTTAGGACCATGATCAGAACAAACAGAGTAAAACTTTCTGTTTTGCTACTTAACCATGGCAGAGATCACCTGCATCTCAGGGGGCAAAAAGTGTTCCTTTGGAGGTATGGAAGTGAAGCACAAATGCTGTAAAATGTTACCACCTCTCACAGTTGTAGTTCTGGTCTCCCAATACTTGGTGTTTGGTATAAAGAGGCCTACTTACAGTTGAATAACCGCATCAAGAATGAACCTCAATTTTCATTAAAAAAGAAACTGTTTGAGATGGATGACTGTGAAGATAAAAGAGGAAAAAGAAGAAACTCAAGCTTCCTATTTCCTGAATGCTTTGAATTTTTAAGTGATATATTGTTTGGTTGGTTTTTTTAAAAAAAAACCCATGATTTTCTGTATGGAAGAGAATGGAGCTGATCCAGACTCATGCTCTGAAGAGGGACAAGGTCACTCCTGCATCCTGGAGCCTCCTCACATTCCTGCTTTGTGTACATTTTTATTAGGAAGAAACCCAGGTTGCTGTCACATGCTATATGGCACTTGTCCCCTGACAGAGGTAATAATGCAGAAAATTAAGCGACTGTCAACTGAAGTTTAAGTAAAAGTTAAAGTTTGCAGATCAGAGGTGGCTCAAGCAACTATACAGATCCATTAACACGCTACAAAACTGACATATCTTAGAGTTTTTTCAGGTAAGTTAGTATGTGTCCTCCATTTTCCTAGTAGGACAATGTTTTTGTTCCAGCTATTTTAAAAGAGATAAAGATAGGCATAGTACACAATGAGCAATTCCTGAAAAGACTCAAAGCAGTAGACGATAAAGATCAAAATGAAGAAATAAATTGACACATCATCTATTCCTCCCACCTCCTTATTTCTGAGGTTTTCTTCACAATGCCTGCTTCTGGGACAGAAATGTTCCTATCAACAGCATCTAAATTATTTCATCTGCATGGTTTCTCAACCTTTTTAGAACTTAATAGTCATTGTCTGTATTTTTCTGAACAATTATTTTGATGAAAACTGCATCATAGTAATTCTAGTCTATAACAGTCTTCTTTGCATCGATATTCCTCTAGGTTTTTATAACCCATTTTTCCTGTGCACTGCTGATTACATGTAATGTGCTGAGCAAAATGGGAGACTTAGGAATGTCTACTGTTCTTTTTTTCCGTTGTGCTTCGTTTATAGCTTGAAACAAAGGTTTGCAATTGAATTTCTTCTGTGTGATGATTTATTTCATTTGTTCGGCAGGAAGGCTTACCTTACCTTTGTCCAATATGAATAACTTAGCAGGGGACATTTTACTCCCTGCAATTTTATAGTAATACTCAGCCTTCTATAGGTAGCTATTTTTTCCTTTCTACAGTTACAGGAGTCAAAGATTTTCACAGCATACATTTTATAGCTATGAGAAAGCCCGTTATAAATGAAGTCTGTACAAGTGTGCAGTAACCTATCAAGCCTCCTCACTTCTCCTAAGGTAATGGTTTACACCATGAGAGTAAACAACCTGTGTGATGATACAAAAATTGTTACAATAACTGTCCTTGGCCTTCTGTAGATGGAGGACACCTCAATTTAGTTCTTAATTTTGAATTTATTTCTGAATTAGTCTCTTCCCTATTCTATTCCATAATAAAATATCATTGATTTCTCTGTACAGAGGCATTAAACATTGTTTTAACTTGTTTAGAAACATCTAAAGAGGCAGACCAGATAAGGTGAAAGATCATATTCACTTTTCCATTATACATCAATGATTGAATAGCTTGCGTGCTGAATCTAAAGAAAATGTCTAAAGTTGGGTAGCTTCTAGTGCTGACTTTCTGATGATTACTTTTTATTTAGAAATTAAATTTCTTGTTTTATTAAAAAACACATTTTCTAATGTTAATATTATTATGTACTGTGTTAAGCTTAAAAAATAGTTGAAGAATGAAAAGCAGAGACAAAAAACACTGCAAGTGCCCCAGGAACCAAGAAATTCCTAAGTATAACAGGGGTTAGTCTTTTCTACCTTTTTTCATTAGAAAAAAACTAACCCAACAGTATAGTATTGTATTTGCAGGGCTTTTCAGATCTTATGGAAAATGAAACCTTTTAAAATCTTTACCTCTGTTCTCAGATTAGAATTAAGAACTTAGAGCTGCTGTCTATCAAATTTCAGGTGAAGGAGGCAAGTATCGTCACTACTGACTCTTCAAGAGCAAATACAAACAATATGGTATTCGGGAATAGTTCAAGTCATCTCTGAAATGCAGTCCTATCACTTAAATCTACTTCCACTCCTACCAGCAGATAGGCTGTTTATTTATTTATTTTTAGTAGATAAAGTACAATATAGGTAGTGGATCCCAAGGCACTTCAGTGAAGTTAAAAGATGAAAAGCTAATAGCTAGGGTACAAAGAAATGAAGGATCCTTATTAAGGGGCAAGAGACTACGTATTGATGAAAATAACACACTAGGAATCAGAAAGAAACCAAATAAATCAGGTCTGATTACAAATCAGAAGGAAAAAGCAGCAGAATATTAGTATCAAATAGTGCTAGACCAGAGTGCTATGTTGTAGCCCTACATAGATTATAAAATCTTAGACTATAGAATACATTATTTTAAAAATAAAGTTATAAATGAAACCAATAACAAAGAAGAATCAATCACAATTTAAAGCAATTACTACATTGTGGGTTTTTTCTTATTTAGGAAGGAAAAATTTAACTAGATGCCACAGGTGGCACATGCATTCCTCGTAATGGAAACCAGCTTGACAACGATACATAAAAATAGTTCATTAATTCACAAATTTATAACAGTAAAAAACATTTTGTAATCTGTAGCTTGCAATATCTCTCTACTTTTAAACAAAGATGACCAGCAAATGATTACTGGCATGTGAAGATATTTTAGTACTCTCAAAACAGTCTGGTTTGTTACTGCCATAAAAACATCAAAAGCAAAGATAAATGAAAATTAGTAATAATTTACTAATTGTCCTAGACAGCTATGTAAGATTTGCAGTTAGCATTCAGACGTATGTAAGAAATTTTACGTAGTTAAAACATTGTAGAGACTTATATATAGAAATTGAAGGGAATAAAACTAACTCTTAATTTTTTGTAAATTAACAAGTTAGAAAATAAATTGAACCTCTCTCTCCCTTTCTGTTGCTATTAGTTAAAATCTACAATAGGTTTTCTATGAAAAATAAAACATAAAGGAGGAAGAAAAAACCCGCACTTTTCTGACCACAAAAGGAAAAGGAAAACAACGTGATTTTGACAAGTTTAAGTTTGGTGGGGTACCCGAAGTAGGAAATGTGGAAGAAACATGAGATGACAGTGTGCTGATCATGATTACATCTCATACTGATCGCAGCAGATGTAACAGGGCTGACATTGCTTTTGGAAGAACTGGAGGAACTCGCAAGTACACACATGTTCATCTACCATGGTAAGACTTGCTAGCTGGGAAGACTCAAGGAATACATGCTAATAAGCCCAGGGGCTCCCAGTTATCACCCTCTGAACTACTACTTCCCTGCACTTAACCTAAGGACAGGAATACAACGAACCATTAGAAAACCATTGCAAAGCTATGGATTTACAATATCTGGCTATTATTCTGAAATGTTTCCACACAAAAACCACTCTAGAACTACACTGAAGATACACAGGTTCCTCTTTGTCACGCTGCATTAATTGTAGCATTTGCTGTGGGCAAAGTTTATAAAATAATCAAAGTGATAATTTGCTAAACTCCTAAAAGCTTAGGGAAGGAAAGGGGAAAGGGGAAAGGGGAAAGGGGAAAGGGGAAAGGGAAGGGGAAAGGCAAAGGCAATGGGAAAGGGAAGGGAAAGGCAAAGGCAAAGGGAAAAGAAAGGCTGGCTGTGGGAAACAGCATAAACAAACTTAAACTGTAAAAAAGAAATTAATGTATTTTGAAAAATTAAGCCTAAATACAGTAATACAAAAGACAAATACTACTAAGCAATCGTGTGGAAAGGAAAGAGAAACAAACTGGATATGGCTTCAAGATTAAATACAAGTAATGGAATTAAATTGAGCATAGAAAAGTAAGAACTCATTATCTAGAGGAGTCTGAGGAAACTGTCAAGGAAAATAAAGAAATTCTATTTCATTAATGTGATTGTTTAAAAAAACCCCAGTTTAATAGGTATAGAGACTACTGTCAGTTTCAAAGATATAGGCTGATACAGTTTTTAATTGATTTAAAATAAACATTTGAATTATCAGATGTCCTGGAATCTATTTTTATACTACCAAGTATAGTACACACCAAAAAACTAGTTAAGTAGGAATGACCCCAAGAAGCATTCATTTTCTGAGTGATTGCTTTTGTTGATTTAACATATATGAAAAGACGCAAAATTTAAAGTATGTATTTTTCCAATTAAAACATGAATTCCCAATAGCTCACGGCAAAACAGCTCTAAAATCAAAATAAGAAATAAATAAAGCCCAAATAAGTAAATAAAATCTAAATAAATCTACAGATTTATTTCTTACTTTACATATATTTCAGTTTAAAGTAGAATGCACAGAAACTAGTATAGGCAAAGTCGGGATGACATTTTGTTATCATATTATAAACTGCTTGCTAGGAGCTAATGAATTGATAACTGAAGAGCAAGATTTTTTTGAAAAAAGCTTCAAAATAAGTTGGGCACAACAACAAAATTCAGGTGGAATTCATGGCACACAAATGGCTCACTTGTGCACAGGAAAGCAGTACAGATGCTGCCAGCTGGGTAAGGTAGGTTCCTACAACGTCAGGTGTCAGAATTTTAAATCATGATTACGTTGCCTTTATTATTTGCATCAAACACTGTATTTACTGCATCTTTACTGTAATGCAGTTCCTCCATTCCAAATACTGAGCTGATGTGAATTTTGCTGTTAACAAAAGCATGCCATTCATGGAATCCAGCATAAACAATAGAAACTACAGACAATTCTACAAAATCCACTGTGCTACGTGATTGCAACGTTGCAAATTTCCACTGTCAACTTGAATACAACACTGATCATAACCTCCAGAAAGTTCAGCAAATTTGTACTGACAATCAGTGCTTCAAAGCACTAAATGCCATTAACGTTCCTTTTGGCACATCAAACTTCCAAGACCTCATCATGAGTTCCCGCAGCGTTATTCACAAGGAGGTGATGGAACAGGAACTTGAAAGATGGGAGGTTTTAATTTTAATTATTTTGGATCTTAATCTAAGAAATTTAATGACAGGGCACATTTAAAAGGTCATTGATCATTACAAGGCAAGAGAGAAATCTTAATGGTTAAAGTAAGAGCTTCCACACAGAGCTTCAGACGATGGATGCAGCCCTCCAAGTCCCAGGCTGCAGCACCATCCTCCTGAGGCCTGGCACGATGGCCCCCTCCTTTGTGCAGGACTGCTGTGCCATCAAGCGGAGGAGTTACAGGATGCAGCACCAGAGAAGATAGAAGGCAGGTAGAAAGGATCTTTTCTGAGTCACAACAGGTGGAAGAGCCCCAGATTCCAGCTACAGCAGATGTTGGCAGTGTCTATTGGACAGTATTACGCTACATGCAACCTCTTGAGAAGATGAAACTCCTGACTTCTGCCTCCATGCTCCTGCCCTATCTAAGTGCTTACAACAACAAAGGTCACCACCCTCAAAGCAGAAGAGGAGCAAGTTTTGCTGCATCTCCTTTTCACCAAGCAAAGCAAAGCAGTAACTTCCTATCAGTTCTTACTGGTAGCAAATGTTCCTTTCCTGGAAAGGCTACATGGCTTAGCTCTGTTGAATTCTTTTCTGGTGCAAAACGTTTACATACTCCTGAACAGAGGATTTACAGGAGGAGGTAAGAAATATTTTGCCCTAATGTTGTAACTAAACATGTGTGCTATCTTAACCATGACAAAATAATTGTAGTAATACGGTATCATCAAAGGTAATCATGATTATTTATAGCTTTGACTTGGGAACATGACTATCTCCTGCTCATTAACACCATTTCCTACAATTACTCTATGCATAAAGAAGTCATGGGTCTTCCACAGAGAGCAAAACAAACAATAATGGGAAAAAATATTATAGAAAATAAAAGGAAGGGCAGCACCAGTCATAGAAATCAAGTAAGTACAACTTAAAAGCAGGAAGTACAGAGAACTATTGTTATTTTGAAGCTATTTATAAGGCAACAAACAAAAAAAAAATATTAAATTCTTAAACTATAAATAAGATAGGTTAGGCAATTTGAAGGGATATTAGGTAATCTTGTCATGCATTATTTTGTGTTATCAAAGCAATAATGTCAGCTAGTGTTGCAGTTCAACATAATGTGAAAGGTGTACAGATGTGCAAAACCTCTAAAATCCATGTACTGAAATGAAATATATCTGAATCATAAACTGAAGAAGTTACAAGAATTCTTGCTATTCATCCCAGCACTGTCATTTTTGTACAGAAGCATAAACAGTTCCATAACAACAGGGACCAGGTATGAAATTTCAGACTATTCTACCTTACAAAGCAGAAGATGATAATGCATTCACTTCAAATCTTTTTTTGTTTACTTTTTCCTCTGTAAAAATTTGGGCTGATGATTGGTAATGGACTGGTAATTTATAAATGTTGAGAGTCCAGTTGATCCTACAGTTCTATATGCTTACATGAATCTTTTTCATTTTCTCATAGATGGTTCTTATATTAGAACCTGGGTATTTGTCAAAAAATATACTTTGTGTACAGTTAAAACCAGTAAGTGTCTGTTTCTTAACTGCAAATATGAGAGACAGTCTGATATCCTGGATACACTTACTTCAACTAACTTCTTAGAATTAGGATTTCAACAATTAAGTTGAGTTTGTTCAAATATTTTACTACATTTTTTCCAACTTTGTGTAATTTTTCTAACAGCAGATATAGTGTTTTGAGTGCAATCCTGCAAAACAACTCTGCATATCAATTAACGCAGGGGAGTGACTCAGAAAAGCAGGGCCCAAGAATTTTCAGTGACAGGACAAAATAAAATAAAAAAGAATAAAAATACAAGCTTCCTTTAGAAGTCAGTATTTGTCAGCTGCAACCACAGCAGCTATGACATCTAGCATAAGAAGAGGAACACATGCTCAAAATCTAAATGCTGGTTTTCCCTAACTTGGCTCATGGTTACTTTATACATTCCTCTCCATAGATACACAGACTCCAAGTGACAGAAAATTCAGCTTCTGTTTGCAAAATATTTTTATTAGCTCAATCAGCAATGATATATTTTACCTTTCTTACTTTCATTCACAATGCAATTTGTTACCTTTACTGGATAATTTAAATCAAACAGTTTTTATCCTTCACGTTTTTATTACTCTGCTTTCTCGATCCATAAGTTTTGCCTATACTTTCACTTTTTTTTGAGTTAATACATCATTTACCACTTTCTAGTATCGGTGTCCAGAGCTGCAGGTAGTGTTCTGTTTATTAATGACTCTTTCTGTTCAGTTACAGAGGGCAGTATTTTTACTTCTCTCTACCTATTTCTAGAACCCACCTCTTTAAGTATCTCTGCAAAAGAGATACAAGTGATACACTTACTAGATATGAAATGCATTTGTCTCAAACATACATACCAGAATACAAAAGAAGCATTCAATTCATCAGTGCAATGAAAGCTTATGTATACAGTCCAGAATATTAGGGGAAATACTTGATCAATATTTCAAGGTGTTTTTTAAGTAATGTCAGCAGCTCTGGTTAGTAGCTTACTCTATGGGGGTCTGAACTGTGTCCAGCAGATACCTCCACATTAGCAAATAATTCAGTGCAAGAGAAGCAGATAAACAGACTGAAGTAGCTGGTGCTCCTCAGATTTCCATTGCATGTAGTTACAGAGGTTTCCTTGGGATTAGATATGATCTGGTTTCACATGCCAAACATGGTCCCACAGGGCGTGCAGCAAAGCTATCACAAATTTTGGCTTCCCTTACTTGACTTGGGGAGCACCATTTTGTCCTTCCCCCATCTCACACAGATGGCAGGAGCACATGGGTGGCACACCAGGTCCCCTGCCATTATTACTCACAGAAGACTCCCCCGTATTTCTGCTACTCCTCATTGCATTTGTGAGTAATGTCATTGTGCCTGATGACTGTCCTACCTTCCAGACCAAGATCTAGACAACATCTACTGCAAGGGACTCAAAACACCAGTAGAGGTGAAGTGTGTGTTTTTAACAAACAGATTAAAACTGCCATAGAAAAATACTGGCTCACTGTCAAATCTAAAAGATTACCAAGCACTGTATCACTTGCTATAAAATATTTCCCAAAAGTAAGCTGAAGCACTTGAATTCAAGAGCTGCTTAACTGTTAAAAGAAGTAACAACTGGCCATTTAAGGAAAAAATATGTCTATATATTTAACATAGAAAAATCTTCTATAACTTTTACAATATTTTAAGAGTTCTGTCTGCCTGACTCTCTCTGAAGGTTACAATGCTCTCTTGTGGTACGAAACATGGTTATTTACTTAAAAACTTGCAAACAACTAATTTCAATTTACAACTGAAGTCCAGCAGTGTTATAGAAGAATAATGACATATGCAAAAGTTAAACAAACACTTTAAAATTAAAATACATTAATAAATAACCCAGATAAATAAGCACATCTGTAATCACAGTAGTATTATTTCACACTTGAGTTCAGCTAAAATAAAACAACAGTGGCACAGGAGATCCCGTTGTCTCAATTTTGCCATCTGTTCATGGTAGTCAGAATTTACATTCTGGAACATGATAATCCCATATCATTTCAAGACAGAGCAAGATATTACAGTCAGATCTACGACTAGATTTTTATCGCTCCCATACAGAAAGGAAAGTAAGAGTGGACTCACAGAATCACACACAGAATCACAGAATCACAGAATAACAAGGTTGGAAAAGACCTTTAAGATCATCAAGTCCAACCATTCACATCCTAAACTAAACCATATCCCTAAGTACTTCATCTACCCTTTTTTTGAACACATCCAGGGAAGGTGACTCGACCACCTCCCTGGGCAGCCTGTTCCAGGCCAGAAAGTCAGGTGGGACTTCGTGTTTCCATCCATGACGCTGCAAGAAGGATAAGAAACTACTCCAGGTAATCAAGTGCAAGAGAGGATGGTCAGCACAAGCAACAATCGGAAGAAAGGGTGGCTTCCTGGAAGTGAATGAGAAGTCACGATTGTCTATGATACCAAACAGGATGGGCAGTTAATTCATTCATTTGTGAATGGGAATGAAGATGTCTAAAACCAATTAACTATTAAGAAGCAATATTCATAGCAGGAAAGTTTAAAAATGCCTTGCTTAATCACTTGCAAGCTTAGTCATCATAGTGATCCCCAAAATCCTGCCCACAAATTAGTCGAAGAGCAGTAAGCCTTTTGAATAAAGTACTTTTACTTATTCTGTGATCCTAACTCCTCTAACTATATTTTTAATACTAGGACTTGGCCCTTATTTCACTGATCTATTTTTATTTCCCAGAATGTCTTGATGAAGTATCTGACATCCACCTTTGCCAGGAGCTTTTTCTGTCAGGCTTGAGTGACTCAGCTTAAATCTGTGAACAATAAAACGCTGTAACATTGATTCAACAATTCTTACAGCTCCATGTACCTTGATGATCTCCCTCAATCTTTCAAGTCAGTTAACATGCTGATAAGGCTTTCTTCACCGCCTGCTGCCTTGCATAAGGGTTTCTGAAATAGTCTTTGACAAAGAGTAAGTCCCTATTTCAATCAATACTCACAGTGATATAAAAATGTTTCATAAAAGCATATTCCTGCACTATAATTCTGCCAAATGAGATAGAAAGAGGCTGTGAACTACAGAGCAATGACAAAAAGTGAGAGAACATCACACGCACTGAGCTTACTGTGTGTTTTATTTTACTCATTCTCAATAACAGTGATTCCTTTAAAACACACTGAATTTGTTCAGAATCTTCTTGTGAGCAGTACCCATTGGAAATGAATTTATGTTCAAACCTAGCTGCATATGCAAAACTTAACCTAAGTTTCTCCCAGCTTTATGTAAAATATGTCTTGATTCTCAAAGAAAGATCAACAGTAAGTTGGAAATAAGTTCTTACCAGAACTATATGCTATCTATCATCATGCAGAAGTAATATATTATCTAAGCCATAATGTTTTTCAGTTGCATAAACTTCAAAACTAAATTATTTCAGGAATGCACACTAAAACCCATTTCCCATCCTTTCTTCATCAGTTTTTTACTATGTATACAGCCACACACCTACGCTGAATGCAGTAATTCAGTGATAAAACTACAGTAACGTCAAGCTTGGAGGCACTTCCAGCAAACTTCCTGAAGCACTGCGAAGAACTACATTAGAGTAAGGTACATCATCACTGGTACTACCTGAAAAAAAAATTAGATAAACATTTTGCCAAATCCACAAAACAGGTGTAACCTAGAATGCAAATCTACATATATATACATATATGTAGAAAAATTAGAAAGGAAAATATGTTTTATTTCATCATAAAGGCAATTTGATAATTTATTATTCATTACTATTGACATACAGTCTAAGAATTTTTTATTGAAATGAAAGTAGCTTCCTGCCTGAGACAACTGGGGTACATTCCTCTTTGGAATGTCAAGAATCGGCTTCAGGAAAATAAAATATTGAAACAATACATTATATTTTTGTGCAACGCACATTTCCTTTTCTAGAAACATTAATAAATCACAGAATCACAGAATTATCAAGGTTGGAAAAGACCTAGAAGATCATCCAGTCCAACCATTCACCTATTACTACTAGCTCCCACTAAACCATATCCCTCAATACAACATCCAGTCTTTCCTTGAACACCCCCAGGGTTGGTGACTCCACCACCTCCCTGGGCAGTGCATTCCAGTGCCTGACTACCCTTTCTGAGAAGTAGTGCTTCCTAATGTCGAGCCTGAATCTCCCCTGGCGCAGCTTGCTACCATTCCCTCTAGTTCTGTCACTGCCTACACGGGAGAAGAGGCCGACCCCCAGCTCACTACAACCTCCCTTCAGGAAGTTATAGAGAGCTATAAGGTCTCCCCTAAGCCTCCTCTTCTCCAGGCTGAACAATCCCAGCTTCCTCAGACGCTCCTCGTAAGGCCTGTGTTCCAGACCCCTCACCAGCTTAGTAGCCCTCCTCTGAACGCGTTCCAGAGCCTCAATGTCTTTCCTGTAGTGAGGGGCCCAAAACTGAACACAGTACTCGAGATGCGGCCTCACAAGTGCTGAGTACAGGGGGACAATTACCTCCCTGCTCCTACTAGTAACACTATTTTTGATGCAAGCCAGGATGCCGTTGGCCTTCTTGGCCACCCGCGCACACTGTCGGCTCATGTTCAGCCGTGCATCAATCAGTACCCCCAGGTCCATCTCCTCCACACAGTCCTCCAGCCACTCCGCCCCAAGCCTATAGCGCTGCCTGGGGTTGTTGTGGCCAAAGTGCAGGACTCGGCATTTGCTCTTGTTGAACCTCATGCCATTGGCTTCAGCCCAGCTCTCCAGCCTGTCCAGATCCCTCTGTAGGGCCTCGCTACCCCCAGGCAGATCCACACTCCCAGCCAATTTAGTGTCATCTGCAAACTTACTGAGGGTGCACTCAATGCCCTCATCTAGGTCATCAATAAAGATATTGAAGAGGACAGGCCCCAGCACCGACCCCTGGGGAACACCACTCGTGACCGGTCGCCAGCTGGATTTAACTCCATTTACTACCACTCTCTGAGCCCGGCCCTCCAGCCAGCTCCTTACCCAGCCGAGGGTGTACCCATCCAAGCCACGGGCTGCCAGCTTCTGCAGGAGAATACTGTGGGAGACAGTGTCAAAGGCTTTGCTGAAGTCTAGGTAGACCACATCAACAGCCTTTCCCTCATCCAGCAGATGGGTCACTAGATCATAGAAGGAGATCAGGTTGGTCAAACAGGACCTGCCCTTCATGAACCCATGCTGGCTAGGCCTGATCCCCCGGCCATCCCGCACATACCGCATGATCTCCCTCAAGACTATCTGTTCCATAACCTTCCCTGGAACCGAGGTCAGGCTAACAGGCCTGTAGTTCCCCGGATCCTCCTTACAACCTTTCTTGTAAATGGGAGTCACATTGGCAAGCCTCCAGTCTTCTGGGACCTCACCAGTCAGCAAGGAGGACTGATAGATAATGGAAAGCGGCTTGGCTACCACCTCTGCCAGTTCCCTCAGCACTCTCGGGTGGATCTCATCCGGCCCCATGGACTTGTGGCAGTCCAGTTGGAGTAGGAAGTCTCTGACTGTTTCTTCCAGAATCACAGGGGAGTTAGCATGCTCCCCAGCTGAGACTACCAGGTCAGAGAGAGGGGTACCCTGAGGATCTGTTTGACCTTTAAAGACAGACGTAAAGAAGGCATTCAGAACCTCTGCCTTTTCCTTATCCTCAGTGATCACATTCCCAGCCTCATCCAGTAAAGAGTGGATATTCTCCTTTGTCCTCCTCTTACTGTTAATGTACTTATAAAAGAGTTTATTATTGTTTTTCACCCCAGCGGCCAGGTTAAATTCAAGCTGGGCTTTTGCCTTTCTGATTTCACCTCTACACATCCTGACAACTTCCTTGAATTCATTCTCAGTTACCCGTCCCTCCTTCCACAGGCGGTAGATTCTCTTTTTCTCACGGAGCCTCAAGAGTAACTCCCTATTCATCCACGCTGGTCTTCTTCCCCGCCGGCTCATTTTGCGGCTCAGGGGGACCGCCTGCTCCTGCGCCCTTAAGACTTCCTTCTTGAAGAGCAACCAGCTCTCTTGTACCCCTTTGTTTGCTAAGACTGAATGCCAAGGGACTCCCCCTACCAGTCTCTTGAACAAATCAAAGTCTGCCCTCTGAAAGTCCAAGGCAGCAGTTTTACTATTCCCCCTCCAAGCTCCACCATGAATTGAGAAATGTATCATTTCATGGTCACTCTGTCCAAGGCAGCCCCCAACCTTCACATCTCCTACCAGACCTTCCCTGTTCACGAACAGCAGGTCTAGCGGGGCAGTTCCTCTTGTGGGCTCTCTGACCAGCTGCATCAGGAATGCATCCTCTGTGCACTCCAAAAACCTCCTAGACTGCTTCTTCTGTGCTGTGCTGTACTCCCAGCATATGTCAGGGAAGTTGAAGTCCCCCATGAGCACAAGGGCTGATGACCGTGCAGCTCGTGCCAGCTGCTTGTAGAACACCTCATCTGTCTCTTCATCCTGGTTTGGCGGTCTATAACAGACGCCCACCAGGATGTCTGCCTTGTCAGCCCTTCCTCTGATCTTTACCCATAGGGATTCAATGTTATCATCCCTAGTCACAATCTCAGTGGCAGAAAAGGATTCCCTAACGTATAGAGCCACACCACCACCCCTCCTTCCTTGCCTGTCTCTCCTGAAGAGTTTGTAGCCATCCATTGCAGCACTCCAGTCATGGGAGCAATCCCACCATGTTTCTGTTATGGCAACCAGGTCATAGTTTGCCTGCCGCATTATGGCTTCCAACTCTTCTTGCTTGTTGCCCATGCTGCGTGCGTTAGTGTAGACGCACCTCAGCTGAGCCCCTTGCCTCTCTCCTAATCCCAATACCACTTCCCCAGGCCGATCTCTAGCAGACCTGGCTTTATCCCCTTCCCCCTTCCTATCTAGTTTAAAGCCCTTTCTACAAGTCCTGCCAGCTCCTGGGCAAGTATCCGTTTCCCTTTCGGAGACAGGCAATTCCCATCAGCTGTCCTCAGGCCAGGTGCCGAGTAGACCGCCCCGTGATCAAAGAATCCAAAATTTTTGTGTTTGCACCAGCCTCTCAGCCATGCATTTATAAGATGGCCTTTTCTGCTTATCTCAGTGTTTGCCCCTGCCACCAAAGGAATACTGGCAAACACAACTTGTATGCCCGCTCCATCGACTAACTTCCCCAGCCTCCTAAAATCATTTTTTATAATCCTCAGGCTTCTATCAGCAAACCCATCACTGCCAGTCTGAACTACCAATAAAGGGTAGTAATCGGAGGGGCAGATAAGGCTGAGGAGTTTTCTAGAAATATCCCTGATCCGTGCCCCGGGAAGGCAACACACCTCCCTATGGGTAGGGTCAGGCCGACATATTGGGCCCTCTGTTCCTCTCAGAAGAGAGTCGCCCACAACTATCACCCTCCTTTCTTTCCTGGGGGAAGCAGTCTTCAAACGTGGAGCCGTCTGCCTTACCTTGGGCAAGCTTGACGGCAGCGCTCCCATGTCATCATCACTCACGTCTCCCTCTGGTTTCAGGGCTTCATACCTGTTACAGAGAGGGACTAGGGGAACCGAGGTAGGTCGGGATGGGGGTCGCCTGCAACGCCGGGCTGAGACCTGCTGCCATTCCTCCTCTCCTCTCAAGCTGTCTCTCCCTGCTGGACTATGGTGAGAGAGAGGGGCCATTTCTCCCAATACTCCCTTAGTCTGGGAAGTGCAATCTCTGCGCCTTTCTCGCAGAGAGTTGCTCCACCAGTCTATCTCCCGCTCGCATTCTCTGATGGTCCGTAGTCTATCTATCTCCTCCCTAAGCTCCACAACAAGGCTGAGCTCCCTTCCCCAAATGGCTTTCAGCCTTTCGAGCTCATCCTCAAGACTGGCAACTAAGCAGAGGAGGTCATCCACCTGCTCACACCTCACACAGGTGAGGCCCTTGCCACTTTCGCTTGGCAGCAGCAGACTCAAACATTCCCTGCAGCCAGTGACCTGGACCGAGGTGTCCTTAGGCACATCCCTCATTGGGGTTGCCCCAGATTTGTAGGGGGAAGGTCTCCGCCTGGTGGACACCATGGTCCAAATGTCTGAACGCAAGAAACAGGGAGTCCTTGGCTCAACCTGTGTACTCTGAGCTGGTGCGCTCAATTTCCCCTCTGAGCTAGGAGGGAAGGCTCACCCTGCCTGCTTGCCCTGCCTGCGCGAACTGCTGCGCTAACTGCCGCGCCACGCCCTTCTGACGCGCCACGCCCTGTTTGCCCCTCCTGGTCGCCTATAAAGTTCTACACCCTAAAGGAAAGAAAGCAGTGTACACAAAAGCATGCTTTGGCTTTACCGAACAAACTGACACACATGCTTACCCTCTGGTTGATGATCTATGCTCAAAGAACCCTGTATCTCATTTCTGAGGTGACTGGGATTTAGTTGGCTGCATTCTTCCTTTCCCCCCTCAATCCACCTCCTTCTGCTTTTGTCTTATCCCATCACCTAATCTGTCATTTATCATCTACCACTAATGGCTCCTTTATCCACTGCAAAAATGAAATCCTGTATTACATATTCCTTTGCTGTACCTATTACCAAAAAGATAGTTTAAAAATTCTGTGGAAACATCACTAGTGGTACAGTCAGCCACAAAGATGGTTTGCATCCCCTAGTCGTGAAGTATTTGGCACCTGATGGCATCTGATAAGGGTGTGCCTGAACTTTCAGAGTAGATTTAATTTGAGACTTTGAACTCCTAAATACAGTAAATGGAAAAGAATTACTGCTGTATCTTCATGACAATGACTAAAACAACCTGTTAAATAACCCACACTGGAGTATAGCAAAAGCAGTCATTATCATCTAAGGCCCTAGTTCTTTTCCAGTTGAGTCCAATGACAATTTTTGCACTGATTTCAGCATGTCAAGTTGTCTTTAATGCACTTGGGTAAACACACCACACTGGTTTTGCTATGTCCCCTGCACTGAGACTTCACTTTGTGAGATTGGTTCATTTCTTACTACAATTTAATAGTAGAACTCTTACTTCAAAGATGGCAAACTAGCCCCACTTATATTTTAAATAATCAGATATCCAATGATAACAGTAAATTAATTTGCTTCTAATTCATGAAATAAAAGATCATCTGACTGTAAAATGTTGCAGTTCTTCATTTACTGTTGAATTTTAGTGGGAGCTAGGACTTGATTGAATAATGATCTATATATTTGCTATTTTCAGATTCATACCTTACCCTTTCCTCCTAATTATTATTATTAACTATAATGTTCTCCAAGTGCAACTTTTAAATCCATTAAAAAAACACTGTTCAAGGAATAGACAGATACATCAAGGAAGTGGGTAATGGGGCTATTCCTGCAGGAGCATGCAAATGTTTACTGTTCAACATTAGGCTGCATTTTTCCTCTCTGGAAGACACGACGGAATTTCAGTTATTTACCAATACCAATTTTCCTACCCAAAGAAACTAGTCTACACAAACTAGCAAAATCTGGAGAAACAGATCTGATGGTATTCAAACTTCTTGTTCTACCTCTTAGAAGTGCAATAGTCACAGAAGTTAATGTTCTTGCTGAGAGCAATGGAACCTAGGAGAATGCAGAACTGTCAAAAAGGAATCCTCTGAAACTAAAATGAAGATAAGAGGTAGAAATGTCTAGATGTGTGGATGATAGCCATCTGATTAGTGTTGCACATATAACAAAAGTATAATACTACTCTTTTTTCTGTACTTGCTTCTGCATAAAATATATAAATATGTCCTGTGTCAATAGTTCCAGAGCCTGTTCTGTTATTGACCTTGCACAACACAAGACAGAAATTGAAAAACTGTGAACTTCAGTCTTGCCCTTTCCCTAAACTGTAGATGTCACCAAACTTTTTACGTTTAAAATATAAAGAAATTACATTTCATCCACTATTCTCCATTGCAACAGGACTATGGGAATAAGGAGAATATTATTTATACAATGTAGGAAAGCTATAGGACTTCATAATCATGACAATAGCTTTCACAAACAGTAGTAGTGTTGTTTTTTCTCAACTTCAATATTATGTTCTTTTTATTTTTTACTCTCCTCTTCTTAATTAGAGAGAGCCTGTTGTTCTCATGCAGTGTGTATATTTATTATTTTAAAAATGTTATTCAAATGAATTTGTCTGAATCATACTTGTAAATTCCTAATTATCAAAAAGAAAGTGGTATTTCAGTTAGATAACAACCCTAACACAATACCATAACACTCAAAAAGTTATATGACAGGTTAAATAGAATAAGGGAGTCTAAGAAAATGTGCTTACATTTCTTTCAATCCCATTTACTTTATTTCTGGCACGGCTTACTAATTTTTTAAGAGGAAATTTTCTGCATCAGGGATATCTCACGAGAAAAAGATACACTGACTGAGCTCCACAAAGGCAAAAATTTTAACTTTTTTTCCCAATATGCATCTTGTATAACAAGAAAATAATCTGCACTTTCTCTTAAATGTCCCATGAATTGTTTATAACCTAAGAACTTCTTCTGACTACCTGTTCTATAATTAGCTTCTGACACTCAACTTGGTCCCCACCGTCTATAAAACACTAGGTTTTCTAATAGAGCATATTCTTGGTTTTACACATATGAAGAACAACCACCTCACAAGAATAAAAAAAGATCCACTTCTAAAAGAACAGATCATATAACTATTAGCATCACATATGATATTTTACTCCAGTTTCTCACAGTGTTCTGAACACATACTTTGTATTGTGCTTTTGGACCCACTGATAAGTCTTGAGACCCAAATATTGCAGAAAGACCAAACCATTGCCTGAGATTTCTGGGAATGGATTAACTGTTACTCACTTAAACGTCTAAGAGAGAAATACCAGCTAGCTAGTAAACCAGTTGTGCTTTACCTACATTGTATGAGGAACAAAAAATATTTCCTTCCTAACAAATTTTCCTTTGGCAAGTTTTTTTCCTCATTCATGTCTTGGCTAATTATGTGGTAAAACTTGGAAGCATAGGGACAATGGAAAGCAAAGGTATGGAAACTCAGAATAAGAAGTCTTGGAAAATCAGAAAGAAACTTTAAAAAGTGGATCATTTTCTTACAAAATATGATCCTAAAAATGATACCTTTCCTTCCTGCTATATTTTTATACAGTGTATGCTCCTTAGCAAGGATATCTCATGTCTGTCTTTTGTGATGACAAATCATATTCCCATTTGCCCAGGAACGCAGCTCCATGCTCAGCCTCACTCCCTCCTAAAAATGCCTGGGCAAATGCCTAGGGAGTTACCATCTCCTGCCTTTAAACCTCTTACAGCTGTCTCCCCAAAAATATTCTAATTGTAGAGCTTCTATTTCAGTGATTTTCAGTCAGGGAATCATTCAGCCATTGAGGTCCTTGAACAAGGAAAGCTGACCATTTCATTAAAACAAGGATGAGTATTTCTTTTAAATTTGATAGTACTGCAAAGTACTTAATTTACAAATTTAACTCACATAGCATGTTAACACTTATGTTATTAATGCAATATGAATATTATTTTAATTAATCACATCAAGTTACATTAGGTAAATTTTGGTCTGGCAATGTGCCCATGACTGCACTGAATGGAAAACCAAAGCTACTGTACCTGCCCCAGTAACAAAACATGAGTTAGTGCCATGAAATTTCAAGTATGCTTTTTGGTAGAATAAAAAATAAGTGGTGTTAGCTCCAGATACCATCTCTGGAAGTTTATTAATTTCAATGCAGACCTGTTCAGAAAGAGGCCAAATTATGTTTCCAGTTAAGTGGTACATAATAACTTCCATCCAGTGTAAATCTAGTGACTGTCACTTCCACTTTGCAGAGGCCAAACGATGCATTACGCTTCTTTAATGAAGACAGTGCAGAGAGGCCAAGAAACTAGTGTCCATGAAGGCCTGAAGTCTAAGGAAATCTTTGACAGGACCAGACAAGACACCAGTTGGGGTGCACTGCCAGGGGCAGTCTGAACTGAAACCTTGTTCTGCTCTCATCCCCAGTCAAAGGGCTTCTTTCACTGGGGCCACTGTATTATTTTCTTTCAGAAACACAAAATCTGCAAGTTTTAAATTAAGGTCTCAAGTCACAAAAATGTTAAGTCACAAAAATACATGGAACACTAATTATTCCTTAGATATACAACACAGAGAGTCGGTTCATCAGAATGAAGAAGTTAACGTTCTAATGGTAAATCTAACCTCTAATTGCTAACTGAAATGATGTACCAAACTGGAAAGTAAAAGTGGAACCTAGCTATTGTGAAAAATAGCTTACTTACAGTTATTGGTGAATTCTATTACCACATGCATTTTTACTACAACAGCTTCTTGTCAGTATATGCACTGACTTTTTTTTTGCCTTTTTTTCTTTTAAATAAAATAATTAGGTCTACAAAATAATTCTGCAATAACATGCCAAACAATTTACCTATTACTGTCTTTAGTTTAACTATCCAGGACATTTAAAATCATCATCCTAGGAAAAGTGAACTATCAAAGGTCTGAAATAATTGGCTTATTTTCCTCATTTTATGGGGAACACATAAAGGGTGATATTCAAGCACAAGCTGAATACAGAGCACTGGGAAAAGTTTATAGTAAAATGAAAATATCAACCTCATTGAAACCTTTAACAGATGCTTCAAAACATTAATATAAAGAGCTATCTTTGGTTGCTCATACTGGATTATCCCTGATGCCACTCAGCTCATACATAGCCTGTGTAATGGCTAGATAGAACACGAAACCTAAGGGAAATTTCAATTAGATAGGATGAAGTGTTATAACTACCTAATCAAAAGAAAACTCAGATCACAGAAAGGAAAATTTGAGTTCTCTTTATTTATTTCATACGAAGAAATTTCAGTTTGCCATTCCAAACTGACAAACAGCAGAATCTAATTTCCTATACTAAACTGTCCTCTGGGAACTATTAGTTATTAATATCAGCCTCAGAACGACTACAGTTAAAACAACAACTTTGTTTTGTACTTGTGTTAATAGATGCCTTGATAATTTAATATTTAAAAAGAAGAGTAGCAAGTGGTAGGAATAATTGGTATTGCAAATTCCCAATGGCACACAAAATCTGCTCTAATAGCGACTGATAATGCGTTCTTAAAAAAACCCCAAAAACAAACGCACAAAAACCAAAACACCAGAACTTCCAGTTCTATCATTAATGTGCCAATCATTAAGATACTGCAGTCTTATGTGCAGTCTACTGCTTATTTACATAACACAATGAAATAAAAAAGCCACAATTCAAATATGTATTTCCCACACGCTGTGATCACTGACTCCTCTGGCAACAGGACTGCATCGAGCATAATTCAGAAATACATGAAAGACACAGTAGTCTTGCTGCAATAGGATGATACATTCAGATTTAGAGGGAAAAAAAGGATTAAGACTTTTCTTATACTCTGGCCATACAAATCCATGCACCTGTAACTGTAACAAGCCTTCTGCAGCTGTGGCAAAGCTAAATTTAGGATAGTTGATTTGCTTTTAATAGAGGTTTGGGTAAATTTCAGAAAAAGCACACAAGGGGAAGCAGTATCAACCTCTACAACAAATACACTGAGTGCAAGGAAAAATAATATTCCTGTGCCTTTTTAAATCATTTGGTTTTCAGCTATGGTAGAATCCAATATCTTAGGGAAACAGGTAATAGGTAAAAAGGAAACTCACTTTTAATTCAGAGGCAGCTCTTCATTATTGTTCACATTCACCTACATTACAGCACAGTTAGAATTCAATAATCTCTCTAATTTATTAAAAGAGATTATATAATATTTGTAACATTTAATTTAATGGATTTGGATACTTACATTTCCCCCTTTTCCTTAATACTTACAGATCAAAATGATACTTGCTCATGAAATAAAAGAGAGATTCGTGTTTCTCAAATAAGATTTCAGACAACCAGAACTACCAACTCAGACCTGATACAACTTCAATTGTAAATGGACTTCTCAAGGATCAAACCATGTTTACCAATGTGACAGTGGAGATGACTGTAAATTGCAGAGAAAAATCCCCTTAAAAACCTTGTATATCTATTTTGAAAATCTATCTTAAGAAGCTGACACCTAGTATAAAATACCCTAATCTATTCCTATATGACAAGAAGAGTGAAATGTAGGAGTGCTCTCCCATGTCTTCTCCTAGATGAGTGACACTGAACAGCACAGTTATTTTAGGGTTGGAAATGCTGCATTTTGAAGGAACACAGTAGTGTGAAAACTATGAAAAATAATTTCCTGTAGCATTTTAAAGCACTGACACAATTGTATTGATAAATGCTGTGGTCTGGAATGCAGTTTTAATAGCCACTGTTCTCATGCAGAACAACTACCTTAACAGCACTGCACCCTTGAGGGACAGAGACAGGTTGCTGAAGACTCCAGGTGCCTTGGTAGAGCATTAGCAGCCAACTCCACACCCTTTGTAAGTGTGCAGCATTCCCTTCTTGCATTAGAAGCAGAGTGCTAAGAAATGTGGGGGTGGGAGCAGCACCATTGTTCTGGCACCAGCCAACATCTCCTTAATTTGCTTAGCAACAACTGGGACTCCCAAGTTGTTGGCTGCTCTTTGAACTTACGTTTTGTGGACAGTTAGCAGACAGATCCTTAGCTACCCACAACAGAACTCCGAGCCAGTGAGCTTCTGCAGTCACCCTGTATGCTTGCAATCTGGATCATTTGCCCAAATATGCTAAGCATTTGTAATGGTACTTCTGTGAGTACAGTTTGTGACTAACAGACCAAATAAAAAATAATCAATAGCCCATGTAAAACCCCCAATACTACAAATGCAATACCTTTATAATCGAATAAAGACAGTGGAAATACTGGTTTTAGTGGAAAAAAGCTTACTTTTTCCAATACAATACAGAAGATTGCATAAAGCATGTCCATATTAAAAAATAAAGGCTTGATACATGTTACTGTAATGTGCCAATCAAGTTCAAAGTTTGACTAAAAATTATTTTATAGATTGACAAATAAAATCTGGGGGCTTTTTTTTTAACACTAACAACATACCTATATTAAGTGGCTTACAGAAAGTAATAGTTCTTCATTAAAGTTCCCATTTATGGTTTTAACTTTAAATAGAATGAAAAAAATATCTAATATTCACATTGTAAAAACATACTTTGAAACACCATTTTATGGAAAGCAGAGACCTCGTATTATAAACAAAGCTTGAAATCATGATTATCCATTATATTTATATGGTGTTTCAACTGTACTACTGGCAATAATTCTCTGAAAGACCTATTCATTGAAACATAATCAACTATTATTATTAAGGCAACAGTACAAACTTTTTTATTCAATAATAAATGATTAAATATTTTGCATGAAAGAAAGCCATAAAAATGGAATCTTGTTATATAGTTTTATACATACAGTTCTGGATAAGTTGTAAAATGCTAATTAATGAAAATGAATGCTTGCACAATAAACCTTGAACAGTCCATCTAGTTTATAGAAAGGCAAACTCATTCTACCAAAATGTAGTCTAACTTTGTAAGTCATCACCAGCACAGAAAATTACAGAAAGCACAATAACGATCTTAGGTACTGCAGTTGCCCAGGAGGAAATGCAGTATTCCAAGAAACATGTTGCACTTAAGAAGAACAAGCTACTTCGGAGCTGAACCAAAGCGGATATTCCACTGAGCACTGAATTGCTTGGAGCCAGCCCACAGGCACAGACATGCCTGAAGCTCCTGTCTTCCACTGGATTGAGGTACAGAAATCAAGGAGGCCAGTTCTCCCTCTCCTTAGGAAGGATATCTGCTCAGCTTTGGAGTTACACCATCACTCTACTGCTCCCAGGAGACTTGAATCACTACTGGTACATGACAATGAATGGAATTTATGCTAAACTGTATAGGATCACTTTTCATCCTTTTTATGGTAGCTGAACTATTATGTCATGAAGAAATGGAGGACTCACATAAAAGGAAACACTAACTCAACCATTTAGTGTAATTGTTATGTTATTCATGGATATGAAAGAGTTCTGACACCACTTTCATTAGCAGTTCCAGACTGTACTGGGTTTGCAAGGTCCTAGTGATGGGGGCTTGCAGGAGTGGCTTCTGTGATAAGCTGCTATACGCTTCCTCCATGTCCAGCAGAGCCAGTGCCAGCCAGCTCCACGATGGACCCGCTGCTGGCCACAGCTGAGCTTATCAGCAACAGCAGTAGCACCTCTGGGATAACAGAATTAAAGGGAAAAACTGTACAACAACAGTTGCAGTCAGAGGGACGTGTTCAAGACGTGAGAGAAGAGGCACCAAGGTCAGTGAAGAAAGAGGGGGATGAGGTGCTCCAGGCACCAGAGTAGAGATGGTGCAGCCTGTGGAGAAGACCCTGGTGAGGCAGGCTGTCTCCTTGAAGCCCATGGAGGTCCATGGTGGAGCAATTACCCACCTGCAGCCTGTGCAGGACCCCATGCTAGAGAAGGTAGATGTACCTGAAGGAAGCTGTGAACCTGTGTGAAACCCATGTTGCAGCAGGCTCCTGGGAGGACCTGCCACGGTCAGGGACCCCTCCCCTAGACCACACTGCCAGAGAGGGGGCAGCCACAGCTTCTCTGGGCAGCCTGTGCCAGGAACTCACCACCCTCACTGTAAGAAATTTCTTCTTTATGTTGAATATAAACATATTTTAGTTTAAAAATGCTGCCCATTGTCCTGTTCCTACCTGCCACTAGAGGTAAAAAGTCTTTGCCCACCCTTCTTATAAGCCCCCTTTATGTAGTGAAAGGCCACAATAGGGTCTTCCTGGAGCCTTATCTTCTTCAGGCTGAACAACTCCAACCCTTTCAGCCTCTCGTCATAGGAGAGGTCTTCAGCCCTCTGACCATCTTTGTCACTTTTTGGAGCTCCCATGTCTTTCTTATGCTGGGAACCCCAGGGCTGGATGCAGGACTCCAGGTGGGGGTCTCACAAGAGCAAAGTAGAGGGGCAGAATCACCTCCCTCAACCTGCTGGCTGTTCTTCTTTTGATGCAGCCCAAGGCTTTCTGGGTCATGAGTGCACATTGCTAGGTCATGTCCAGTTTTTCACCCATCAGTATCCCAAAGTTCTTCTCTGCAGGGCTGCTCTAAACCCATTCATCCCCCAGCCTGTACTGATAATGCCCTGAGCCATATGCTGGACCTTGCACTTGGCTTTGTTGAATTTCATGTGGTTCACATGAAATTATTTTTAAAAATAAACTGGTTCTTAATATATTTGCAAAAGCTCTCATGGAAAGCTCTGAAGCTGTGTGCAGTATGTTACCAAGGAGTACAGTAGCTATCTGAATAAAAGAAAAATATTACTGCTAGTTTCAATTTGAATTATATAAGCATTACTTGTAGATAAAGCTACAACACAGAAATATTTTCAAGACTTAACTGTCTCTTTGATTTTGAAAGGCTGTACTATCAAATGATAAACCACAGAAAATTCTACACCTAACTGTTTCTCTCAGTATTAAAATATTTTTTCCAACTGAGTTCTAACAGAATCTGGGTTATTTTCATTAAAAAATGATGATGGTAACAAGAGGGGGAAATAAAACAAACAGTAGGTATGTCCAAATTCTCCAAACTGGGTAGCTGCAGTTTCTTTCCTGTACTTCCACAGGGTTGGTTTGGAAACTAAAAATAAATTATGGACAAAAAGCCAATGATGAATTCACATGCAACTCAAATACTGGAAATTATGACCACTCATAAATGCTTATTGAACCAACTGAAATTATCACATCTCCACTCATATCATGTGTTTCTAATTAACTGAAAAATGGAACTATCTAAACAATAGCATATGGTAAAAATGAAAAGCAAGAAACAATTCTTCAACTTCATGTTAATTAAATGGAGATGAAATGTCTACATGCTTCTGTATATGTTCAACCACTCTTTTTATTTCTTTTAATAACATCTTTCCTTGCAGCTTTTTTTTCTTCCCTTGAAGCCCACTCATTTCTGCTCTTTAAACAGAACAAAGAGAGAGCAAAGAACAAGTGATATCCAGACGCTAGAGATGAAAATGCAGATCAAATAAGCACTCGCATGCATTAAACATTCTAAGCTTGACAAATTTTAACTTTGTATTTGCACCTACTGAAACACCACAGCTCACACAAAAATACAAAGCAAAGAGCAGATTACTTGTTGCACTGGCCCCATTACAGAAAGGCGAAGTCAAAGTATGACTCAAATAGCAATTTCAGGAGGACTGTACAGATTCAGGTAGAATTTCAAAATATAAAGGCCAAGTATAGCCAGTGCAGCTACAACCGAAAAGTGGCATTAAAAATAATTTTAACAAACCGCTCAGCAGCCTTTAGTTTCACATTAGCAGCAAGCCAAATGCACATAGTATTAAATTATGTCACCTAAACTACTAAAAAAAATGTGAAGATTCTGAGCAAATCTTTAAAACAACAAAGGGATCACTGTAGAAAAAACACAGCATGAAGCAAAGCAATTTTGTTTTGCTGCAATCTGCATAACAGAAGTTATTTCTAATTATATATTACTGATCCTTCTTAAGTAAAAGTAATCAAAGCCTATGGACTTTTAAACAAGAAAAAACCCATTCTGCTGCTTAGTCCATTTTCTCTCTAGTTAATTTTCTTATCTCTTTTTTACCTGAAAACCACTTTCAGTTGATGAGGTTTCTGACCAAAAAAGAAAAGTTTAGTGTTCTTTCCAAAAATTACAATTCTCTTTACATAGTACTAAATTTCCTTCCTACTACGAATTAAATTGGTTCCCTTCTAAATCTAAATGTTGCAACATTAATACTCATAACTAACTTGTTTTAGTTGACCTAAAAAGGAGGGGAATAAAGCTTCCCAAATTCCTTGTACAGACCATGCAGGCACATAAACCGCACCTTTGGTGTTTGAGTAAGGAGGGGCTGAATCTCCAGTGGGGTTCCGAGCCACAGAATCATAGAATGTCTGGGTTGGAAGGGACCCCAAGGATCATACAGTTCCAACCCCCCTGCCACTGGCAGGGCCACCAACCTCCAGGCCTGGATCTACACAAGGTTCCCCAGGGCCCCATCCAACCTGGCCTTGAACACTTCCACCACCCTCTCTGGTTAGCCCTAACCACTCTGAACATCTAACCACTCTTTCTGTAAAAAACTTCCCCCTAATATCTAATTTAAATCTTCCCTCCTTTAGCTTTAGTCCATTTCCCCTTGTCCTACCACTGTCTACCCTTTTAAAAAGTTGATTCCCCTCCTGTTTCTCTGCTCCCTTCAGGTACTGGAAGGCTGCAATAAGGTCCCCCCGCAGCCTTCTCTTCTCTAGGCTGAACAAGCCCAGCTTCCTCAGCCTTTCTTTGTAAGGAGGTGCTCCAGCCCTCTAATCATCTCTGAACCCTCTACAACAGATGCTGTCACTCCATCATAGAAGGTCACCAGATTGGTGAGGCACGACCTTCCCTTGGTGAAGCCGTGCTGGCTGTCCCGGATCACATGCTCTTCCCTCATGTGCTCCAACATGTCATCCAGGAGGATCTGTTCCATGATCTTCCCAGGCACAGAGGTGAGGCTCACCGGCCTGTAATTCCCTGGGTCTTCCTTGCTCCCTTTCTTATAAATGGGACTGATGTGACCTTTTTTCCAGTCCCCAGGGACCTCTCCTGGCAGCCATGACTTTTCAAATATGATGGAGAGCGGCTCAGCAACCACATCAGCCAGCTCCTTCAGGGCCCTGGGATGCATGGCATCTGGCCCCATAGACTTGTAGACATTCCGTCTCATGAGGCGGTCTCGGACTTGCTCTGCCCTTAGATGGTGTGGGGGATTTACTCCCCCAGTTCTCACCTAGAGGTTCAGGGATGCAAGGTTCTGGGATTTGAGAATTATGAGAATCCTGGCTGCCAGAGAAGACTGAGGAAAAGAATTCATTCAGTACCTCAGCCTTCTCCTCATCAGTTGCAGCCAATTCTCCTTTCTCATTTACCAAAGGGGGTACGCTGTCTTTGACCTGTCCTGAACACCTAAGAGCTTTCTCACAAGCACCAGTGTGACTCTTCCCCTGTTTAGCATATTTACAGCACAGCCGCAAAAGCGTTGCGCCCACCCGTGTGTGCAACAGATCCACAGCACCCAGGAAAAAACAGATGCTCTGTGCTTCTGTGGCAGACAGGGTTTCCAGACAAATCCTCTCCCACCATTCCCCAGGGTGCCCAGAAATCCCTGATAAATGCTCAACCTCCTCAAAAAGGGAACAGATCTAGAACAAAATTATGTTTATTAAAAATTTAGCCTTTGGTAAAACACATCTTAAAACTTCATGAGCTGCTTTCCCAGAGTAAGCATTTGCCAATTAACCTGTATTAGTAACTGGAAAAAAATCCAGCCATAAGTGCCTGTGTCATCACTGCTAAAATCACTGAATTTCATTGGTTGCCCTGATTCAGAAATTTTCATTACATCTACCTGTCAAATTCAGAAGAATTAGCTCATAAATATGCTAAGCACGTATTATGACCAGGCACATCATAAAACCAAAAATAATCTTGAATATTCCAAAAAATAATATAGGTAAAATAATACTGGACATGCGGATTTTGATTTATTAACCTGTGTGCTTCATGAAAATAAAAAGTTTTCCTTAAGGTCCTGTTTGCTTGCTGGGTTGCACTTTAAAACTGTAGCCTTTTTCAGTATAGGTTTACTAAAAATTTTGTTTCTGCCTTTAAGGACAGTGATATCTCTCTCTGATAATCTCCTGTGACAATCTGTGATGATAACAATGAACAAATTTAGTGAAGACTTTGAAAGTTTAAAAGTAAACAAGGGAACTTTTTCCCTACTTGTATTTATATGTTAAGACATTGTTACATATATCTACTATCTGAGATATATTCTCTGTATCACTATTAGATTTGCAAAACCAGCTGTTCCTATTCACTATCTGTCAGTGGTTATTTCAGAGACAGACTGAAACCACATTGTCATCTGTAGTAATTAGAACAGTATTAATCAACACAGATGAGCAGAGATACACTTTTTTCCAGATTTAAAACCTAAAAATAAAAAGGGGAGGTGGGAAGAGGACTTCTACAAAAATAATTGTTTCTAAAATCATTTATCTTTTTCAGACATCACACTATCATTTTATGAATAAATACCACACTCTTTTTCACTAATTGCAATTACCAACAAAGACATTACACAACACAGTTCTAAGAAGTTTCAGTTACTCAGCTGTTATTCCTCCCCATGGTTTTATTTTCTAAGAACACAGGAGTTCTGACCAGGCACTTCTGACTTAACATTGATCTGACGGTTTCTGAAATTATTAAGCACTAAAGCATTTACAAGGCTAGTGTAAATCACTAATGCTGTTACTCACTCTGATGCCATTATTTTCTTGGCAAACAGAGCCATGCTGAAACACATTCTACCATGACAGAATGCTGGGACCCTAATTCTATTTTCCCCTATGGTCCTTGCAATACTTTACTGGGATTTCCTTAAAATAATATTTCATAGTTTTCTATTGTTAGTTAGTTCTTTTTCTTCAGTGTTTTTTTATATATGATACCTTGCAGAAATGTTTTGATTATCTTGTGTTTCAGAAGAGTTTTCCAAATTTTGGAAACAGCATAAGAGTACTATTCTACTTAAGCATACTTAAATCAAGTAGAACACAAAAAAAGAGCAAAAAATATAAAAGTGACACAATAATACTGGAAGACTTTATAAATAGGTTTTGAGCTTACTCTTGTTATAAGAATGTTTTTAAAGAGAAATGTACTGCTTGACCTGCACGATTACAACTGAACAATTCACAGTTGCTAAAAATCTAAGACAAATGCACTCGGATCTCAATAACATTCATCAGAATGGTGCTAAGTACGAAATGGGCTAATTATGTAACTGAAGTGGCATACAGTTCACCTACAAACATTCTATAAGGGAAAGCAGAAGTGGTCAGTATTATAAATGAAAACTTGTTCTTAAAAAATTTCCAGTGAGGTGGGTTGTTATGTCTATGCCTCATATTTCAGGGATATAATTGTAGCAAAGCATATACCCTGCTATTCTGAGACACAAATGGGTGGAAATTAAGCACATTCCCATTGAATACTGAGTATAAGCAGCATCATGATAGACAAACTGGATTAAAAAACAAGAACAAGGAATAGCAGAAACAAAAAATTAGGTATCACAAGAGCATTATAGTTGATAATCTATATTTCAGAGAAAGCAGCCCAGGCAATTAATATTTTAATATACAGAATTCTAGTTCTCCCTTTGTTATCTGAAACACTTTACATAACTTCTTTATTGGCCATGCAAGTATCTATAAATTTCAGGCAGAATATAAGCATCACAGATTGCTTTTTGTCATGATTCATTATCATGGTATAAATTACGCTCCCTATAATTCAAATTATTATGGCGAAAAGCATTATTAACCTATATTAATAGCAAAAAACTTTACAGATCAAATAATGTACAAATCAAATTACAAAACAGAAGACTTTTGTAATTAGACAAGCAACAATGACACCCGTTCAGAAAAAGTGTAGCCTTTTTTTCTAAATTGTAGAAATCACTTCTGTTGATAGTAAGCATCATATACACTTAGACAAATAGCATTTCCAACGATAAAAATTATAATAGAAAAAAATATCTTACCTATGTATGCAGTTTTTAGATTCGAGATATGCCATACCAGAAGCAGCATCTAATGAAAATTTCACCAACTGTTTGGTTTTTAGCTCATCCTTCTTTTTTCTCAAAAAGGACAGGAAATCCCCTCCTAGAAAAAGAGACAGATGGACACTGAGACATGACAGATAGGACACTCACCTTTATCTCTCTTTGGGGCGCAAGACCAAACAAAATGCAGATGAGAGGTGTACTCCCCAATCTGTCCAGTTGAGGTTAGCCTGAGAAAAAGTAAGGAACTCACCTTTCTAAATGCAGTTTCCCTAATTCTCCTTAAATACTAGGAGCTTAAAAGTGCAAAGTGCACAGCATGTTTCTGATATACCTAAAATCTGCATGAGTGTACATTAAATATTGACTTTCATGAAAATTGTTTACAAAAACAATTGGTAATTTGTGATAACTGTATTTTTCTAATCACAAAATGGTTGCTATAAGGGTTTTCTGAATTGTGAATAAAGAGATTGGGCCCTATTAGTTACAAAAGAGTAGCTGATTTTTAATCGATGGTTTGTAATGGTGTTTAAATTCTTCACCAAATTCTACACTAAGGTGTTGGAGGGGTATCAGAGTGTTTTTCTTCTTTGGCAATGTTAACTGCATATTTGCCACTGGCAAGTGAAGGCAAACAGCTATTACTGTGACTTCACAGTCTTCTGCCTTGGAGGAACAAAGGCATCCTGATGAGGGCAGTGGGTCAGCATGGAAGATTTTCAAAAGGAAATTTGTGTTTGCAAAGATGTTTCTGAAATAAACATTTAGGACAAAGATAAGCAGAGAAGACATCATACAAACACTCCAATGGCATGTTCTGATTTGATACAAGTATATTAGACATATTTTCCTTTGTTCTAGGCAAAGATAAAAAATCATGGTAGAGCTTTCAACATCACACTATTTATTTGCTAGTATGTAGCCATCTTTTGCTCTGGTCTTTGTTTCTTTTCACTTTGCCCTGAGTTGACTGTTGACTATAGCGATTCTCACTTGAAAATACAGATTAAAACACTATTTTCACTTTGCTTGATTCCTTTTTTTGTAAACACAGTAGTATTACAAGGAAGGCATAAAACATTCTGTTTTCAAAGAATTATATAATAGTTGAGGTTGGCAGGGACCTTTGGGGTTATGTGGTCCAAACTCCCTGCTCAAGAAGGACCATCTAGAGCCAGTTTCCCAGGAACACTCTGAGATGGCTTTTCAATTTCTCCAAGGAGGGAGATACCAACATGTTTCTGGAAAACAAAGCTAGCACTTGGTTGCTTGCACAGGGAAGAAGTGTTTCCTGAGGTTCAAGGGGAGCCTCACCACTGAAACCACCCTGGCACCTCCTGCACTTCACCCTCCTTTAGCTATTTATGTACGTTGATGAGATCCCCCCAAGCTGTCTCCTCTTCAAGCTGAACGGTTCCAGCTCCCTCAGCTTTTCCTGGAGTGATGCTCCAGCTCTTTTATCAACTTGGTGGCCCTTTCCCAGTCCCTCTCCAGTACGTCTGTTTCTCTTGTATTGGGGAGCTCAGCACTGAACACAGCACTGCAGGTCTAGCCTCATAAGAGTACAGCAGAGAGCAACAGTCACATTCTTGCCTTGCTGGCACCACTTTTAATGCCGCCCAGCATTCTGCCTTCTTTGCCTAAATGACATGTTGCTGGTGCGTGTTCAGACCTTGATGAACACCAGGTCCCTTTCTGCCAAACTGCTCCCCAGTGGGGCGCCCCCAGCCTCCACTTGTGTCTGGGGTTGTTCCTGCCTGGATGCAGCACTTTGCACTTCCTCTTGTTGAACTGCATAAAGTTCCTGCCAGCCCATGTCTACAGCCTGTCCAGGTCCCTCTGGACTGCAACACAACCCTCTAATGTACTGGCCCATCCTCCCTGTGTGGTGTCATCAGCAAACCTGCTGAGGGTGTGCTTTGCTCCCTCATCCAGCTCATCAATGAAGACGTTAAATAGGGATGGACCCAGGAGTCACCCCTGGGGTACACTGCTAGTTACCAACCTCCAAGTTTCTTAATACTCTAACTCCAATTAAACAGGTAAACAAAATTATTTTGAAATTTCTGTCAGTTTTTAAAAAGCAGCGCACATAACAGCAAAACATGACCTCTTTGAAGTGTATGTAGTCTACTTTCAACTTGTAAGAGTAACAAAGGGTTTTTATAAACCACATAATCAAAAACTATGGTTCAGTTAGGTATTTAAAATTAGACTGCCAGAACACACCGTTAAGGTGCAAGGATGAAGGCGAAGGTGGGTGATCTTTTTTATTCACAATGCAGCAAATGCTCTCCTGTCGGGCCAACCAGAACCCCACAGGTGAGTAAGCCAATCTTGTATACCAAGCACAGCAACAGTGCTGCTGGCACACATGGAGCTAATGATGGCCTTTACTCCCAGGTTGGGTAACATACAGATGGAAAATCAAGAGCCGACTGGATGCCCTGGACTCTAAAGCCAACCTGAAATACTCTCTTTTGTAGAAAATTGTTACACATATTACATCACCAAAGTTGCAGAAGGTGAATCTTGGGATACTGAATTTTAAATTCTAATGAAATCTTAAAAGAACAGAATATTATTGAAAACTGGACTGGGTAAAAATCACCTTTCCTTTAGTCAGAAAGGTTACCAACGTAGTCTGGTAACTGGCAAAAAGAAGGTAGTGCCAAGAGAGAAGGAAGAAAAACATTCCATTGAAACACATGTAATTTCTTAGACATAAAACAGAATTATTCTAGTTATAGCAGACAATTAACATTAACTTTTAAGCAATTCCTACCTCCAATACGTTATCAACTGTTTTGATAACATGCTTCTCTGTACATAGGAAAATTCTTTCAATTAGTTAAGTATGATATGTGTATAAGAATGCAACAATCTTCCAATCTTGACAAATTGAGGTATTACTTGAATGAGAACAGTAAATCAGGAAGCTTACAGAAAAAACTTGTAAGACCATCCTACTCCCCCCACCCCTCCAATCAGCCAATATGCCAATATTGAAGACTGAAATTTTCTAACTATTTACTGCCAAAAAAGCTGAAAGGACAGACAAGCTTGGTTTGATATACTTAAAGGAAAAAAAAAAACAAAACCAACAACAAGAAAGCCTTCTCACACAGCCCTACTAAAAATCAAGGATCATGTCCTAAATCTGAAAGGTCTATTTATAAAAGGCATCACAATATGAGAGTGTGTCTAAATTCATACTCCTCACAACTCACACAAATTGTTTGTGCAAAGGAGTTACTGCTCTCCACAAACAGTAAATATCTGCTCTCAAATAAGGAGCCACTAAAGGTAACAAGGTATGAAAAAAACCCCTAACCCTATCCATTAAAAATTCAGAAATAATACATATTGTACATTTGTTTCTAATAACAGATTAAGACCCTAATTTTCACCTGTTTATTTCTGAACAGGATTAAAAACTGCTGAGCTCCTTACATCAGAACATGTTAAACTTGCAGAGTACAAGCCTGTAACTTCCCAGTGCAATCACCGCCCTGCAAAGTGATACAGACTTGCTAATTTCCAGTGTTAGGCATGAACTTCTGGACTTCTGAGCAAAACCAGGACAGTATACCCTGAGATGTATACAGTGTATTTTATGCCTATCATAAAACACAATTTAAGTAGAATTATCTTAATCTGTCTGGGATTCTCAATCGCAAAGTCAGATTAGGTTAAATCTGATTATCCTCATCACTGTGATACCAACAAAGGCTTGGGTATCTGTCCTTTAACCAACAGAAATACTCTTTCTAGTAAATTCTGACTTCTAGTTCCTATTGTGGCCAATGTTACAACTATTCACCTGCACAGGAAAGCATCCACATGCATGCCTTCAATGATGAGTTAAGGGGATTTCACTGTAAAACCTTCAGTGTAGGACTGTGGCTACGTAATATCTTTATGAGCTTTCTAAAGCAAATTTAAATAAAACAGGCCCCAGTTCAGTACTTGGCAGCACAGAGTGTCAGAGCATTACCTCCAATATAATAGCTGTTGATAAAAATAAAGTAAACAGGACAATTACACTACAAAACAACCGAAAAAAAACCCAACCCAATCAAACAACCCCAGACCTGGATGACTACATAATAGTAAGTAGTGATTTCTCTTATACCTCGAATTTCTATTACATCCTACACAGCTACTGGTCATTGCAGCACACAACTCTGCTAGCAGTGAGGTTTGTTCCAACCACTCAAAGTGCTGCAGAAGTAATTAGAGCATTACAGTATTATCACCCAGCAGAAATCGACTGCCCGTTTTGTGCTTACAGGAGGATCAATAACAGCACTGGACCGTCTGCCTAATACAATAGAATTATTTTACTAAGTGGATGATAAAATGTAGTACATAAGCAGAAGCTCCATGAGAGCAGCCTGCTATAATTGGATTCCTGAAAACAGCCCTTCACGAATTTCATTGTGACTGTGAACTTTTTCTTATTATATGCAGAAATTTTGTTAAGAGTGAAAACAGCACATATCAGCACCTTCTAGTGTTGGCCATAGTTTACAGCATAAACGTTACGCTGTACATCAAGCAGTATTTTATAGCAATGTAACATTTCACTTAACAGTGCACACAAAACGAAGCTAATGTTTTGTAAGAGAAAAAAAGCCCACATCTAATCTGTGACCTGAGAAGACATCAAAATGCAAGAAACAGCAGTGAAATACAGTAAATCATTTTACAAAATACAGCAATCTCTGACTTCAATGGCATTTATAATCAACTGTGAATACACCAGTGTTCTCCTGTGCTGGTGCCAAAATGGTACCTACCTATTTGTTCTAGGCACTCTTGGCATT
The DNA here is from genome assembly GCA_020800305.1 of Porphyrio hochstetteri. NCBI lineage: Eukaryota > Metazoa > Chordata > Aves > Gruiformes > Rallidae > Porphyrio > Porphyrio hochstetteri. The sequence goes on from CM036938.1 coordinate 28,333,077, forward strand.
ATTTTGGTAACTATTCATGCTGAATGTAATGAAAATACTGTTTTGAAATTATGGTGGTGAAGTTCCTACTTATATATGTAGACAGACATACATGATTTATATTTTATATATATGTAGAAAATTATTATTACACAATTTAAGTAATTTTATCAATAATAATTACATACATTTTGTGTCTTCACATAATAGCAATTACTAAGAATGCTATGGAACTAGATATATAATATTATTTACATATAAAATTTTAAAAAGGAGAAAGACTTTTCTTTACTAAAATAGCCTTGTTGAGTAGCAGTTTGTTTAAAGATTTCCCTTAATTCCTCTTATGTTAATGCACATGTAAATCATGCATCATGCTTCTGGCCATACCACTAAATGGTGACCTAACACAGAGACGCTCCGTGATTCAATATTCATACTTGTTTTATAAGCTATTGCAATAGCTTATAAATTACCTTTACCTGCACTGGTAAGTATTTATAAATTTGAGGATTCACAAAGTCAGTCTTTTGACTAATGTACAGAAATTTGGAGTTTCTTTATTGCCCAGTATCCTAATCCCATATATGTTATCAATAGAACAAACACAAACACAGCTTCTTAAACCTATGAGTTTAAAATAGTAAACACGTATCTTTAGCAATTCCAGAAGATAGCTTTTTAAAGAAAGTAAGCAGATATTTGACAAAATATTAAAAATACAAGAGTTTAGAAATGCTGAAGCACTCATTTTCTTTCAAATAATGTGCCTTCACTTTTCAACTAATGGATCATTTGTGTTTAATGCAGTACTTCCACTTTTATATTCCAATTTCCATACGTAAATAAACCTAAAGTTTTTCAATTGCCTACAAAGTACTACTGCAAAAGCCAGGTAAAACCATTTTTTCCTGTTAAGCAAAGCAAATAAAAATTGCTATTAGCACTCAAAGGTTTTACCAGAGTAGTATAAACAATGTTAGCAATGAAGTACTAGTGGAACTGCATGATGTATGTGAAAAAAAAAGATGATTATCAACAACAGGTAAACACAGAGATGTTGCTTGCACCAGGACTGTGATACAGATGAGTTTTAGGCAGAAGACCTGTGATGATATCACAATGGAGATGATTCATGAGGAAAAAGTAACTAAACTACAATAAAATGAAGATGAGAAGAAGGTTACAGCACACTGTATGTACTATTTCCCTTCCTTTTTGTCACAGTTTTGCATAGCTGGGTACTGGGAGAGAATGGAGGCTGCTGTTGTAGGGAGCTGCTGGAATGCTCTGCCGGCCCCAGAAAGTAAACATCGGCCAATTCAAGGCCAGAGTTGCTGCTGACCAGGGCCGAGCCAATCGGCAGTTGTCACAGCGCCTCTGGGAATCACATATAGGAGGAAAAAAACCAGAAGCAGCTGCATTTTGCCACTGGAGAAGGGAGTGAGAAGAGTAAGGAACTGTGCAGACACCAACGCTGGGGAGGGCAGGGGAGGAGGCGTCCCAGGTGCCAGAGAGAAAGATGCCCCTGCAGCCTGTGGAGAAACCCATGGTGGAGTGGGTGGCCCCCTGCAGCCCATGGAAAAGGCTGAGACCCCACCTGCAGCCTGTGGAGAGGCCCCACGCTGGAGCAGGTGGAGACATACAGGAGATGCTGTGACCCACGTTAGAGCAAGCCCCTGCCAGCACTTGCAGCCCATGAAGAGAAGCAGAGACAAAGAGATGAGTGAGAGAGCTTTGCACCGGAACAGGTTTGCTGGGGGGAGGCTGGTGACCCCATGGAGGACTGGGACTGAGAGACACTGTGATTTATGGCTGCCTGCCATAGCAGTGATCCAGGCAGAGCAGCTGATGAAGAGATAGAGCCCTGGGGGAAAAGACTCGTTGGAGAAGTTTGTGGAGGACTGTCTCCTGTGGGTGGGACCCCACGGTGCAGCAGGGTAAGAGTGTAGAATGAATGACTCCCCCCAGGCCGAGAAGGAAACCAGCTTGCAAGGAACTGACCAAAGGCCCCATTTTCCCCAATGCCTGCCCCCCCTGTGCCACAATGGGGGGAAAGAAGGGAGTGAAATCATAGCAAAAGTGAAGTCTGCTAAGAAGGGAGCAGCGGGGGGGAGATAGAGGTGTTTTAAGATCTGGAAAAGGAGGAAGTGACTGAGAACCCCATTTTTCCCAGTCCCTGCCCCCCACCCCGTGCCACAGTGTGGGGGAAGAAGGGAGCAAAACCCCTGACTAAAGTCTGCTAAGGAGGGAGTGGTGGGGGGAAAGTGTTTCAAGATCTGGTCACGTTTGTTTTAAGATTTGGTGGTGCTCCTGACTCCAGTTTCACTGTTTGTGTAGTGTAGTGTAATAAATTAGCTAGTTTTCTTTCCTTCACTCGGTGTTGAGTCTGTTTTGCCCATGTTGTTGATGACAGGATGATCTCTCCCTGTCCTTACACTGATTCCTCAGCCTCTCAATATAGATTTTCTCCCGTGTCCAAATATAAAGGGGAGTGACAGACCAACTTTGGTGGGTGTCTGGCCTCCAGCCAGGGCTAAACCACCACAGTCCTTTTAATGGGATGAGAGAGTACAGAAACACAACATTCAAAATGAAGAAAATGCTGACTATAGTCAGCAACCTTCCCTTAGCTTTAAGGTGGGTCAAATAAGCTAGAGCATGAAGCCAGTGATCCTACCACATCAACTCCTTATTCCCAAATGGCATAAAAGCTTGTCCAAAACACAGCTTGTCATCATCTGTCAAGAAGAAACCAGAAAACATAGTGACAGATCGACAGTCAGCATTTCTTGTCCTCTGTGCTCCGCAAAATAATCTTGCCCAGACTACAGAGGCTCTTTATTTTGGTATTGTGGCTGTAAGGATACAGGCCTATGAGTGAGTACATACAACCTACTTCAGAAATTAACTAAAAAGAAAATCACCTTCTCCCAGGACGTCTTCCATTCAGATTGGTTTCATTAATTCTTACAATTAGACTATGCTTAAAAAACAATGATCACTAGCCTTGAAAAGGATTACAGTTTAGGAAGTAGTGATAAACCATCTGAGAGAGAACATACATCAATCATAGGGTTATTTTAATGCGAAGAAAAATAATGAACATTTTTAAAATGCAGACACATGAAACAACAGATGTTTTTACTTACAAGTTGTTCTAGGTAAAGCAAAAATAATAATGTGAAGAAACATCAACAAGTAAAACTTAAAAAGTGAGATGCATAGCAAAGTTCTTGCACCTATCAAAATGCTTCCCTGATTTTTAGTTTTACTTGGCTTTAGTCAGTTTTCAAATAGATTTTCTAGTTTCACCTACTTGCTGATTTATTTTTGTATAATCTTGATACATAGTATCTTCAAAGCCTAAAATGTTTGAAAAATAAACTCTAGTTTCAATGCTACAATAAAAAACTGGAGTGGGGCACTGGTCTTGTTTTATCAAATACAGAAGCTCTGAGCCAAAAGGAATTCCTAATTACCACCACTTACACCCCAACAAAGGAACCTATTCCCCTTCTTTTCATATCCTCACAGCTGGAAACCATCCAGCAAATAGGAAGGCAGAGGCACACGTGCATGTGCAAGACTAAGAAGGAGGGAAGGGAGGAAGAATAGATGGTGTGTCTACTACAAGAGGGCTAGGGAGGTGAGGGTGGATATATGTATAGAGGAGGAATCCATGGTGAAGGGTGTCCTTTTCATTAGGTGATGTGCCCAACAAAAGGGAAGGTGGCACAGGCAGAAGCATGGCAGTAAAAACAAAGAAACGTGAACTGGAAGCTTAACTGAGTGCATGAGGAAAGGATAAAGTAAGAGAGAGAAAAAAACTAGAGAAACTGACAAGGTTCATATTTCTGCAATAAGAAACTGTAAATGGACAGAAGGTGTCTTTAGCAACAGCTGGGTATTGAGCCAGATAGCTTACTGGACTAAACCCTATCTTCCAGAGAAAAAAAATAATCGAATGGAAAACAAAGCCACACAGTCACTATCACTGTTAAAATCACTGTTAAAATCACCTAATCTCTAATTTTTATGTCTAGCATTTTACTTTTTTGTTGTTGTTGCACTTATAGTTGACAGCATGCAGTAAAGGTTCAGGATGCAACTGCAAGATCACAGAATCACAGAATTGTAGGGGTTGGAAGAGATCTCAAGAGATCATTGGGTCCAACCCCCCTGCCAAAGCAGGCTCCCCAGCTCATATTGCACAGATAGGCATCCAGTCGAGTCTTGAATATCTCCAGAGAAGGAGACTCCACCACCCCCCTGGGCAGCCTGTCCCAGTGCTCTGTCACCCTCACTGTGTAAAAGTTCTTCCCCATGTTGGTGCGGAACTTCCTGTGCTCCAGTTTACAGCCATTGCCCCTTGTCCTGGCCCCACAGACCACTGAAAAGAGGCTGGGTATTTCCCCTTGTAAACATTTTCTCCTTTATAAACATTTATAAGATCCCCTTTTAGTCTTCTAGGACACAGATGTGACATTTCCTGGCAAAAGCTATCCAGTGAGGATGCACAGTACAACCAATGGGGTAGAGAGGTGAAGCTTTGTAAGTTTTAAGGGGTCTCTAAAGAGAAGCAATTGAAAAAAACCCCAAATCTCTACACAGATCTAACTGCCTCTAGAAGCAGGGAATAGGAAAAAAAGCCCCACCATACAACACAGAAATTACAGCAGCTGAATGACATAATATGAAACTGTAAGTTAACATTTTTTCAGTTTCAATCAACATTCCAGATCTTCTGTATGAAATCAGATGCACCCCAGACAGCAGTGCTAAACTTAGGCTCAGGTAAGCCGCAGTGTGCGTGTACTTCAGCTACTCTTAGCATCATCAATCCTTTATTCAAGATGATAATTCATTCAACAGAAAAGTTCAGTTAATATGGATATTGAGGATCGTATCAACAAATAAATTATAAACACCTCAGTCTTGGTACTGAGACCTTGGTTACAAATGGGCTTGTTGGCTTCAGTACAACGAACTGCAGGAACTCATGGAGTCAGCTGTGATTTGGTGCTATACCCTGAAGTATCACTACATAGAGAAAATACGAGTAATTCTGCAAAAGTCAGTTAAAATTTAGTAGGCTGTACCAGCTCTAACTCAGCACCAGCTACAGTGGATCTATAGGTATCTCTCTCTTATGTCATGTATCTCTGGTATTGAAACAAGGTCAAAAAGAGAGCCTGACATGTCAGGAAGATTACTGGGCTTTATTTGCAAAGGGTGCTGACCAAATACACCCTGTAGAACTAAAAAAATGCTGTAACTTACAGAAAGTAGCAAAGAAGTCACCTTATCTTCAGAAGGTATGGAGTAAGGTAAGCTGGACCAAAGCCAGCTGCAGGCAGCATAGTCTGAACAAAGTGCAGGAGTAACTCCAGAGAACGGGTTAAGAATGGCTTATCAGATCCTGTTACAGGCACTATAGAAATGGCTGTGGTCCTCCTGAACGTGCCTGGGAGTCAGTATAGCTGAAATCAAGCAGTGCTGCACCTGAGCTAATAAAGCCTGTCACCTCTGAATTGTTTCTGCATCAATGGTATAGGCAATTTGCATCCCAAATGATTCAGTACAGATCTGAACAGGTTACCTTACCCAGTTGCAAAGATGGATGTTATGACCTTGCTGAACTTCACCTTGAAAGCTAGCTGCATACGTCTAGATGTAAGGTGAACATATGTAATTGAAACCTAATTCAAACAACCTTCTCATGCTGTTAGATTACTGGGTATTTTCAAAGCTGTTTATATGCACAGACATAGTGCAACCTGTTTCCAGCTCTAAGTGTTCAGCAAATCTACTTTAATGTGTGTTCACATGAGCCTAAGTAAAACAAGAAACACAAACACACCCCAGTTAAAAAGGGCGTTGCTTTTTTTTGCAACCACATATCCATTATCAATTAGGAATTCTGTGGTGGCATCAGGAATGCATACTAGTGCATCTCCTGATAAATATCTACAATGCATTAGAGTGAAAAATGTCCACATATGCCCATTGGGGAGGGGGTATGGGAGTCATACTCGGAGTGGATCACTGATGGAATAGACTAAGTAAGGCCTGTGGCCACAATGGATTTGCCAATGAGAAAGAACTCTCTAAAAGCTGTTCACAACTGTATGAAGTATGAATCTGGTACAGAAAGATCTAATTTTCATAATATCATAATATGTAATATACTCACAATGCATTATACTGTCATAATATATATGCTAGTGGAATCTAAATTAAGACTCAATAGACATGCTAGATTCTTAAATTGACTATTTTTGAAACCCTGACTCAGCAAAAGAAAATTATTTCAAAATATTTCTGGGGATGTCATTTTAACTATGTTGATGATAAAAATGTTCAAATATACAGGAACCTGAAACAGAAAGTAGGCCAACAGCTAGTGATTAAACAGTCCAACAGCTAAAGAAGTATGTTACCAAATCCGTGACTACATGCTTCCTTCTACTACACTGAATGAACCACTGGAAACAGAAAGACATTTGCATCTACTGTCAGTGACACACATCCTTCCAGAGACATGGTGCAGATGTGATCACAGGGCTTATCTTGACAACCTCTCCATACTTTTTTTGCTGGAGCAAAAGGACAGAGGCACCTTTGAAGGTTCTACAAGATAAACTGTTGAAATACTTACTGAAGTGGTAACAACCAGAGGATTGCATATGTTTCTTCAAAATGCCCCACTCTAAGACACTCAGTTCATGAACATGCAGTGTTCTTACACCTAAATTGAATTCCCAGTTCAGGGCTAGCTAAAATTCAAGTAAATTGAAATGAAAATAAAGGAGACAAAGAAACAATTTTGTGGCTTGGGATTGCTTTTTGCATTTTACAGATTAGAACTCATTTTGTTCTTCCCCTGAAACTAGGAAGAAAAAAACCCTCAACATTCAAAGTTTAAAGGGACTCCTGCAATTTGTTTTTGATTTTGATTACATGGGAGTTTGCATGAAAAATTAAGAGCAGATGAAAACATAGTTAAGTGATCCTGAGTGTTTCAGTGGACTAAAATCCCTTATCCTCAAAGAAGAAATATCATAATGAGACCCAAGATCACTAAGAGAGAAGTTGGGACCAGGAAGGTAACAGTGAGGAAGAGTAAAAGAGAAGGGTATTCTGGTTTCTTCTTTTCCCTTCTTTTTGCATGAAAAGATGGTCAATTCACTCTGAAAGGAGAAAAGAATGGGAAGAAGGTTTTGTCAACCGCTTTACCATTTTCCTGATAATCTTCCCTACACCCCATCAAAATCCAGCATCCGTTTGTCTCAGGTTACAGTCTGGACTCTGGCCAGGTTACAGATAATGCTAGCAGTATTCCAGGCAGTCTCTCTGATCATCATCTAAATTTGCTAAAAATGAGCTGTTATGAAAACTCCTTATGCCCTGTGTGGCCTTAAGAGACACTGGCAAATTGTTCTTTTCCTGTTCTGAATACCAAAGCAGGTCCCCATAATTACTTCCTTTTTTTTTTTTTTTTTCAGTTTTAAGGTCAACAACACAGGATAAAGCACAAAAAAACCCATTGGGAAAACAGGCACTGAGCAGAGAAAAATGAATACCTTAACCTGGAAAAGGGTTTAAAAATTTACTTGATATTTACAGTATTATAAACTGTACTTTCACACAAAATTCTGCTGTTGCTCATATTGGAAACCATCCCTGACAAAGACTTATCTATGTTAGAAAATTCCCGTGGTGTTTTCTGGTTTTTTCTTGACTACATTCACACTCTCAAATATGCAGCAACACTCACTGAATGATTTTAAGACTAATATCCCAGATTTAATACATTAATTTTCAGTCAGGTTAGTCATGTCAGTATGCCAAACTCAAGGATCTATACAAACATCAAGCATTTGAACTGATCTCAACATATCGGGTTCCTTTTCCTGAAATTCGTTAGCACTTCTCTCTTTAACGTCTTCTGTATTAGGAAAAACTGAATACATAAAATGTATCACAACAGACTACTAAAAAGTTACTGTATTAAGTTGTGAAATAATGCAGTATTTGTATTTTTAGATCTGAATATACCAGAAAAAACTCCATCAAATACTCTTTGCAACAAAACTTATCAATTCATCTCAGCTGACATTTCATTATAAAGTAGTAAGAAGAAAAACAATAATATTGCAAAGAAAATAACTTACAGCAACCTATATGATTATCAGAGTTCTTAACAACATTAACCGCTACCAGTAGTCTAATATTTCTAAACAGATTTCTGAAAGGTATGAAAATCTTGGGCAGTATACATCAATTTGAGAGTTGTACTCTGCTTTTCCTGGAGCGATCTGAGTAACTTCTACTCCTTCAATGAAGGATTTAAAATTCACCACATGATACTGCAATTACAGTAGGACTTACTTCACTGTACAGCAAAATAAAACATGCCTTTTTGGCATGGAGCTCTCATTAGCCATGTGCTAACACAGCATCTGAAATCTGCTCTTGGCCAGTGGAGACAGAAGAGTAACTGGCACTCAAATAATGTTCCTCTCTATTCCGTAGCACCACTGGAGTCAGAATCAGGAGGGAGACTTTACCGACTGTATTCTCTCCAGGTATTGCTGCAATATAAGGCTCAGGGTCATAAACCAAGGCTGCTTCTCTTGGAGTAACAGCTTACTATTAAAACACAGCCCTCCACTGGAGGAATCCCACTTCCTATGCATGTGCTATGCAGATGATCAGCAAATGCTTAAACAAATTATATGGTGGAGCTCACTGAGCAGAGAATTCTACAAGAAATTACGCTGATTCTGGATCTCACATCATGTGCTGTGTGGCTCAAGACATCACACCACACACCCAGGGAGCTGAGATTAACGGAGTGCCTGTATCTAGAAACCAGCACACCTGACTTCACACGAGGGTGCAGAGGACATGCACCTATGTATTGCTCAGGTGCCTCCTAAATTAAAAGTCCCACTAGATTGTGAAATGTAGAAGCTAGCAATAGGAAATCAGAATACATGAGCAAAGGACACAGCAAAAGAGAAATAAAAGTCCAATTCTACTAGGAACACAAAATGCATGCACAAAAGCTACCCTATAAATACACAGGTGTTGTGCTCACTTTTTTTTTTTCTTTTTAACAGTCTTCAGTATTTTCAAACTGGTAACTACACTTGTCGTACAAAATGTGTCATAGCTACCAAACAAGAAAGGAAATCTCTATGAGAAGCTGTCTGTAAACAAAATGTTGTAATACAAAGAGTGTTTCCAAATATAGTTGTTTTCTCAGTTCTTAGTCTACTAAAAAATTCACAGGAAAAGTAACTATACTTCAGTAAAATTTAGGCTAATTTTTATTACACAGTAGTTGAGAAGCCATACAGCAGCTTCAGTGTTGGATCCTTGAAAAGATGTGGGCACTAGGGGTTTTTCAGTTAATATTTCAATGCCATTTAGGTAAAAAAGAGTAATTATTTGCAAGAGTGCTTTAAAGGTTATTACAAATTTATCCATTATGCAATCACAAATCAACATTTAAAAACCATCTGCTTTGCTAAATTGCTTTTTCACAGCAGCTAGCTAGCATAAGTTAATCCTGTAAACAAGATTTTTCTATCGATTTCTGTAAACTTACAAATATAAAAAAATTTATATCAAAAACTATTAAGGAATCAATTGCAATGGCTATCTTGGCAATTTTGGTAAGGTGAGGCGGGAAGACTGGTAACAAATGGCTTATGATTTCAAAAATAACTCAGTTTTTTATTTATGTTTTTTTTAGCTCTCACTGTAAATTACTGAATGGCAGTTTTACATCACATCTCTTCTATGCCTGTAACTTTTCATGTATATATGAAAGAGAGTTTTGCTGCTACATACATTTTAGATTCTTTTTTATGTAACAGAGTATTTCAATGAGTTCATTTTTTAATCAATTACAAGAATAGCTTTTAGAAAGCAATAATAAATCTAAACTGTGACCTGCATTGGTGTAAGCCTCTGCCAGCACTTGCAGCCCATGGAGAGACAGAGACACAGAGATGAGCAAGAAAGAGACCCATGCTGGCAGGGGAGGCTTGTGACTCCGCGGGGGACAAAGCTGGAGCAGTCTGAGAGACTGAGAGACATTCTATGATTTATGACTGCATCCCATAGAAATGACTCATGCTGGGGCAATTGGTGAAGAGCTGAAGCCCCGACACAAAGGACTCACGTTGGAGAAGTTCGTGGAGAACTGTCTCCCATGGGTGGGACCCCACGGTGCAGCAGGGGAAGGGTATGAGGAATGCTCCCCACCCCACCCCAGGAAGAAGGAAAACAACTCATGCGAACTGATGGAAACCCCCATTGACCCATTCTCTGCCCCTCCCTGTGCCACAATGGGGGGAAAGAAGGGAACGAAATCACGACTAGAGTGAAGTCTGCTGAGAAGGGAGGGGTGGGGGGAGGTGCTTTAAGATCTGGTCGCACTTCTCATTACCTGACGTGTCACTGGCTGTGCAGTGCAGTGTCATAAATGAGAGAGTTTCCTTTCTTCTGTGTTGAGTCTGTTTTGCCTGGGACAGTAATTGCAGAACGATCTCTCCCTGTCCTTACCATGACTCCTAAGCCTCTCAGTATGTATTTTCTCTCCCGTCCAGCTAAAAAGGGCAGTGATAGAGCAACTTTGGTGGGCATCTGGCTTCTAGCCAGGGTCAAACCACCACTGTGTGTCACAAAGAATAAAAAACAGTTGGCAGAGTATGTGTTCTTTGGTATTCAGAGAAACTATTACATGTCTTTATTTGGGCAATAGTACTAGTTGCTTACCTGGAAACAGAAGAACTCAGCTCTTGAAAAATATTCCAGTAGCTTCTTTCCTATATTAAAATGTATGTTGCCCCATATGCATTCTTTAAAATGTAAGATGCTTATTTTGTGATGGTCACTAGCCATATGTTATTAGACAACTGTAAAACACATCTTTGTTAAAATATTTCTCATGACCTGAGTCCTCAGAAGAAATATCTTTTACCAGAATCTCTTGATGATGATGATACAAGAATCATGCACAAATTAATTAATTAAAAATTAATTTAAAAAAAATCACTAAAATTCTTAGTCACATTTTCAATCTGGTTGGTAAAGCATCCTAGGTCTATGTCATGATCAACAGACCCATCATAAAAATGTGGTTACAGTAACAAAAAACCTCAAGTTCTGTCTTTTCAGGCCTTCTCCTTTCCCAATTTAAAGGACTAGTTTTTTTTCAGTAGATGTTGCTGAAGAAGCTAGAAGGACTAGAGTAACCTTATCCCAACAAAGCCCAGAAATAGATGCCATGACTACGTGCTTCCAGGATGTTCTTCTCCTTCCCACAAGAGGAATCCCTTAAAGAAAACTTACACAATGCACATACAGTTTACATGAAGATATTTCCTTCATTTCCTGACAGGAGGTGGATTGAGAAAAAGATAACCAAGTCTTTTTGTACTGAAGTAATCTATGATGGACCAACACTGGGAGGACATATACAGTGAGATCAGTATGTCAACAGCAAGTGAAGAATAAGGCAATGATGGTTCTCTTCCATTAACAGATATAATTTTTCATCTACCTTTTCACTTCAGTTATCTATCTACACCATGCTCTGTTACCTAATTTATTATTTCAGTTAATCCTTGCTATGTCAACCATCTTCAGATTTCTTTATCAATGTGATTCTTGCTTTAGGACATGTGTCACTTGCTATGTTATCACACACACCAAGAAAAAGGATCTACCTATGATGTCTGACAAGGTGCTTTCTTTCTCTGTTTCTGTTGGCAACATCAAGGTTATTTTTGCATGTAACAATGGATGCACAGATGTTTAAATATGCATCTGCCACCTTCTCTATTGTTTTCACTGATGACTATATCCAGATGCATAGTTTTTAATCCATTTCCATTTGCAACAAAGGAAAAAGATTTCTCTGTGGAGACAGTTTATTACAGCATCAATAACAGAGTAGCATCTCAACATAAAGTGCTAAGTTTCAAAATAAAATTTGATCACCTGTACAAACTAAGAATTTGAACTGAAATCTGAATATGGAATGACAGGCAGACTTAGCTGCTAACGAGCCACACCACACACAGCAGCCTCGAAAGACATAATAAGTGTATACCCTACATGTACCTGGGATATAAAAACTGTAACAAAAAATGCAAGCATTAAACAGAACTCAGAAAACACAGAAGAAATTCCACATTATGTGGAGGTGTTTCTTATTTTTTCCTCAAGGAAGAAACTGTCAGACATTTATTAATTACACACCTTCTCAGCCATACATTTACAGAATACAGTTATACACTAAAACATGCCATTTTTAGCCATTAAAAAGAATGTCAGAGTTAAGCAGCTTAAACACCTTCAAGCGTAAACATGTTTATGACAAGTAACAGACAAAGCAGGTACTGAGAAAGTTGTGCTGAATGCCAGTCAACAAGCCTACCACTATTTTGTTCTTCAAAGGGCAGCATTAAATATCAAATCAGAGCACTAGTAATTATTACATTAGGTACACTTATCTAAACTTGCCATTTAAAAACAGAAAACCAGTACCATCAGAATCACTGCTTCTATGAGCTAATTGTTTTGTCTTTCCTCTGCCAACTTCTTCAGAGTTGGCATCCTTATAATTCCTAAGCTGCTGGGTCCAGTATCATGGTGTGCTAGCCAAGGTGTACAGCAATAGGGAAAAGAGTGAAGCCTTGCACATAGCACAGTGCTTATGAGAGCAGGCAGGCAAGGAAGCTATCCAGAGGTCAAGATAAGAATTAAGAAGCTTCTTGCAAATTAAAATCCGGTAGACAGAAGAATTTTTTTGATAGGAGTTGGACTGCAAAATAGGCATGGGAATCAGAGAAAGATTCTCACTAATTCCTCCTTGAATTTTATTATACATTTCAAGAACTTGTCCTAGGCTCTGAAAACCCTGAACCAGAATGAAAAAGGTGTTAAAATATCAGATTTATTTTTATCTTCAGCGGTGTCTGGAGAAGCTGATTACTAGAGTATTCCTTAAACCCCAGGACAACGCTTTTAGTCTCCATTTTAATAAAGTTAATCATACCTACAAATATAATAATCTAATAAAATCTAATTGAATAAAGGCAGAAAATTCCAATAGTTCAAAGATCTCATCAGTGCTCTCATACTAAAGCCAGTACTCAAGAATTATAAACAATTTAAGTCTTTATGAATTAAATGCTTCTTTAAATAACTTGCTGTATAATTTTGACAAATCCAGTGATACATAAAAGAAATACAGTATAGCACTTTAATTTGTTCCAGAGGCTACCAAATCCACACATTTTCCAGCTGCTGAGAAAAATCAACAAAGAGGTAAAAATGCCCAAAAGCTGTTATCATTTGTCCAGCCATTACTCAGTAATATGAACTCAAAATTACAAAATAAATTAAAAGCAACCCATAAACTGTGTTATATATTGCGGTAAAGAAAAAAACTCTTATACTACCAAAGATGATCCAAATCTGAGTCACTAAAACTAAAATATTTACCCAGTTCACCAAGTTTCTTTAAGTACAAGCTTCCTCACATTCATTACGTAACTCTATTGTTAGAGGAAGTACCATGTAATATCTTGAAAGAAGGAAAATGAGGAGAAAGCGGAGATACATTTCAGCAAATTCTTGAATGGCTACAGAAAAGCTTCCATCAGATTTGTGGAGCTCACTCCATACCAAAGCAAGCAGAATCTAGTACTTCTAAAGCTTTACAACACGGCTGAGATCAGTCATAAGAATACCAATAAATACGATTAGAAAACAATGTATTTTTCATTACAGAAACAATACCTTTGAAAATATGCTGAAAAAAAGAAATGGAAAAAAATTACCTGGAACAAGTTCCATAACAATGTAAATAGGTTGTCGCTGTGTGCAAACTCCTATAAGTTTTACAATATTAGGATGATCATACTGTTTCAGTATTCTGCAAAACACACAGTAAGTTTATCACATTAATAAACTTTATAGCACAAACTGATTATATATTATAGGAAAATATCTTAACCCCTTAATGTTATTTTAATGGAACATGTCATTACTGTTATCATAAAACCCCCTAATGTAACAGATCAATCACCATTCTCTTTGAAACGGAGGGCATACTGATTCACTAATAAATCAAGATTGAACACTGTATTATTCTTACTGCAATTTTGCCATTTGTCTACATAACATTTGTCTAAATAACTGAAAAATGGCCTGACAGGTTTGCAGTTTCTCAAGAATTCCTGTAATTAAGTAGCATTCCAGTGGTTGACCAGAAACAGAGCTACATCAAAAAAGCACACACAGCATGCCTCTACACTTCCCTGCTGCACTTCCCAAATGCACATAAACTCTAATTTTACTTTAAAAGCTTAATTAATACAATAAGTCTTAAAATAATATAAGAACATCATTTTTAATTTTGGAATTAAAAAAAAAAATTTGATATCTTCTTACAGAGTACTTTAACAAGAACATTTGCAGTCTAAAACAGCATGCTGTGATTTATAGGTGAAATGAAGGGGAAGGAAGATTACTACGGAAATGAAATGTTTCTTCTAGTATTTTCAAACTAAAAATACCTCCCTTTTTTCACTTTTTTCCTATAATCATGAGTAAAATACTGGCCTACCTGGTACATACATATTTACTGAGAAATAGCATATTTCTTCCCCTCGCCCTCCCCAGACTAACAGGGCAGCATTAGTGACAGACTGCTTAACGTCTCTGCAGTTGCCATGTTACAAACTGTTTAAAATAATTCGATAGATACTGTGGCTGATATTCACTCTCTAAATGTAGACTGTATCTTTTAGTTTTTCACACTGATCATACTAGTTTGGGAGTAAAAATGAAAACATAGGAAGCTCATAGCAAGAGGGTGCAAGTTAATTCAAACAATTGTGAAATTATCCAAATATAGCCCTCTACCCTGAGGTGTCAGGCCTACCTGCATCAGAGTGTATTCAGAATACTTAGCATATCGTTGCGTGATTGTAATTTGAAAAACAAGTATGCAATCACATACTACCTGACACAGCATAAAATATCTCTGCTGGAGTGAGCTCCTTTTACAAAAAGAAATTTACTATAAGATAGTAATAAGGGTGTCTATGAGGTAGTCACATTTGATCAGCTCTATTAGTCATGCATGTAAGGTAGGATTTATTACTGGTAGAATCACATTTAAATTAACAGCATCTTCAGTCTTATCCCAATCCTCATGGCACATCTCAGAAGTTTTAAATGGAAGCACTTACAATAATAAAATTGTGTTTTATAGGCACAGCTTACTTTGCTGAAGAGCCAGTTACAGCAAGTGCAGATGCTACTGTATTCACGTGTTAAAAATGCCTATGTTTAGTTACCAGGGCAACTGTTGTGGAATGTACTGAGGGAGAGGAAAGAGTTTTAACCACTGCTTCTTTACATTTTTCTGGAAGGTCAGATTTTGTAATCCATCTAGTAATAAAACTTGGGAGTTTTTTCCACAAGTAGTATACATTTCCATTAAATATAAAGAACCTACCTGGCTTCTGACAGAAATTTTATTTTCAATTCCTGAGGAAGATCTTCTTTACAAGTTTTTACAGCAACTGGAGTTTTATCCTTTAATGTTCCCTTGTACACCTCACCAAAATTACCCTGAAATCAGGAAGAAAATAAACCCATTCTAAGTAAACAAAATCTTCAGGAATCTCCAGAAAAATAATGCAGACAAATGAGGTTTTCTTCCAGTATCAGCCTCTAAAAAGTGCAGTTCACATAGACATAATACATTTATTATATGGACACAGCAATGAGTTTTCAAAAGTCAAAAAACACTGACAGTAGTACTTTTTTTTTTTTTTCCCACACTTACTGCTACACTCTTTCATTTTCACACTACTGTATTTAATCAGCAGTTTTTTACTCATGGTCTGTAAGAGACCAAAAAAAAAAAAGAAATCTGTGAAACTAAGAGAAAACACTTCAAAATACAACGAAGATTCTTGCATACACAAGAAAGAGAAAATGCAAAATAAGAAAAAGTAAAAATTTAATATGAATTTTGATCATAAATTTAAAACATTTCAAAACAAGTATTGTCATTGAAAAAGTTGTGTGATCCGTCACTTTGCTAGAAGCTAAGCTCAAGCACTGCTCCATAAATGCAAGAATGTAAGGCCTCACATTTGGACAAGACTTCAGTAAGTAGATCCTTTTAGAGTTGTATTTTTTAGATCACCAACAAACCCCCAGGGTAAGTTCGTTGGTTTTTTTCAGCTTTCATAGAATAAAACTGATATAAATAAAGATCTTAGAATAATGTCCATCAGATGTGGTTTTTTACTTTAATAAAATCAAAATTAAAAGTGATTAGGACACAAGTTGAAGCAAGAAGGAAGTTCTGGGGGAATGTAACAAAACACTGGTATAAATGAGAAAAGCCAAGAAACTAAAAAAAAATAAACCCCAAAACTTTTAGTTATTTTACATTTCCCAAATTCAATTTTAAATCTACAGCTGATAAATTTCCACATGAAAGCCACTTATGTGTCCTGGTTTCATTCTTTTTTGAGTGGTGCCCAGTGAAAAGACAAGAGGCAATGCACACAAACTGGAATACAGGAAGTTCTACCTAAACATGAGGAGACTTCTTTACTGTGAGGGCGACAGAGCCCTGAGACAGGCTGCCCGGAGAGGTTGTGGAGTCTCCTTCTCTGGAGATACTCAAAACCTGCCTGGAAGCTGTCCTGTGTGACCTACTCTGTGTGATCCAATTCTGGCAGGGTGGTTGTTCTAGATGGTCTCCAGAGGTCCCTTCCAGCCCCTAACATTCTCTGATCCATTCTCTGAGATTCTGTATCTAGGGCTGAATGTAACTTCAAAAAAAAGGAAAACTCTGTTAGAACCGTTTTCCTTTCTTCCGAGTGACAAAGGTTTCATTGTGTCATGTATTTGATTATGCTATTGCCAAAGGAAGAAGATGGAAAAGGGGTGAAAAAAGAAACTTGGGTGGAAAACAGTAATAGTAATAAGGGAAAAAATTTAGGCCCAAACACAGGTTTCCAGTATTATTTTATATGCTGTAGAATAAGGAACATATGGCTGGCAAGCTAGTCATCGGATCTATGACAGCAAACAGACCTTCTGAAATAGCACTTCTACAGACCAGGGCACTACCTCTGATATCTAAATGGCATGAATTGCCCAAATGTAAGAAGCTGAGTTGCTCCAGACACACTTTTCCTCTATTCTTCTGGTCAGAAGTATTTAACAGTGAATGCTGAACACGCCTTAAGGACTATCTAAGTACTCAAATTATTTTTTTTCTTTATGTAAAATACTTAATTATTTTATTTATACACACCTATTTTTAATATAACATGTTCCTTTCATAAAATTTTAATTTTGTGGAGTATTATAGCAAATTAACTGAAATTCACTCCTGAGGTAAAGGAAAATCTTCATATTTTCTATGATTTGCATCCTCTTATGCATTAAGATTTTTTTAATTTTAATTTTTATTTTTATTAAGCATAATTTTCCTCATCTTTTCCAGGCAACGTAAGGTTTTACACACCCTCCTATTTCTCTCTTCCATGGTGAATGGCTCTAGTTTATTTAACATTATCTCATATGGATGCTGATAGTCCTGTTATTTTTATCTTTTCGAGTTTGACTGTATCTTTTTAGAGATGGATGCATAACAGGTTTATACTGTCTTCCAAGACAGTTTTTACCCTATTGTCTATATTTTTTAAAGAACACATCCTTCTATAATCACCTCTAAGCACTGAGTTATCTTTACTGAATGTTAAAAATGCTTTGTGCCAACAACATGCAACAGACATGGAAATTCAGTTTACTAAATCAATCAATTTTCAGATGGCTTTAACTGTCTTTACTCATGAAGACATTCATTCCTATTTATTTTTAGCAAGACAAAGCTTTTTAGCAACTGAAACACCTTTATTTTTTACCCCGATACTACTCTGTTTAAGACTGGGTAACTGTCACAGTACCTTTATTTTATGCAGACACAGTCTGTCTACCAGCAGATAATACTTTTTGTCATCTTACGTTGCCAAAAGAGATTTTCTGTCAGAATTTTATGACAGGATTTAATTCTCCCACTTCTTGAATTCTTTTAGTGTGTACCATAGAAAGAAAGCAATTACTACTTTAATTTGTCTCCTCCTCATTTAAGCCCATTTTTCGGTTTTTGGGAAATCTTTTGGAACATTTTGTCCAGAGTGGCAATCACAACTGTCTTTGTGGGTGTAAAGGTACTAAAAATTGAAGTGAGGTACTGGGATTACCTGATTTTAGAGACTTAAAGCTCCTAAGCAAAGTTTGTGATACAAGCTACACTATATATGAGTTAATATAAGATTATGAAGCTAGCTAACATTTAATATATCACACAAAAGCAACAAAAATTTAACACGTATTGATTTTAACAAATCTTATATAAAATTTTACACATACATAAATTTTATATGTAAAACCACAAACATAAACCTGTTTATGATTTGTTTATGTTTCGCAACAAAAATATACACATCATGCTTTATAGAAATCTAGTTACCTTAAAGCCTTTCAAAGGAGAAAAATACGTATGCTGGTTCATAATATCATTTACCAGTAAATGTGATTTACATTTATTTAAAGTGCAATGCTGTCCTGTGTATTAAAATAAAAGAATTGATACAAAAATTGCGTACCACAGTAACTTAAAGGATGGTGTAAACAGGAAATACATAGGCTTAAAGTTTGGTATATACTTATTTAAATGTTGTTAGGCTCACTTGATTACTTACTTTGCCCAGTAATTCTCCTAGTGTGACATCTTCATGATTGAGAACCCATTTCTTATCCTATGGAAAATAAAGAAAGAATAATTTTCAGTCTGTGCAAATACAGGATACAGTTTCCGTAACATGCATTTCAGTAGAAATGGAGCTCAAAAAGCATTATATTCAGATTACTCAATCAAAAGCGTGACAGGAAGTTTTAAATCTAAGTTTTCATAAAACAGAGTTTAGAAAACCTGCTATACCATAAAATATTAAAATACGCCATACAGGAAACTTCCATCAGAACATTAAGCCTAACACATGACAGTATGCATGTAGATAGAGCAAATTTTCACACCAACCCTGGAAGCTAGTACCTCATCTACTTGTCACCTCATAAACAATATTACTGTCCCTCACTCTGCTGACCTTGAACACTTCCAGTGATGGGACATCCACAAATTCTTTGGGCAACGTGTTCCGGAGTCTCACCCACCACCACCGTGAAGAAGTTCTTCTTTGTATCCAATCTAAACCTACACTAATTCAGTTTAAAATCATTACCCCTTGTCCTCTCACTACAGATCCTGGCAAAACATCTCTGCCTTTTTTGTAAGTCACCTTCAAATACTGAAGGGCTGAAACAAGGTCTCTCCATAGCCTTCTCTCCTCCAGGCCGAACAACTCTTTACAGCAAAGATGCTGTAGCCCTCTGACTACTTTTGTGGCCCTCCTCTGAACTTGCTCCAACAGGTCCATGTCTTCCTACACGAGATCACAGACCTGGATGCTCTACTCCAGGTGGGATCTCATGAGAGTGGATTTAGAGGAGCAGAAACACCTCTCTCATCCTGCATCATCTCTCATGATCATGCACCTTTTGATGAAGTCCAGGATACAGCTGGCTTTCTGGGCTGTGAGTTCACATTGCTGCATCATGTCCACTAGGATCCCCAGGGAGTCCTTCTCCACAGTGCTGCTCTTAATCGCTTAATCCCAAAGTCTGTCTTGATACTGGGCATTGTCCCAAAGCAGGTGCAGGACCTTGCATTTGGTCTTGCTCACTTTCACAAAGGCCTTGTCCTCAAGCCTGTCAAGTCCCGGCTAGATGGTATACCTTCCCTCTAGTGTATCAACTGAACTCCTCAGCTTGTGTGATCTGCAAACTTGCTGAGAGTGGTCTTAATTCCACTATGTCATTAGTAACAGTATTGAACACTATCAACCTCAATACAGACCCCTGAGAGACATCACTTGTTACTGATTTGATTGGGCATTGAGCCTTTGACTAAAAGTCTTTAGATACATACCATTTGTCCATCAGATAATTCCATCCATCATATTCATCTCTCTACAATTTAGCAACAAGGACTTTGCATAGGGAATCTGCCAATTTGCCCTCCTGCTGTAGGAGCAACTACCCTGTAATATGCTAGGTCAAGCCATGCCATCTGCTGAAAACCAGGTATTACATCAAAATTTTCTGCCAAACACTGAATCCAAACAGAAGACACTGCAGCAGTCACCACTGCCTTTAACACATTTTAAAATTTGAAAGAAAATGTGGAATGTATAATTATTATTTTTTATGTTAGTGAGACAGATAACTAAAGAGGGAAATTTTGACCCCCTAGGTAAGGAAGCCAAGGGAAGACACACACACATATATATGTGCAACACACACAAATCATGTATATACATACATGCATGTGTATACACATGTGTGTACATATACATATGTATCTATATATATATACACATACATCCCCTGCCATGGCTGAATTCTGTGTCTCTAGAACAGAACACTGAGTACAAGCTGAGTACAAAGCTTCATGAATGACCTTTTTGTAACATAAAGCTTGAGATCATCTTAAAAGAATCATCTTTTCAAGCTGTGAAAATTATTCTTCCTCTTCAGATGGGGGCTAAAACTTTAACAAAACGTTCCCCACTGGCAGCACTGTGAATCAGCATTATTCTCCTTGACCTGCAGAGCCAGCAAAGTCTGCTGTCAACTGCTAAGAAAGGTGGAGGCTTATACTGACTTATATGTTCCTCTTTTTGCAAGGAGAAAACCATTCTGTGGGTAGTGCAGAGATATTCTGGGTAACTGAAAGAATGAAAGGAGTACAAAAGAATTATGGTGCACCATGCACCTTGCTGGGAAGATGGCTACTCATTACTATCCTCCACATTCTTTGACTGACAGGAATTCAGCAAAGAAAAAGGAGGTGGTGCACCACTGCTATTGTGATTTCTATGCTTTTTCTCTTGTATAATGTCACAGAATTTCACAGACCATTGCTCCTGTAAGATGTGCTCAGTGAATATTCGAGATATTCTCTGAATGCCTCTATTCACCCAAACTTCCAGCACACAACTCCTGTCAGCCCTGCACTGCGCCACTCTGCTGTGTGATGGGTCCCATGCTTTGCCATTCCTCTTCCCTGGGTGGGGAACGGGGAGACTTGCAAGGAAATTCTCAATAACCATCAATTGATTTTTCTCCTATAGACAAGATTTCTTGATCAAAGCTACTGCCTCATGGATCAAAAGTCCCGAATAACACATTTCCATCATCTCCTTCTGTTGATCTTGCTAAAAATTGTAAATGTCCTGCTCAAAGGAGATTTTCTAGATATTTTTTTTGCTGACTGGATGCCTTGTTTAGAAGCTGTTACACTAAAAAGAGTTAGGAAGTGCCATCAAACTGCAGACTTCCCTTTACCAGTAAACCTCAAGTTTAAGAAAACAATTTGCAAAGAAAGCAGTAAGGAAAAAAATCCACAAAACACACCCTACTTGGAGGTATTAACATAATAGTTTTTAACACTGAAGTAAGTATTGTAAAAGCCAAAACCATTACAGAATTAAGATTTAATGGATTTTTTTACTGCTTACTTCCAAGGATTCAGTACTTCAGTGAATGACTTTTTTGAAACATTGACAACATGTCATTTGAAAGACTGGTTTATAAAGAGAAAAAATCTCATGGATTATCCTTCAGAGGACTTATTAAAGAAAATGGCACCATAGACTGGAATCAAATGATCTGTTGAAGTACTTGTTATCACTATATCAGTACATTAATTACTACCTGTACTTTTTATGAAAACTTTCAGTCATTTATTATACCAGTGTAACCCATTCATTACATTATCATGGTTCTGCCAGATTTTTCACAATCAAAGGACTGTTTGATGGCTGTGTTATTGATGTTCTTGTTGCTTGTTAGAAAATAAATATTTATTGATGAGGATATACAAGTTGTGCTGCCCTGCTAGTTTCAGTGTCACAAGGTATCAATACATGAATATGCATCTCAAAGGTACATAGATTAAGAGTTTGCTGCTTATGACAGCTTTGTATGAATGCAAATCTTTCTTTACTTTTGGAGGTATACAAACTACATCTTAAACTTGGGAGACTCATCATTCCTGTGCCATTTCTGTGGCTACACAGCTGAGCGAGGAGACTGAAAAGGGGGCAGGTGCTTCCAGCTTCTAACTGGAATCTTCTCAGAACTGTTCATTCACTACTCATCAGGCACCACCCACACAGACCACAAAAGCAGATAGTTAAAGAAAATGGAGCAACCCTTGGCATATTGCTTTTTCTTCACCTCCACTTCCCATCAGTTAGTCTTTTAGCTTGTGTATTCACGGTGGAACCTGACACCAGGAATATTTGCCAGATGATCCATGTGAGATTAACAGAAAATACGTATTGCCACACAATCAATAGAAACTGCAGCCCACAACTTCTAAGTAATTTTGTTCCACTCACCCAAAAGCTCTTCTGGTACACTCCTCCCTCCTGGTTTCTCTCTTTCAGGTTTAATGGAAGACTTAAGGAGTATGAAAACGGTAATTTTTTCCCACGAGGAAGTATCAAAATACAACTCTCCTCCCTTCTTTTCCCATCTGTTATACAGCCTTCACTTCGTGTGAGTGCTATTGTTGAGCTTCTGGATAAAAAGATAGCAGCCTTCATACCAGAACCTATTCCTCTACTTGAAATGTAAACTAATACACTTGAGATTACTTTTTGAAAGAGGAGAAAAAGTTCGGGTGCTGCAGGACACACTGAAAACTGTAAACCCTATGTAGAGAGAAGTGTCTAAGCTCTAACGCTACCTAAGTCTATAATTTTCTCCTAACATTGTAATTTCCTCCTAAGGAACATAACACTGAGAAGAGAGGCTGGAAACTGAACTCAGGGCTTTATATTCTGTGATGGTAGCGAAGCACTTCCAACTCAGTCCCCAGGTCCATCTGTGAACTCAACTCGGAAGCTGCAGATGGTCCCTATACCCCACTGCACTAGTCAAGTTGAAGAAAGCATTTCCAGTAGAAATATTAAGTTAAAAAAAGCCAGAACTTCACATTTGTTGGACTTTTTCAAAGTATCTCAGGACACATGACAATATAACCCCTGTTAAACTACACCAAAGCAGTTTATTCAGCAGATAGTAAGAAAGAATCTAAGAGAAGAGATGCTGCCATCTACATCACACCAGCATATGGTTCTGGCATTAAAAAAAACCAAACCACCCAGTTTTCTAACTTGCCACGTGTTAGATATCCATTTAAATACTGTTTCAAAACAAAGTATCATTGGTTCAGATAACTACCTTTAATTAATAAACTAGAATATGACCAGCGCTACAAGCTAACAGTAACAAGGACAAGACTGCTTCTACTGCAAGTATGCTGCCTCACTAATTCTGATCAAATTGCACTGAGTTGAATATGTCATGAAATATTTTTGGATATGAAATATTTTTGGATAGCTGACACTAAATAAATAAATCAAATAAGCACACAAGAGAATTGATACATATTAGCATATCATAAACAAAAGTCAGAAATGGGTTTTTTTGATCACTCTGATCATAAACTTCATGATCTTTTGTAGGTGCTTAATTCTGATGGTGAACAGAATGTAAGTATTTCTCCAGTTGTTAAATGTTATTACACTACAGATTAATCATGCGTGTGAAAGATACTGAAAGTTACAGAAGAAATGTGGCAGCAAGGACTGTCTATACCTATATACATCTTTAGTGTAGGTATAGATAAACAGGCATTGTAAAGCCCATCAGTCCAAGTCACAGAAATTTTCATTTCAATAGAATCGCTTCTGAATCAAATTGAGCAAATCCACCATAATTCCACACCTAGTCATAAAGTAACCTGAATGAGTGAGGAGGACAGAACTCTTGAGACTGTCAATGCCATTACTATGCCCCCCAAGAAGGAACCTGCTTATGTTGTAGCCTTTTTCATGTAACACTACAATAGATCTCTCTTTACCTCATGCTTGTGTTCAGATTTTCCTATTGTTAATCTTGGACCACAGAATATAAAAGTTCTTCAGACAAATCCAGTGACAGAAATTAGCACTTGAGCACACTTTTTTGGTATCTTAATTATATACTTTATTTCCAAATGGAACCACCTAACAAATCTAGACACTTTACCACATCCTACTTTTTTTTTTTTTTTGTGCCCTCTAGTTTCCCCCAGGAAGGAAAACTGAATTACATGAATGCCATACTTCTTAGCCAAGCACAGCAAATGACTTGGCTCAGCTCAGATAGAGCTTCGGTGCCTCTTGGGAGATAATGCTTTATCTGACATAAGGAGCTACTTGAGAAAAGCATGCTTTCAAGATTCCCCATTAAAGAATACCAAGGAATGAAAAGATACCTAAAAGCTAGGAAGGAACTGCCCTCAAGGTAGACAATTCTTGGAGGGAAAGTGAAAGACAAGCAAGAACCCTACCTTCAGTTAATACATAGTTGCTTCCACAGCAGGCAAAGTGGTCCTTTGTTCCCTGGCTGGGATGGGCATTACTGTCTTCTGAAGCTACATCCTCCCATGTACTTTTTTCAGTGGTGTAACCATTCACTGCTTATTCTTCCTCATTAATTACAAAGCAGCCAGAGTGACAGTGTGTGGTGAGGGCTGGCTGTTCCCTGGGTTTGAGCAGCCACAAGAGACCCCTGGACAGCAGGGCTGAGGTTCACCAGCCATTACCTACCCACTGTGCACAGCAAGGGAGCAGGACAGGCAATGGGGACAGCTCCAACTTCAGGACAGCCAAGTCCATGGTGATAAAGCAGGTATGGGGTGAAGCTGGGAAATCAACCTGTAGGTAAGCGTCAGTGAGGGGAACCAGCATCTGACACAGTCCCACAACTGGTGGACAGGTTCACCATGATGAAGCAACACCAGGGTGAGCCCAGAATCCAGTCTGGTGCCAAGGGTCCAAGACCACATGGATGGGACATGTGGCCAGTCACAGGCAGGTCTGTGAGGCAGCAGGGTCTGTGGCTCAGCTGGGCTGAGCAGGAGAACCTCAGCCCAAAGCAGCTCCCACAGGGCAGTGTTTGGCCCTGCCTGGGAACTTCACCCCAAAGTCTCTGGGCAGCAGCTTTCAGCTGCATTGCCCTATGTTGGTCCTGAAACCTGGCCAGAACTGGGGATGCTTTCAGGGCCCTTACTGAGCTAGCTCTTTACTAATCACACATGGAGTCCTATCACTGTATCTAACCTTTGGAGATCCTTCTAGATCTGTTAGCCACAGTGTGACAAACAAGTTATCAAGTAGGCAATTCACACAGTAGAGAACTTGGTCAGCCTTGACATTGCTGCCCTTCCCTAATGGTCAGGTTATATAAACACCAGTTGGTAGTTAGTACGTTTCCAGACTTTCTGAGTCTACTCAGCATGCTTGTTTGTTTTCAACAAAGACAGGCATTTTTAAAGATGACAGTTATTTCAAGAGTTAACTGTAGTTCACCAAAATAACCCCAAATAAATCAGTAGTTAAAGAAATAAAAGTTTGATCAGTGAAAAAGAATACTTGAAATAATCAGAATAATCGTTTTATTTGTAAAATATTCTAGATATGAGAAGATGCTAGTAAGCTTCATGGTTCTCTGGACCATGGTAAGTTTCAAGCTTTGAGCAACCAGCAGGGAATCAGTTGTGCACCATTCCCTTCTTCAGTGGAAATACAAGTACTAGAGCTGTGCACAAGCCCACTGGGCCCACAGTGTGAACAGCAGATGGTCACTGTGCAAGACACAATCTCATTCTTCTTCTGAGCTATGAGACTGAAATGTTTTATCACTATTACCTGAAAGTTCCTCCAAACATGTAAACGAGAGTCTGAAGTGTAGTTTTCCTCCTATCTCCCTTAATTAGCAGAAACCACATCAAAGAAATCACAAATTATTACACCAGAAAGAAGGCTTACAAATTAGTTCTAGTAAATTGTAACTGCTTTCCATAAAATGGAAAGCATAACCCAGAATGAATACTTACATGTTCAAATTCCCCTAATGTTATTTTTCTATAATTTTTAGTAACAATTTCAATCATTAAGAACTCTAAAATGGTACTTTTTCAAATTAAAAACCAGCAGTAAGGCCATTAGATACTAAACATTTAAAA
This sequence comes from Porphyrio hochstetteri, assembly GCA_020800305.1. Classification (NCBI taxonomy): domain Eukaryota; kingdom Metazoa; phylum Chordata; class Aves; order Gruiformes; family Rallidae; genus Porphyrio; species Porphyrio hochstetteri. Next base: position 28,359,325 of record CM036938.1, read on the forward strand.
CCAGACATTATGGGAATTAGTTTATGAATTTACAAGTCTCAGCTTAAACACTCGTTTTTTAAAATCTTACCATTTCTAATAGAAGAGAGAAAAAGGGATTAAAAATGCCACCTGTGCTTGTATTCCATTTCAGAATACCTCTAAAAAACCCTAGGATTCTTACCCAGATTCCAACGCAAAATTTGTGAAAGAAGAGTGAGCAAGTTCTGATCAGGTTCCATCACAATATGAATAAATAAGACGCATATGTTATCATCACTGTTATGTACTTATGTTCTCCATCACATTATTTACTCTACCTCCTTCAGAACACATTAAAATCATAAACCTAGATGCCATCATAATAATGAAAGCAGTACCTATAGCAAATTCTGTCACTGCCTTTCATCTTAACAGTAGATGGATCAAAAGCTAAAATGGAAAAAAAAGCTAGATGGAAAAAAAGGTTAAAAACATCTAGAAATTGGAAACCTCATTTGATTTATGGAAGGCCAAAATGACTAAAACAAACGCATAACATACTCCTTTAAGGGAATTGAAAACATAAGACTTCCTAACCTAAGAAGCTACCTGAGCACAGTATGGAGAATTAGCAAATAGCCTAAATATCTCTCCCCTTTTCCCCATCCCAGTAAATCCTTCATTAATGTTCCTCTAAAAACCCCATAAAATAGATGAATATTGTCAGCATCTCATGAGCACAGCACACAAACATGCATTATGCCTGCTTCTTCATGTTGTAAGCAGAAAAAATGCATTCAGAAAAATATTTTGGAAAATAGTTTTGCTCTCCTTCCTCCAAATGAAATAGAAAATATAAATAGTATGAATTACTGCAGGTAAGAGCAATTTTTCCAAAACAAAAATGGAAATTCAATCTTTCTCTGTATTATGGATAATTAGAGTAAGATTCTTTTTAATGGCTAATAAAATCCTATACAGCAGATTATTTTTCATCACCAGGGTATTAAAATATCCCTTATTAGGACTTGACAAACCAGAAGGGAAAAAAAATAAAGTGACTAACTCTTATATCCATGTGGATAGGGCCTATCGATGTGGAAATGAGAAATGGTCTTCTCAGAGAAGCACTGTTTTTCATACCACTTATGCCAGAAGTTCTCATGTACATATCAATTTCATGAATCATAAACGATGTGTTTCAAGTCCTTCAGATTAAGTACAGAAATAAAGGTAGCTAGTGGAAAAGATTTTTCATAAGAACAAGAGAGTTTTACAAGAGGGGTTTGAAAAAAACCCCACTGACAACTTCTTTAAAACAGTCTCAGAATAAAGATTCATGAGCTGTAAAAATTGTTATAGAAGCTGTTTTGCATTATTATTAGCACTGTATTAAGCCACACTGATGAAACTCAATGTGAGCTGTAAAACAGAATAATTGTGCAGGTAGGTTTACCTCCTTGGAAAAAGTACTATTTCATCCGACTTGTTATTGTTCCATAAAAAACGCTGTGAAGTTCAACCTTTCTGCTAAACCAAATTCTAAATGGCCATAAACCAAGAGGGTAGGACTGAGATTTGCAAAAGCTACTATGAAGCGCATAAAACTGTGCAAGTGACCTCTGATTAACTACATAGCTTTTCAACAGCATTCTTTCTTGAAGATCAATAGACAAAATGACTGTAGAAGTCAATATACAAAACCAGTTTTCTTCACTTCTCTTTGAAAGATGTGCAGTATTTCCCTAAGGTTATATTCTCTTATTCATCAAAGGACTGAAGGGATGTGAAGGATCTTTCAGGAAAAATACAGGAAGTAAAGATAAATAAAGAAGAAGAAAAAAATAAAGAAAACAAAACAAAAAACAAAACACATACACAAAAAACAACCCTGAGAAGGAACAAGACCTAGAATGTGAAATCCTTAAGCACAGGAAAAGGAAAGTTATGTCAAAACCATTTCACACATTATGGAAACTTAAAGCATTTCTCCCTACTTAATATAGTAAATTCAGCTTCCAAACCGAAGTACTCTGAATCACCTGTTAATAAAATATATGCAAACAGAGAAATTATCTGCCCTTTATCAGATATGCCCTCCAAAACAGTGACAGCCTTCTGTACAAAGGCAAACAGTACTGTGTGATAACGCAGCTTTTCATTTAAAACTTTGGTATGATTTAAAGAGAGAGGAATGCAAAATGACAGCCATATTATCCATACATGCATAAATACACTCAGATGGTTAAAACAGGCTAAAACATTTCCACATATGTATATTTTTACTTCCACTCATGTGCTTGAAGAGTAATGTAAAGCTGAGGTTGGGAAACTACAGATGTATATAAAAAAGTCCAAGAGATTCTTCTTGAACTACATAAGATATTTAGCTTCATACATCTTACTATGTAGGATACTTAGTTCCATCTTGATATAACTTCGGAACATCCAGCTGTTTTCAGTTAGATGGTTTCTTTTTCCCAGATTTAACTAATTCTTTGGCAACATCCACATGATAAAGTATACCCTCAACAAGACTGTTCCTTTATGTATTCAGCAGTCCTCCAAAATAATTTCTAAATTACAGCAGTTAGTATGCAATACCTTTCAAAGAGCTGCAGTTCCACATTACAGCTTCCACCAAGTTACTGTTTTGTACAAAAGAAAAGCCTAAGGTCCTTTATACCCTTTATCCTGTCCCTTCCTAGCCACATCTGCTCATCTTGCATTAGCTCCCATAATCATCAGATAACATGTCAGACCTACTGACATGGAATAGAATTCACCTGGCAAAATTTCAAATAAAGTTGTATTAGCTCAATTTGTGATTAAGAAACATCAGAAAAAAGGCAAAGGGAAAGAGAGCAAGAACACCCACCCCTCCTACACATACACACCTTCATGGTACCAGAACCTGTTCACTTGACTTAATTACAACATGAAACTCCAGCCTTAATTTATGAGATATTCTCACTGTAAATACCACTAAGTTCCACCTGCATTCCAAGCAAGACAGACGATGGCTTTGAATCAGAAGTCACACAACATTACATAAATGCCAGTAGTTTAAATGAAGCATGTTGCATTAAGTTTTTTACATCAGATACACATAGTTCTTTAACAAGACATTGTTAGCTTCTCACACACCAATAACTCATCATTCAGAAGTGCTGGGAAAGCTGGAATCACAAAGGAGCCACTTGATGAAGAAGGAGACACAAAGGGAAGTAGTAGAGACACACCAAGTGGCTCCACTAACTATCAGGAGCTTCTGTTATTACCCATGTATTCTTCTGAATGCCGTATTCAGCAAATATTTTTATTTTCTCTTGTATTAATGACTTTAGCTTGGCCAAATTTTCCTATGTGGTCTGCAGTAAACTACTCTCTGTTGCACCTTACTGCATCTTTTGTATATTTTTCTAAAACTCAGAAGTCCAAGAATTAATTATGCAGTGTCCCCCTTGATGTGTCAGAAGTCCTTTTGAATAAACAGGCCTATAATTAAGCAAACAAATTAATATTTTTTCATTTAAAACACTAACATAGTGAGATGAGGGGAAGAAATGTCTACCATTGAACTTCTTCGATTATTTTTTGTTACTTGGGAAGTACTGCAAGTCTGCCAATTTTTCTGCCAGTCATTCTGTAAAGCACTAACTTAGGAAGGAACACCCCTTTGCACTTTGTTCATTTGTATCCATTTCAGCTTTCACAAGTGCCTCATCCTCACAGAGATCTAGTCCTTCAACATGCCTGCACGGAATCACAGAATGGCTGAGGTCTCCAAGTACGTTTGGACTTCATCTGGTCCAACCCCCTGCTCAGGCAGGACCACCTGGAGCCAGCGGCCAGGACAGCATCCAGATGGCCTGCAAATACCTCCAAGGACAGAGACTCCACAAGCACTCTGAGAAGCCTGGGCCAGCACTGTCACTCACACACTCTGTGTCCATTGACTCTTGTCACTGGTCACCACTGAAAAGAGCTTGGCTCCTCCTCCTTTGCACCTTCCCACCAGGTATTTTATATAAATCTGGATGCTATTTCAGCAGAAAAGCAACTTACTGCTGCAATCATACTCTGCAACTATTACTGTGCTATATTAACAGCTGATTATAAACCTTCTGCTAAGGCACTGAAATGTTACAATGCAAGGCCACATTTTTTACTGGTGTTCCATAAAGGTGTGATTTACACCCAGAATACCAGAGAACACAGGCAGCCCTTCGATTTTCACCTGTACATACAACATGTTAGCAATAAAATCCAGTAAACCCAAGTAATCGTTGCTGCAGGATGCTTTAATTGAAGTTGCTCATTCTTCCAGTGCCAGTGTCTGTCAAAACCCTTTTCCTCTGAAATCTTTAATGCTTTTTTTTTATTCACTCCTCCCAACATACTTTAAAATTTTTTTCTACAAATACCTTACTTCTGTCTTCTGCTTCATAAATTTTGGTTCTGTTTCTTATTTTCTACTGTATTAGATGTGTTTGAGATAATTCCTTTTACTCAATTTGCACCTCACATAGCAATATGGTGTGCTCTAGTTTTTAATACAAATGTGCAGAAACTAGGAATGCATATGCAGCTGAGGTGTCCATTTAATACTTCAAGGACACAGGTTTTTATTTAAGAGAGTGTTCAAAAATAACTTTTTTTTTTTGCTAAAACAGAATTTGTATTCTTTATAAAATATACCTTTTCTAGGTTTCAGCATAAGCTAATGCTTACACTCTTTAGTAACATCATCTTCCAATTTTTTTCTAAACCTGATTATGGAAAGAAAGACCACAAAGACAAGACTGAAACAGAAACATTAATTAGAGCAGACTTTTAATGCTATAACTTTTAGAAAAAAAAGCTACAGAAAACTCTTATCACTAGATATAAAACAATCTTTGCTACTCTTCAGGTAGCCTCATCCACTTCCATTATTACATTATTACAAGGAGAGGCTGAAATCCTGCAGTTTGTTCAGCCTGGAGAAGAGCAGGCTGAGGGGAGACCTCTTGGCGGTCTATGGCTTCCTGACGAGGGGGAGCGAAGGGGCAGGCGCCCAGCTCCTCTCTTTGGTGACCAGAGATAGAACCCAAGGGAACGGCGTGAAGCTGAGACCGGGCAGGTTTAGGTTGGATGTGAGGAGGAGGTTCTCTACTGACAGGGTGGTCGGACACTGGAACAGGCTCCCCAGGGAAGGAAGGGGTCACAGCCCCGAGCTTGACTGAGTTCAAGAGGCACCTGGATGGTGCGCTCGGTCACGTGCTCTGACTTGGCTGGCCCTGTGTGGAGCCAGGAGTTGGACTCAATGATCCTTAAGGGTCCCTTCCAACTCACGAGATTCTGTGAACATATTTTCAGAAGATTTTTTGAGAAAAGAATCCTCTAAATTTTGAAAGGAGTCAAGATACTTGAACATGTACATAAAATTGGTTTAGTACTTTGTTAACACAAAGAGAAAATTACTCTTTTTTTTTTCCTTTTCTCACTAGGATGCAATGTATTGACAAGTGCAGGCCAATATTATGGAAGATGCATTTCTTTTGTTATCTGACAGAAATACTGCAAACCTCTCTGCTAAAAAACCTTAAAAGGAAATCCTGCAACACATCTAAATTCCAAGGAAGTAGCAACATAACTTAAGTATTAAGATACTAAACTCTGTCATCAAATATCAATAGCTGTAGGCTTTTCTTCATATTCTGGAGTTACACTAAAGAACCTACTGAAAATTTACCTAAATTCTCCTATTATATAAAAAAACATACTGCTGAAGTTCCTCATGTATGAATCACATGCCTTCTGCATGACCAGAATAATACTGAACAGCAAATAAGTGGCAAAAGATTCATCTCATGCTTATGTAATAAATAGTCATTTTCTATATCTTTTCTGCATTATAAATGCTCACTTCTCACTGGAGATTTAATTTCCTTAAAGTTAATTTCCTTAAAGAAAGTAAAAAATGTATTTTAACATTTTAAAATGCATGTAGCAGATTTTAATCATGCTCACAAGAGTTACACGTTTGGGTCAAAAATCACCACAAAGAATCCATGACCACCAGGTGCTTCTTGGCATTCCTACAAGCCTGGCACGGGTACCACATAGGAAATTCACAGTGTGACTCTCTTTGGAGCACCTAGGCAAAGTTGTGATAACTGAATCACTCCCTGCAATAGATGGCTTCTGCCTTTTAGCTGAGATTTTTGCTCCTAAAAGAGATCAAACAAACACAAGATCTACCCAAAAGGCAGCAGCAGAAACCCAAAATGTTTCCCTTTTCAGCACCACAGTTCTCTTCTGTCACAAGATGAGAATCTCTAATTGATGGAACTACTTCGTGACAAACTTGAAGCCTCTCGCCCAGTGTCTTTGCATCTGTCTAACTTCTCTCCACAGACCTGAGAGGGCTTGCATGAAAGTGAGGTTGTTCAGCAACCTCCTTCAATTCCTCCATGTCAGACTTGCTGGCCCGAGGAACACACACTACCTGCACCATGAGCACAGATGTCCTCAACAGTGAACTTCGGCTTGGTTTTGCAAAATAAAGCAAACCCAGACAAAACATCAGCAAAACCAACCAACACTAAGGGGAGCCAAACCCACCTTTTGATTAGCTTTGCATGGGTAAATGTATGTTGACTAATTGCGGAAAAAGACAGTACCAGCTCTGTGACACTACTAAGAAGCTCAAACTTGAGGCAGATATGCTTTCCATCTTTGAAAGCTGAGCTGAAAGACTTCTAAATACAAACAAACTACTCCTAAATTGGGTCAGTGACTGTAAAACTAAGGTGATGTCAGATTTTTTTGCATGCATTTTCATGAAAAGAGTTTCTCTGTTTTCACTTCAATTTATTTCTTCATAATTTCTTTCCATGCCTCACTCATTAACAAACTTGCATCTTGCAAAAGCACATCATACCTGCACTGAGTTCTCATGTCATTCGCAGTATCATTCATCAACATTAGAACCACTGCTACGAAATACATCTTCTTTTTTCTTTTAACACTTCTCATTCATCTCACTCAACGTCATTTACAGTTCATCATTCTCTCAGGTACATGAGATGTTTGAGGGCATATGACAGGACTCTGTCACATCAAAATAGATCCAAAATTTTTAAATTAATGTTACTGGCAACAAATACATAGCCTAACTCATCTGACAAACTAGCAGTTATAGGATCCAAAGACCAGGACTACATTAGCACTTGGGAAATGATGGCAGATCTCCAGAAGGAAAGAGTTGAAAGAGTTGGTGCTGAAGACCTGAAATGTACTTTTTTTGTTTTAGAAAAAGGGTTATTTCATACTAGACCTCTCCTGGTTCTGAAGACTGAACTCCCTCCCATCAACAGTTGTGCATCTTCCTATTTTCTTTCAGCTGAAAGGAATAAAGTTTGAATCCTCAGAGTCCTCTCAGTGATGGAAACATCTCATTCTAAGTGGTACTGGGCAGATTTGCTTCAAATTGTATTTCTGACATACGTGAAAACGTTAATGTAGATATATCCAAATAAAAATGTCATTCCTTAATTTCCTTCATGATTCTCTTTTCTAGTATTCAAACTTAAGCATATCCATAGCTTAATAAAGATTTCTTAAACATAAAACATGTAATTAAGAAAATTTTAAAACCTCCACAATATGAGTTCAAAGATGTTAGAGAGTTAAAGTATATTTAATATGGTTTTCTCCAAATAAAATGCACTCAGGTTACTCAAGGGCTTGACGAACCAGTCATTCAATCACAAATAAACTGAAGAACAGAATGTGCATTTTTTCTAAAAGATTATAAATAAATATGAGACTTCTCCATTAAAGAAATCACTTGGAGATATCTTTTTAATGCCCTCAGTTTTTCTAATTTAAATTCTATTATTACAGTATCATTAAAATTCCAAGCAGGCAGAGATGGTCTACATTAAATGGGACATGGGACAGGCCTTTTGTAACACGATTAAGAGCGTTCCTTTCAAGGGCAACATCACAGAAGGTGAACACTAATTTTACTAATGTGGTAAAGGAGGATGAATGACTGTGGGAAGGAAGGAAAGAAAAATAAACTATGTAGCATAATTTTTTTGTGTGTGAAGTTCTCTCATATTTAACTTTCACTTTCTAAATAGGTTATTACAGGGGCAGCAATTTGCATAAAAAGATTAAAGATTGCACGAAATGTCAAAGATTGCTTTGCAGCTTTAATACGAAGAAAAAACAGTCTTTGCAGATGCTGAATTAATTTTAAGGAAATAATCAAATATATTCTGATAATATCATGATACATAAAATACACCCAAAACTAGGTGTCTGAGTGTATATGTTATTTCTGAAAGTAACTTAAAATGTTTCCACTTCCCCTTATGAAAGCCAGAGGTCCATGGACGTTAAAAAGGAAAACTCACAACACTGTTTTTTTTCCAGTTCTGAAATAGTTTTTTCCATCAGCTAGTTTTTAATCAATGGGATAACTAAAATCAACATAGAAGTGTAGCTCAGAATGAAAGCTACTGCAAAACAAAAGCATTTAAATATTTTTAACAAAGCTTCTCTAAAGCAATTTAAATCATTCACCTAACAGCCTTTTTAATACGCTTGTACTTGGTTCAAAATGCTGGTCATGAAGCACTCAGTACACTATACAGTGGTTTTAATTTACACAGACTATCTATCAAACATTCAGATCATATGTCATAAGTTACTGAAATCCTACCTACAGTACATGCAATAGATATATTTAAAAAAACTTATACAACATACTTACCTGTCACCCAATACCCACTTAACACTATCATTATTATCATGGAAATAATTTCTGTTATTTCACACAACCAACCAGAATGAAATTCGAAATGTTCACAGAATCACAGAATGTTAGGAGCTGCAAGGAGGCATGAAAGATCACTTAGTCCAACCCCCCATGACAGAGCAGGATTACCTAGGCTAAATCACACAGGAACACATCCAGGTGGGTTTTGAACGTCTCCAGAGAAGGAGACTCCACAACCTCTCTGGGCAGCCTGTGCCAGTGTTCTGTCACCCTCACAGCGAAAAAGTTTCTCCTTACGTCCACACGGAACTTCTTATGCTCCAGCTTGCATCTGTTGCCCCTTGTCCTATCGCTGCCATCACTGAGAAGAGCCTGGCTCTCCTCCTGACTCCCCCTATATATATTTATGAACATTAGTAAGGTCACCCCGCAGACTCCTCCAACCTAAAGAGACCCAGCTCCCTCAGCCTTTCCTCATGAGGAAAGTGTTCCACTCCCTTAATCACCTTGGTGGCCCTGTGCTGGACTCTTTTAAGGAGTTCCCTGTCCTTGAATTGAGCGGCCCAGAACTGGACACAATAATTCAAGTGTGGTTTTACCAGGGCAGAGTAGAGGGGGAGAAGAATCCCTCTCAACCTACTGACCACACCCCTTCTAATATACCCCAGGATGCCATTGGCCTCTTGGCCACGAGGGCACATTGCTGGCTCGTGGTCATCCTGCTGTGCACCAGGACCCTCACGTCCCTCTCACCTACAGTGCTCTCCAACAGGCCAGCCACCAACTGGGTGGGGTCGTTCTTCCCTAGTGTCGTGGTTTTGCCCCAGCCAAGGGCCACACCCCACACAGTCGCTTGTACTTTTAAAAGGAAGGGGGAGGGAAAGTTGGGGGAAGGGGAAAAGGGAAGTAAGAAAGGAGGAAAAGAAACCACAACCTAGAAACCAGAACCACGCAGGTTGGGATAAGGATAGTTTACTAAACAATAACAGAAAACTAGATATAACAATAACAGAAGTTTAAAGCACAAAATAGATGAAACTGGTGATACACAATGCAATTTCTCACCAAACCACACAACTCAGGCCGCACAGCTTAGAGCCGTCCCGGACAAACCCGACCGTCCCCAGAAACTGCACGTCCTGGCGTTGTCTCCCCCTCTTCCCCCCAGTCCCCCCTTATACCGAACATGACGCAACTGGTATGGAATATCCTCTTTGGCCAATTCGGATCACCTGTCCTGGCTGCATCCCCTCCTTTCTCACTAGTAAGGAAGTATGCAGAGCTGAGAAAGGTCCTTGATTGCCCGGCAACAAATCGGAAAACATCAGGGTGCTATCAGCACTATTCTCATGCTAACACCCAAACATGGCATTCCATCCACTGCTAAAAAAAAAGTTTAACTCCATCATAGCTGAAACCAGGACATTATCCACCCCTTATTCCATACCATTTACGTCATGACCAGATCCAACAATTTTCTTTGGGTACAACCAGTTTCGTGTTTCACACACCCATATATGTATGTACACATGCATGCACACATATGTGCATACAGATCTTATTCCCTCAGTCTGTGAATCATCCCTCTGAAGTTGTTGAGTTCATTTAGTCCATGATTTCCAGGCTCCATTTGTCGTAACAGTTTCTCAGGATAGTTGTATGTTCCATTGGCTCGTTGCACGCTGCATCTCAGGCTCTTGACTGATACACCTGGCATGGTCCATGCTCATAGTCTGTGGGTCAGAGTTTATTTTCAACGGGAGCAAAAAGTTCTTGAGAGGCCAGGCTTTAGTTCCATCATCATGGCACTCATTCTTCATTAACTTGTATGACTCCGGCTATAATGCTATGGTACAACATACAGCAATCATAACAATAATGAATATACAATAATGGGTTATTTGGCAATTATTATAATTTCTACTTTATTAATTATATTGGCTATTCTCACCCAAAATCAAATCCCCTTGAGGTACACATTGAACTTCTCCATCCCTCTGCATTACCCACCAAGTACAGCCAGGTCCTTGAGCAAAAACAATTCCAGACATGGGTTTACCTTTGCCTGAAGCAGGAATGACCCAAACTCTCTTTCCCAATACACTCTTCATATGCACTACTGGCACTCTGTCTCCCTCTACAGTACGTGGAAATTTTGACTGGGCAGGGCCAGCCCGATTGGTAGATCCCCTAGAGTTAACTAACCACGTGGCTTGGGCCAAATGTGTATCCCAATGCTTGAATGTCCCACCACACATTGCTTTCAGTGTAGTTTTTAAAAGTCCATTATATCGTTCAATTTTCCCAGAGGCCGGTGCATGGTAAGGAATGTGGTACACCCACTCAATGCCATGCTCTTTGGCCCAGGTGTCTATAAGAGTGTTTCGGAAATGAGTCCCATTGTCTGACTCGATTCTTTCTGGAGTACCATGTCGCCAGAGGACTTGCCTTTCAAGGCCCAGAATTGTATTTCGAGCAGTGGCATGGGGTACGGGATATGTTTCTAGCCAGCCGGTAGTTGCCTCCACCATTGTAAGCACATAACGTTTGCCATGGCGGGTTTGTGGGAGGGTGATGTAATCAATCTGCCAAGCCTCCCCATATTTATATTTCATCCACCGTCCTCCATACCAAAGGGGCTTTAACCGCTTAGCTTGCTTGATTGCAGCACATGTCTCACATTCGTGGACAACTTGTGCGATGGCGTCCATGGTCAAGTCCACCCCTCGATCCCGAGCCCATCTATATGTTGCATCTCTCCCTTGATGACCCGAGGTATCATGAGCCCATCGAGCCATGAATAATTCACCCTTACGTTGCCAGTCTAGATCTACCTGAGCCACTTTAATCCTAGCAGCCTTATCTACCTGATGGTTGTTTTCATGTTCCTCCATGGCCCGACTCTTAGGTACATGGGCGTCGACATGACGTACCTTTACAACAAGTTTCTCTAACCGAGCAGAGATATCTTGCCATAAGTCATCAGCCCATATAGGTTTGCCTCTACGCTGCCAGTTGTTCTTTTTCCACTGCTGCAACCACCCCCACAGGGCATTCGCCACCATCCATGAATCAGTATAAAGGTAGAGCCTTGGCCACTTTTCTCTCTCAGCAATGTCCAGGGCTAACTGGATGGCCTTCACCTCAGCGAACTGGCTTGATTCACCTTTTCCTTCAGTGGCTTCTGCTACTCTTCTTATAGGATTCCATACAGCGGCTTTCCATCTCCGATGCTTACCCACAATGCGACAAGACCCATCAGTGAACAGGGCATATCGCTTCTCATTCTCTGGCAGTTCGTTGTAGGGTGGGGCTTCTTCAGCGCGTGTTACCTCCTCATCCTCTGGTGACATCCCAAAATCTTTGCCTTCTGGCCAGTCTGTGATCACCTCCACAATTCCTGGGCGATTGGGGTTTCCTATTCGAGCCCGCTGTGTAATTAGTGCGACCCACTTGCTCCACGTAGCATCAGTGGCATGGTGTGTAGAAGGAACCTTCCCTTTGAACATCCAGCCCAGCACCGGCAGTCGGGGTGCCAGTAGGAGCTGGGCTTCAGTTCCAATCACTTCTGAGGCGGCTCGAACCCCTTCGTAGGCGGCCAGTACTTCCTTTTCTGTTGGAGTATAATTGGCCTCAGATCCTTTGTAGGCCCGACTCCAAAACCCCAGCGGTCGACCTCGAGTCTCCCCTTGTGCTTTCTGCCAGAGACTCCAGGTCGGGCCGTTCTCCCCAGCTGCAGTGTAGAGCACATTTTTAATATCTGTCCCTGTCCGGACAGGCCCGAGGGCCACTGCATGGACTATCTCGCGTTTGATCTGCTCAAAGGCTTGCTGTTGCTCAGGGCCCCATTGGAAATCATTCTTCTTTCGAGTTACATGGTAGAGTGGGCTCACAATGAGACTGTAGTTTGGGACATGCAGTCGCCAAAAACCTATAACACCTAAGAAAGCTTGTGTTTCCTTTTTGTTGCTTGGTGGAGACATAGCTGCTATTTTATTAATAATGTCCATTGGGATGTGACGACGCCCATCCTGCCATTTTATTCCTAAAAACTGGATTTCTCGCGTAGGCCCCTTGACTTTACTTCGTTTTATAGCAAAACCGGCTTCTAAAAGGATTTTAATTACCCTGTTTCCTTTTTCAAAAACTTCCTCTGCTGTGTTGCCCCATACAATGATGTCATCAATATACTGCAGGTGCTCTGGTGCTTCACCCTTTTCCAGTGTATTCTGGATTAGTCCATGGCAGATGGTGGGGCTATGTTTCCACCCCTGGGGCAGACGATTCCACGTGTATTGGATGCCTCTCCAAGTGAAAGCAAACTGTGGCCTGCACTCTGGCGCCAGTGGGATCGAGAAGAAAGCATTCGCAATGTCGATTGTGGCGTACCACTTGGCTGCCTTCGATTCCAATTCATACTGGAGCTCTAACATGTCTGGCACAGCAGCACTCATACCTGGAGTGACTTCATTTAGGCCACGATAATCTACTGTCAGGCTCCACTCTCCATTGGACTTCCTCACTGGCCATATGGGACTATTAAAGGGTGAGTGGGTTCGGCTGATCACTCCCTGATCCTCCAGTTGACGAATCAGCTTATGGATGGGAATCAGGGAATCTCGGTTAGTACGGTATTGTCGTCTGTGCACCGTCGTCGTAGCAACTGGCACTTGCTGTTCTTCACCCTTCAACAACCCCACAACAGCAGAATCCTCCGAGAGTCCAGGCAAGGCACACAATTGTTCAATTTCTTCTGTTTCCAAAGCAGCTATTCCAAAAGCCCATCGGTACCCTTTTGGGTCTTTAAAATACCCTCTACGTAGATAATCTATACCTAAAATGCACGGAGCTTCTGGACCAGTCACAATGGGGTGTTTTTCCCAGTCCTTCCCAGTTAGGCTCACCTCAGCCTCTAGCACAGTTAGTTGTTGGGATCCCCCTGTCACTCCAGAAATACAAACAGGTTCTACCCCTTCATGATTCGATGGCATTAGAGTACACTGGGCACCAGTATCCACCAGAGCTTTGTACTCTTGTGGGTCTGACGTGCCAGGCCATCGGATCCACACAGTCCAATAAACCCGATTGTCCCTCTCCTCCACCTGGCTGGAGGCAGGGCCCCTCTATTGCTGCTGATCATATTTGTTTTCCACTGGTTGCATAAAGGACTTAGAGGTCCCTTCAAAAGGATCAGGCACATCAGACATATAGGTAGGCCTTCCAGTTGGTCTAGGGAACTGCCCAGTAGAAACTGGTGCAGCCTTCTTCCTGGCACAATCTCGTGCGAATGTTTTACCCCGCAGCTCATTTACTCGTGCTCGAAGGGCTGAGGTGGGCTGCATATCCCATTCCCTCATGTCCTCTCCATGATCAAGCAGGTAAAACCACAATGTACGTCGTGGTGTGTATTCTCCCTCTTGGAACGATGGACGCTTTCTCCCAGTAGCTGCAACATTGCTCCATACGGGTTGGGAGTTGGACACATTGTTGTCAAGTCGTTGAACCAGTTTCTCTACTGCTGCAATGACGGAGAGGGAAACATTGTCTTGGTATTTCCGGAGTCGGCAGGCCACCTCATTTACGGTTGGCGGATTCGTATCATTCCAGTCAATTGCTGCCAGTGAATTGGTATACCCTGCTGGTGCACTTCGTACAACCTTACGCCACATATCTGGAGTGCATAGGACTTCATCGGGATCAGCGGGAAGCCGTGAATTGTCCAGATCATAATAAATTATCTGCCGTACAGCTAATTCTCTCAGGTGCTGGACAGATGTCTCTATGCTGTTACACTTAGGTGTCTGGCATGTAATATATTCCTTTATGGGATATCTTTCCTTCACACTTGACAGTAGTCGCCTCCAGAGGCTGAGGATTTCCGGCCTCCTCCCAATTGCTTTGTCAATTCCTCCTTCTCTAGCTAGGGATCCCAACTGCTTGGCCTCTCTGCCTTCTAATTCCAAACTACTGGCCCCGTGATCCCAACATCGGAGCAACCAAGTGATAATGTGCTCACTTGGGTGGCGAGTGAAATCTTTTCGAACCTCACGCAGCTCACTCAGAGTCAGGGATCCGGTAACAATCTCTGGTTCTGCCTCATCCTGATATCCTCGAGATGATCCCGGTTGATCATCATCCTTATCCGTCACTATACGAACTGATTTCTTTGTGCCTTTCCTCTTTTGTACGGGAGCAACAGACACTGGTGTGGGTTGGTTTTTCTGATCATCTGCAGTGTCTGCTGTAGAGATTACAGTAGCTGCAGTGTCGGTCACAGGGGTTGCAGTAGCTGCAGTGTCAGCCCCAGTGGTTGCAGCACTGCCAGTCTGTTTCCTTTCCCTTCTCCCTGACAGTGCTGACAGTGCTGACAGTGCTGCCTGCTATCAAGCAGTGTTTGATAAATAGTGGCCAGAGCCCAGCACAGTGCAGTAAGGTGTCCATCTCTGGGAAACCTACAGCAATTTTTCCTTAGGTATGCAGTCACTTGATCGGGGTCTTGTAGCTGTTCAGGAGTGAAATTCCAAACCATCGGGCGTGAGAAAGTACCTAGGTACTCGCCCATACTTTGCCACATGCCCTGCCACTCGTGATTATTCTGTCTCGGAGAAAGCTCTTCAGTGGTATTCATAAACCTATGCTTGATATATAACAAAAACTGAACCATCTGCACCAAACCTACCAATAGCAAAATGCTAGTTTGAATATCCCAGAGATATTGAAGATTTTCAAAAACTGCCCTAAGAGCTGTTGTATTTAGCCCAAAGGAAAAGAAAGCAGTGCCCCCACCATACCGGCTGCTGTTATTAACCCCTCCCTGTCCAAAGAATGGACAGGACAGCAAAACCTCATACAGGTACCAGCTTAAGCTCATGATCATCGATATTATTGTATCATAGACCGATATCATAAAATACACTATAATGAAGTATGGGAACAAATACGGGAGCCACAGACCTGAGAGAGTAAAGAATCCTGCCAGGATTGTATACAGCATGTGGTGGTTTTGCTGCCACAGCCTTGTAAATAAATACCACAACATCGTGACCAGAGATTGCTTAAACAACAGTGCTTATCTTAATTGCGATAGTTAGGGTCAGATCTACCGTTATCCCAACCGTTCGTGTCCCTGTTCGGGCGCCAAAATAACTGTCGTGGTTTTGCCCCAGCCAAGGGCCGCACCCCACACAGTCGCTTGTACTTTTAAAAGGAAGGGGGAGGGAAAGTTGGGGGAAGGGGAAAAGGGAAGGAAGAAAGGAGGAAAAGAAACCACAACCTAGAAACCAGAACCACGCAGGTTGGGATAAGGATAGTTTACTAAACAATAACAGAAAACTAGATATAACAATAACAGAAGTTTAAAGCACAAAATAGATGAAACTGGTGATACACAATGCAATTTCTCACCAAACCACACAACTCAGGCCGCACAGCTTAGAGCCCGTCCCGGACAACCCGACCGCCCCAGAAACTGCACGTCCTGGCGTTGTCTCCCCCTCTTCCCCCCAGTCCCCCCTTATACCGAACATGACGCAACTGGTATGGAATATCCTCTTTGGCCAATTCGGATCACCTGTCCTGGCTGCATCCCCTCCTTTCTCACTAGTAAGGAAGTATGCAGAGCTGAGAAAGGTCCTTGATTGCCCGGCAACAAATCGGAAAACATCAGGGTGCTATCAGCACTATTCTCATGCTAACACCCAAACATGGCATTCCATCCACTGCTAAAAAAAAAGTTTAACTCCATCATAGCTGAAACCAGGACACCTAGATGCAAGACCCTACACTTGCTGTTGTTAAATCTCATTAAACTTCTCCCTGCCCAACTCTCCAGCCTGTCTAAGTCTTGCTGAATGGCAGCACAGCTCTTTGGTGTGCCAGCCACCCCTCCCAGTTTGTCATCAGGAAACTTGCTGACTGTACACTCTATTTCCTCATCCAGGTCCTCAATGAATATTGGATAATACAGGTCCCAGTACTAACTCCTGAGGGACTCCACTAGTTCACCAAACCTGGAGGAAATAGTCTTGAATAGAGAAAAAGTGGAGAGAAGGTACAGGTCTCCAAATTAATGGGTTGCCCATAGATACTGATCCACTGCTGCTTTGAATGTAGAAAGTAAAGGATATCAAAATCAAGGTTCAAGGAAAGAAAAGGAGACAGTTTTTCACACACTAAGTAGTTAAACTGAAAAACTCCATCTCAGGAAGTTGCATTCCAGAACTTTGTATGGTTGGACTCAATGATCTTTTGAAGGCCTTTTCCAACCAAAACCGTTCTAAGATTCTATGATAAAGACTGATGTACACCAGAACAAAATGAGTCATTTGACAAAATAAATGAAGCCTATGTGATTACAGACAGATGTCAACTACTTGCAGCACTTTGGAAACCCTGAGTAGTCAAAATTTTTTCACTGCAGCTCAAATCAACTACCAACTGGTCATAAAAATAGCACAATCCTAGAGGAAATACTAATATTTCCAGTAATTTAGTTAATACCAACTCAAGTCAACAAGTCAGAGAGGAATTGTCCCACTTCATTGTCCCCCTGAAAACAAGAAAAACAAAACCCTGACTTTGGCAGCACAAAAGCCAAAAGCCAAAAAGTCTCTCTTAAAAATTGTCCTCCATCACTTTGTAATGAGGTTATGATACATCTGATGCAGCAGTAGTGATATGGATTCAAGACCTGGAAAGACTCATGAGACAGTCACACGTCTGCATGGTTATCATCAATATTTGGACCACACCCATGTGCATTTGCACCTCAAAGGCCATCAGTTCAAGTACACTAATGGAGAAATGATCAGGAACATTGTTTGGGACCATAATTCTTTCATACTATAAGTACTAGAAAAATTCTTTGATTATACATAGTTATACAAAGATATGCATAAATTAAAGCCTAACTTTCTAAAATAAATTATTGCAAAATGAAAGAAAATGTCAGGAATATGGAACCTCCCTGTCTTCAGGGTAAACAACAAAGAATGAAAAATTTTTTTCCAGATGATGTTTTCCTGTTTAACTTTAACACAGAGTAATGAAGAATAATTTCTGTTATCATTTAGTACACAGAAACATAATGTGTTATAGGTTTATATTTGCTAAAACAGGGCTGCTTTCACAGTAGGCACATTATACGCTGGCAGAAAAAAAACCAGGGAACAGAAAGAGCACTATTATCTGTATTACAAAATATAAAAATCCACAGATATAAAAAGATTTAATTTTTAGTTTGACAGACCTATATGTTTAACTTAAACAGTTTTCATCAAAATATAACTATTCACAAACAAAAATTATGTCCTACACTTTCTCATATGTTCTACAATGGATTTAAGCAATATTCTACCTTCAATCATGTGCCAATTTGGCATTCAACAAGAGATTAACTTAAAACATGC
The DNA here is from genome assembly GCA_020800305.1 of Porphyrio hochstetteri. Taxonomy (NCBI): domain Eukaryota; kingdom Metazoa; phylum Chordata; class Aves; order Gruiformes; family Rallidae; genus Porphyrio; species Porphyrio hochstetteri. Next base: position 28,377,469 of record CM036938.1, read on the forward strand.
ATTTTAAAAAGCCCCATTCTTTAAATTTTAAAATTATATAAAATCGGTAAGCACAGGTAAGCATAAAAAAATCATGTTAATTTTGAGAAAAGGAATATGCTTTGATTTCTTAGGATTGTTAGCAGAAAAGAACTAGGAATTTGTAGTAGGAAACTTAATCCGAAATGTAGAGTGTTATGCTTCCTAACATTTTGTTGATTACATAACGTACTCTACAAACACAAGAAACTAGCATTTTTTAAAAAGATCAAGAACAAAAGGCTTAGACATAAGTAAAATGCCAAGATTTAAGTGGAAGAGTTGGCTTATGAATGGAGTATCAACTAAGTAGGCACTAACTGCTAAACTACTATAAGAAGCCAAGCAGATTCTTAAGCTTTCATAACAGTTATATAGTTTAATATTCCCTTCCTTTTCATTTCCCTCATGAAATATGTTGTGTAATAGCTTACTGATTAAAAAGGGAATTTTTATTTCAAATTTGCAATGAAGCTGGAATCACAATATCTATTTCTGTGTCTGTACAACTTATTTCTGAGATATAAAATAGAGGCAAAAGGGATATAACTCCTCCAAATTTCATGAGAAGTTTACCATTTAAAGAACACCATTTTATCATGAAAATTCCTTCAAGACAACTTCATGGCAATTACTTACTATTTTTGATTACTTAGTAATGAAATCCAGCTGGGAAACCAAAAAGAAAAGCAGGAAAATATTTTGTGAGATGATGAACGCCATTCTTTCAAGATAGTAAAGATTTGTTATAAAAATATGGATGAAGCATTATTTTAAAGGATTGTGTAGCAAAGAGTAGAGAAGGTTGGAAAAATTTTGAAAAAGAGAGCCACAAAATGAGCAAGAATGAAAAATCTTCTGAGAAGCTATTAAGAAACATATTTTAAGTAATAATACAACACCCTGAAATTCTTTCCAGTTAAACAGAGTTCTTGGAATGTATGCATTACCTTAACAACAGGATTCAGCAGAACAACACCAGATTTCTTTGTAATAACTTGCTTTGTTGTGTAATGATGTTCTATGAGCTGAGGAATAGTTGGAAACCCAGTTCCTTCAAAACGATACTGATTCTGTATGGAGGTAAAAGCAAATAATTGTTTCTCTACAAGCAATATGTTGAACAAGAAACCACAAAAGCACAGACCAAGCTTTCCTCAGTACCAACAAAATAAAGAAATGTTTGTTTTTAGAGAACTAGATTTTTTTTTCCTTGTCTATTTAACAGCATATCAAATGAATTAAGTTAAATGATCTTAGGAATATAATACGCTAATAAATGCGAAATTCCTGCATTGCCCATTTAAGGCAACATGATACAATAGCTATTTATTTAAACTCTTAATCTAAAGCTAGGACAGTTAAAACTCTGATAGAGTGAAATAAAAATATTCTAAACCAGAAAACACAACACTAAATTCCTAATTACCTGAACTTCTAGAAATTTTTTAAAAAATGGAAAAATAAAATGTTTCACAGTAAAAGCAACAGGAGATAAGTAACACTTTCTTACTTATATCTTACTGCATTTGATAAAATTAATAAATCACACACACAGAGTATAAGATACATGACTGGTCTTTTGTAAAGACCATGTACCAGAAGATGCTACAGCAGCTAAAAACAAAGGCAGGTCATACATGTAATTCATAGAGAAGATGGGTTAAGATAAAATTCCTTTCCCCCTCCACTTCAAGGAGTTCTTCTTGTACACCTAATTGAACACGGTCAAAACAACTGTTTAATATTTTCTTAGAAGCATGGTAACTTTTTCTTAGGAAAGATAGCTGTGACATATCACTCTTTCAGGTGTTATGGGGAATAAAGTATTTTCATTGCTTATCTTTGCCCATACACTTGATCAGGAAAAAAAACCTGTAGAAGTGTTTCTTTCATCCTCCTAAGCCTTAAATTATACACTGCAGCTGACTGGGAAGCAGGAACAAGTCTTGTGCCTCTATAAAACTCAGCACATACAGCTAGAGAACTCTTCCCACAGGAGCGTTACTGCTATATGCCAGTTTGACCTTGGCCACAATAAACAAGTACTGTAATTAAAAAAACCTCAAAGCAGAGTCACAATTCAAGTGCATAAACAACTGGGCAATGAAAACCTCTACCACTGGCATGAAGACTTTTATCTTTCTAGCACGCAGGGTCAAATTCCTTGCAGAGTGCATTCTAAGCTTCTCTTCTTTAGGGGTTAAAGCACTAGCCTCATGAAACAGATTACTGTGTAAACTGTTAGCAAAGACTGCTTGGTCATGGCACCTAATTTTAACACTCCTAGTTATCACAAAAATATTTTTATAGTCTGAATACTTTCTGTTTAGTTTGTCGTTTAACTTAATTCATTTATTAAATAGTGACTCCGCTTTGACTGACCAGAAACATTAGCTCTGATCCCTTTCAAATAAGCTCTTTCACACATATTTCTTTACTGATGATCCAAAGACCTGATGTCCTAAGAGTCTATGCCTAGAACAATAGCAAGTACTGACCATCATCTCTTCATTCCAGACCCAACCACACGCTCATCTGCTGCCTTCTATAGAAGATCTTCAAGGCAGACAGTGTTATTTGATTCTGTATATTTACACAGGACCCTGACCATTATTAAGATCACTTAAAGCTGAGCAATGAAGTAATTTATCACACAGAGTTTAATTAAGATTAACCTTTTTAAAATAATGGTAAAACCAGGGAGAGTACACTTGTGCAATTAAAGGACCACTGTTAAAACAGGCACATGCTCCATTCTGCCCATTCAGAAGAAAATTTGTATATGGAAACCAGTGGGGACCTGTCAGTGGTCCAAGAATGCAATTTGACCAGATACAGAGACCTGATTCCCCATTGTTCATGCCAATGCAAACAAAAAATCCACTGCGCTAAAACTCTCCTCAAACTTCCCTACTAAAATGTTCATGAATACAATCCCCCTTGTTATAATGAAATAGCAGTCCCACCATGTAAGTTCTTTTCAGAGCCTTGTAAGCTTTTTCTCCTTCTACAATTAATGTTTCTATGAGAATAAATGCAGAAAATTCACCCCAAGGAGTGCATAAGAAGTCCTGCATTTCTTTAAGAAAAGAAGTTTTAGGTTCCACAATTGTCAAGAAAACCTGCCACAAATGAATCCCAAGAACAGGTTAACATAATGCCCTGTTACTAATGTGCAGACAGAACTAGTGACCTGACAATGTGTGGCTTGTCCAAGCTATGAAGCTATTCAATATCAATATCAGTCTTTCAAGTGTAACTCCTAAGAGAAAGTAGTGAAATTATGGAAGTAAAAATTGCTGCTTTTTTGCCTCTTTTTTTTTTTTTTTTGGTGGCAAAACCAATACAAAAAAGTCAGCTTACAGGTCAGGGTAGCCTCAAAGTAATACTTATACAAAAACTCCTCTATTACTGATTTGAAAGTTCAGTTTGTATTTTTCAAAGGCCTGCCTGCTACATACAATGACTTAACACAACATTATTTCAACTGCAGCAAGTATATGCTGCGCACTTGTTTCTACCAGATTGTGTATTTTTCTAAACATTGGGGATTTTCAGTTCAAGAGACTGAAATATATTTTTGGCAGCATTACTGAATCAAAGCTGAGAATTATTTGCTACTATGTCATAATTCAAGAATGATTTCTAGTCATCTTATGAGAACTGTCATATTTTGAATGAGTTTGAAATTCTAAAAGGTAAAAAGAAAAATACATAATACATTAAAAAAGTAATGCATTAAGACAACTAAAAAGAAATGCACAACATAAAGGCATATATGAATTAACATGCTACTTAAATTTTCTTATTTTTCCTCAATTAGAGCATCAAAGGGATCAGTTCTGGTCCTTAGAAGCTTATATGCTGTGCAATATCCACAAGCACTTCTTCTACACTGAACAATATCCATAGGGCTAAAAAGAACATAAGCATCTCTAGCAGGAACTTCAATTCCCAACTGTGTAGAAAACACCACAGATTATTTTCTGCTCTGTGAATGTTTCCATTTTTCAAGAAGGTTCAATAGAATCTTTACAGCCTGAATTAAGAGCAGCCAAATTAGTACCAACTACGAAAATAGGTTTAATTCTAAATATATGTATATGAATGAATTAACAGCAAGGCACCCTGGATTTCAAAACATTTACAGAAATATCTTGGGTTTTCAATATAAGATAATAGATGTTGAATAACCTCATACTTCTATTTCTCTTTTGTGTCACAAAATGACCTTTTCCCCCGATGTCAGCACTGATAGAAATATTTCCAACTTCTTTCATATTTTCATATAAAGGCCAAAGCTATTTCCCACAGTAAATTATATAGATTCTAAATTGTTTAGCTGAAATTATAAACTTCCTAACATTGAAAATTCAGTACTGTATCAGAGACGTACATCAGCATATTGTATGATAAAGTGTCTCCGTTGTCCGTCTGAAAACACAGAAAGGACATATTCACCAGGTTTCCCGTGGCTCTCTCGCACCAAGAAGTCTCCTTGCTGTTTTAACAGCTCCTGGGCTTCTATTCTTGGAATTGCACCATGATACCAGTCTTGCTCAGCCAACGGTTTCTCAGTGGTTGATATTACATCAAAGAACTTGGGAAAAATATTGAAGAAATATGTTACTATAACAGTACATTTTTAGTTTACTTTTACACGAAAAGCACGATAAACAACAATTTCTATTTCTGTATCTGAATTATGAATTTCTACTAACAAACAAAATGAAGGCTCTTATATCTACATGAAAAGCATACTGATTACCTTTTCTATAATCCAAAAAATTTATGCACAAAACCCAGTTGTTTATGGAAGTGTCCATAAAACCGTATTTTTTACTTGGCCTGCTATTTTTCCTAAGCCATACCAAGCAACTTTTTATCACACATACTGACATGCTGTTAACAACAATTCAGAAGGAACCATTTCTTTATCCAGACAGAAACTTCTCAGAAAAAAAAAAATTTATACAAACCATCTGAATGGGATAAATTGTTTTCACAGAATTTATCACTGCATCCCAAATCCATTAACAGCTCTATTAGACATTTTTTCTAGCATTTATACTGTAGCAGAGAAAACACACCTAGGTGTACTGTGCACTAGAGTTTGGCTGCTGAATGCATAGAGTGCTAAGAAATTAACTGGCTATAAATGGAAGGCAATTAGTTTTTAGCTACAATTTCACATATTGATTTTACTGCATTTACATTCTTTAAGAAAACACTGAGGAAAACTTTGAATTTTGTTCAATGACCATTTTAGATTTGCTTATAATGTCTAGACAGACAAGTCCTTAATTAAGCTGTGTGTCATTCAAAATCAGTGCCAGAGCTCATAGAAATTCTTACTGCTTAAGTGGCAAAGCTCTGAACAAAGTAACAGTGCATACAGTACCGTGAGTTGAACAGATAGATGCGTGAATGTGTCCCAGGCAAGCCTGCTGAACTGCAATTTAGATAACAGCATGAAGATCCACACCTCAATTAAGCACGATCAAACAGATACACTCAAAGCACGTGATTCTGAATTAACGTCTGTTACTGCTCAGCCCTGATAAAAAACAGGTCTTTGTATCATCAAGGATGATATGAAATTTCCCCCGTGGGTATGGGGAAAGAGAAAGGAAAACTTCATGGAGCATGCAAGGGAAAAATTTTACATGGTGCAGCTACAGACATGGTAGAGGCTATATGCACATTTAAGGTCTTCCTGGAGAGATATTTATAGTAGATATTTACCTAGCCAAAAAAACCCCACTAGGAATAATCTCAGACTCTCAGAATGTGACTTAGCAGACTCAAAAAAGGGCATCTACTCAGACCTTCCTATTTGCAAATATCTGTAACTCTTTAGGACTTTCACAGGAAAGTTTCTGGTATAAAAAAATGGCTTATTCTGTAGGTTTCTGGCTGCCTAAGTTGTACCTTAAAAGGTCTGGTTTAGTCCATGATCCTTATAGAAAACTGGAGAACATATTAAAAGTCTGACAGAGCCTCATATTCTCAAATACAGACATTGAGAACTAGAGCATGTAGCATGTACAATGTTATTTACTTGAATTTTTATTGTTCAAAGACACAGAATTTGAACTGCCAGGAAACCTAAGCCTCTGCTATACTATCCAGAACTGTTAAAAGGGTCACAGTAGCAAAGCTTTTGCTTTGAAATACATCCTATGTGAGTGGAACTGTTTCTAAGGACAGAAGGACAGTTCAGGGTCAATAAACTAGTTCACGATCTTCACAAGGGAAGGTTAAAAAAAAATTTTTAAAATTCTGACATGCAACTCATTTTACAGCTTTCCTTAAGAGGAAGCTTCCAAGCACCTGCTTATATTTGAACAGGGTCAAGTCTGATTCACTGTTGAGACAATCTTGATCACATCCCAGAATGAAATCTTAAAGGCCTTTATGACAGAGACAGATCTTACAGAGGAACAAGAGAACATATCAGACATTGCCAACTATGGTGTTTATGACACAAACATCAATCTTCTTTCTTTTAAATATAGTTAAACTCTATTTATTACTTTAGAAGGAAAATTCCACAAGGTATCCTCTACTGTCTCCTACCACTTCGACTTTTTGTCATAAGCTCCAGGGCAATAATAATCAAGATGGTTCCCCTGCTAAAATATGCAATAATTATTCATGTTTTGAGTGTTACTGAAATGGCATTGTTTTCATCAACAAGTCTTCTGACTTTGGGGGTTGGACTCGATCTCTTGAGGTCCCTTCCAACCCCTACAATTCTGTGATTCTGTGACTCCCAACATGGTCTCTATATGATACAGCCACTGACCAGCTATGAAAGATATCACAGCTGAGAGCCCAGAAAGAAGAGCACAAATGCAACATATAGATTGATTTTAATATTGGTTTCAACTCAGCATCTTTTAGTGCTAATGTTTCTACTGCATTTTATAGTTAGAATTAACAGGCTTACATACAAAGAAAGGGTAGTCTTTAAGATAGACGGAGGGAAAAAAAACTACCTGAATTCCATTGTCTCTCCTTTAAACTCTGAGTTTGCTATCAGTAAGCAACTTAATATAACTTGATACCTGAAAGAAAAACTTCGCATTCTAATCCTTGATGTTTTACAATTTAATTTGGGGCATGAGATGTCTTGCTCATTTGTATGTACAGACTTACAGAAGCACTTAGTGATTTGACAGCTTAAATGAAGAAATATTTTTCAAAGATTTTTGTTGTTAATTTGACTGGAGGCTAAAAATAAACTATTAACAAAATCTTACAGAAGGAAAGGAACTCACACTGTGGAATTTCTACTTTCCCTCTCAGCACTTCTTTTTGCTTTTGCTTTTTCCTTTAAGTTTTCCATTTATTGTCATATATTTTTGCGAGTTATTTGTGGGGGAAAGGGATGGTGGAGGAGAGGGGTGGCTGGGGGAGCGTGTGCACTTATGTTCTTCATCACACTTTTCCTTCTGAGATGAGGCAAATGCCCTCATATACTTGATCATGCTCCTTGTGGGCCTAGTACTGTCCCCTCTGCTTATTCTGAGCCCTCTCTTCTCCCCACCATTTAACAACCCATTAAAACAGCAGCTTTTCTCCAACAGTGAAGGAGTGCCCAGCTGTCACATCAGTAAAAAAAAAAAAAATTGAACAAGCAGCAGTATATGATTTATAACTCCAAAAAAGTAAGATATTCCTGCACTTATACTGTCAATGGAGAGAAAATAATAATGGAATGTGTCCTGGTTTCAGCTAGCATAGAGTTAATTTACTTCCTAGTTGCTCTGGGGAGGGAGTGAGTTTGTGGTAGTTTCAGCTGCTGACTGGATTAAACCATGAGAGAATGTTATTTGATTAAACTAATAGCTTACTCAGTGTTGTATTTTCACATATATTCTGAATTCAAACTTCTCACACTTCCTTATTTTCCATCTTTAAGCAAAGAAAGCATTTTGTCAAGACATTTTGTCAAGACATTTACAAAAGAGGGGCAGACACAGACGAGAAAGGAAAGCAATAAATTTAGGTTGACACTGAGACAATCTGCTATGAAATATCCTGCTGTTAGCCTCAGTGTACCTGGCCCATTCCCACATACTAGTTTACCATATGAAACCAACATTAATTCCACTATTATACTATAAATTATAAAAAACTTATCCTCTAAACCATAACACGTCTCTGTCAGACTCAAAGCCCTCGGTGACAAAAGAAAACAGGCAGAAGGGAGAAGCTGGCATTTGAGATGCAATTCATTCAGACTCTTCATTGACTTCATTCATAGTATTCTATAGCTACATGAAATTTTCTCCTTTTCTTGTGTTTTCTCTCCTCATTTGATTAACCTTATGTCTCATGCTATTATAGGAAGCTGACTTGCATTTTGTTTCAGAGAAGCCACCTGAATCCCTAACCTTGCAGGTTTTTAACTATATGTTTTTCCTTCTCATTCTGAAAACAAGCCAATCATTTAAATGCAAACACAAAACTAACAGTTAAACCCCTGGCTGCTTCAGAAGTACACGGTTTCCTACAGCTTTCTCCAGATGATACAAAAAACATTTGTTTTCACTAATTACACACAAAATCCAACTTCTCCCAACAATTAAATATGGTTGATGTCTTCAGAATAACACTACATTTAAACCAAGATCCACCTCCACAGGTAATGTAATATGAAATTGATGCCACATTTTTAGATTGTATCAGAGGATCAGTACCAATCTTTCTCCTACTCTGCTTCAAGATCGTTTTTAGTACTGGTCTATTTAACAAAACCCTAAATTTGTTTACATATGTTATTATTTTATAAAATACCTTCAATAATCACTTTGTATACTTTGTTGATGGATAATAAGTTTTAAGCACCAGTTTATACATTTAGCAAAAAGCATGGTTATGTAATTGTCAGCAGGAAAAGCTGAGCAGCGGAGCACATTAAGAGCTAAGTACTATTTCACGAGTAAAATTTCAGCTCTGTATGCATGGTTAGCTTTTCTAACACACAAGAAATCGCTAAATCAAAGCACAAAGGAAAACTGAAAATTGATTGGTTTATATATTCTGACTTTGAAGGTTACTTACGTGACAGGTAATCAAGAGTACACTTGTTATTCAGATTTTACTTTCTGCCACAAATGACCCAATTCCAATCTTGCTGCTCCCAAACATATTCCAAAGCTTCAGCAATCCTACTTTCTATATATCTACACCAAGGTTTACACCAACTTCCACAGAATTAATAATGATGCAGACTGGATTGGAAATCAAAATAAGCCACATAGGGTATTTAAAATGACACTTTAATTGGAGCCAACAAAAATTTTGACACTGACTTCTCATGATTTCATCTTAAATATCTTGATCCTCTTCTTGATAGTTTACCAATTTCTCTCTGAAGTAGCTTTAGGTGGCAATTCTATATTTTTTTAATCCTAACAAGTTATGTAACACATAAAAATAAGATGTTGAAGACTGTCTAACCTATGCAAACAACAGAGGTTATAGCAATACACATTTTTATGTGCTTTTATTACAAAATGTTGAGGTTTGACATAAATTAGAAGTTTTATGAACCCATGATGATGATAATGTGGAGTATTTGCTTATCTCCAGGAATGTTTTATTATTTTAGTAGAGTTTTTCTATCACTTTTCAAATATGTCATGAATATTTTTCATTTTTCAGAGCAAAAGCCTTCCTGTCCTAATTTTATCTCATCATCATATTTAGTATTCCATTTCTTTATCACTATATACAATTTTTCTATGTACAGACATGTATACACACATGTATGTATATGTATATATGCAACTCTTCCACACATTCTGAATAGCTTAAATAAGTTTACTGTGTCCTTTAACAGGTCCTTGGATGCAATCCTGAAGCATAAACTAGAAGGCCCATTCATTCTACAGTTTCATCCAAAATGCTGTTTTGAGCTAGTATTTCAGGTGACAAGGTCACAATTAAAAGCCAGTTTTAAAAACTTCTTTAAATTCTGCCCAACTTTTCTTAGTTTGTTTTTTGGTATGAGGGGTTTTTTTGTTTGGATTGCCTCTGCTGGGGTTTTTGTTTGTTTGCTTTGGGTTTTACATGGGTTTTGTGTTGGGATGTTAACATCTTCCAATTCAGTAAGGCACAAGAGGAAGGTTTTCAAATGGAACTTGACAGGTCCATAAGTAGGTGCTCAAGTATTCTGGTCTTACAAGGTTCTATATGAAAAAAACCATATGTAATACAAAAGCAAAAGAAGCAATAAAGTTTTCACATCCATTAGGGAACCTGAACAAAAGTCAACTACAAGTAAGAGATACTCAACAACTATTTTTAATCCATATTGAAGCAAGATGCGTGATATCTAATTAGTTAAAAAGTACCTGTTATTGAGAAGGTAGCAGCAGCAGCAGTAATATATACTGGTGCCTTTGTAACAAATATGGGGGATATAATTATTGCAATAACAGGTAAAACATGCATAAGCATCTGAATACCATAATGCACTGCATTTCCAGTAAATTGGACTCACGAGGAAGAGTACTCTTAAAAACACACCACCCTTGTGGGAGTTGCAAAGAACTTACAAATTGCCTTTTTTCCCTAAAGCACAACATACTATAATGTGACAATACAACCAGGTCTGATGATCAATCAGAACAGTGTTTTAATAACAGTATTTAAATGTAATTATTAGCCATGAGATGGAAAAGCAAGATGGTTCAGAAAAAAAAAAATCCTACCTAAGCTGTAAAATTATCAGAATGTAGTACACCACCACATTAGGGATACTGCTTACCGATGAGGAGCCCAACATGGACTTTGGAGAACGTATAATTCCAGCTATGGAATGACGTATAGTGTCAAATCTTGAGACTTTGTCCTTCTTGTCCTAGGAGAAAAAACAGTATCTCTAGTGAAAACAAGGAAGTCGGTGTGATAGCTGAATTATTGGAGAACGTGGAATGTAGACTCCTGGATTTTAGTTATATAAGAGACAGGGGCTGAGTTTCAACCCATACAAAACATGAAATGTCAACATCAGTGGGATTTAGCTAACTCATATCAATTTAATGGCTGAAAAATTGTAAAATTCCTTAAATATTGTGTGCGATTATTTCAAGTATCACTACTGTTAACTATTGTGAGAACTCAAATTCTTTTGTACCCTAAAAACAAAAGACATAATCCTCCCTTCTCCTGAAAAACATATTATTTAAAAGGACACTGATTTGAAACTGTGTAACACACACACACACACACACACACACACACACACACAAACAGAGCATATAGTAAAAGTCAAAAATACATGCATACACTACCTTTACTTCATATATTTATATTTTTTTTTCCTTTTATTAATATGTTCTTCTATAACCATACACTACCTGGAAATATTAGTACCAATCAGTGCAAGTTATAGGATCCATTTGTCTTCTGGCACTAGTGTGAAACACAAGTGCAGCCTGGATTGTAAATTCTGCAAGAAGGTGATGCTAAGAAGGTTCCAAGGTGCACAAGACTTAGTCCAAAGACTGTACTTCTTAATCTCTGCTTTATCCTGAGGCCTCAAAATTGCTATCAAAGAATCATTCAAAAAATACAAAAGTGTTTTTTTAACACTGTCAGAGTTTATTGCTTATAAATCACCCTCAGAAACAGGTAAGATATTTTAATGAGTATTTTCAAAGTAATTGAGCCTGAAGCAGAGAGAACACACATGAGCAATCTCATTCTAATTAGCTATAGCTTACCTAAACTGTAAGAAACTCATAATGGAGACAGAGTACAACTGTTTGTTCATGTTACGAGGAAAATTGCTTCCAAGTTTTGAAGGTACACCTTTGACTGAAGAAACTAAAATCTAGTAATGTAAAAAATGCTTTAGTTTATTACAGGACTTCTGAATAAATAACAAAATACATTCATCCTGTATACAAAACAGACAAAAGTTTTAAAATTACTCATAAATAAAATTTGGTTTACAGAATATAGATTAAATATTGTCTTGGTAAAATAAATTTATTTATCTGGTAGCGAAATTCTGCAATGTACCTTAAGTTGTCTGTGGTGAAAAAAGAGTGCAAAACCACTGAAGTAGACACAACACTAATAGGAAGTTTATTAGTTCACCGAACTACTCATTAACTCTGTGCTCATTTCCCCATCAAGGACATTTTTATTTCTTTTATCAGGCTCAAGTAATATTGTATGCCAACTGATTTTCTTATAATAATACTCTGTGCTAAATCCTGACTTTTATTTTTATAATATTTATGAATTAAACTGGCTACATAAAGAAAAAAATACATCTCATTAGCAACGGAGAGACACAGAGTCTAATTTTACTTGCATGCTGGGAGTGGAATGATCCATTCATTTCACACATCTCTTCAGAAGTGAGACATGAGATTTAACTGCAATTAAACATATATTTCTTATATGACAGGAAAAAGTAAGTTAAAAAACATGCATGAATTCCATTACACTGCCCCTAAACAAACTGAGGAGTTTTCTGTCTATTTTATACAAATAGTGTACTTATCTAATGACAACATCAAATGACAAGGTTATCCATTTACCAGTTTCTCCTTAGTGAAAAATAATTTTAAAAACAGTGTGTTTTGAGTCGAAGTACCAGAAAGTCTCATGGACTGGGCCCCAGCAGAGGACTTCCATTAACACTGCCAAATGATATGTAGAGGCTAATAATTGCATTAAATAGAATAAGCATTAAAAGGCAGACTTAATCGATAAACTTTGGCTTTGTTGATAAAGCAGCACACACCCTGCTCAAACTGCAATACATTTATAAACACTGTTCAGTATTTTCATGGCACTTTCTCTCTGACATACCAGAATCACTCTGTACGAATGACAAAGACTCGCAATTAGTCTACACAGCAGGCAGTATCAAACATATGACAAACACAACTGTACTGAGTTTATGTATTCATTTAAGTATTTTTGGGTTATCCTGAAAAAAACTGAAAAGCAGCAACAACGGTCTTTTACTGATTTTTTTTTTTTCTATTGCTCAGCTGCAGTCTCCCTTAGAAGGACCCAATTAGATCTTGCAGGAAACAAGTTTTCACAGAGAACAGTTTATTTATCATCTTGAAGAGATTTTTTTTGTGTGTGCATCAGGTATATTTTTTTTCTAAACCAGTGTAAGAATACAACCCAGTAGAGCCCATATACTTTTAAATAAATATATACACACATATATGTGTGTGTGTGTGTAAAATCTTATTAGTCAAGTCAGGGTATTATTTTGCCTGTTTTCCAACAGAAGAAAATACAAATCAGAGCTGTTTTTCAGTGATCTCCAGCCTATCCACCTTAAATTCTGGTTCTTTCAGCCAAATGCCTCACAATTTAGCACAGGATTTAGTAGATGAAAGGATTATCTCAGGATATTAGGTTATTTAAAATTTCCAAAGGAAGCTAACAGAGCGGAGACTCTCCATGTCCTCAGGAAGGGAAGTTCATTATAATTCCACACAATATTCATTCCAACAAACATCATACCAGCCAGCACAACCATGCTGGCTATGGAGTCAGCACATATGCTCCAGACAAACTCATAAGACATGTTGCTATTTGACTAATAAACAAGAAGGACACTGGAAAGGGATTAGGAGTTGTGTATCAGGGATGCTGTAGAGCGCATTATGGAGTAGTATGCTTGCAGGCATACACAAAGCAGCTGCTAAAATATATTAGCTGATCCAGTTTCATTTGGGATTAAATTAATTCCTTGCAGAGGTATTAGAAAAATGGTTGCATGATTCGTCACTTCCTTTATTTTATACTACACCAATTTCATTAAAAAGAAAACTAATCGTGGGCCATAACGTTTTATGTAATGACTGAAATACTGCAGAATAAATTGTAGCTTACTATCAAGAGGCTCAATATGTATGGAAGTATATACTGTCATTAAGCAACATTCTGAATCTCTTTCTTTGACTGTGTCTAAAGGCACTTGTGGCAGGAAAGCACATCATACAAGAAATTATGAAAAATGGACTGACTGATAATTCACTTTAAGGACTAGCTGTATTTCTAATCACTCTCCAGAAGTAATTAAAATGAATCTCCACCAGACCTGGGACTGGCTCTTAGAATACACCCTGAACTTTTATTCACTGGACAGGTACACCTAGTGAAACTGCTGAATATGTAACTACTTACCCTGGAATGGTGCAAGACTGATGAACTTCTACACAAACAGCTGTTCTATGGGTGGAACATCACAGAATCACAGAATCATAGAGGTTGGAAGGGACATCAAGAGATCAAAGCAGGCTCCCTAGCTCATATTGCACAGATAGGCATCCAGTCGAGTCTTGAATATCTCCAGAGAAGGAGACTCCACCACCTCCCTGGGCAGCCTGTCCCAGGGCTCTGTCACCCTCACTGTGTAAAAGTTCTTCCCCATGTTGGTGCGGAACTTCCTGTGCTTCAACTTGCAGCCATTGCCCCTTGTCCTGTCTCCACAGATGACTGAAAAGGGGCTGGCCAATTCCCCCTACATCCCATACTTAAGATGTTTATAAACATTAATAAGGTCTCCCTTTAGTCCTCTTTTCTCCAGGCTGAACAGTCCCAGCTCACTCAGCCTTTCCTCACATGGGAGATGCTCCAGGCCCTTAATCATCTTCGTAGCCCTTCTTTGGACTCTCTCCAGGAGATCCCTGTCTTTTTTATACCAGGGAGCCCAGAACTGGACACAATACTCCAGGTGGGGCCTGACCAGGGCAGAGTAGAGGGGGAGGATCACCTCCTTCGACCTGCTGGCCACACTCTTCCTGATGCATCCCAGGATCCCATTGGCCCTCTTAGCCACCAGGGCACACTGCTGGCCAACCTGTCATCAACCAGGACCCCCAGGTCCTTCTCCACAGGGCTCTTCTCCAGCAGGTCATCCCCCAGCCTGTACTGATACAGACGGTTATTCCTCCCCAGGTGCAAGACTTTACACTTGCTTTTATTAAACCTCATCTGATTTCTCCCTGCCCAGCTTTCCAGCCTGTCCAGGTCTGGCTGGATGGCAGCGCAGTGTTCCTGCATGTCAGCCACCCCTCCCAGCTTTGTATCATTGGCACTTGCTGAGGGCGGATGCTATTCCCTCATCAAGGTCGTTGATGAAGATATTAAACAGGACTGGACCCAACACTGAGCCCTGGGGAACACCGCCAGTCACAGGCCTCCAGTCAGATTCTGCTCCACTGATCACGACCCTCTGAGCCCGGTCCGACAGCCAGTTCTCAACCCACCTCACTGTCCACTCATCTATCCCATGATCTCAGCTTTTCTATCAGTATGTCATGGGAGACAGTATCGAAAGCCTTGCTGAAGTCAAGGTAGATGACATCCACTGCTCTCCCTCCATCCACCCAGCCAGTGATGAGATCATAGAAGGCTATGAGATTCGTTGAGCACGATCTTCCCTTGGAACATTTTATCATTATCCTCTTTGGTAAATACTGCAAAACACTATTGCTTTTATTTCCAAATAATGAAGAAAGGATTTCCTAAAACAAGTAACTCTTCTATTGAGAAACTGCTTGACAACTACCTGTAACCCTCAGATCAGACTGCTCTGTCATATTTCACAAGCAGACAGTTTTGGACATAGTACTGTTAACAATTCTGCCACAAAACAAGGAATGCTGAAACCCTGCTCCCAGTTGTACAGACTTTTCATTCCAGTTCTCCTTTTCCCTCTTAACAGTCAAAACAATTACCTCAGCTCTTTCAGAGAGATGTCACAGCTGAATACAACCAATCTGCTAGATTTCTTATTATTTTTCTCTCCTGACATGATGCAGAGAAAAAATAAAGCATAAGAACCTAAAAAGCAGCACAAGATTCAGGACAGTTGAAAAAACAGAAGTGAAGAGCTGCCTACTTTGCTTGAGGATTTCCTCAGGTGCATCTTTATATATGATATACGGAAAGCAAAGCTTCTGCAGCTTTTATGTTCACTTTGGGGGTCTTGTGTAACAGAAGGTCTTGCCCGTTTTAATCAATTTTCCACTAGAATTTATCATTTATAGTCATGCACTACCATTGTCAGAATCTCCATTTTGCCAGACACACAGTTCTGTCACTGGGCACAAATCACTGCAGATCTGAGAGTGCATGAAAAATGATACAATATACCCAGAAGTGTGCCACAATCAAAATGACAGGCCGTAAGAATTGTATTTGCAATGGTATTCTGAATGAATGTGCACAAGGCAAAGCAACAGGGCAAAAAGATCTTGCTTAAATTGAACTGCATTATGTAAGAGCCCAAAATTAGCTTTTTAGCTGTATAAATCCCGAAAAAATGGTTTTATCTCAGGTGTTATTGTAAAATAAAAATAATCTATACTCTTTTTAGAGAAGTAAGGAAGTAAGAAACTGGACAGCTAAGATAAAGATAAAACAGAATAGATGCTTCTGAAGGACAGGCAAATAGTAGCACTATCTCTACTGATCAAGTGGGGAAAGATTAGCCATTAGAAGGACACCGCACAGTACAGCAGACAGTGAATACTGCAAAAAAATACACTAGCCAGACATGTACATATAGAAGATATAGGTAGACCAACAGTTTAATATTATTCCATTCAAAGAAAGGCTGCCTAATAAGCCAGATAGGAACCATCCACACAGATACAGAAGTTAAACGTGGGCTTGCAAATTAAATTAGAGAACCTTCACAGGAAATTTAGAAGAAATATGAAGAGGACTCTCCAGCTTAAAGAGAAAACACTGTCAGAAGAAAAGGAGCATTCAATTAGAAGAACATAATCAGTGACACCTAAAAGATAAGCATGGCAGTACTGTTTCTGAGATTTGGTGAAGGAACTAGTCCTCAGAGGTTTTCAATAAAATAATTTCAGTACAGTACAAGAGCTCTAAGAGAAAACCAGAAGGGAGGAACTCCTGGTAGTTATTGCAAAAGACACGTTCAATGAACACACAGATTAAAAAGGCATACCAGACAGTATCTGCCAGGGCAATTAAGATGCTCTTCTTTTTGTAAAGTGAATGCTAGCTTCATTTCTGGTTTGAAGATATGATTTCCCTGATGAAAAAGGTGACAGAACAACATTCATCTCAAGGCTTCAAATTTAGATAATGGGGAGTAAAAGGAAAAATTTTGCTTCTAGACAGTTTCAGAAGTCTGGCATGAGAATGGAGTTCTGTGATTTAGAAGCAAGGAAGTCTGGCATGAGAATGGAGTTCTGTGATTTAGAAACAAGGATTCTTCAAAGAAGCTTTATAGAAAATAATTTCCTGAAAACGATCCTCTGCATTAGTCACTTCAGCAGTGGAGATTAAAAATTGTTTAGGAGACGCCCCAAAAACATGTAATAAACTTGAACTATGACAGTAACTCTGGCTTGCCTATTGAAGAGTGGGCATACTAACTACAAATGGTTTAGAAAGAAAATAAACTCTATCCTTTGCAAAATCAGAAGATTAGTCTATGTTATAGGTATTAGCCATACTAAAGAAGATGTAAATGCTGATGCATATTAAAACCTGAACATACAGCAGAAACATGCCTGTTGTCTCTGAATTCTATTACTGATTTCAGATATATGACCTCTCAACCTCTCATTCCTCAAAAAGGTTTTTCTTCTCCACCCCCCCTTCAATGAGAGAACTGGGTATCTCAGAAAGAACACACGTATAAGACCAGCTAAGGAATCATACTATCTTTACAAAACAAAAGAGAACATTTAAAATTTCCCCATGAGACAAGTTGCTGTCTGAACATGGGGTGATTATTTGAGCTGAGCAGATTATTCATCTTTGGTACACCTTCCCAGGAATTATAATACGCATTTTCTTAATTTGCTATTGTAGATATCTAGAATTGGGAGAGGCAACTGTGCAAAGCTATGAAGATGTAACATACAGTTATTAAAAATTAAAATATCTAAAGCTATTAAAAATATCTGAAGTACACTGTGAAACCAATTAAATGACACAGCTATTAAAAAAATCATTTTTTGATAAAGTAACATATTCTGTTTTAAACACAAATAACACTCTCCATAGGAGCAGAAATGATGCATGATTAACATACACATATTGTAAAATTGGAAGCAAATTAATGTTCTACCTTCTGAATTGCAGGGTGTAGTGGAAAAACAAAGCTTATTGGTGTGAAATTTAAGAACAGCTATATTTTCTCAAACCAAAGATACCTCCCAGGCCGTGCCAGTGGCTTAGCAGCCTGTAAGAAAGCAAGAACGGTAACTCTTCAGAGCGTATCTTTATCCTCTGAAAGAGGATCTGTGCTGTAAGATGTGCCCTAGGAGTGTAAGATGTGACAGTTCTACATGTGATTTTTCCCTCCAAAAATATTTTCATCTGCTTTCTGAATCTATATAAACTACTACACCCCACTGCTGTAGCAACCACTTGCACAATTTAATTACATATCTTTGATGAACACACTTGCCTGCTTTCTTTGGATCATCTGATGTCTGTGGTTATTTGATGGCCCCTACTTGCTGCTCCTGAAGAGACAAAAGCAACCACTGTTCCCTATTCACTTTCTCCACGTCACCCAACACATTCAGTCTGGTTTTATCAGGCCTGAAAAGCCCAACCTACTTAGTTGCTAAACCTAGAGAAGCTTTTTTACATATCTGAGAATTATTTTGCCTTTCTGAATTTTCCTACATCAATTTTGCAATTTAGGGAGATGAAAATAAAAGTGGTTACATGGACCCAGACTCCTCTAGGTAGTACGTAGCAGAAGAACAAGCAGCAACAGACAATCTGCATCGAGAAAAAATCCAGTTAGATATTAGGCAAAAAAAAAAAAATCACAACGAGGACAGTGATCAAATACTGAAACAGGTTGCCAAGACAGATTTCCATCACTGGAGCTGCTAGAACCTCAACTTCAACAAGGCATTTTGCAGCCTGATGTAACATCAAAGATGACCCTGCTCTGAGCAAGAAGCAGACCAGATGGCCTCCCTGAAATCTCTTCCTATTTAAATTATTCTGCAGCTCTAAGGCATTTGGAAAGCAGGTGCACATCAATTTATACAGTGATGTAATGTTTTCCCTTCTCTTCTCTCTTCCTCTCCTGAAAGTGTCTAACTTCTTTTTTTGTTTGTTTCGATCACTAAGTAAATAGTGACCTGACATATTCAGGAACACTTAGACTTTATTTTGAGTGGCAACTAAGAGTTCATTATGAGTATATGTGAAATCAAGCACTGTTAATACAACCTATTTTGCAGGATTGTAATTACAGAATATGATTCTTTTTTTTTTAAAGACTGTTGGAAAAATATGTATAATTTATAACAATTCAAGGATTTCACTCAACTTACTATCAAAAAATACTCGCTTTATTTGCAAATAAAGTTTTTTGCTCCTGTGACTACTTATTTATATATCATTACTTATATACAGAACCTTGAAGGTGCAATGTAGGCTAGAAAGTTTTTTGGTTGTTTTTTTTTCCTAGGGAAAAAACTGGTAAAAAACAGCATTAAAGAGGGATTTGTGAACTACTTGGAGACAAAATCTGAAACATTCTGGTAGAAACTCAGATTTCAATAAACGCTCTGTGTGAACAAATTGATTTTTTATAAAGGGAGCATGAATACTATGATTGACCCTCTGCTTTCTTTCTGAATGACTACTGAACAGAATGTACAGTCAAGTTGTCTGCATGATGTTTTACGTTTTAATTAGAGTTTCAGAGGACCAATTTTTCAAGGTACGTATGAAATGCCAGGGAAATGTCACCTTCATCTTTGAAATGATTAGTAAATCTTCCAAACACACAAATTAGAGGTCTTTAAGGAAGTAGAGTACCTCTTAATGGAGGCTAGCAGTATTTCCAGAGACATGGTACATTTCAATTATTATATACTAAACAGCCTTTTATTTTAAAAAAAGATAGGATTTTGATTTCACCTAATTATCATCACAAATGTCAACTGTGTTCCAGTGAAGAATGCACTGCACCAAAGCTGAGGCACTGAGATCCTATTGCATGATTATTTTTATAAGGAAGAAGTAGCCAGGCAAAGGCTTTTGCAAGGCAGATGGAGAGGCCCCTTCTACTCTGTGGTTGTCATTGACACATCACAGTAAGAGATCCCTGAATACACACACAAGGTGTCCCCTGATACAATTCTATATAAACTCATGAAGCTGCAACACAGAACAGATCACACTGAGTGCTCCTAGTTGTACTGCAGTACCCAATGCTCACAAAAGCAAGAAAACCTTATCACATCAAACCTACATCTCACCACCTAAAAAACACCAGATGGCGACCTAGGTGCTGGTCAAAGTCACCGTCTACCAGGACATCTTGCTCAACATTCAAGCTGTGCTACTGCTCAAGAAAACCTCGAATCACAAGCCGAAGAGCAGTGAATATACTGTCACTGTCCCAGGCAAGAAGTGACCAAAACACCCTGAACCACAGTCAAAGCCAGATGTGAGGTAAGTGTATACATGTGCAATGGGAATGTATTACATTTCTGCAAATACTCTCCCTCTTTCCAAACATCCTCATCTTCTGAAACCAAACATAAATTTTAGCCTAGAAATCTGCATTTATGGTTTGGCAGTTATGTACACTAACATCAACAGAATAAACAATCAGCAAATCAGTAAGATGTGACTTGAAATGTCAAGAATATAATCATAAATTTGAAAACAACATAAAGCTTGAAATATGTTAGAGAAAAATATTAAAAGATCACAAAATATGCAAAGAAAACCAACTGAGGAAATTTTATATTTCCATCATGTAAACATTACAGTTTGTCAGATGGCCATGAAAAGCACATGCTTTATTAGCTAGAAATACATGTACATCCACAAATGATTTAAAGTTAACAGTTCTTAGGAGCATTTTTGATGCAAAGAGGCTAGTTTGATCCTGTACTTTATTATTATTTACAACCAGCGGAAATAGTTTCAGGCATGTATGACCCAAATGCTGCTGAGGAACAGAGAAATGCAGTAACACTGAAACAGTTGCCCCAGAGTTATAATCAAGATCAACACTATAGCTGTCATTTAAAGTGATAAAGTCTTGTCGTGGTTCAATATGAAATATGTTTTAAAGCTGGTTATATGCATGCATACATACAGACACACACAGATTGGTCTTGCCATCCCCCTTTCAAGTTATACAGCAAAAATCAAAACCTGAGCTAGAAAGAAAATTCTTGATAAGGTGATAGAAGAAATTGATTTATTTTAAATCCACACATGTGTTGTGGTGCATTACTACTATCAACTGATCAGTATACTTTCAGCATAGATGTGTATTAGTATAGAAAATAAATTCTATGTCCTGAAGTTCTCACTCATTTTCTTCCTCAAAACGTGTAAAGGCAGACTGGTTTTGGTGCCTGTTAACAAATGACAACAATATCACTTAAATTGAATGGTAAAGTTTTAGGTGGCCAGTAGGAAGTACTACATTTTTAAAAGTTAACATCTAACTCTTCAAAGTGATAAATATTGCTTAAGGACTAAGAGAACTTCATTACAACCACTGATCCAATGAAAAAGAGTTAGTCATCCTTGCTGACCTATGTTCAAGAGAGACATCAAAATGGGGCAGTTTTAACAGAGGAAACATTTGGTGAAAGACAGCTATATGGGCTAGCAGTATAAAACCACAGACTGAATATGAGTCAGCAGTGTGCTCAGGAGGCCAAGAAGGCCAATGGCATCTTGGCTTGTATCGAAAACAGTGTGGCCAGTAGGTCTAGGGAGGTGATTGTGCCCCTGTACTCGGCATTGGGGAGGCCACACCTCAAGTACTGTGTCCAGTTCTGAGCTCCTCACCATAAGAAGGACATGGAGGTCCTGGAGCGAGTCCAGAGAAGGGCAACCAGGCTGGTGAAGGGGCTGGAGGGCAAATCCTATGAGGAGCGGCTGAGGGAGCTGGGGCTGTTTAGCCTGCAGAAGGGGAGGCTGAGGGGAGACCTTATCACCACCTACAACTACCTGAAGGGAGGTTGTAGAGAGGTGGGAGATGGTCTCTTCAGCCAGGTGACAGGTGATAGGACAAGGGGGAATGGCATGAAGCTGTGCCAGGGCAGGTTTAGATTGGATGTTAGGAAAAAATTTTTTACTGAAAGAGTTGTCAGGGCCTGGAACAGGCTGCCCAGGGAGGGGGTCGAGTCACATTCCCTGGATGTGTTTAAAAAAAGGGTAGATGAAGTACTTAGGGATATGGTTTAGTTTAGGATGTGAACGGTTGGACTTGATGATCTTAAAGGTCTTTTCCAACCCTGTGATTCTGTGATTCTGTGAAGAACTTCTAGGCTACACTTTGCATGAGGAATGAACAATTTTACAGTGCAGGTGGGTGAAGTACCAAACCATGAACACAGCACACCACGAAACGAACTCAGCAGATTAAGCAGATATAAACACAACTTCCAGACACTTTTATGTGTGGATCCGGGCTGCTGAACATGAGAAGTGTTGCACAAAATGGCCAAACCTCTCGAGTCCTAATGGTCTCTGCAACGGTCAGTAGCTAAAGTAAAGAAACGATGAAGATCATCTGCACCTACTACAGTCACGTTGGTGAATCCCTGGAGAGCAGTGTACATGCCAAAGAATGCCACCTGGAACTGGAAATTATCTTTACTAACTACAGACTTAAAATAAAAGTAACAGGCTTGCCAGAAATGTCTGTGTACTTACATACCCTGCAGGCTGACAAAAAAAAAAATTCCCCTTTTCTCAGTACTAGCAAAAAACTGTGCTCTGGATATTTTAAGCCTCCAAAATTCCAGGTAGGAGGCCAAGTCACATTTCAGCAAGACACAACACATTGGTTACAATCCTTTATTCCTGATCTGCACAGGTAAAGCTCCTCTGGTCCCACTAACTACAATGTCATCAGTATCCTGATGAAACGTACCTCATACAGCAAATCTGGCTGGCAGTTTGTAGGGAGGGGATTAGAAGGCAGCAGTGAGAAAAAATACAGCTATGAGCTACAAGCAGGTGAATTTCTGCTGCCATGGATGCTAGTCAAAAGATGTTCTAGAAGAATGCAGAGAATACTGACTAAAGGCATGCAGTCAATGAGAAGGGCAGTTTAGGCGTTTCTTCCCTGATAAACTGAAAATGAAGTTTCAGCTGTCCCCAACTCAAGCAAAGCTTCCCCCCAAAAGGAGATCTTCTAAGGAGGACTGCATATCTTTAGAGTTCAATATTTTGTATCCAAAGGAGGAAGCATGGATAGACAGCTGAAGCAACTAAGCAGATGCTATACCAGCTGTATAAAGTGAAAACTCAAGCTACAAAGGAGCAAGTAGTCTGTGCACCAGCCGACAAAACAGAGCATTGTGCCAAGTAGGGGTTATGCAGCCCAAAAGATATCCAAATACACTATTTATAAACACAGCATGAACTAAATGCACAATGCTGTTTGTGACTGCACTTAGTATACAGGTCAATTACTTTAATTAGAATTCATTACTCAGTAACAGAAGGAATGACACTGCCTTTCCAGATCTTATTAAATACAAATTCAAAAAGCTGTAGTTTGGATTTAGTTGCTTTTCAGTCACAGATACACAGAGTAATGCCTGCTAAAGAAATGTATCTGACAAATCTAGTGATGGAGTCCAGATTTTAGGCATTTAAGTCCAAAAAAGTCTGGTGCCTGGAAAAGGATTAGAGGCATTGAAGCAGCTATATCCTGAAGTGCCAACAGCTGCTAGGAGGACAGTGGCCAGAAGTCAACATGGAAGGAAGGAACAGAGAACAAGAACATCGTCTCTATATTACTTGAAACCCACAAGTAACCCTAAGTCCTCCAAGGGTTCACAAGATACCAGGAACTAAATATAAGACAGCTGCAGACTCCCAGGCTGTAGGCAGGAACTTACAATCTAACTTGAGCAGAAGTCTATGCCAACTTAAAGACAGTAAGTAGTTCATTGGGAGTGGGAGGGAGTAGATGACCCCCAAGTTTTCCCCCACACTCAGAGACCCTAGAGGCCTGTGAAGAATCCTTGTCCCAGCCACACACTACATCAACCCACCAGAGACGCACTGTCTATGAATTTATTATCATACAAGGGAACATTTGCTGGATTCTGCCCCCTCCACATTGCCACCTAAAAACTGGCACTTATCAATGAAGATCCCTCTTATAACTCATTGACTGGCTCTAATTGACTTACTGACTGGATCTCATTAATGAAGGCACCCTGGCAAATGCTATGTCTGGAAATATCATCATACACATCATGTAATCTCACAGGATCTAAAGACCTTTTTTTTCCTAATAAATCGCAATATTAAATATAGATTGTTGATTGTATCCTGTTTTGAAAATCATATTGTGGGAGGATGCATTTGTTTTAACAGAGTAAAACAAAGCTCCACAGAGTTAACCCCAAACAGCTTCAGTGAGATGGGACACAACAGGTTCTTAGCCAGATTCACATTTATGTTAGCCGTATGAAAGAATAAAACTGATCCTTTCATAACCAGAAAAATTCTGTAGCATGAGTAGATTCAAATTTCAAGTAATTCTGTTTGACAGCTAGCACAGTCAGAATGTGATATTTGCTTTTGGTTTTCACAGATCCCTGCATTAGTTTATTAACAAAATTAGCCTGCATAATAATAGATAAAATGGCAGTGCAACTTTTTGACAGCTACAATATGCAACTTCAGCAGTATATCCGAGGTAAGCTTAATGAAAACTCTTTGTAGGGTGCCAATTTAAGATTAAGCTTTTATTTCTAAAAATATTTCTGTTCACAGAACAGACACACATAATACACAAATACCCACTGCCTTTTCAAATAAAGGAAACGGTAAACCAGCAGATGTTTTTACACATTAAGTAAGCACTACCACAAATATCCACCAATTTAAACTACAGAAGAACAAAACTGCAAACAAAATAAATAGAAAGCGTTCAAATTCTTCTCTGAGCAAAGCCTATGGTCCACTGAACTCATGTCATAGCTCAAATCACAGCTGTATAAATCGTAAACACAAACAGAATTATTCTGAAAATACAGACATCAAAGAGAACACTCAGTGCGAAAGTCTCAGTAATGGTACCAGAGTGTAACAGACTTCAATCCTACCCAAGGTGAGGTTCATAAACTGTATCTATCACAATGAACCAAAACAAGGTTTTGCATTTCTCTTGCACAGTTATAAAAGGATTTTGATTTATTAATGCTCAGTGGTGAACAGAAGAAATCTTTCACGTTTCAGTCATTGTTCTTTAAAAGGGGATTGTCAAACCAAGGGGTCTCTCCTCCAAGTTCATCCACAGTACCTGTTCAGAATCCTCAAATTACTTGTCAAATCAAAGACCAAACTTCTCTACTTCTTTTGCTCCTTCCCAAAGAGCAATCAATAATTTCTACAGGTTATGGGTATTGGTATACATGACTCAACTTCTTAAGAAGTATGTTGAAGAAAGTAAATGTGATACCTATCATCTTGGTTAAAAATTCTTCTTTCATGACTAGTTTCTATCACACGTTATAAAGCTACATTTCATTATCACACTGCTCCTGACGCACTTAAATGCCAAGATCAAATTTGAGACACAATGATCCATAAAAACCATTAATTTATAAATGATACCTATGAATCTCACAGACTGAACAGATCAACCACACAAAAGCAGCAAGCACTTGAAGTGGACCAAAGCCTGCTAATTAATACACAGCCGCACTGTCTCTCAGTAGAGCTCTCTTAACAACCACATTAGCGACCTTAACGAGGCTGTTTCGCCAATGAGAAGAACAGTCAGATTTTTCAAAAAGCTACTTAATTGCCCCATTGAAATGTTACTCTAAAACAAACCATCCCCCCATTAACAGTACCTATGAGTTGTTATGTATTACTGCAGCAATCACTAAACAAGCACAACTACATTGCCACCAGAACCTATTAGGGAGGGAATGGTCACAATTCCCACCTGCAAGTTTAACCTTTTGTCCCCGCAACAGAGATACCAACATCTCTCCTTTATCCTCTAATAGCAGCTAACGTCTATAGCAAACTAGTTAATATAATCAAATTGAATTTATATCTGAACCTACATTCTCCTTGAGGATCAGGGCTTCTCCTTCACAGTAATGAAAAACTTCTGTACATAAATTTTTTTTTCCCCAACCCAGAAGTTAACTTTTTTTTTTTTTTTTTTTTGGGAGGGAGGGGTGTGGGTAGAACTCCCTGGATATATCTTCTCTTGCTTAAAAATTCACATCTTGTTTTAGTACAATGTAGCCAGTCACCTTGGTGTAACACTGGCTCAGTCACACCAGCTTCTCCTGTACTGTGACATTGTTTGCTCACCCAAAATGAATTCAGTATAACAATGAACAAGTTCAACTGCTCTAGAGAGCTTGTGGCACATGAAACGAAGACTTCAGGTTACCACAATATAGAGATCGTCAAGACCATCAAGCATCTCATTTTAGCTTCTCTGCCCCAATAAATCCAAGTTTCCATTTTCCCTCTCCTAAGTACAGTTGATTGTTTTCATTTTTATCACAAAGTACATGCTAAATATAGCTTTCCAGACTGAGATAATTTCAGTTATGTTAGTCATTGAGAAAGTCCACACTGTCACAAAGTTTTGGCAAAAGTAGGTAAATTTAATTTAAAGGGAGAACAACAGAAGTTTATATTACATATAAACCCAAACACTGAGTGATTTTATTTCATCTTAGTACTTGAAGATAAGTTCTGTAAATAAAACAAGTAATTGAGAGGGACACTGAAACGAGACATTGGCAGATACGGTTCCTAATTCTTTAAATTCTCAGGCTATTATCACTTGCATCCTGCATTTTTCTCGATTATACTATTTATGTTTTGATTTAGCACACAACACATCACTGTGACAACAGGTTTTGAAAAAGGCAACACCACAGTCTCATGGAAACTTGCTAACACTGCCAGTTTGTAAAGGACAGCATCCATCTTGAAATTGTCAAGCTGGTTACACTTTCTCATCCTCTCATTCCACTAACCTCCAGTGTAACAAATTAAAGCAGTTATTTGGCAAGCAAGAGTATATTGGAATATTAATATCAGAGTTCTGAGGGCACTGATAGGCTTCAGTGGCCCTGACTAGCCTCACTTGGAGATTGCCACCACCCCTGCCCGTGTGCCCACCAGCCCTGTTTCATCTCAGCCCTGGACAGCAAGTCCTGTCCCTGAGCTGTATCCAGTACCTGCATCCAGTTTTGTCTCCAGCCCATCCTCCTGGATGGATCCCTTCATACATATGTTGTAGCTTTCTCCAGTCCTGTGTTTGGTCCTGTGACCTGAATGGACTTTGGCCACACATCATAGCCTTGCCTTCAGCCCTGCCTCCAACCCCTTCTCCTCTGCTCCTGTCTGGACCCCTATTTGGATTCTCTTAACATTTAGCACCGCTGCACTCAGACCCTGTGAAAAGGCACCCTATCAGTCACCATCACCACTGCCCAACCTGGAGTCACCCCCACCACTCTTTGAGCAGCTGGCCCCTGCTGCCCCCTAACAAGCATTTAGAACTTACTCCCTGTCATATCTCTAAGTACTCCCTATGCAAAGAGAATTTTAAGTGTCATCAAACATCAAAGAAAGAAATTGAGGGTTTTTTTCCCCATAATGTGATTCACATATACACAAGGTACTGTGCTACATGAGACAGGAAATACCTGTAATCTCATTTCTCTCAAAATATCATGTTTATGAATCTTAATAAAGGTGACAAATATTAGTAAGAAGTCAAATGAAATACTTGTTTCAACTGGTTCTAATAACTCCTTAAAAAGGGTCGAGAGAAATTATTTGACTAAGAACTTTACTTGCTGATTAGGAACCAAAGAACTAGTCAGAAGCACTTGGTAAAGAGATGATCTAAATTCAGCATCTCACAGATGTTAACTTGAACTATGTTCCCCAGAATACCCTCATATACTTTCTCTCCAACTGAGAGAATCATAATACATTCTGGAAGAGGATGTATCTGTGCTCTCCCCACATCCCCTTTTTGATTTTGTTTTTGGTTAGTTTGGTTTTTTGCAAATGTCCTTCTATTAAAGGCACTGAGTGAGACTAACAAAAACTTTGAGGCTGGCAAGTAATTCTTAGCTACTCTACACTTAATTTGGTGGGTTTGGTGTTTTTTGAGTTCTACAGGCCCTCAACCTAGTTTCAAAGACAACAAACTCTTGCTTTCTGCAATTAAGAAGTTTGAAAAAAACCTAAGATTTAACAAAGTACTTTTCTTGTAAAATAATTCTGCAGCAATTTACAGAAATCTAACCTGCTTTTGACCCACATGACCTTAAAGATCAGAGTATTATTTGATTTAAAAACAGAAGGAACTCAATAAAGGCTGAAAGAACTGGGGCTGCTCAGCCTTGAGAAAAGAAGGTTAAGAGGGGATCTTATTAATGTTTATAAATATCTCAAGTGTGGGACACAGGGACAAATGGCCAGCCCCTTTTCTATGGTCTGTGGGGACAGGACAAGGGGCAATGGCTGCAAATTGGAGCACAGGAAGTTCCTCACCAACATGCGGAAGAACTTTTTCACAGTGAGGGTGACAGAGCCCTGGGACAGGCTGCCCAGGGAGGTGGTGGAGTCTCCTTCTCTGGAGATATTCAAGACTCGTCTGGACGCCTATCTGTGCAATATGTACTAGGGAGCTGCTTTGGCAGGGGGGTTGGACCAGATGATCTCTTGAGGTCCCTTCCAACCCCGATGATTCTGTGATTCTGATAATACAGTTTCAGTAGTGCCCCAAAAGTAAGGGCCTTCAATCATTCTTCATGCATCTTGGCTGCAATACTTTCTTTCTTTTTTCTTGGGTTGGGGACATTAGTTAAGAAACACTTGGATATCTACTGTTATCTTTATGCAAATGTCATTGTGGCCTTTTTCTTTACTGCTCTAAAAAGCTGCTGAACTAGGTAATCCTAGAATTTTTGACCGCAGTGACTAACATCTCACATAAGACTTACACTTTCTCCACCGTTAAAGACGTTTTTGAGCCAAGAAATTCAAAGTGTCAGTTGGAAAGTGGGCTTCACCCTTTTGGTTATTAGTGCCTAGTATTCTTTATGGCTTAGGTTACCTATGGCATCGACATGGGACTAGCAGACACGTTACCTCTTGACGTAAGGCAGGATACCTTAAGTTGTCTACAAATGGCATTAATGTTGATGTTCAGGCACCTGCATCCCAAGAAAACAAAAGTTATCTGGTCTGTATCTTAAGGGTAGTGTTGATCAGGTCTGTATCTTAAGGGAAGTGTTGATCTGCCTGAGAGTAGGGAGGCTCTTCAGAGGGATCTGAACAGACTGGACCGATGGGCTGAGACCAATGAGATGAAGTTTAACAAGGCCAAGTGTAGAGTGCTGCACATGGGACAAAACAACCCCATGCAGCGCTACAGGCTTGGGGGGGACTGGCTGGAGAGCTGTCAGGCAGAGAAGGACCTGGGGGTGTTGGTTGACTGCAGGCTGAATATGAGTCAGCAGTGTGCCCAGGCACCAAGAAGGCCAATGGCATCTTGGCTTGTATCAAAAACAGTGTGGCCAGTAGGTCTAGGGAGGTGATTGTGCCCCTGTACTCGGCATTGGTGAGGCCACACCTCGAGTACTGTGTCCGGTTCTGGGCTCCTCACCACAAGAAGGACATGGAGGTCCTGGAGCGAGTCCAGAGAAGGGCAACCAGGCTGGTGAAGGGGCTGGAGGGCAAATCCTATGAGGAGCGGCTGAGGGAGCTGGGGGTGTTTAGCCTGGAGAAGAGGAGGCTGAGGGGAGACCTTATCACCACCTACAACTACCTGAAAGGAGGTTGTAGAGAGGTAGGTGATGGTCTCTTCAGCCAGGTGACAGGAGATAGGACAAGGGGGAATGGCATGAAGCTGTGCCAGGGCAGGTTTAGATTGGATGTTAGGAAAAAATTTTTTACTGAAAGAGTTGTCAGGGCCTGGAACAGGCTGCCCAGGGAGGGGGTTGAGCCACCTTCCCTGGATGTGTTCAAACAAAGGGTAGATGAAGTACTTAGGGATATGGTTTAGTTTAGGATGTGAACGGTTGGACTTGATGATCTTAAAGGTCTTTTCCAACCTTATTATTCTGTGATTCTGTGATTCTGTGGTAGTGCTCTGAAAAACAGATCAGATTGCCATTCCTGTCTCTTGTGGCAGACAAGAGCTTCCCCACTTGGCAGAAAAGAGCAGAAGCCACAAAACAAACCTAAAATCATACGCTTCAAGCCTGGCAATAAACTACCAGTGGGACTGGATTAAAATCCTGAATTCTAATTCCAAGAAATATTTTGTAGTAGATTTTAAGACTTTAAGAAGCATAGTAACTGCATTTAAGAACAAGGTTATTTTTAACCAACCACTTAAAAAGGAATAAAAGAAAAGGAGACAATTTAAAGCAGCCAAATTCTATCACATTGCTTCCTATGTGTTGTTAATACTCACACTAATTCAGTGCCATTGCTATGAAAAAGATGCAAAGGGAAATTTCTGAGTGAAGCTTTCCTAATTCACAGAGAAGATAACAAATCCCCAGTGGGTATGCAATGCTGCAACACTATGATGAAGCCTTATTCCTCAAGGAAAATTGAAAGCACTTGAAATATTTTTGGCAGTTCAAGAAGTATATATACTTATCTCAAGTACATATACTCTCCTTCATATGGAGAAGGTAAACCAATTCTGCACTTAAAATATTCTGAGAGTTTTGTTTACTTTGAATGAGCCACCTCCCTCAATTCCTCCAGAAGTTCACTCAGACTTCTAATTTTGCCTTTCCCCAGGACTAGGTTACTGATTAACACTTTTTGATAGATAATATGCTAACCTTAATAAATATTTAACTTCTGAGCCTTAGTCTATGAGAATATTATTATCCAATTAACACTGTACTTCAGAAGTTCCTAAGCATGTTCACTGGAAAGAGGCTTGACAGCTCTATTGACTTTCCCTCTTGCAAATTCTGGACCAGTCAGTAATATCCATGTGGGACAAAGTTTGGCTGAGTTTGTCCGTGTAATACTCTAGTAACCCCTTTGGACTGTTCTTCCTCTCACGGGTCCTTCATGCAAGCAGGATTTAGGAAAAGGAGAAACACAAGCTAGAACACACTCCAAGAGCAAGAGGAACCTTCCATACTTCCTATAAGCATCTGACCTTTGGAACATTTTTGCTCCAAGTCAGTCCCAGCCAGCAAGCTTGGAAAGCTTTGGCTAAAGCAAACCACTTAGTTGAACTAAACTGTTCAGGCATCCACCAAATACAGCTGTTTATTTCCAGGTGTTTTATGAATTAATAGGTACATTTTCTAAAACATGACTGCACTGGCAGCATTTCCTAAGGAAATTAGTACTGTAGCACTGTTTAGTGCATTTAATATTTTCTCTTCCATAACCACCAAGAACCTTTTGGGTTTTTTTAATTTACCACAGCCTTCACCAAAATCTATCTCATCTTACTTGTAAAACAATCACTAAGAATAGGATCTCTGAAGCATTTTAAAAAGGTATGATAAATAGTTAAGTCAATTAGGTATGCAGTGATATTTTTTTCCTTTGGGATAATTCGGCCAAAACAGAATGCACTTACTAATACCCATTTTCTGTTGCCCCACTGTTGACAGTTTTAAGCATGGCATTCCCCTGGAGTGGTGCCTTAGTAGCCATCCCACTGACTGCATTATGGTATCATGATGCTTCAGCTTCCTTCAGTGTACCTTTCATGAGTTCATGTTACCAGAATCATTACAGCCTCCTACCTGACTCATTTGCACTCCAGAGTCTTCCAACCAAGATGGACAAGGAGTCCTTAAAGGACCATATGGAGAAAGAACAGAGACTTTATACTGTAGCTCCACGGGCAGTATAGCCGCACAGCTCTCTCAGCTTGCTGACACACTACTGAGGAGCATGCATTAGGGTCTTTTACACTACAGCTGTATTTTATTATTTGTACAAAAACCTCAAAAAAAATATACCAAATCACCATTTTAGATTATTTAGACGTTAGACAGGTGAGAAGAGACATCTTTTTTCTCTACATTTCTGTGTCTCATATGCCTTTTTTTAACACATGTAATGATGAAAAATTTTGATTATTCAGTCATAACTAGTCTTCTGGCACTGAGCTCCACCTGCTGACAAGTCTTTCAAGTATTGCAGAGACTTTATAAAGTCTCAGCTTCATCAGTGGTTCCTGCATAATGCTGCATTATGCAAAATAAATCCATATGAAACATTTCTATAGTGAGAAAATCAGACAGTTTTAAATACATACTCTTAAAAATATTTGAGTTTGCACCTTTGTAATATCTGTTTTTACTGTGCAAGGGAAAAGGGGAAGACATATTAAAGAGGCTTACAGATTTCACTGTATCATTACTAAAAAAATTAAATACTATTCTAGATTAACTAAATCTATTGCCAGGCTTAAGTCTTCCCTGAGACATCTTATTCTTTAACAATTTCCAAGCCAATACTGGTGCTGTAATTTTAAAGTCTTAACTATGAAAAGCAAACCACCATCACGGTACTTAATTACCTATGTAAATGGCTAACTGGCACTGCAATATTCCAAATATTCCTGACTATTTCTAATCAGAAAACAGTTTTGTTATCGTTTTTTCTTTGTTTTAATTATGGTGGACTACTGCCATGCTCTGTTGATCATATTAATAGCAAGAATAGCATATATATCTTAGAGCAAATGACAGCCCATACACCCATTGACTGAACATCTAAATCCTTAAAAGGAAGTTCAAGCAGCCAGTTGCTGGTGAGTATTTGTAATATATAACAACCTGGATAGTACAACATTGTGGAAAAAAACCCCAAGCTGTTCACAAGAATAACCAGCTTTTTTCCTAGTATCTATCTCCTTGCTATAGAAGAAAAAATTAACTATAATTCTCCCATATGCAAAGTGCATAGCATCATAACTGCCTAAGTCTAAGAGATCAAAGACATTATTTTAAACTCATAGCACTTTGAGCATTAAAATTATCTGTTTTGCATGGTTGTCTCAGTAGAAACATATAAAGACTGTATGTTTTATTTTTTCCAATATGATGCCAAAATTTTTAAATGCAAAGTTCAGGAATGACAAAAAACAGATTTTTTTGTTTAACCCTTTGCTATGCTATCAAGACTGAACAAAACAGAATCATCCAGCAATTCCCTTTTTTCTTAAAATGTGCACATTAACACCAATAAACAGCTAACATTCTACAAACACTAAAATATATTGACCAAACCATATGGGAAGACACTAACAAAATATGAAACTTTCTACAGTTAACAGAGGCAAAAAGGAAGAAGGAAGCAAAGGAAGCTATAACACACTCATAATACTGTCTATAAAACCACATCAAAGAGCATTTCAGAATTTCATTCCTTGTTAGGATTATATTCTATTGTTACCTAATAGAAGATGCAGAAAACAAAACAATTTGCAAACTATACCCCTACGAAATTGGCTGTGCTTATATGATACCATAAAAATACTTAGAGATATGAAACTTTACAAACCTATTTTTGTAAAATATTTTTGATCTTAAATTAAAAAAAAAAATCCACTTGTGACTAAATACATGAAAAATTCCTTCAGATGAATGCTCACAGCACAAGCCCATTATGATGTTGTCATTTTTAGGAAAAGAATTTGTAAAAACAAGTGTTTACTATGAATTTCTGTAGTATCAGACAACATTTAGACGAACTGCTTTTAGATAAAGAAGTGAAACCAAAATGGATTTATAGCTGAAGAAACAACAATCGTCCTGAATGATGCCAGGATGAGCAATCAGTAGCAAGAACATTTCATTTCTGATCATTTATCAATCTGTATGATTTTAATGAGTTTTTAAAAAATAGTAAATAAATTCCATTATAAAAATCACCATGATGCTTATGTATACAAATAGCCCATCAGTGTATTACTTTTTCATCTTGAGATAGAGCCAAGGCTGCCCTGTCAAGGTACAGCAGTTTGAAAAAGGTTTAATTTAGACTGCAGTTTTATGTACTGCTTTCGAGCCGATTTTACTAGCACAAGGTATCAAGAGTTAGAACTTGTTAAAAAAAAAAAAAGTGGTATTTGATGTCTTAAAACACTTAAGATATACACCATTATTTTTCATGGTGCATACAAATGATGAGACTAAATTCGCTAAAGCCAAAATAGTGATGTTTTACTTACTTTTGGCACATTCAGTATACACAAAAATGTATTTCTTGCATCATTCTAGTCTCAGTACATACCTCTTCCAGCAAAAGAAAGACAAAATTACCACAGATCATTTTCATTCAGCAAAAATTAAAAGAGGTCAGAATTCTTCACTGTACATTGTACCTATATGCAAGGATTATTTTTTCCCATCTACTGATACAGAGATTTGGACACCAGAACACAGACCTGAGCAATCTCAAACTGAGGTGGGAGAATACCATTCTTTTGATTAGACTCATCTCAACTAACCCTCAGAGACAATATGCACTAGCACTACTACAGGGTATCACACGAAGTAACTAACAAATACCCTACAACAAAAAGACTACAATCTTTCATAATCATTATCGTGCTCCTGCCATTCTCCTTCTCCATCTTTTTGTGCTTTATCAATTCCTTCTAGATCATGACAAGCATACAAGCTTTGTAAAATAATGTTTTCTACCAGTGAAAAAGGCAATCACTTGCCAGTGCCCTGTAAATATTGAACAGAAGTAATGGAAGCATGAGAACACTAACAATTAAGTATAGCGTAGAACAGGAATGGAAAAAAAACACAAACTTGGTTCCACAAATAGATAAGTAAAAACATTCCTCTGGGATACAACCATTTCATTACCATTTCATTGAGCTACTGCTCTGTGGGCCAAAAGAGACAGCAGACTAAAAGTCACAAAAAAACCCAAAGAAACCAAGTCACAAGCATCTCATATATGTGAAACCTAATCCATAAAAGCAAACACTACTGGCTTGTCTCTTTAGTAAACAGGTGCTGTTTGGTTTTTTATGTGGCCTACTATCTTTACACATAGCTGCATATAATTAAGAAAGGCAAGTCACACAAAATGTTAGAAAAGTACTTATTTAAAATATATGATGTCTCAATAATAGCACCAAAGGTTCCTTCTGATTATTCAGAGCATGTAAACAATTAAGTTGCAAAGAGAGTAGTGTTTTGGTTTTGCTTAAAGCGTAACTGTAGTACATGAAATCTTTTCCTCAACTGCACACTCTGTGCAGTGATTCCAATAGCTTTTATTGTTAGCTCTTATCTACAGTTGTGAATGTGTTTCTACAACATAGCTAATGAGGCTACCAGTAACTACACAGTCCTGTTTGCTAAATCTGTGTAAGGATTTATACTTCTGAATATAAAAGTGTAATGAGAAACTAAGCATCAAGTGTACAGAAGACCAAACCACGTCCACAGACATACAGTGGATGTCACAAGTTCTTTCAACTTGAAAAAAATCACACAACAGAATTGTTACTCTAAACAAGTCTCCAGAGGTGCAAATTGAAGTTTATCCACTTCAGTCATCCCTGCAAGTATCTTGAGACTTTTCTCCCAGGACTAAAGCACAATAGCAAGGATGCAGAAATCATGAAAAATGTAAGTAAAACTTACCATAGAAGTCACTGATCTGGCATCCTCTTCATAATTCACTACTGGTGGTGGCTCTTTCCCATCATTTTCTTGAACCTTTTGTTCCAGTAGTTCTTTCTGGGCTGCAAATTTTGCCTCAGAGCACCTTAATTGCTGAACTGTCTGCTTAAGTTCTTCCAGAGCTTGCTTTTGGCTCAGCAAGAGTACAATACTGCAGAGAAAAATAAAGAATTTAAAAATAAACATGATTTAAAATACATAGTTTATTTCATAAAAGCTTAAAAAAAAAAGGGATGAGGGGGAAGCATGGAAAGTCCTCAACAGGGTTATTTGCTCAAAGGTATAAACACATGAAGCAATTCCAGCAAATTTTCAAAGCTACAAGACAAGGCAAGCAAACACCAACTTCACTATTCTCTTTTCTCAATCTATCACAAAAATCATGTTGTGATAAATACAGATGAAGTTACTGTTTTCATCCACTTTTGATTGAAATTATAAACACTAGGGCTCTCCATCCTATAGAGAAGAAAAAAATTTAATTATGATTTCAAGTGATGAGAAATCTGCAGTGATCGATGTAGTTGTTTTAATAATAATTTGCACTAATAAACTCACCTTACATTCAGTATCAATTTCTCTGGTGTCAAGGTAGGGATATATGTTGTCTCTTCTGGACTGAAAGCGCCTCCACTGCATAAGTATTTCTGGACTGCAGTCTAACATTCTTTTTATGAAGCTAAATAAATTCACCACTCTAAGGAGCTAAAAGCAATTTTATATTCTCTTCTGCAAGTTTTTATGGCCCCTCTATGAATAACTTTCATATCCCTAAATACTCTGAGACAGACATCATTCAATCATTACCGAAGGATAGGCAGACCGCTTAGAACATCTGCAGGTATTGAGATGACTCTATTACCCTCAAGAACTGCCAAAACCAAAGATGGACAAAGCTGCCTAAACGACTGAACTATCCACAGTACTATAAGAGACCCTTAAAAGTACTCAACTGGATCCCAGTAACGTGTGGTCTATAAAGAGATGTAGAGTTCTCGTAGTCTGCCAGAACAGATGAAGGAAGTAGAGGGACCAGAACTATGAAGAATGAGGACAATATAAAGAAAAATTCTGTCACTCTGTATCTTCAGGATAATCCCTGGAAGACAGATTCTACTGCAAGCCCTACCTTTGAAGAAAAAAAGGAATTTAAAAGTTCTTGATATTGAGATTGCTCCTTCACAATGTGATGCTGAGCCATGTGACTACCCAAACACGTTCCGAAGTGATAACAGAACTATGTGCCACAAAATTATCATTGGCAGGAAACAATAAGATTCGTATTTCTATAGATGAGCATATTTCTATATAGATGAGCATTGTACTAAGTCACCAAAGGACAGAACTCTGTACAATCAATGATCATTCATGCAAAAAGGTATGATGCATGAAGACACATACACTTAAAGGACGTAAAACAGTCTTGGCATGATACTGCTCTCATTTAAAACCATCATACAAAGAATTGAACAATTATTCTGGCATTATCCTCAAGATATTGCTTTCACCTGATCCTCATTACAAGAGACAAAAAGAGATCACCCTGTGAAAATGACGGCCTTCCACCACCAGCTGGGCTTCAGTGAATACACACTGGTTAGAATGACAACATCCTCAACACTGAATGGTCTCAACTCATCGTGATCCAGAGATAACAAGACATACCCTGCAAGTTAACAGTCACAAGCTGTTCTCTTTCCTGAACTGTGGCTAGATGGATATTTGTCAATCAGATGGCCCAAATCCAACATAAAATCCCCCCCATTCCATGTAAGCATGAGGAATTAGAAACTATATAATTATCTGCCCATGGCTTGCAAGAGTGCAAACTTTGTAGTCCTTGTGGCTAGTAAGAGCTACTAGCAACCTCACCTAGAAGTGGAGAGGAGGAAAACCACCACCAAACTTGTCTACTTTGTACTATAAAAAATACAGTTAATGACTGTAAAACAGTCATTAATTCCTTGCTGTTGTTATTTACTATTAGGTACTACAGGCTATCAGATCTAAATTCAGTTTTGTAAAGAAAATGCAATGAAGAATAAACTTAATCTGACAAATTCCAAACATACCATTGCATTGCACATAACTCTGAAAGTCTTTCACAAAATTATATCTACACAATGAACCCCACCAAACAGAGAGGCTATCTGATCTGACTCCTTCCATAAAGCTGAAGTTATAATACTAAGGAAAGGTCCAGTTCTTGAGCCATCCCAACGCTATGAAAATCACATTAAACTAATGGAGGTGCTCAGTTCTGCAATGAATTAAGATTTGCAGTGGATGAGGGTTATTTTACAGATGAAAATCTAACTTACAGATGTTTTTCACAATAATCACTTCTCACAAAAGCTTAACAAGATTAATAGAGGTTATTTCTTATTTAAGTCTTAGGAATTGCATTACAGACACTTTTCCCTCAAATTACTGTTTTGAAATTTCATTCTGACTTACTCAGACTTCTTTTCACAAGTCTTAGAGGACTCTTCTATTTTTTTCTCCAGTTCCAACACAAGTTCCTCTTTGCTCAAAAGGGTTTGCTGTGTCTGAATCAGTTCTTCTATTACTGTTTTTAACCTGTAAGACATAGATTCCAGAAACCCACATTGTGACTACAGAAACTGTATATATTTGGGAACAATTTTTTTCCCTGAAGATGAAAAGAAGCATTAGTCTTGAAATTATCTTACTCAGTGCTTGAGGATTTTTTTTTGTGGCTATACCTTGATATTATGTTATTAAGCCGTATTATTACAAATCACACACTAGGTTCTATATATATAAAAGACAACACAACTATCTGCTGCCTGCAGGCTCTCCTATGACGAATTTTTTTCTTCCAGAATGTGAGATGAGTTCTGTGAATTAATGCCTTCCTAAGGTATTGCTAATTTATGAGATGATTTATGAAAGACAAAGTACATGTTAAATAAATACACCAAATTATTAGTTGGGCTGTGTTAATCTCCAGAAATAACAAAAATACAAACCGACACTTTCTGCTATGAGTAATTTGTGTATTTTTCTCTACAATTAACTATTTTAAAGCCTCATAATATTAAACAATATTGAATTCAAAGGAAAGATAAACTCATACAAGAACACTTGATACTAAAAAAAGGGGGTTATTGCATATTAAAACCATTACAGACACTTTGCAATTACACTGGAAAACATTCCAATAGCCAAGAAGTCAGCCAATGTACAATAACATTTGCGCTCTGAGCAATGCAGATACTTGAGGCACATGATGATGACTTCTAAAATGCATATCAAAACTTATTTTAACTTCATGCAAGTGTTAAGCCAGGAGTTGGTAAATACACAGACAGACAGATACATAGATAGATAATCTATCTCATTTCCTTCTCATCATTCATCTACCCATCTTTAACTATATTACTCTGCTGCCCCTGTAATTTCAAGCCCAATTTCAATAAAAAAGTTACTGAAGTAAAATCTGGAACAAAAATACTTACCACTGCACAGATGTATGCCTAAAACCATACCAGATTCAGGAATGTCACAGATCAACTGAAAGTAATACCTTGGAACAATGTTCCATGTTCATATATACCAAACTATATTGTTTGATTCTAAATGTTGATCTAGTTCTCCTCCTGATATGTTCTACACAATGTTGATTAAATATATTCTTTATTCAGACAGTACTGGATCTTATCTTGGAAGACTTAAATTACTCTAAAAAAGCCACACAGTGAATGATAAAATTTACTTCCCAAATGAATAAGCATCTGCATGTTTTTATTTTGAGATAAGGGAAATGCTTAGAACATTTCTTTCAAATTAACAGCCCCACAGTTCCCTGTTTAATAAACATTTTTATTGTTTTTAGGCTATCGCAATCTGCATGCTGAACTTCTCAGAAATGACAATTTTCTTACACTGGGTCTCCAATTTAATATCAATTAACTTTTTTAATACCTTGCTAAAAAAGTAATTACCAATTTTGTAACTGCAGATACTGCTTTTTGATCAGTTTTCTAAT
Source organism: Porphyrio hochstetteri (assembly GCA_020800305.1). NCBI lineage: Eukaryota > Metazoa > Chordata > Aves > Gruiformes > Rallidae > Porphyrio > Porphyrio hochstetteri. The sequence goes on from CM036938.1 coordinate 28,417,225, forward strand.
CAAAATTTTAATCAACATTATACTGGCTTAACAATTGATGTACAGGAAGCAGATGTTACATCTAATGATCAAGCACCGATATTCACGAAATTAAAACCAAATTAATGAGACTGTTCATCACTGAAGGTCTCAGTGTA